>OY288253.1:50973765-51573765 GCA_958450325.1 Agrostemma githago | reverse complement strand
GAGGAAACGCAGTCTCTCTCCCCCTGTGAAGGCTGGTTCTGTAGAGGAGTCTCCCGTGGTTAACCTGCATGATTCTCCTCCGAATTTTGTTCCTCAATCTGCAGGGAGTACTCCCCCTGACATACTGCTTACATTTTCTGGGGACTTTGGGACGATTAGGACTTTGACAAACCTGTCTCCCTTAGACCAGCTCCTCTTCCCGGGTTCTGAGGCTGTGATGGCTTGGGAACCTCTCCTCGAGGTGGCTGCTCATGTTTCTGCGCATGCCTTCGAGGTAATTTCTTTTCTTGACTCCCGATTTTGCCTGGTTTTTAATAACGTCACTGACTGTTGTGGTGTTGGCCAGACTCTTCAGATGGCTCTGTTCTTGAAGGGTGGTGTGTCCCACCTCAGGGACCTAGGGAGCCAGCTTCAAGCTGATAAGGCTCGTCTGCTGGATGAGGATGAACAGGTCAGGGAGGAGGCTACGAAGCTGAGGGAGGAGCTGGGCCAAGTTAAAAAGCAGCTCGCTGAGAAGGGGGAGCGCAATGCTGCTGTAGAGGAGGTGAGGGCTGAACTTGCACAGGTCCAGAATGTTAACTCCTGCCTGCAGGAAAAGGTTGCTGAGCTGAAGGAGAACATGGAGGGTGCCTTGAGCTGGTCAGCTTTGAGCACTGAGATTCAGATGGTCAGCGCCTATTCTCAAGGGAAGCATGGAGGTTAGAACTTGGTTGCTCTGGAGGAGCGGATGAAGGTGGAGTTCCCTGAGGGCTTCAACCTGGAAATCCTTTCTGGGGGGTGAGGATGAAGTGGTGGAGGAGTCAGTCTCCTCTTCCCCTGTGGTCCAGGAGTGTGGACATGACATAGGTCCACCCCGACGCGGCCACGCGCGGGTTTGGGGAGGCGAATGAATCTCCATATGAGATGGTCAAATTGAAATTTAAATCGAAGTAGGAGTCGCCACCGAATTTTGTGGTTATTCGGAACCATTCGAGCCCACTCTATGTCGTAGTGGGCCGTATACAAAATACGGCCCATTTCCGATGTGAGAGTTTATTGGGCTCGTCCCTTTCCATTACGATACCGATACCGACATTATCAGATACCATGTATTAAATGACTCTCGTTGCCAATGGATTCGGACATCCGGAAACCATGGTTCTGAGTAAGGAGAAAGGGTACGTGTTGGGAAGTTCACTAAGAACACCCAACCCCGCCCGCACTTAGCGGCCTTTACTAAGATATCGTTCGTTTTTGGTGTACACGCGTTAGTTCGACAGTTGAATGATATGCAAAGATTATTTTCCCTAGACATGTTAGAGAAAAATAAATGAGTTGCTAAGTCGTTTAATGCATATTAAACTAATAACGTCAAAGTTATTTTAGCATATGAAGTTCGTTTTAGTGTAATAAAACAAACGATAAAAATAAATCGCTACAAACAAGGAGCAAACGAGTTAGTAACGATTGAATAATTTGAATAAAGACGTAAATAAATAATATGCATGATTTTTGAAAAGATTTATGTCACGTGATGGATTAGCACGCGTTGACTGAGGTCAAAAAAAAGTATTTATCGAAATATGTCGCGAGGGTCGCTTTTTATGTAAGATTTGAAAAGAATAAAAAAATAGAAAAGCGAGGAAACAAAAAAAAGAAGACCCGGCCAACCAGGCCACCGCGCGAGTCGCCTGACAGGCGCGCGACTCGCGTGGCGGTCTGTCCGCTTTTTATTATTTAACGAAAACCGTCAATTTGTATAAATCGCATACAAATATGGGTTAATTTATACCCGATTCATATTTTCGATATTCGTCGTATTCGATATTCGATTATGAAATCGATATCGAATAGTCGGAATGATTTTAGAAAAGGTTTTGAAAAAAAGTTTGTTTTGAACGAAAAGTAAAAAAAAAAAAATTGAACGAAAAAGATGTTAATTATCTCCGCGTATAAAATCGTCGACTTTTGTTTAAAAAAAGGATGTAACAATTTTATTAGCATCAACGAGAATTATTTAATTTAGTTCTTGTTAGATACGATATTCGACTAAAGAATCGATATCGTATTTTAAGAACGTTATAAAAAATAGTTTTTGTAGTATCGATTATTAGAAATAAAAAAATATGCGAAAACGACCCATATTAAACGAGGACCGACGACTCGATACAAAAAGAAGAAAAAAAAACGAGAAAGAGAGAGAGAGAAGAGAAGAGTCGGGTTTGATTTACACCCTCAACCTACATGCTTTGTTTTCTCGGGATAAGGCTCGTCGGAAAGTGGCTTAAACTTGGGAGCGTCGAGATGATGCGGGATGAGTTAAGGTGTTATTTTGGACGTGTGGTTGGACGGGTTTCGGCCGGTTGGAGGGTCGGTTTCGTCGGGTTGGAGTCGTCGGGAATTGCTTGGTATAACGAGGTGGTATGTGAGAATAATTTGTGAGAACTTCCGTGTGTCACGATTTTTGTGTCGTGTTGTGTGTGTCAAAATTTTCTGTCTGTTTTGTGTTAATGGAGGGTCCAATTTATAGGTGAAGAGGTTAAGGAGAGGTGTCTTGCTTGGACAACAAGAAACACCGGTTTGGATAGGAAACGTAAGAGGTTGAAAGGAACGAGAACTCGCTTTCTTGGTGAAGAAGGCAAAGAACTCGGCTGTTTTGGCTGATTTCGGCCGAGTGTTTGACACTCGGTCGGTAATTGCTTTAGTTTTTCGAATAGAATTCCACTTGAGATCAAATTCTACCTTCAACAGAATTGTTTAATGTTTTCGAAGCTGTTTTTTTGTAGTATTGGAGTCCAAACCGGACACGTGAGGTGTCACGGTTGGTCCGTGAGTCTCGGGAAATATCTTTGACCGGGTTTTGACTCGGTCGCTAAAAGACGGTTTTACCCCTGGTACCGGATTCGACCCAAATTAGTTTTATTTGACTCGAAACGACCCACTGGGCCTGGATTTGAGGTTGGTTTTGTAAGATTTGTACTCCGTAATAGGTCTAAACCAAATGTCCATGATTACGAGCCCATATCCGAGTCCATCAAAGCACGTTTACGTCCAATCATCATCGGGTGTTTGGCGGGAACTATTATAGACACCTGGCGGTCAAAATGTGGGTGTCTACAAGGAGACGCTGGGCGAAATGGACGTTGCTGCTGACACTGCTATTACGGTGGAGCCCATTGCCAACCTTCCTCCTGCAGGAGATGATATCTAGGCTGTTCAACCTTCTCTGATTGCCTTTCGATTTTCCTGCCCTACGTGGCAGATAAAAAAAATTGTTAAAAAAATTTAACCTTGTTTTGAATTTACTTCTGCTCAAGGGGGCAGAGTGTTTGAATATATTACTTTGCTTCTAATTGCGTCTATTTGCATGTTCTGTAGTATCTTCACGCTAGATTTATTTGTTTGCTTTTGGTTGTTACCTTCTGTTGTATGCATGCCTTTGTTTGTGTGGTCGACCTTTGATAGATGGTGGCCTGGGGTTTAGTTTGCCCACTCAGTCAGAGGTGCCACGCTTTGCGTGGGTGCTAAGTGGCGCAGGAGACTGTAATGTCCCGATTGTAGGCACTTAGCACAAGACGCATGCCTTCTGTAGGAATTGTACACTCCACCATATTAGTCGTCAATATTAGTTGAAAGAGAAGTCGACAAAATATGGAAAAAGATGTTATGTTTGTGGAAGAAATTTGTATTTCCAAAAATATGTGAAGGATGAAAATCTTGCTTTAAAGGCATAAAAAAATCAGATTTTGCGGGGACAAAAATGGAAAATTCACCTTTGGTCTTATCGAAAAGGAATCAAAAAATTGTGTGAAGTTTTTTTTTAAGGTTCAGGTTTTGAAAGCATATGAAAAGAGTTTCAAAATTTGAAGATGTGAAAAGATCAATTTTAAATTTGAAGATGTCAAAAGATCAATTTTAACCCTGATGCTCTATAATTATGCAATTAAAAAAGGCAAATTTGAAGGACAGAGCGAACCCTAAAATAGTGAAAGAAAAAAATATTGAACCTGGATTCTGGTGGAGGTATATTCAGCAGATTAAATGCTTGTTCTTTGGCGACGCTGGCCTATATCTCTGGCGGTTTTCATTTAGAAGAAATATTTCTTCAAGTGTACTATATTCCAAGGCTTCTAGATGATTTCTCCTTCCATGGTCATAAGTCGCTAGGATCCATTTCCAAACACATTTTCCACCTGGTAGGGTCCCTCCCAGTTGTAGGCGAATTTCCTTGCCTGCTGGTTCTTGATGTTCTGGAAGACTTTCCTGAGGACCAGGTCTCCTTCCTGCAGGACCCTGATCTTGACATTTTTGTTTTAGCCTCTGGCGACAGTCTGCCTGTAGGAGGCCATCCTGATCTGGGCATCAGTTCTGAGCTCGTCTACAGTATCCAAGTTATTCGCCATTTTCGCATGGTTCTTTTCCTCTGTTATGCAGCCATATCTGTGAGTGGGCACCCTGACCTCTGAAGGAATGACCGCCTCAGCACCGAAAACTAAGCTAAAAGGCGTCTGCCCTGTCGCTATTTTGGGTGTGGTTCTATCCATCTGCCCATCTGCCCATCTGCCCCCTGCTTCCTCCAGCCTCCTCTTCAGGTTGTCTATCACAATTGTGTTGCTAGACTCCGCCTGACCATTAGACTGGGGATTTCTGGGGGTGGACTTACTTAACGTGATATTCCACCTGGCGCAGTAGGCCTCCATCTTGTTGCCAATAAATTGGGATCCGTTATCGCAGATAAATTCTGAGGGAATGCCAAACCTGCAGATAATATTGCGTTTAATAAAGGATATAACCTGCTTCTCAGTCACCTGTGGGAACGCCTCTGCTTCTATCCACATGGAGAAGTAGTCGGTCATGGCAAGCATAAAGACTTTATTTCCTGGTGCTCTTGGTAGTTTGCCGACAATATCCATTCCCCACTTCAAGAAGGGCCAAGAAGAGATTACTGGGTGCAATGGTTCTGCTGGCTGGTGGTTGACTGGTGCATGTCTTTGACAGGCATCACACTTTTTAACATATTCCCTGGCATCCTTGCGCATTGTCGGCCAATAGTAGCCCTGGCGAAGTGCTTTGTTGGATAGACTCTTGCCCCCTGCATGATTTCCACACTCACCGCTGTGGAGGTCATGCATAACCATTTCTTCCTCCTCCTGACTTAGGCACCTCAGATATGGTCCGGCGGGTGATCTCTTGAACATGACACCATCAATGAGAGTGTATCTGGACGCTTTCATCCTAAAACTTCGGGCTTCCTTCTTGTCTGTCGGCAGAATATCATCCTGCGGCCATTCTTTGTACGGTTTCCTCCAGTCAGAGTTTTCCTCTTGTCCGGCTGTGGCGCTGCAGATGCCCGCTTCCTGTAGCCATTGCAGCCCCTGATCTGGTGGACTTTCCTCTTTCCTCGACGTCTGGTGCTCCTGTGTATCTTTCCACACTGCTGGCTCTAGTACATGGACGATGGGTATGGTAGATACTATGCCTGGTTTGAAGGTGGCAGAGTGGCTAGGGCATCTGCTTCCACATTCTGGTCCCTTGGGATTTGGTTGATTGAGAAGGCTATAAATTTGAGGGAGAGCTCCTTTGCTACCTCCAGGTAGGCCATCATCTTGGAGTCCTTTGCCGCATACGAGTCATTCATATGGTTGACTATCAGCTGAGAATCATCGTATACCTCCAGTCGCCTGATTTTGAGGTCCAGAGCCAGCTGGAGACCCAAGATCAGAGCTTCATATTCTGCCTCATTGTTCGTCGTCCGGAACTCTCATCATACCGCCTGGACTATGAGATCTCCTTGAGGTGACTTGAGAACTAATCCTGCTCTAGATCCTCTCATGTTGGAGGCGCCATCTACATTTAGCTTCCACACCTGTTCGCCCTTGTCTTCATCCAGGAGAATTATGTCTTTCTCTGCCTGTGTCTGCAGTGTTGGGTTGAAGTCGGATATGAAATCTGCTAATGCCTGGGACTTAATTGTTGTTCTGGGGAAAAACTTCAGGTCGAAGCCACTCAAGTGCATGGACCACTTGGCCATCCTACCTGACAACTCGGGTTTTCTCATAATAGTTTTTAGTGGGTAATTCGTTATTACAGAAATAGCATGTGATTCAAAATAAGGTCGCAGTTTATATGATGATGTAACAAGTGCAAGTACGAGTTTCTCAAGGGACGTGTACCTGGTCTCTACAGGGAGGAAAGACTTACTGACATAATAGACTGGATGCTGCGCTGCTTCGTGTTCTCTCACCAGTACTGCACTAACTGCCACCTCGGTTACTGACAGGTACAGGAAGAGAGGTTCTCCAGGTTCTGGCTTCGACGGGAGTGGTAGTGTACTCAAATAATTCTTCAGCTCATTGAACGCTTTCTCGTGCTCCTCTGTCCAATCAAACCTTTGAGCCTTCCTCAGGATGTCATAGAACAACCGACATCTATCTGAGGACCTGGATATAAACCTATTCAAGGTGGCAATTCTTCCAGTCAACCGATGCACGTCTTTTGGCTTCTGTGGGGACTCCAGCTGAAGGATGGCTTTGATTTGCTCTGTGCTGGCCTCAATTCCCCTCTGGGTGACCATGTACCCCAGAAATTTCCCACACGATACTCCGAATGTGCACTTTGAAGGATTCAACTTCATCTTGTATTCTCTCAAAGTTTTGAAAGCATCTTTTAAATGCGCGGTGTGTTGTGAGGCTTGCTTTGATTTGACGACCATGTCATCAATGTATACCTCCATGGTGTTGCCAATTTGCCTCTTGAACATCATATTCACCAGTCTTTGGTAGGTGGATCCTGCATTCTTCAGACCAAAAGGCATAACATTGTAACAATAGATACCTCTCTCATACCTGAATGCAGTTTTCTCCTAGTCTGCTGGATGCATCTTGATTTGGTTGTATCCACTCCACGCATCAAGGAAAGTCAGCATTTCGTGGCCTGCTGTGGCATTTACCATGACATCTATATGTGGCAGGGGAAACGGGTCTTTTGGGCATGCTTTGTTCAGGTCGGTAAAATCGACGCACACCCTCCACTTGCCATTCTTCTTTGGAACCACCACCACGTTGGACAGCCACTCTGGGTACTTTACTTCCCTAATTTTTCCAGCAGCCAGCAGGTTGTCCACCTCCTGATTTATGACTTGGTTCCTCTCTAGAGCAAACTTCCTTCTCTTCTGCTGGATTGGCTTATAGCTGGGAGCCACGCTTAACCTGTGGGTTATGACGCTTGGATCTATACCTATCATATCATCATGAGACCAAGCAAAACAATCCATGTTAGTTTTTAATAATTCAATGAGGGTTTGGCGGATGTTACCTGTGCATTCTGGCCCGATTAGCACTTTCCGCTCTGGGTGTAACTTATCTATGTTGACTTCATCCATCTCCGCCAGAGGTGGTTCGACGTATTCTTGCATAGGCAGGTGAAGGCTCTGTAATTGCTATGTTGGGGGACATGCCGTCTTTTTTAGCGCTATCCTGTAGCAATCCTTAGCCTCCCTCTGATCTCCACTGATCTTCTGCACTCCCCAGGGTGTTGGAAACATTAGGCACTGGTGGTAGGTGGAAGTAATTGCCTTCATCTCATGAATCCATGGTCTCCCTAGGATTACGTTGTAAGTAGAAGGACTGTCGATAACCAGATACCGCACTTGCTTGCTTACCCCTCCTGCGTAGGTTGGAACTGTGATCTCCCCCAGAGAATACTTGGTTTCTCCACTGAAACCTATTAAGGGAACCGCTTCTTTGCTCAAGTCTTCTTCGTTAAACCTCATGTTCTAGAGGGTTTCCAGCATGATGAGGTTAACTGAGCTCCCGGTATCCACCAGTATTTTCCTGACAGTGCAATTTCCAATGGAGAGCGTGATGATGAGGGCGTCATGGTGGGATTCTGGGGAAGACTCTACGTCTGTTTCATCAAAGGTGACGGCTGGGAGATCCTTGCAGCTGAATCTGCAGGAGTACTCTGGTCTGTCCCCTCTGGACTGTGAGGCGTGTCTCTTGGCTGCTGAATAGGTCAGCCCACACAAATCTGACCCTCCGGTAATCACGTTGACAATTCTGGTGCAGATTGGTGGTGGGGAAGGTAAAACTTGATCTGCTGCATTTACTCTGCTGGAGCCTCTGGGCATGAGGTGATCCAAGTTCCCCTGATCGTATTGGAACTTCACCTCCTTCCTGAGCAGGACACACTCATCAGTGTTATGCCCTATGTCATCATGGAATTCGCACCTCTTGTTGGCGTCCCTCCGGTCGTTGGCGTACACTTGTCTCCTAGGCCACCTGACTCTGCGCCCTAATTCCTTCAGGGCTTTAAGTACACCGGTAAGGTTGGTGGAGAACCCATATTCGCTTACTTTAGGTGGGAGTCCTGGGCTCTCCTTCCAATCCCTTTCTTCAGAGACTTTGTTCACATTTCTATCGTAAGGCCTTGACCTCTCGCCCCTCTTCTCTACTGATGCCTTTGTGAAGACGTGCTCTGAACCGTACGCAGCTCTTCTGGGACCTGAATCTTCCTCCAGCCTGATGGCCGCCATTGCCTTGGTCTGCACATCCTCGAACGTGGCACAAGGATACTTAGTGAGATCCTTATAGAGGTCTGAATCCCGGAGAAGCCCTTGGCGAAAGGCTTCTATGGCAGTGGCCACATCACATCTGGGGATGGTGACCTTTTCCTTGTTGAACCTGTTGAGGAAATTCCGTGTAGATTCCTCAAATTTCTGTACCACTCGATACAAGTCACTGGTGTGCTTTTCTGGCTTCCTGCTGCTGGCAAACTGTTGGTTGAAGGCATTGACCAGGTCAGCAAAGAAGGTGATGCTTCTGTTGGGCAGCCCTACGAACCAATGGAGGGCTGCTCCTGAGAGTGTGGACCCAAACCCCTTGCACACGCAGGCCTCCTTGAGGGGCCCCATAGCGGTTACCATCATCATCTTCTGCTTGTACTGATTGATGTGGTCGAGGGGGTATACTATGCCATCATAGAGCCTCATGGCTGGCGGGACAAAGCCCTTGGGTACAGCAACGCGGGCTAGATCGTCGGTGAAAGGTGAATTTGCATAGCTGTCACGGGCTGCTCTTTCCAGGGGGCGCGGCATCCCCGGAATTTTGCTGATCAGGTCCCTCAATTCCTTCAGCTCCTGGTACTGCTGATCTGCTGTACTGACTGTTCCTGCAAGAGGGTTAGGAACAGGAGGAAAAAAGATGAAGGGTGTACTCCCTGTCTGAGGTCCTCCAAGGTGTTGACTGCTCGGAGGAGGAGGTGGAGGAGGGAAAGATGCAACTGCTGCAGATCTGGATTGCCATTCTGGTGCCTGCTGGAATGGGGCCCTGGGTGGCCAAACTGCTCCATGGTGTGGACTGCTACCACCGGTCGCCAGGTTGACTCCAGGCTGCCATCCAGGTGTCTGCTGGCTGGGAGCAGGCGCCGCCCATGCTCCTCCAGAGGGTTGGCTGCTGGACATGGTCTTCATCCCTGGTGAATTCATTGGTTGCCATCCCGTTGCCTGGTGGACAGGGGTACCTGCAAAAGAAAACGAATTAGTTTCCCGATTTTCGGTGCCAAAAGGAGTATTGCCTGTGATGTAAGATCCGCCGGATGTGGGGCCATGGGTCAGATAGCCGAGCCCTCGAGGTTCAATGGCTTGGCTTGGTGGTGCTAGTCCCAAATCTAGCCTGGTGACTAACTCTTGAGGGAGCGTCCTGGAGGTTTGCATGCTGGCGACAGGTTCTCTGCGGGTGCCAGACTCCCCTTCAGGTATCAGAGGCAGGACTTCTGGTGACGGTTGGACTGGTGCGACTGAAGACTTCGACGTCGCCAACATCTGAGCTCTCATGTCTCGATTATCCTTCTGCAGAGTCTTCACCGCCTGACGCAGAGCATTAATCCCCTAGAGCACCTCTTTCAGGGGATCTGGCGAGGTTGGGATTTCAGAAAAACCTTCGGGTGACCCCCCATGGACCGATGTCCTAGATGAGGAGCCTTTTTTGTTGTACTTGAAGGGCTTAAGTGTTTTTGACACCACAGGCGCATAAGGTGGTTTTGAAGCTGTCGGCACGGGCCCTGCTGTCAGACTGGTAGGAATTGCCTGAGTGAGTGGTGTAAAAAGTGGACCTGCTGATCCTAGGGGCAACGCTCCTTCAGTGGGCTGAGTTGAGGCCTCCAGGTTGCGGGAAGGACTTTGACCGGATCCGGACATGATGGTAGGCGAGTCATCTCACTGTAGGATTTGGCTAGCAAATGATCACTTTGCCCCACGGTGGGCGCCAAATTGTTTTGGTAAAAATTTACCGGGTTTAGGATTTAGGTTGTGGGTTAAAGCGATCGGACTAGCGTGCACGAATTAATGAACGAATCGAACTGAAAAGATAAAAAAAACGATGAACGAAGACCAAAGAAACACGAGATTTGGTGACGCGGAAACCCAATGTTGGAAAAACCGTGGGGGAGTCGGAATCCCGCCAAGACTCTACTATGAATATGGAGGATGTAATATGAATGATAATACAAATACTCGAATGATATTTTACTACGAGATGTTTTGCTGGTATATTTGATCGAGGTTGCTTGGTGTTGAAGATGAGTTTCATGACTCTTCTTGTTGTATTCTTCCTTTATATTCGTCTTCATTCCCCTTATCCGTTACTCCAACTTCCTCCTTCTATTTCTCCTGATATCTCTCCTCTTCTGGTGGGACTTCCCCTAGGATTTAGGAGGTTGTTCATTGACTCGGTCCGTCACTTGGGATGGGGCTTGCTTCTTTGTACTGAACTGCCCTCCTGGTTGGCCCATTTTCCTTATCCTATTGTGTTATTGATTTGGCCCATCTTTGTATTTGATCTCGGGTTCTGTCTAGTTGATCTCAATACGTGTTTGACTTATGATTTTTGGCTTTTGGGTATCACTTCACGACTTTCCGTCTTTGATCCTCTGACTTCTTGACCTTGACTTTTTTACTTGAGGAGTGCCACGTTGTCTTTTGGGAGCGTGAATTTTATCCCAAACAGGAACCGAGCAAACAGCAGCAATCGCGCAGTAACAACAGCAGCAGCAGTGAGAATATGCAACCGCAGTGACAGATTAGTGTAAGAAGAAGAAGAAGAAGAAGAAGACGGAAAGCGGACAGCAACAGGAGGCAAACAAAACAGTAGCATTGTCAAACCGTAGGAACGACTGACAGACAAACGCAGCAGCAGAAACCAACAACAGAACAACGACAGTAAACGATAAACAACAAAGGACAACTGCACAAAGGACGACATCTAAACAGAAAAGCAACAGAAATCGGCAACAGCAAACAGCAGTAGTAGCGCACAACGGACAGTAGCAGCAGAAGCAAACGCAGAAGAAGAAGAAGAAGAAGAAGAAGAAAGGATGAAACACGCAGCAGCAGAAAATAATGCAACGAAGAAGAAATAAGAACAAGAACGACGTTGAGCATAAAAGATACACAAACAGCAACATCGACGGAAATAAGAAGAAGATGAAGAGAACGGAGAAGATGAAGAAGGAACAAACAACAGCGTACAACAACAACAACAACACCTGACAACAGCAGCAAAACGCACATCACAGCACCAGAACAATCGACAACAACAACGACCAGGATTAAAACCAGAAGAAGAAAGCAGAGGCAGAAGGAAGGGTGGTTACCTTCACCAAACGGGCTTAGAAGAAGACAGCAGCAGGTGCAGAAAATAGCAGGAGCAACAGATGACGAACGAAGAGGAAGGAGGTGAACAGCGGCAAGCATAGTGGTGGCAGACGGAGAAAGAAATTAAAATGAAGAAGAAGGAGGGAGGCGGATGAGATGAAGAGGAGGCTGGAAAAGCGCGATTAAAAAAAAGAAAGAGGAGATGAATGATGAAGAATGAAGCGGTGGAAACATGAGGGGGCTGAACACGTGAAATGTAGAGGAAAGACAAAAGATAAAGGGGGTGTATGTTAATATAAATATAAGTGGGACTCAAATTAAGTGGGTTAGAAATACGGATTAATTCTGTAACGATAAGTTGAGTGACCCACGAATCGAATTAAAAATCGAGTCAAAAAGAAAATTAATAAATAATTGGGTCGAGTAATAAAATTAGTAAAATAAGCGTTTCTCGAGATATAAATAACTATTCGAGGCGAAAATGAAGTTTATAGAAATAAATATTTTAGACGATGAAATAGTATTTCCCGATAAATAATAAATTTTCGATGAAAGTGAATTTAATTGATTTCTCGAGGAGAGGTAATAAATATTTTGACGAAACTTAAAATAAATGAGCTTCGAGCCGAAAAATAGAAAATTCGAGCTTAAAAATAAATAAATTAAAAGGAATTTAGAATTTGAATCGTCGAAATAGACTCTCGATAAGAATTAAATTAAATGTATAAAATGAATCGAAACAGAAATAAAAATATATTTTAAATATAAGAAGAGTTTCCGAGTCAAATAGAATTTTAGGAGTTGAAACGATTAAACGATAAATTTGTTTTATACTCCCTTCGATTCATTTGATTCTTTACGTTTGCTTTATCACACTTGTCGATGCACGTTTTGTTTTGTTTATATCGTTATTTACACATTATTAAAAATCGTAAAAGTTTGATATTCTTAATGTACTCATTAAGACGATTAAAACAAGATCCCACATGACTATGTTTTAAGTTATACACTTGAAGTTATAATAGAGTTTCTCTCCACCCATGAATAGTGCCAAAAAGTAAACGTAAAGAAACAAATGAATCGAAGGGAGTATTAATTTTAAGAATTACGAGTTAAATCGTAAATAAAATAAAAATACGAATATAACTTTAATTTAATTTAATTTAATTTAAAAAAATCGGGGGTGTTACAGGACACCAACTCCAAGCCCACCAACCCTTCACCAGGTTTCAGTCAGTGAAGTTGAAGGGACAAGCATGGAAAATCGCAACTTACATTGGAAATCGGCACTCATTAATTTCAAAATTTAAGCAACCAACATTCATTAATAGAGGTCCAAGGCCAAATTACATACTAAGAGGGCAGACGCCCATAGCTACGCGGAGGCCGGGACTCCGTACAAACACCCAACAGTCAAAAGAAAAAGAGAAAACTAAGGGGCCTAGAGCTGCCTACAACAGTCGATTAATAAGACGGTTGACCGCCGAAACCAAAATATGGCTGATAAGCTAGTCGTATACCTATCAAAGATAACCAACTTAGGTCTAACTAAAAATATAGCTAGGGAAGTCAGGATCGTATCCACAAGGAGACGAATAAATTCTACTCATAATTAAAGTCTATCTAAGTAACCAAATCGGGGGTTTGTAATTTATGTTTGGCTAATCTAAAAGTAGTGAAGGAAGAGAAAATTAAAAGAGAAGAAATAACTAAAATAAATAGGATGAATTAATACGAATTAATATGGAGAGAAAACTAAGATTGTCGGTTCACTACGAATCTCATATGGTCACGGTATAAGTCACATGTCTGTCGCAGATATTGGTCTCAGGGGTAGTGAAAAGGTCCTTCTGGTCCGCTATTCACCCTAGCATGCGTCTAAAGGCTTCCGATCTTATTAGGGCAAACTAATGTGTTGTAGCAGGTCTAACTTTTATCAGGCTTCCGATCTTAGGTTCAAGTTTACCGAATTCAATTAATCAATCATGCGCATTAACTGACTAATCGTGATTATATGCTACAATTAACAACTCAGATACAATATCATTGACAGATCTATAAATTATTTAGCGACCACATTCAATTCGCAGGTCCCCTAAATCCTAGCGAAGGAAATTAGCTACTCATAAGTAAATCAAGAACAACAATATTAATAAAAGATTTTACTAGATTAAACATGACGAATAATAATAAAATTACGACAAGCATAAAACAAAGATTAATAATAAGTAAATATGAAGAAGAACAATCAAGAACGAGGAAGAAGGAAGAAAGATTAGATAAAATTACCAAAAGGAATGAAGGCGATTAGAATGTTGCAATCTTACAATAACCGAGTTTTAAAGGAAGAAATTAAACCAGAAGTAATTCTAAGAGAATAAGGAGAAGAAATCTAAAGAAGAGTCTAAGGAGAAGTAAAAGAGAATAAGGGAGAAGTGGTATAAAAAATCTAGTCTAATAGTTTCTTAAATACTAAGTTAAAACAAAAGCCCGAAAGTCTATTAACACTAAACATCAAATTAGGAAAGTCTCGGGCTTCGTCCAGTCTCGATAATAGTCGATCGACGATTTTGAATAGTCGGTCGACTATTTGGACAGTCGTTCGACTATCATAGACCTGTTTCCGTTTTCAGCACTGCGCGCTCAACTTCAAATGCTTGTCATTTCTTCGTTACTTCTTTAAATCGGGCTTTTAATATACCGTTGGAAAGCTAAGAGAAAGAGCTTTCCAACGCAACTAAAATCAGATCAATTGAAGTTGTAGAACCCAAGATATTTACGTTTTAATTTGAGCTGTTTGGAAACGATCATTCTCTTTTCTTATTTCGCATAAAATTTCATCTTTAAGCACGATTTTTGCCTTGTTTACGCGTCCACGGGTTCAAACCTACATAAGATACAATAAGTTCACAAAGTATCAAATTCGGGGGAAAATAGTAGACAATGCTACTCGATAAACACGGGAATGCGCGTATAAAAGGCATAAAAAAGTGTATATAAAATACACGCATCAATGGCCACTTAGGCCGCCAAAAACATGCGCCTCGTCGTCCTCCCACCTCCTAACTAGCCGACTTCACCAACAAAATGAAGCCCGGCCAAACTATGTTTAGGGGCACTCAGTTGCCAAGGAGATGGCGCCCATACGTTACTCAGTAGGCGTATGCAAACTGCTCCCAAAGAGCCTCCTCATCTAAGTCTTCCCGAGGAAGAGAAGGAGGAAGGAATGAAGCAGGCGAACTTACCGGGCTCACCGGTGAAGGAGGCCTGGACGAGTAGGGAGGAGAGGATGCCCTACGGGGAGAAGAGTTGTAGTTGTCGTCCTCCTCCTCCGAGTCAAGGAAGCAGTACTCAGTGCAAAGTGAATGCTTTGCTGACACATTTCTGGTGGACTGGCTTTGAAATTAGGTAATGCATGGGGTGAAGGTATTAATAGGATTAATATATTCCAAGATAAATGGATACATGGTTGTACTCCGGTCAATAAAACTGGTATTGATTTAGAAGATTCAACTTGTAATATTTCGAATTGGACGATTAAAGATCTCATTCAGGATGGGTACAAGTAGAATAGACAAAAGTTAGGTCAGGTCTTTTCTGAGGAGTGGTGTGTCAAAATTGAATCTATTGCTCTTTCATTATCTGATTCAGATTGTAGTAGCTAATGGCAAAGAACCGATTTTGGGAACTATAGTGTTAAAAGTGGTTACTATGAATTACCGGAATTGGATTCATCTATGGATAAATGTAGAGCTAGGTCATCTAATGGTGCCAGTAATCTTCCTTCGTTCTTCAAGAAGATCTTATGTAATTTGCCAGGTCCCAATTCTTGGAAGATTTTTCTGTGGAAAATTCTCTCAAATCCTCTCCCGGTTGGAGCTGAACGAGAAAGATGGAATCTTACTAGGCCTTTCTATTGTATGCTATGTGAGGATAAGAATGATGGGAACTTCCAGCCAACAATTGAAACTCTTTCCCATATTTTCAGAGACTGCCCGATAAGTGTTAAATTGTGAGTGAGTAGTCCATTTAGGAACGAGATGGACTCAGGAACTACTCCGGATTTCCATTATTGGTTGATGGAATGGCTACAATTCTATTATGAACATGACAACTGTTTCTTTGGCCTCTTTCACTTTATCAATATATTGTACTGCATTTGGTTGTTCCGGAATGGTATCATTTTTAGGAATGATACTAATTCAGTTGATAATCTGATGTCAAAATATCAAGGCTCTTTGAATATTGTTTCTATTATGGGATGATATGAACAAGAGGAAGAAAAAAGTGAAAGAGGTTAGGGTTGAAAAAACTGATAAGGAAATTGGACGAGCTAGGATTAAAGAGTCGGAAGCTATTTGGGTTATTCAACCAATACAAAAAAGGGTATTTTGCGACACTGTTAAGATTTTTATCAACACAAGTTGGATATTGTTGTAACAGAGGCGTCCCGTTACCAACGGTTTGTCGACTACGCGAGAAGAAGAACAAAACAACGAACAAACAATAATTAAACTGAGACACGAAATTACGTGGTTCACCAGCAAAATCACTGGCTACGTCCACACCGACAAGGAGAACAATATTCACTACTGTGGAGATAATAGTACAACTCGGAGGAACCCTCTCTAAGACAATGCTTAAGAGACTCCAATTTTGGGTTGATTACTAAGGTGGAAGGGTGACCTCTATTTATACAAAAAGAATCACCTCCACTTAGTTAATCTATCGATGTGGGACAACTTTTTCAATTTATACATAGAAAAACTACCACATCCCACTACTCTTTAGATGTGGGACAAACCACATTCTAACAAAATACATCATCTTATTTCCGCACCTAGTTCGACATTCAACCCGAGTCTCGAATACGACAATTGCTAGTCATTAATCCTAACAATCTCCACCTTGATTTGAATTGTCCAACACGAACCAAGCTCCAAAATGATGCAACCAAATCAGCTTCCTATTGTCGATTCTCAAGTCACCACCTGTCCCAGTAGTCTCCATATTGACTTGAACTCAACAAACAAAACAAACAAATGAACCAAGTGTGCCAACGTGACCAAAATGTGCCAAGTACCAAACATAGCAAGCTGAAACTACCAACGTACTAAGCACCCAACATATCATCATACCAACATGGCCAAACATAGCGAGATCACTACCAAACGCCAAAAACAAATGTATGAGATACCAACGTCACAAATGATGGAATGGTATTCCGAAACAAATGCACACAAGACTCTAAAAAAAAATTCTCCTTCAAAACAAAATATGGCCAAATGTACCGTCATACCAAATTGTCCAAAAGGACACAACGCCATAAACAAAACAACGTCTCACTTGAGTCAACAACAGTGTCATGACACCACAAATTTGCCCACACCAAGGCACAATAACTCAAGTCGAAACAATCAATACCAACGTTCTAAGCGAGCCCAAATCACCTCCATCATCAAGTGCAAATGTTAGACTAACAAGTTCAACCCAACAGCTCCAAAGAACACAAAATAATGAACTCCCGTCGAAGTTCCAAATGACCCCAACCGAGGTCCCAACGGCTCTCTTTCAAGAGCCCCAAACAGCTCCACCTGGAGCCCAAACCGCCCACCACGCGGGGCGCAAACCGCCTCATTAAGTCGCAGAAACAACGATCAATAGCTCGTCTTGAGAATCTTGTAGTTCGACCCGTACAGGCAAAAACTCCACCTTACCGTCAACACTACCATCCTCACACAAGCCTACCAACCCCAAATTATCCAGATGATCATTGAATGAACCAAACTGGATGTGCCTCGACGTATCGCCCAAACATTTAAGTCTCGTCTGCCCCGACTTAGACCCAAGAGAGCCAGACGAACGACTACTCGATGCACCAACGGTCAACACAGTACCACAAAGGACATAAAGTGCCCTTCCCTGACACCTCTCCAAGTAGCCAACGAACCTCTACCAACGCACAAAGTTCCACCATCACCTTGAAAACTGTAGCCCTGATCGACTAGCATCCCAAGTGACACAATATTTCTCTTCAATTTTGGAACATGCCTGACACCCTCTAGGAAGACAACAATACCATCATGTGTTTTAACCCGAATAGTCCCGACTCCCACAATCTCACAAATGGACCCGTCACCCATAGTAACACTATCCCCATGTGAAGCTTCGTAAGACTCGAACCATTCCCTAACAGGACACATATGGAAAACGCACCCCGTGTCTAGAATCCAACTATCCAAAGGACGTGGAACAACATCAACAACGAGAACATAATCTTCCTCAGAGTTGCACTCGGCACTTTTATGTGCAACAGCAGAAACACCAGCATCCTTCAACTTAGGACACTTGTTTTTCCAATGACCAGGTTCCTTACAATAATTGCAAACATCTTTCCGAGATTTCCTAGACTTGGTTTTACCCTTACTAGGTCCCTCCGACTTCACAACAAGTACCATAGGACTACTGTCTACAACATTACCCGACGCTACTCGGCACAAATCCCTAGTGTGAAGCGCTGACCTCACTTCCTCCAGGGTCAAAGTATCTTAGATACCAACCACAAATGACTCAACTAAAGTCTCAAACGAATTTGGCAAAGAAACCAACGAAATCAAGGCAACATACTCATCATCTATCTTAACATCAATATTGCGCAAATCAAGTAAAATAGAGTCAAGTCGGTCTAGATGTTCCTTCAGAGACGTACCTTCCTGCATATGAAGACCGAATAAACGCTGCTTTAGAAGCAACTTGTTGGTTAGAGTCTTTGTCATGTACAAGGACTCCAACTTCAACCACAAACCAACAGCAGTTTCTTCATCGACAACCTCAATAATCACATCATCAGATAAACACAACAAAATTAAAGAATGCGCCTTCTCCTCCAAGGTCACCTCTGCTTCTGTCATCGCCATATCTTGTGATTTTTCTTTTGCCTTTGACAGAACAGACCAGGCGCCTTGCTGTCTCGGCAAAGCTCTCATCTTCAACTGCCACAACCCAAAACTATTACTCCCGGTGAACTTATCAACGTTTAATACTGTTGCTCCGGACATCTTCTCGCCAAAAAATCAACAGACCCAAATAACGCCAAACTCAACGGAAGCAGAACCTGGAGCTCTGATACCAGTTTGTTGTAACGGAGGTGTCCCGTTACCAACGGTTTGTCGACTACGCGAGAAGAACAAAACAACGAACAAACAATAATTAAACTGAGACACGGAATTACGTTGTTCACCAGCAAAATCACTGGTGTGGACATAACATAGGTCCACCCCAACGCGGCCACGCGCGGGTTTGGGGAGGCGAATGAATCTCCGTATGAGAATGGATCGAATTGAAATTAAAATCGAAGTAGAGTCGACACCGAACTTTATGGGAGTTCGGGCCCGTTCGAACCCACTCTATGTCGTAGTGGGCCGTGTACAAAATACGGCCCATTTCCGATGTCAGAGTTTATTGGGTTCGTCCCTTAGCATTTGATACCGATACCGACATTATCGGATATCGTGTATTGAATGACTCTCGTGCGCCAACGGTTTCGGGCATCCGGAAACCGAGGTTCTGAGTAAGGGGTGAGGGTACGTGTTGGGAAGCCCACAAAGGACACCCAACCCCGCCCGCACATTAGCGGCCTCTACTAGGATATCGATTGACTTTCTAATACGCGCGTTAGTTTAACGGGAAAATGTTATGCAAACAGTATTTTCCCTAAACATGTGAGAAATTGAAAGGGTTTCTATGTCGATTTAATGCAACTAAAATCTTAACGTCAAATTTGTATTTTAGCATGCGGGTTCATTTTAGTACAATAAAATAAACAATAAATCGACAAGAGAAGTGACAAACGGTTAGTAACGGTAAAACGATAATAACGGTTTGTGAATTATTGAATGATGTAAATATGATGATGCATGGTTTGAAAGAACGGTGTTTCACGTGATAGATTAGGCACGTGTTGACCTAAGTCATAAGAAAAGAGCATTATCGAGACTAAAACAGGATGTAAGGCTCACGGTACTGCCGTGATAAGGGGCCACTCGACCCGAGTCATTGCGAGACTCGACCGAGTGGTCTTTTAGAAAGGGGTTCTGCCTCTGACTTAGGACCTTACTCGGTCGAGTTATTGACGAACTCGACCGAGTACGTTGCCACTCGATCGAGTCATTGCGAGACTCGACCGAGTGGAGGTCATTCAGACCCTCCTGTCTCGGTTTTGGGGCTCCACTCGACCGAGTGGGCTAAGCACTCGGTCGAGTGCCCCCTGTACGAACTGGGGTTCGCTTGCAATTTTGTTAATGATTGCGAAATTGCTTTGATTTTGCTAAATTGATGAGTTTGCCGAATCGGATATAAATATTATGGAATTTATACTCGATTCTAAATTTGAATACTCGTTGTATCCCGTATTCGATTATTGAATCGATACGGAATAGAGCGAGATAAAGAGAAATTGCTATAAGTCGTTTAAAGTCGACCAAGACGATACGAGTTTTCCTCCGCATTCATAGTGTCATAATTCTAACGAATTTAACGACATCTACGTTAGCTTCAACGAAAAATCAATTGGTTAACTTGTTTGACTAGATCGTTGGATTCGACATCCAGTTAAGGAATTGGTATCGAATTTAATAGATCGACACTTTGCTTGAATTGAGAGACGTGATTCCCTCCGCATCCCGACGTCATAGTTAATTCTTGCGAATTGTTTGACGTCGGACCCGCATCAACGGGTTTCGACCCTTATTGAAAGATGCTCGAGTTGAAAAATAGTTTATAATTGATGAGAATTGCGATTTGATGATAAAGAAAACAAAAATAACGAATTATTATTTAAGTTGACTTGTTTCAATAATCAAGTAATTGGGGTGTCGGAATAAGCGACCGGCAACGCTGTGTGCGATACACTTGTATATTCGGGTTTCCTTATTCCGACATCCCTCATACTCGACACAAATCGACAAGTATTTTAGTATCTTTGAGTACTAACGATATTATGATGCTATAAAATAAAGAGAAAAAAAACGAGACAACGACGACGATATGAACGACGCGACGCGAGAAAAGGAAAAGGAGGAAAGGGAAGAACGGGAATTGGCACCCTCAACCTACATGTTTCTTATGCTCGGTATGGACTCGTAGTGACGGCTTTCACGGGAGTTTGGTGGTAAGGTGTCGATTCCTAAAGCTAGGTTTAGGGGTTGAGTTTGTAGAATTAGGGTTGAATGAATGTGAAACTAGGGTTTCAAAAAAGTTTTTTGGGTTGCAAAAGGTGTCTTGAATGTGTTGCATGGGGGTGTATATATAGGCGAGGCCTAGGTACCCCGGCTTGGGTTACTCGGCCGAGTAACCAGCTGACTCGGTCGAGTGGCCCGGTGTGCCTGCAGGCGGGCCTGAAATAGGCCCACTCGATCGAGTGGGTTGGGCATTCGATCGAGTGGCCCAGCTGGGTTGCGCGGGTCAGTTGTTTTGGACCGTAACTTTGGATGTCTTGTGGGTTTTGTGTTTGAATTAGCTTTTGGATGTTTGAAAGGCTGTTTTGTGTGTGTCTCGAAAACGACTTGGACCGGGGTTGACCTAGTCGTAAAAAGTCGGTTTTATTTCTGGTGTCGCTTTTGGCCCAAATTAGTCTGGTTTGACTCGAAACGGTCCGCTGGGCCTGGATTTGAGCTTAGTTTTATGAGATTTGTACTCCATAAGTGCTTTAGCCAACAACTAATGGATTTGAGCCCATATTCGAGCGCGTAGAAACATGTTAGCGTCTGATCATCATCGGGTGTTTTTTGGAAACTACCATAGACACCTGGCAGTCAAAATACGGGTGTCTACAGAGCCCCCACTCTGACTGAGGCTTGGACAAGGCGAAAGTCAGAGTAGCCACCAGGCCAATCGTGGATTGAAACCTGGCGGACTTCCGGTCGGGTCGTTTATAGTTCATCAGACTCGCGTGAAGGGCTCGCCAGCCATAAGCTAGAAGTCATACCTGAGCTGATGACGATATCTCTCTGGGGAATTGGACTTGTCGCGTATGTCCTGGGTGTGCCTGTATGCAGGCTCATCCCGTGTTATTCCGGGAAAAATGCCACCTAGGGCCTTCCGCTGGGAAGATGTGGTGGGTTGCCTGTCCCTGTTTGAGTCGTACCTGTATAAGTCACATAAAATTTGCATGCAACACGTAGGTAGTAAAATGACTCGCGCTGGGGAAAAAAATGATTTTTGAATTTTTGAAAGTTTGAATTTTTGAAAACTTTGAAATTGGCAATTTTTTTAAATTTTTGACTCCTAAAGAAATTAGGAAAGTTCGGGATGAATATTTTGTGCTAGTATCGGGACTAGGCTTGTGGGTTGATTCCTTTTGTAATTAGGAAACCTATGTTCAAGGCAAGATATGGAAAGAGTGTTATTGAATCAATATTATAAATATCCCTCCCTTGTCATTGATTTTCCTCACAATCTCATTACAATTCATCCTTCTGAAAAAAAAAAAACTTTTTATTCCGTTTGAGAAAATTAGCTATGGGAATCGACAGATTGACCGTTAAGCTGCAAGAATGGTCCCGACGCTTCAGGGATACAGATAGGGTTGCTCTCAACCAGACGGGTATCACACAGTTTTACCCGTTTCGTCAGATGCAAGTTGATCGCTACTTTCTGGATGCATGTTTGTCCTATTGGGATGACATATATCATGTTTTCGCCTTTCCTCGGGGCGAAGTCTGCTCTTTACCTGAGGAGATTGCAGCTATAGGAGGATGGAACCCGATACTCCGTCCCGCTGTCCCGTACGCAATTTATGACCCGATCCGAGGAGGAAACTTTGGGAATTTCTAGGGCTTTCTCACAACGAGGTATCCCGTATGATGGAGGGTGATAATATTTCTCTGATCGATTTGGCTGAGAAATTTATGAATTCTCTCGATGTCCGGGTCAGACCGGTTTACAGCCGTAGGGCTTTTTCTTTTTGTATGCTACTTGTCTACGCTTTTGAAGGTCACATGGATTTATTGTCCTGCACGGGTAATGCCCGCCTTTTGACCGTGGTGGATTTCATGGAGACGGAGCATAGCCCGGCTTGGCTGATCACGGGCGAAATTATCCAAGGTTTAGATAATCGCAAGAGGGATTCGTCGGTCCGTCTCACTGGAAGTACCCGTTTGCTGCAAGTATGTTACTTTGCACTTTATTTTTCCCAATTTCTTGATTTTTTTATTTTTGTGACTTTTGCTGCAGCAGTGGGCACTCGATCGAGTCACCCTGGCACTCGATCGAGTGCCTTCGAAAAAACCTTCTGATCTGCTTTCAGAGGTGCCACTCGATCCAGTCACCCTGGCACTCGATCGAGTGTCCTTAGGCGGATGCCTATTTCGTCTTGGGAACTCATGTTTTTGTTTTCTCTTTCAGATTTGGCTATATGAGAGGCTATCAGTGATAGATTCTCCTCTTGATGCGAGCAATTACCGTCATAACCAGGTGATGACGAGAAGGCGGGCTATTGACTTTTCTAGTCAGATTACTCAGAAGTATTGGGACGAGGTGTTGTCTTTTCACAGTGGCCCGTTAATTCGATGGGTAGTACCATGGTGGCCCATCTACCTTTGGACTGGCTTGGACCCGAGGGACAGAGCCCGTTATCAGGTAATACTATCTTTCAGGCAGACGGTTAATATCTACCCGGATCGCATACTAAGGCAGTATGGATGGACTCAGTGAATCCCAGAAGTTGAAGCAGTTGTGAGTGACCCTACCCAACTAACTGATGTGATGTGCGACACTTGGATGCAAAGATGGGATACCAGGCATACTTGGCCCGTCACCAAATCTCGTCACTCGACTTGGGTTTCAAGCTCTTACATGAAGTGGAATAAAGCAGGTGATGCCAAAGCCTGAGCTGCGCTGAAGGTTGATGAGGCTTTTGACCTGCTGCGAAGGGAGCAAGGTAAGGATAACAGGGAATTCTTTGACAAAGGTGACACCCCGGCTACTATGGTCCGATTAATGTCAGGCCAAAAGAAGGCCAAGACTCAAGCTGGAGGGTCCAGTGCTAAAGGTGCTTGGGGGAAGGTGAGCCCCCAGATTGACTTGGAGAGGAGACTGGGCCCAAAACTAGTCGTGCAGGACCAACTTGGCCCACGGGATAGGCTACCCGAGCACGTGCGGGCTCGACTTGGACCGGAGACTGTTGTCGAAGACCCGTTGTCAAAGAAACGGGTTCGAGCTAAGGAGGTTCCCCTCGTGATCCGGGAACGCTCGTCCCCGCTCCGGCGACCTCGGGCTCCACGCGACCCAAAGGACAAAGGAAAGGGCAAGATGCCGGGATATTAGTCTCCTTTATTATTATTTGAGTATTACTATTGTTTTTTTGGTGTGATTTTTTGTGGGTGTGCCGTTTTTGGCGTTTTTTTTTTTTGTAATTCCCGAGTTTGTCGAGATTTTAATAAGAGACATATTAATGAATACCCTTCCCGTCGTTTCGTTCATTGCAGTGGTTGTACCCTTTTGAGGGGTTGCCTACGTATCCACAATTAGTAGAATCAAACCAGACGTAGTTCAAAATTGATTTGATTTTTTTGCAATTTTCGAAATACATCAAGACTATTAGTGCGAGATGTGCGACAGTAGAATAATTAATTCTAACTTATTGACTTGTCTATAATTTTTGAAAATTTATAAAAAGACAAATTTTTATAAATTTTTGCAAATGACATTGAGATGGGGTTTATGGGTAGTAGCGCTTCAGCTGGTCCAAGTTGGTTGGGTTGACGAATTCGTTCCCGTCCAGGTCTGTCAGCATCACCGCTTCTCCTGATAGGACCTTCTTGACTAAGTATGGCCCAGCCCAATTGGGTTTGAATTTTCCCCTTGGGTCAACCGGCAGTAAGGCACGAACCGATTTTAGGACTAAATCCCCCTCCTTGATGTTTCTGGGCCAACCCTTTTGTTGAAAGCCCGTTGGATCCTCTTTTGATATATCTGAATATTGTTGAGGGCCCGTGATCGCCGTTCGACTAAAAGGACTAGCGAATCGTATCGGGCTTGGACCCAATCTGCTTCAGGTACTTGGCTTTCAAGTAAAATCCTGAGGGATGGCACTTCTAGCTCGACCGGTTGGACCGCTTCCATTCCGTATGTCAAGTAATACGGGGTTGCTCCGGTTGCGGTGCGAATTGATGTCTGATACCCCCAGAGAGCGAAAGGTATCTTGTCGGGCGAGTCCCGATAATTCTCAGCCATCTTTTTAAGTATGGTGACAATTGTTTTATTGGCCGCTTCTACCGCTCCATTTGTTTGGGGTCGGTAAGGTGAGGATGTATGCCTTTGGATTTTGTATTTCGCTAACAATGCAGCGGTTTCAGCTTGGAAATGGGTCCCATGATCACTGATGAACACATGTGGGATCCCGTATCGGCATATGATTTTCTTCTGGATAAATTTGGACACGTGCTTGGCGTTCAAGACACGGTATGACTCGGCTTCGACCCATTTGGTGAAGTAGTCGATGGCCACCAAAATGAAGCAATGACCTCCCGTCCCGGAAGGGTGCACCTTTCCGATTATATCAATACCCCATGTCGAAAATGGCCATGGTGATGTCTTGGTATATAACAAGGAAGATGGCATATGCTGTACATTAGCAAATATCTGACAATTATGGCAGTGTTTGACGTATAATCGACAGTCTGTTTCCATGGTATTCCAATAATACCCGAGCCTCATGATTTTTCGGGCTAGCATATGGGCGTTCATATGCGGGCCGTTTTCACCGTCGTGTACTTCTCGGCCATAACCTTTTCGGCCTGTGTTTTGTCGATACACAAGAGAAGAGCCCCCTGTGCCGTCTTTTTGTATAATTGCCCGTCATCCGTGCTAACGAAATGGGTTGCCAATCTCCGCAGGGCTTTCTTGGCCCGGTTTTCAGTGCCCGGGGGATACTCTCCCGTCGCCAAGTAGGTTAGGACCGACTGATACCAAGGTTCTGGGTCAGTTATCTCGATATCCTGGATGGCATTGATGTAGGCTGGCTCGGACCGCCTTTCGACACAGATTGGCATGCTGGTAAGATGGTCTGGTATATTTAGCAAGGATGCTAATTTGGAAAGTGCATCTTCAAACTGATTTTCTTCCCGAGGCAGGTAGATATATTCCACCCTCTGGAATTGTTTCTCTAGAACCCGTACTCGCGCTTGGTAAGCCACGAGATTGGCGTTCCGAGTCTTCCATTTTTGGAGCGCTTGATTGATGACCAGTGATGAGTCACCGTGGACTCGGAGGTTTGTTACCCCTAAATCTGCGGCGGCTTGCAACCCGTGAATGCATGCTTCGTACTCGGCTGCATTGTTGGTCACGTCAAAGTCCAATTTAATGGATAATGGGGTGTGTTCCCCTCGTGGTGAGATTAATAGAATCCCGACCCCGAATCCTGAAAAGTTGGATGCTCCGTCAAAATACAAATCCCATGTATCGGTATCGGTATGGAATATGTCTTCATCGAGAAAGGCCCAAGTATCGGTGTGGCCCTCTTCAGAAATTGGGCTATCGGCGAGGAATTCGGCTACTACCCGGCCTTTGATGGCTTTTAATAGTACAAATTTGAGGTCAAAATCAGATAACATTAAAGTTCATCTGGACATTCTGCCGTTGAGGATGGGCTTCTCGAACAGGTACTTAATAGGGTCCATTTTGGAAAGAACATGTACCTCGTGGCTCAGCATGTAGTGTCGGAGCTTTTTAGTGGCCCAAACCAACGCTAGACACGTTTTCTCGAGCATTGTATATCTGCATTCGTATTCGAGGAACTTTTTACTGATGTAGTAAATAGCTCGTTCTTCTGTTTCGACTGTCTGGGCCAGCATATTCCCCATGACTGTCTCGATCGTTGTCAGGTATAACGACAAAGGCAAACCGGGTTGAGGTGGCATTAATACCGGTGGTGCAGACAGGATCTCCTTGATTTTGTCAAAAGTCGTTTGACATTTATCGTCCCATAGTATTCGTTCTCCGATCTTCAGTTTTTTGAAAATGGGCTCACATACCATGGTTAACTTTGAAATGAATCGGCTGATGTACTGGACTTTCCCGAGAAACCCCCTTATTTCTTTTTCGGTCTTGGGTGGTCGCATCTCGGTGATGGCTTTGATCTTAGCTGGGTCGACCTCGATGCCGCGTCGGCTAACGATATGGCCCAGTAATTTGCCCGACGTTACCCCGAAACTGCATTTTTGAGGGTTTAGCCTCATATTGTATTTACGCAGCCTGGTAAAGAACTTTCTTAGGGCCGTAATGTGCCCACTTCGGTCCTTGGACTTAACAATCATATCGTCCACATAAACCTCCACTTCCTTATGCATCATGTCATGTAGTAAAGTGGTGGCGGTTCGTTGATAAGTGGCCCCAGCATTGATAAGCCCAAATGGCATAACAGTGTAACAGTAAGTACCCCAAGGTGTAATGAAGGTGGTCTTACTCATATCCTCCTCTGCCATCTTAATTTGATTGTATCCGGCATACCCGTCCATGAAAGATAGAAGGGCATGATCGGCCGTGTTATCCACCAATATGTCGATGTGTGGTAACGGAAAATCGTCTTTTGGGCTTGCCTTGTTGAGGTCTCGGAAGTCCACACATACCCGCACCTTGCCGTCCTTCTTGGGTACCGGCACGATGTTTGCGACCCAGTCTGGATATTCAGACACTTGTATAAAGCCCGCTTTGAATTGTTTGTCTACTTCCTCTTTGACTTTGAGAGACCATTCAGGCCTCATTCTTTGGAGTTTCTGTTTTACCGGCTTAGACCCATCTTTGATGGGTATTCGGTGTTCAGCTATTTCCCGATCTATTCCCGACATGTCCTTGTAGGACCATGCGAAAACGTCTTTGAATTCCTGGAAAAGGTCTGTGAATTGTTTTCTCTCCTCTGGATCTAAGGATAGGCCTAATTTAAGCATCTGGGGCTCTAAAGTGGTTCCCACATTGATGGACTTGGTTTCTTAGATTACCGAATCTCGGGACTCCCTTTGTTCGAGCTGCTCGATCAGATGCGGAGGTAGAGGTACCTATTCGTCGGGTTTCTCAATGTCATTGCATATAAAATCTTTGAAATTGAGAAAGTTTTGGAAATAAGACAAGTCGTAAGTAGAACGGTTTTTGTTATTATTATTAATGGTAAATTTTGTGAAAAGCTCGAAAAGAGCGGCCATTTGATCGTTGGTCAGTGGTGGGATAGGGAGAGGTCTTGGGACAGGCCCCGAGACCTCAGTGGAAGTGGCTAAGAGACGAGGGGTTACAGGATCGACTCTAGCACCAGACCCTCTAGACTCGGACTCAGACTCCGACTCTGACTCTGACTCAGACTCGGTATTCGGCATGTCTCCCTCGCCGGTGGTTAACTTGTAGGTCCGTCCTTGGCCATCAGTCTACTTGATGGTCTTCCTCCAGGCCCTTTTTCCTGTATCTGCACCAACTTCGGTGATCAGCTTTGTTGGGTCGAACCGATCGCTGCGGAGGATCAGATTGACCAAGTCATCATTTGGAGCGGGGACGGCCTTGTCTTCTCCAAATAGGAGCCCCAGCACGGGCTCGGAGTTGTTTTCCCCTTCCTTGGACTCGGCTTGAACAAGGGTGAATATATCATCGGGGATGAAATTGCATTCCCGAGCCGTTTTGGTCTCAGGATATGTGATGGTGGGCTGGTAGAGGCCCACTTGAATAGCTCCGAAAACTGGAGTGACGAAGTAGTCAGTTAACTTCGGGCTATAAGGGCCTATGTAAGTACCCTTGAGAATGTTGATGGCCTTGTGAATACCGGCCCGAACCACGTTTTCCGGGGTTATAGCATACCCCAATCCGAATTGGGACTCACCGTCGTTTAGGACCTCGATAATCTTCCCAGCTGGAAGATTTGGCCTCGAGGTAGCTCCCGGTAGATAGCCCAAATTTTGTAGCATCATGTCGATGCTAGTTGTGAAGTATGGCCTGAAGAGATATTCTTCTTCAATCATGCCCACGAAATCGAATCCTCGTGGGTCGGCCCGGCCCGTAGCATTGCAGCTTGCTACGGTGATGGGGGTGGCTTCTAGTGTGATGACACCGTCCTGAAGTGGCATCTTGACTTTCCGGTGGGGAGTAGAGGATACGGCCTTGACTGCATGGATCCAAGGCCTCCCTAGT
The DNA here is from genome assembly GCA_958450325.1 of Agrostemma githago. Lineage (NCBI taxonomy): Eukaryota > Viridiplantae > Streptophyta > Magnoliopsida > Caryophyllales > Caryophyllaceae > Agrostemma > Agrostemma githago. Next base: position 51,544,970 of record OY288253.1, on the reverse strand, counting down.
AGTAAGTTAAAGGATAAGGTGACGTCGATCACCTGGAACTCCAGTTCTTTCTCAATCGGGCCCGTTATGATTGTTAGTTTAACGGCCCCGGCCACCGGTTTTGGGCTTCCGTCGAAAGCCTGAATAGTTTGCGCTGTCGGGAGATAGTCAACATCGGTGATGCCGAGGGCTTTAGCGGTCCTTAGGGGAAGGACATTTACAGCAGACCCATCATCGATAAGGGTCATTGGGAGGTACTTCCCTCGGCAAATGACCGTGAAGTAAAGGGTCAGATTATGATTGGGCCCGAATGATGGAAGATCATACTCGAAGAAGGTGATAAGTGGGCCTTTTTCCTTGGACTTGCCCTTGAGATAAGGCATAATAGTGGCTACCATTTTAGTGGGGGTAACCTGTGAGTCGACCTTGATTTCATCGAGAGCCTTAGTTAGTGCTTCTCGATGTGCTTGTGAGCTAACCAGTAGTTTCCATATGGTTAGATCGGCTCGAACCCTCTTCATTTGTTGGACCAAGGCGGTGTCATTGCTTGGTTCTTCAAGGGTAGGTTCCGTCCTGGCGGGTTAAGTGACGGTTGTTGGAGTAGAGCGCCCAGCTGTGGCGAGCTGGTTAGTAGCTAAGGCTTTGGACTTAGCTTTTCGAACCTCTTCAATGGTGATGGGGACAGCTTCCCCTTTGGCTAAGTACACATCTTCCTCGTCATCGAACCATATCCCATTGATTTGTGAGATAAAGGGGGAGATGAGGTGAGAACAGTCAATTACCTCACCGGTGAATCACTACAAAAAACAGATGAAATTGCGGCGGACCTTTTGCGGCGGACTAAATATCCGACACATGTTTCTACTCGCGTCGGATTGGGCGACGCGACAGACTTGCGTGGGAATAGCCCACGCAAAATGGACGCAGGGTAAGGGCGCCCAAGGGTGGGAGTTTCGCGCTTAATTATGCGGCGGAAAATCCGCCGCATAGTATGCCTTATACCGACGCAGGGGGGACATTTAATTTAAAAAATTAATCCTGCGATGCGGCGGACAATCCGACGCATAGATGTTGACACGCGGCGGATTTTGCGTGGGATTGTCCGCCGCATAAGTCTTCCATATATAAAAAAAAAGACGCGGACACACATAAAGAAACAGCCCAAATCGATTTCCCCAAATCGATTCCCCGAAACCCTAATCTACCCAATTCCCCTCCCCCTTCCCGTCTCCCCCACCGGCCGGCGACGACTTCCATCGGCGACAAATCCACCGCCGGCGCCACTGCCGGCGCGCCCTTCCACTGCCGTGTCCTCCCCCCTGCCGCGCGCCCTCCTCATCTTCGGTTCATTTTTCCGTCTTTTCTCCATCAAAGTATGTTCAAACTGTTAAATTTTGTAAATATTTGTTATTGTTAATGTTATTGTTGATTAGGTTATTGTTGTGGTTTGTTGTTGTTGGTTGTGTTAGTGTTGGGGTTAGTTTGTGTGAGTGGTGGGTTGTGTTAATTTAATGGTGGTAGTGTTGGTTTGTATGAAATAATATTGGTTGTGTTAGTGCTGTTATTGTTGTTATAATGATGGTAGTAGTAGATTTAGAGGTCAACTTGCTGATTAGTATTGTTGCCCTGTTGCTCTAATTTTGCTGTACTTGATCATGGATGTTAGTTGTATTCAGTTCAGTTGTATTCAGTTCAGTTCAGTTCAGTTCAGACACATTCAGTTCAGTTCAGTTCAGACACATTCAGTTCAGTTCAGTTCAGACACATTCAGTTCAGTTCAGTTCAGACACATTCAGTTCAGTTCAGTCAGTTTAAGTCCAGGAGAACAGGGCCTAATACTACTAATCTACTACTACTAATACTACTTAACTACTACTAATCTTCTACTACTAATACTACTAATATACTACTACTAATCTACTACTACTACTAATACTACTTAACTACTACTAATAATACTACTAATACTACTAATCTACTAGTAACACTAATACTACTTAACTACTACTAATCTTCTACTACTAATACTACTAATATACTACTACTAATCTACTACTACTAATACTACTTAACTACTACTAATAATACTACTAATCTACTAGTACTACTAATTTACCACTACTAATACTACTACTACCACCACTACTATTAATCTACTACCACTACTAATACTACTTAACTACTACTAATAATACTACTAATACTACTAATCTACTAGTACTACTAATACTACTTAACTACTACTAATCTTCTACTACTAATACTACTAATATACTACTACTAATCTACTACTACTAATACTACTTAACTACTACTAATAATACTACTAATCTACTAGTACTACTAATTTACCACTACTAATACTACTACTACCACCACTACTATTAATCTACTACTACTACTAATACTATTTAACTACTACTAATAATACTACTAATCTTCTACTGCTACTACTAATACTACTAATATACTACCACTACTACTACTAATCTACTACTAATACTACTACTACCACCACTGGTACTAATCTAATACTACTAATACTACTTAACTACTACTAATAATACTACTAATCCACTACTACTAATCTACTACTAATACTACTACCACCACTACTATTAATGTACTACTACTACTACTACTACTTAACTACTACTACTAATACTACTAATACTACTAATACTATTAATACTACTAATTTACTACTACTAATCTACTACTACTAATACTACTTAATTACTACTAATAATACTACTAATCTACTAGTACTACTAATTTACTACTACTAATACTACTACTACCACCACTACTATTAATCTACTACTACTACTAATACTATTTAACTACTACTAATAATACTACTAATCTTCTACTGCTACTACTAATACTACTAATATACTACCACTACTACTACTAGTCTTCTACTAATACTACTACTACCACCACTAGTACTAATCTAATACTACTAATACTACTTAACTACTACTAATAATACTACTAATCCACTACTACTAATCTACTACTAATACTACTACCACCACTACTATTAATCTACTACCACTACTAATACTACTTAACTACTACTAATAATACTACTAATCTTCTACTGCTACTACTAATACTACTAATATACTACCACTACTACTACTAATCTACTACTAATACTACTACTACCACCACTAGTACTAATCTACTACTACTAATACTACTTAACTACTACTAATAATACTACCAATCCACTGCTACTAATCTACTACTAATACTACTACCACCACTACTATTAATGTACTACTACTACTACTACTTAACTACTACTAATAATACTACTAATCTTCTACTACTACTACTTAACTATTACTAATAATACTACTAATCTTCTACTACTACTACTACTAATACTACTAATATACTACTACTAATACTACTACTAATACTACTAGTAGTAATTTGTTGTGTGTTGATACATGATTGTTGTTGTTTACAGTTTAGGTTACGTATTGTTGGTAAGACATGTTATACATCTACTCAGACCTACCTAGTACCCGTTCAAGAATTACTCAAGTAATTCTTGAATAGTCCCCGTTTTGGGACTGTCTTTGTACTTTTCATGTCACTTAGGTGGTAAACACGAAATTTTGTTATGTCGATAAGAAAAAGTCTTGTGGCAATTCCCTCATTGTTCTCCGAATGCACATGTGGACTTTTCATATTTCCACATAGTTCATTTGGAGAACTGGGGCGAATTGCTGCCGGATTTTTTTCTTATCGGCATAACAAAATTTTGTGTTTATCAGTGGCATGGAACGTACAAGGATGGGTTTAGGTTGGAGTGATAAGGTCCCAAGGTGGTGAAACTGTTTCGAAATGATGTCTAAATGGGTTTACGGATTTATGAAAGCATGTTCAATTGACTGCACTTGGTTTACATTGTTCTGTAGATAATGTCCATTATATTAGGCGTCGTTGAATGTTCTTCCCCACGCTCAACTAATTTAATAATTTCTACGTACTTTGCATGCACATATATATATATATATATATATATATATATATTGTCCTCACAAAGAATGAAGAGAGTAGAAAGGAAGTGGATGTACGAGAGATTAGATGAGCGAAAGAAGCCTAAACATGAATACAAAGACGGTGTGTTGAAATTTATCGACTATTCCATAAACAATAACGTCCACTACACGAAACAACAACTTAGGTGTCCTTGTAGTAAATGCAAAAACTTTGCCATACTACATGCCCTTGATGTTAGAGATCATCTCTACAAAAACGGGTTTGTTCCAAACTACTACGTCTGGACGTATCATGGTGAGGATTCTGATCTCGTTAGTGATAGTCACGGAGCGGGTAGTAGTAACCCATATCGGGAGTTCGTGGAGGATGCGTTTACAAGGAGTTAATAGTAACCCGTACTATTGAAATGTGATTGGATTGATAACTCTGCACAAGGAGTTAATGTTCATAAGTTATACAATCTTGTAGATGTGAATCGCTCAAGAAAACTGCGAGGGCACAATCCTTTTGTGTTGGCGTACCAAAGCGATCAAATTTGCTTTGCCCCTTATCCAAAGGGAAAAAAGGATACACAATGGTCGGCGGTGTTTAAGATCAAGGCGAGGTCACAAATTGACAACCCAATCACCGACGATAACGTATACCAAGAGGATGTCGTTTCTAATGTACAACCACTTTCATCTATTGTAGTTTCAGACACTGATGACACTGATGAAATTGAGGAACAAGTAGGGAACGTCGGTGAAGAGGATGGGGGCGAGGAAGAGGAAGAGGAAGAAGATGAGTTTCACAATTGGATCGTGCCTGTGGGTGAGAGTGAGGATGAGGGTGAGGAACAGGTTGTAATAGAAGCAGATGAGGAAGAGGTGGACAGTGAATGGGATGATGATGAGATCGAGGAAGACGGTTTCAATGAAGTGAACACGGATGAGGAGAATGATAGTAGCGACGATGAGTAGTGTCCATTATCATTTTAATACCGTAACTTTAATTTGTTTATTTTCATTGTAACTAATAAAAAACATTTTAAGCAAACAGATGTACGTATTATAGATTGGTTAATGTATTACATTTTCTGTGTGTATGTACCTTCAGTATTGTACATTGTTAATGTTTTTTCATGTTTTGCAACTATGGTTCTCGTAGCGGAAACGTAATAATGGCAGGTGCTGGGAACAACGACGATATACCGGATGCCGATAAGAAATACCTTTCGCGGAACGAAAATGGCGTTTGGTAAGAATTCCCGTACTGTATGAATGTTTTCATTTACGATGGAATATAACTCGTTAAATTGTCGTTGTAGGTGGGAAGATAGCGACATTGTCATTTACCTACGCGAGTCCATCGTCGGCACTTACATGAACACCCCTGGCGTTTATAGGAACTGGACTGAGGCACCTCAACTGGCGAGGGACGCCATGTACTCCCACTTCGAAGTGAGATTTTTTTTTTGGGCTAATGCATGAACTATTTATGTAATTTGTAAATTTTCTAATAATTTGTTTGTCTTTTGCAAACAGAAACGGGTGAAGATCGATCCGGGTTATGAGCTGCGAAACGCGTACGAGGTAAGGATCAAGAAGCGTCTCTCCGACATCTTCCAGAGAGCAATGAAGGCGAAGGAAAGGCCTACTTGGATCCCGGAGAACAAGTACCAGGAGCTGCAACGTAGGGCAATGGATCCTAAATTCCTGAAGAAAGTAGAAGTGAACAAAGCGAACCGTCGTGGCGGAAACAAAGACGGAGTAGCGAAAGGGCCCAACTGCCCAGGGCGTAATAGCGTGACAAAAGCTTTTAATAAAATGGTATGTGTTATGAAAATAAATTATTAGTTTTTTATGTTCAATATAACATGGCTTGTACGTGTTCTGACATTTTATTTCGAAGGGACCGAATGCGACCCCGATTCAGCTGCTACACAAGTTAAAGAAGAACAAGAAAGGTCTTTGGGTTGATCCCATTGCAGAGGAGGTGGACGTAAGTACTCCGACAATAGAATTCAAATCATATTAAATTATCTCAACTTCATCATTTGGTGTTAAGCTATATAATTTAACATTTGAATGTCATTTCAGCAGAAATTTGTACAAGCGAGGGAAGAGGCAATGTCCCAAGGAGGGGAGGCGATATCACGTGTGGACGAGTTTCGCTTATACCATGACGCCTCGGGGGGGTTCAACAAGAAGAAACGTGTGTTCGGGGTTGGAAGTGCAGCCAAAGAACTGTTCAAACCGTGCATGAACCATACCAGTACCGCGGTTGATGACTCGTACGTACCCACCGCCGCCACCCAGCAACGGACCGAGAACATGAGAATGAAAGAGGACTTGAAGAAAAAGGAGGAACAGCAGTTGCAGCATGAGCGCGAGATGCAGGACCAGAGGAGGACGATAGAGATGCTGAAGGAGAGGATCGCTATGTCCGATGAAGGCTGCAGTTCTATGCCACGGGGTCAGAGGCGTGACGACAACGCTGACGATGGTCACACATTTGGTAGTAACATGGAGGTAGACCCGTCCCATTAGGTAGACTAGGTAATATGTATTTTCTAATTACTAGTCCTCGAACTTGTTAACGGAATATATATTAGTTTCTTGGGAATTAGGTGGACTTGTGAACTTGGGGATTAGGTAGACTTGTGAACTTGACTTGGGAATTAGGTAGACTTGTGAACTTGGTAACTTGGTAACTTGTGAACTTGTGATTAGGTAGACTCGGTAATATATTAGTTTCTTTTCGATCATTGAGCATGTTCTGCTTCTGCGTGAAAGATTCGTTGTGGAATTTGCTCGGGAGGAGCACATTTGGTTGCACGTTGTGTGCTTTTATTTTTTTCAGGTCGATTTTCTGTTTTGGGGACGTTTTATATCCAGCAGATATTGCCGTACAGACCCTGTTTGCAAGGGAAAATCCCACGCAAAACTGGACGCACACCCACTTTTTGCAAGGGAAAATCCCACGCAAAACTGGACGCACACCCACTTGTTGCAAGGGAAAATCCCACGCAAAACTGGACGCACACCCATTGGTTGCAAGGGAAAATCCCACGCAAAACTGGACGCACAACCATTTGTTGCAAGGGACAGTCCCACGCAAAACTGGACGCATACTTATTTTTGTGTGGGAATATCCGCCGCAAACCATCCAATTTCCGCCGCTTAAACAGTTGACTTCAAGTCCTCTTTGACCTTCCTAGTGTCGCCTTTTCCGCCGCATGTCCCACGTGAAATATTATGCGGCGGCCGATCCGCCGCAAGTGTTCCTCTTTGCGTCCAAAATTAATGGCGGCCTTTCACGTCGCGGAATCCGACGCAAACTTGATTTCGCGTCGGGTTTTCGCGATTCGCGGCGGATTTTTCCGCCGCGACAGACCCTTCATTTTTGTAGTGAATATTGCGTGGGCACTGAACGGGTTTTCTTTGTTGCTCGGCTTGTCTCCGGGCAACGGGATCTTCCCGCTCTCGATCAGGTCCTGGATTTGATGCTTCAGTTTCCAGCACTTTTCAGTATCATGCCCATTACCACGATGATATTGGCAGTAGGCTTGGGCGTTATAACTTTTGGGCCTCTTCTCCACTAGAAGCTCGGGCATCGGGCCTATTGGTTGGATCAGACCCTTTGAAGATAGCCTTTGTAAGGCATAAGTATAGGTAGTCCCTATATCTGTGAATACCCGATTTGGTGTATTCTTTTTGGATGAGGTGTCAAGTAGATTTACCTCATCAAAGATGTTGCGAGTTGCAGCTGCAGGTGTGGGCTTGCTCGGGGATGAGCTTGCCCCTTGATAGCCCTTGGTAGAGGCCTTAGTCAGGCCCTCTAACCTTAAGTCATCCTCGATCCTTGTACCCATTTCAGTTAGGGTAGCAAAATTAGGAATAACAGCATACCGGAGGTGGACCCGGTAGGAAGGGAGGAGGTTCTTGACAAATGCTTCTACTAGCACTTTCTCGCTGGGCTTATCAACCAGTTTTACGCTCTCGGCCCGCCATCTTTGTAGATATTTGGTGAACCCTTCTTTGAGCTCCTGGGCCATTACCTCCAGAGTACGCATTGTAGTCTGGATCTCGGTATTATCAGCGTAATTCCGAGCAAATTCGGTCGCCACATCATCCCAGGTCTTGTATTTCTTCGAATCGAGCCTGTAGTAACAGGCCTTAGGGTGTTTCTCCATAGAGGAAGGGAATAAGTGAGTAAACATGGTGGACTTCACCCCTTTTACTGCCATGAAATCTTTGAAAGCCCGGATGTGGTGGACCGGGTCCTCGGTTCCCTCAAAAATAGGAATTCCCGTAAGGTTGAGGTTAGCAGGTAGCTCGTCATTCAAAGGCGAATAGGAACGAGCAATCTCAGTGTGGATCGAGTTGTTTGTTGACAAGTGAACTTGTTCCTCGAGCCTGCGGACAGCGCTGACTAGTTCAGCTATGGGCCCAGTGGGCTCAGATTCAGCATTAGGAGTCCCTTTCTCTACGGCACTCAGGCGGGTGGACAAAGTTGCTTGGTTAGCCTGGATGGCAGTCAGTTGAGTCTCGATCTTGGTCAGAGCATCCTTCAATTCGTCCATCTTGCGTTGGTATCTAGTCTCGGGTGGCCTGTTTGTAAGAACACCGTATGATCAGAAACTAGCCCAAAATCCCGGAATAGAAAGTACATCCCGAACAAGACTAAAAGGGAAATGACTCGAGAAAAGACACCTAGACGGGTGACTTGTGAAAAGTGGACCTTCCTTAGGATTCGGCGGGTGGGCCTAGTCCTGTTCGAAGGAAGGTTCACGTGAGACATCCCCAGACTTTCGACTCGATTATGTAAACGGGCCCTCCTTTGTAGGGGTTTGTCCTACGTAGGTGGGCCTTGCCTTAGTCTAATAAGGCGGACTGGGATAGGGAAGAAACTTGTGATGTAAGATCGACAGAGTTTCGACGCTAAAGACCTTGACAACTTACGACACGACCCGACACTGCTAAATACGGGGAGTCCTAAGAAGAGAAAGATTTTGAAAATGGATTGTTTTTGAAGAGAGCCCGAGAGAACTCGGTGGAGAGCCCAATTTTCGAAAGAAAACGAAAAGAGTATTGGGCCACGGGTTTTGAAAGTTCGAAAGTAATTTCGAGTTTTGAATTGGGCAGCATACCGTCTAGAAAATAGGCTATTTTCAGTAAAATCATAAGTCCTAAATTCGGCATGCAACCCGGGTTTTGAAAATTGAATATCCTGAAAAAGATGTATTTTTGAAAAGTTGACGGTTTTTTGAAAACGACACGGAAACCAAGTAGCATGAAGTCAGGCAAGCATTATAACGACGCCATGTATGCTTTACACTAAGTCTCGGTCGGTCTAGAGGGTCTATACCAGTGTACATAGTCTAGACGTTGATCGGGACGGACTCTCTTAGTCGAGTTGAGCTTAGAACATGCCGCGAAACCCACTCGAATCGACTATGGACACCTTTTGACATATCCATATTGGAGTACATCAACGGTATAGTGGGACGTTGGTCACCAGTACCGGCCCGGGAAAATATGGGTTATGCATGAACCGTAAAACTAAAACGCGTATTGTACTAGTCAGACGATTTCTATTCGAGTCTCACCCTAAGGAAGCCGATGGTAAGTCACGCATCAGTTAATCCCCAGCGGAGTCGCCAAATTGTGGACATGACATAGGTCCACCCCGACGCGGCCACGTGCGGGTTTGGGGAGGCGAATGAATCTCCATAGGAGAATGGATCGAATTGAAATTAAAATCGAAGTAGAGTCGCCACCGAACTTTATGGGAGTTCGGGCCCGTTCGAACCCACTCTATGTCGTAGTGGACCGTGTACAAAATACGGCCCATTTCCGATGTCAGAGTTTATTGGGTTCGTCCCTTAGCATTTGATACCGATACCGACATTATCGGATATCGTGTATTGAATGACTCTCGTGCGCCAACGGTTTCGGGCATCCGGAAACCGAGGTTCTGAGTAAGGGGTGAGGGTACGTGTTGGGAAGCCCACAAAGGACACCCAACCCCGCCCGCACATTAGCGGCCTCTACTAGGATATCGATTGACTTTCTAATACGTGCGTTAGTTAAACGGGAAAATGTTATGCAAACAGTATTTTCCCTAAACATGTGAGAAATTGAAAGGGTTTCTATGTCGATTTAATGCAACTAAAATCTTAACGTCAAAGTTGTATTTTAGCATGCGAGTTCATTTTAGTACAATAAAATAAACAATAAATCGACAAGAGAAGTGACAAACGGTTAGTAACGGTAAAACGATAATAACGGTTTGCGAATTATTGAATGATGTAAATATGATGATGCATGGTTTGAAAGAACGATGTTTCACGTGATAGATTAGGCACGTGTTGACCTAAGTCATAAGAAAAGAGCATTGTCGAGACTAAAACAGGATGTAAGGCTCACGGTACTGCCGTGATAAGGGGCCACTCGACCCGAGTCATTGCGAGACTCGACCGAGTGGTCTCTTAGAAAGGGGTTTTGCCTCTGATTTAGGACCTTACTCGGTCGAGTTATTGACGAACTCGACCAAGTACGTTGCCACTCGATCGAGTCATTGCGAGACTCGACCGAGTGGAGGTCATTCAGACCCTCCTGTCTCGGTTTTGGGGCGCCACTCGACCGAGTGGGCTAAGCACTCGGTCGAGTGCCCCCTGTACGAACTGGGGTTCGCTTGCAATTTTGTTAATGATTGCGAAATTGCTTTTGATTTTGCTAAATTGATGAGTTTGCCGAATCGGATATAAATATTATGGAATTTATACTCGATTCTAAATTTGAATACTCGTTGTATCCCGTATTCGATTATTGAATCGATACGAAATAGAGCGAGATAAAGAGAAATTGCTATAAGTCGTTTAAAGTCGACCAAGACGATATGAGTTTTCCTCCGCATTCATAGTGTCATAATTCTAACGAATTTAACGACATCTACGTTAGCTTCAACGAAAAATCGAATTGGTTAACTTGTTTGACTAGATCGTTGGATTCGACATCCAATTAAGGAATTGGTATCAAATTTAATAGATCGACACTTTGCTTGAATTGAGAGACGTGATTCCCTCCGCATCCCGACGTCATAGTTAATTCTTGCGAATTGTTTGACGTCGGATCCGCATCAACGGGTTTCGACCCTTATTGAAAGATGCTCGAGTTGAAAGATAGTTTATAATTGATGAGAATTGCGATTTGATGATAAAGAAAACAAAAATAACGAATTATTATTTAAGTTGACTTGTTTCAATAATCAAGTAATTGGGGTGTCGGAATAAGCAACCGGCAACGCTGTGTGCGGTACACTTGTATATTCGGGTTTTCTTATTCCGACATCCCTCATACTCGACACAAATCGACAAGTATTTTAGTATCTTCGAGTACTAACGATATTATGATGCGATAAAATAAAGAGAGAAAAAACGAGACAACGACGACGATATGAACGACGCGACGCGAGAAAAGGAAAAGGAGGAAAGGGAAGAACGGGAATTGGCACCCTCAACCTACATGTTTCTTATGCTCGGTATGGACTCGTAGTGACGGCTTTCACGGGAGTTTGGTGGTAAGGTATCGATTCCTAAAGCTAGGTTTAGGGTTTGAGTTTGTAGAATTAGGGTTGAATGAATGTGAAACTAGAGTTTCAAAAAAGTTTTTTGGGTTGCAAAAGGTGTCTTGAATGTGTTGCATGGGGGTGTATATATAGGCGAGGCCTAGGTACCCCGGCTAGGGTTACTCGACCGAGTAACCAGCTGACTCGGTCGAGTGGCCCGGTGTGCCTGCAGGCGGGCCTGAAATAGGTCCACTCGATCGAGTGGGTTGGGCACTCGATCGAGTGGCCCAGCTGGGTTGCGCGGGTCAGTTGTTTTGGACCGTAACTTTGGATGTCTTGTGGGTTTTGTGTTTGAATTAGCCTTTTGATGTTTGAAAGGCTGTTTTGTGTGTGTCTCGGAAACGACTTGGACCGGGGTTGACCCAGTCGTAAAAAGTCGGTTTTATTTCCGGTGTCGGTTTTGGCCCAAATTAGTCTGGTTTGACTTAGAACAGTCCGCTGGGCCTGGATTTGAGCTTAGTTTTGTGAGATTTGTACTCCATAAGTGCTTTAGCCAACAACTAATGGATTTGAGCCCATATTCGAGCGCGTAGAAACATGTTAAGGTCCGATCATCGGGTATTTTTTGGAAACTACCATAGACACCTGGCAGTCAAAATGCGGGTGTCTACAACTGGAGAACAATATTCACTACTGTGGATATAATAGTACAACTCGGAGGAACCCTCTCTAAGACAACGCTTAAGAGACTCCAATTTTGGGTTGATTACTAAGGTGGAAGGGTGACCTCTATTTATCCAAAAAGAATCACCTCCACTTAGTTAATCTATCGATGTGAAACAATTTTTTCTATTTATACATAGAAAAACTACCACATCCCACTACTCTTTAGATGTGGGACAAACCACATTCTAACAAAATACATCATCTTATTTCCGCACCTAGTTCGACATTCAACCCGAGTCTCGAATACGAGAATTGCTAGTTATTATTCTTAACAGATACCATCAGGTTTTGCGTCAGCAGAATGGTACTGTAAGGAGACAGGTACATGACCGGAGTCCATAGGACAAGCTAGATTCATGGCGGAACCGGCGCTACAAGCGGAGGCGAGAGGAGCGGTACTGGCACTTAAATGGGCCAGGAATTTAGGATTTCTTCATGTCACGATTCATACAGATTGTATCCATTTGGTGTGGCAGATCAGTTCATTGGAAGAAACAAATCACAGCATCCGGGCACTTGTCAAAGAAATCACTGCGGAATCCTCTTTTTTCATTGTTTAGATTTTAAATATATTTCCCGAAAGATGAACAACTGTGCGCATTCTTTCGCTACGACGGTTCGACATGGTTAGTTCGACTGGGTGTTGTTTTACCGTTGGCAAAAAAAATGAGACCTTCAAATTGGGATTTCTTGATGCTCATGATGTCACATGCACATTGTAAAACCTTTTTCAATTTGTTATGATTTTTGAGGGATTATGATCTCTTATAGTACCCATTTCCATTTTAACATGCATTTAGGTCGTTAGCCTCATACTTGTATTAGATTCGATTTGTTTAGTGATTTGGCGGTTTTCAAAATTCAACGATTTACGCTTTCCACTGGAAACTACATCTTTATTATCATGTATTGCTAAAGGCTGTAGTCATGTTTGTGCTTAATGTTACGCATGGAACTTAAGACCTTCCATAGACCACAAATCAACAACAATTAAGTACTTTGAGTCCTCATCAAAGTGGTAGACAAAATAAGTACCAGAACTAACCCTTCTCCAAACCGAACATCACCCTTTTCACTTCAACTTTCTTGGCGACTCTTAAGATCCCTCGAAAGGACCAAATTGTTCCTCTTCTGCAACAAAGCCAGCATTACCTAGTCACAATTTAAGTAACATGGTTATAGTAATTTCTTGAAAATGATAAAGTTTGGGAACTTGCTAGTAGTTAAAGAATTTGCGAGTTAGTGGAGGGCTTCTTTGGGGTCAACAAAATGTATTACTCCCTCAGTCTTATTTACTCCCTCCGATTACCTGTGTTCTTCCTCTTTCTTTTTGGGGAAGAAAATAAGGAGGGAGTAATTATATTAATAGAATATGAAGGGTGGAATGAAAAAGTAAGAGAGAGAAATATTATATTAATTAAATGAGAAAAAGTAGAATGAAAAAGTAGGAGAGAGAAATATTATATTAATTAAATGTGAAAAAGTGTGGTGGAAAAGTAGGAGAGAGGAATATTATATTAATTAATGAAGATGATAAAACTTTTCTTAAATGGAAAGAGAGAAGAAAATCAAACTCAGCCCAAAAAGGAAATAGGGAAGAACATAGGTAATCGGAGGGAGTATTTGTTTGTCATTTATATTTATTGTGTATGCTTGAAGTAGCATGACTAATTCGTTTTGGTCGCAGATTTGACAATCATGATTGCAAAACTTTGTTTGGCACAACATTTCAGCTAACTTATTTGACTAAAGTGGCTCACTTAACCAAATCTCAACTAGCTTATTATCTTTGTTGTAGGAGTTCAGCAAGTTAGCTTTTCATTTAGCTTAGCCACTTTTTCAAGCGGGTAGCTTTTGAGCTTGTTTTGCCATAGAAGCCATATAAATTTTGCTTAATATGGAGCATTTCGTCTGGTTACAAAAATTTATGCTTTCATCCGAAATACCAAACGTAAACTTCGGTAACTAGAGTGTGAAAGTAAAAGAACTCTCGGAACCGTAAGCATCTCATGATCTCATCCCAGTATTCATACTGATATTAGTACATTGACATTCGAAGAAATGGGTTTCTTATTCAGAATTTATAATTGCAAGTTTAGATACAAATGTTCGATTCCCATAATCCTGAATTACTCTCTAAATCCTCCCGAAGCCTAGGGGGTTAAGCATTATATAGCCAATTCAATGCCACGGGTGCTATTGAAAGACAGTTCTGTGAGAGCAGAACTCCATTAATGGACATTACCATGAAAACTAAATGAATTTTAAATAGAAGACTGCTGCTGCAGATGGCCATTGTTAGAGAGAGCAGCCTTTCTCAATACGATGTCAACAAATAATTACCTTAAACTCAGCTAGTCCTATGTCGAATCTGCAACACTGGTGAACTTCAGAAAAGACACTCAACAGATTCAGGAGACAACATATTTGCCACGCCAATGAACTGCATACGTCAGCAATTGCTCCATTAGAAGTAGATCGAGCAAATATAGTCAGCATTGATTTTGAGATGTTTTTGTATCTGATCAGTTCAGGTCAGGTTTTTTGGGTCTGAGTTGCATTATTTCTTTTCACTAGACTGTTTCAGCTGATGTAACTTGGGTTATATCACTAGGATCAAGTTAACATAAGCAACAAGAAAATTCAACGTTCAAATAATTTTCTTGTTATTATATACTTCTACTTGAGTCTAATTCAAGTCTTGGAGTGAGGTTTTCCACGTGCGCTCACTTTTATCGGCTAACAGCTCTAACTATTATACTATGGTACTTATAGATCCGTGATAAAATTAGATTTCCAAAAAGACCGACATTTTACAAGTGAAAACAAAATAAAAATTGTCACAATTTCAATGAACAAGTTTACCTTTTCATTCCTGTATTTTTCCCGAATTGCATTCAGTGTGCATTTACGGATGTTTAATTGCAAATCCTGTATAGCAGTGACAGTAACTTTAAGTTTGTGGGTATCGTAACCGGTATAGTGCTCCAGAGTTGGATTCTGCAAAAGATCCCTCCACCAATGAGTGCATCAAACATTAACGGGTCAAAGCAAGACAGTCTATTTGGAAAAATATGAGAAATCATCATGAAAAAGATCACAGAACTGACCCAAGGATGAGCAGATTGGTCAAGGGTCCATCTGGCAAGGAATACCGCAGATGCAGAGATTAGTGAAGGGAGGAATTCAAGGAAGCTGTACTCGACAAGTGTCAGTTCTGCAAGGTAATTTGCCAAGAACTCTAGCTCAGCTGAAGGCTTCTGCAAATTAGGAATAGGACATTAGATTTTGACTAAAACGGGTAATTGTGGACAAGAACAAGTTAGATCTACTGGATTTCGGATAGAACATTCGACATTGGAATATTGGATAAACCGGGCAACGGGCTCAGTAACAGGTTAGATATTTCAGACATGGGATCTCAAAGTACTAATAATGCTAAAACCTTTCTAAAAATCAACAATTCAGAGTTAAATATGCGATTCATGTCAATATTTGACAGTTCCAGCCAATTTGTATCCCACGAGTCATACCTTGCAAGTAGCTTGTGCCGCATGAATATATCTCCTAAGAAATGTTTTTACAGTAGGAACCGATAGTTGAAAGCCTACGAAGTTCAGAACTTTCCTTTCCATTAGCAACACCTGGTCATATCAATTCAGTCATAAACTGTAATATTTAATATTTGGAGAATCAAGACACGGCTAAGTTTAAAAAAAGATCAGTAGGCATCACTACATTCATAGAAGGAGCTGTGAGAAGTCAAATTTGCTACAAAAAGTAGCAAATTTTACTACCAGCGAAGATTAATTATGAGTTCCATTTGAAAAAAGAATAACCACCCATTGCAAAATTAGCAATGGGTGATACTCACGAGTAAAGACCCAACAGTGCAGAAACCACTCTTTTAGATGATTTTATACCCGGACAAAAATATACAATCGATTTGTTGCTGCACTTGATTTATAAACAAAACCCACTCTAGATTTTATTAGAATGATGTGATCAGGTGAAAGTCATACACTCGTACCTCTTCTTTGGAATAAGTGTTTGCTGTGATGTAGCAGAAGTCCTCTACTTGTGGAGCACACATTTCTTCATATTTTCTAGAAATCACAAACAAAAGAAACCAGTGAACAATTACTTATCTACCTAATTATGCTGGTGCTTGTAGTCTGAAAATGAAACTAAGATACAATAGAAGACTTAGGCCTTGTTCTTTTGGACTGAAACTGACTGAACTTAACTTAACTGACTGAAGTAGACTGAAATATAGAGACAAAATATGTCTTCTGAAGCTGAGCTGAACTGAACTAAAACTGACTGAATATAAGTCCAAAAGAACAAGGCCTTAGCCAAATGACAAACAACTTACGAGGCAATCAGCATGCAAGTCACGCCAAGCAGCTGCAGTTTTTGTTTTTCCATGTAATGTCCGGATAGGTAACGATCAATTAGATTCACAGTAAGGTATAATGTATCAGGTACCAATTTGTATTCTTCAGAAACCTGAAAAAGATACCACATCAGAACTTAAACAATCATGCTACACTAGATAATACGGAGAACATAACTATCGAAGACTGAAATTATATCATTGGAAATGCTGGAACATGGAAAAGTTTGATAGTGATGATAAGAGAGTCCAAACAAGCATATGACTGCTGAAGGAGAACTTTCCCTCACCCACAATACAGAAGAAAAGGACACAAAGGTAGAAAAAAGTTTTGATCATATTACTATCTAGCTTTGTAACAGGATGGAACACGGGGAAAAAACTTTAACCTAATTGCACTTCTTATTCAAGAGAGCAATCATCCAAAGATTGAATTCTCGTAGTTGTTAGAATGGATCAACTGAAAACAGTCCCTTTGTGTTTTCTAATATAGGAGTAAGACTAGGTGCATTCAGTCTCCTGTCTATATACATGTGTAGTATGTCAATGAAGAATGTAGTAAAGAAGCATAATTGTTGAATAAGTAATCTCCAATAAAGGCTGCACATGATAATTTCTCGACTATTCAGTCAAAAAAAAAGAATCAATCATTGCAACTAACTAATGTAAAATTGGCTCTTCTTTACCCCATGCTAGTGAAAATTTGATCATTTGAATGACTATTCGTAGATCCTTAATACTCCCTCCGATTCTTTGGGAATTGCTACATTTTCTTTGGGCTCCAATAGTAAGACAAACATGTGGTAGTGGGGTACACCTATGAATAACGTTTTTCTTGAAGAAATTATGAATAAAAGAGTACTTTCATTTCGGGTACACAAATAATATGAATCGAATAATGTAAAAAGACGTCCAAAAAGAAAATGTAGCAATTCCATTGAAACAAACAAAAAAGGAATATGCAGCAATTCTAAGGAACTGGAAGAGTATGTATCATGGTTAAACGGTGCAATGTACATAGCAACCTTTACCATTCAAATGTTCTATCTTCAACGACAAAAAGATTTTCAAGCTGCAAGCAGTTTCACCAACCTCTATAAGCCAGTCGACAAGAATTCCCCTCATGCTTGAAGTGACATCTCGCTGCATAGTTTCCATATAATCAAAAGAGGGCCTGTGGCTGAGCTGCACACAGACAACACATTACATCATGCATCCCATTAAGAATCACAAATCTTAAGGTACAATTGAGCAACATCAGGCTGAATAGAGGACAAAAGGAAATTCCATAGGGATTCTTTTTACAGTTTTGTTATTCTCAGACAAAAATATAAAATATACAAAACACGCTAAATTTCCACCCATTTTGGACATCAATCTTTCATGTAAAATGATTTTTACATTAATATATTGTAGTCATCCACTACAGATACCTATGACAACACCATAAATCAAGATAATTACAAAAAGTTTGTTCAACAAGGATACTAGGCTCAACTAAGATGTGAGTTTACAATAGCAGGTATGTAAAAGTGTACAACCATCTTAGATAGCTATGTCAATCGAGATTTTTCCTTCCTGATAAAATTGGAGAATAAGTGCTGATTTAGGGCATCTTAATGGTACACTTTGTCAGTTTACAAGTTGAAAGCTTTCATTGTCATTGTAGAAACTGTTTATTTCTGATTTCGACATTGTAAGATCATTTTTTCTATAACCGCCATTGGAAAGTGGATTGTTATGTTTATTACAGGTTACAATTACCTCCATTTCTCAAACGTCGTAAAATTTAAAGGTTTCAAACATTTTTTTTCTTTCAAAAATCTTTACGGAGTAAAATATAAAGGTTTAGGTAAAAGACAAGATTTTCCTTATGTACTTAATTAAAAATCAAACCGTTTGCATTTTCCTCAGTATTTTTCAATTGTTGTAATTTGGATATTTCTCTGTAGTTGTACACTTTGTGTTCTTTCTCAATATTTATAATAACGTAATTAAATTGTTGCAATTCCTGTGAAATATACGTCTTCCATTCCAATCATTTCTATACATTTATGGAATACATGTGAGTTATAGAGTATATTTTAATTAAATATATAGAATTGATTGGTTAAGATGTGTGAATGTATTCACATGGGACTCACACTTACCAAGGGGCTTGGCAAATGACTTCGTACATTATGCAGTATTAGAATTCATGAATTAGGATACCAAACAATACTTTGATAAAAAATACAATTGGTTTGGTCTTCGAGTAATTACGGACTTTTTTTGTCTTTTACCTAAACCTTTATGCCATGAAGATTTTTATATAAATGTTCAGAAAAATATAGAGGTAATAGCAAGTAAAACAAGTCACAAAATGGAAATAAAAATAGTAATCCACTTTTACATCGGCAGTGATAGACTAACCATAAGGCATATGATTCATAGTTTCATACCTCCGTCACACGCTTGTGCTCATATATATCAGAAGCATAAAGACCACACATTAGAGGATCCTTTTGGTTGAAATCAATATCTATTACACTCGGATTAGCGGAACCTCTAGCTTTCTCATTATCTTTACCCCCTGTATCAAATACAAAAACAAGCCAAAACGGAAATTAACAGTTGAGTTGAGACAACATAACCCCAACTATATTGTAGAAATCAGAATACTTTCATCAATCAACAATCACATAGTTTACATTTGCTTTCGGACCGGCTCTTTATGCAAGCACATGCGAGTAGGAAACCCTTATAAGGGATCTAACATGCACACTCCACCACACAACGCATGGGGGGGGGGGGGGGGACAAACATACAAAAGAAATAGAGGGAAGAGAAGAGATTGAAATGGAGGGGAGGAGTATAACCTACTATTTGAGCTTTGACTATTCGGAAATCGAAATTATTTTTGTGCATAGAACCACGTGAGTCACTAAGAATGTGTAAGAAGAGAGACATCACGAGCAAAGGTCAGAACGATTATGAATCTACTCACACAAACTGAAGCCAAATAAATTGTGTTGTAATTTTGTTTCTATTTAGTTCCATGTTTATACCTTGTTGAAGAGGCTCTGGCACTACTAGCCTGTCTCTAGTACCATCAGAAATAGACGGAAGTGGTACATTCTCTTGAAATTTATGATCTTCATGCTTCTCTTCGGGCAGTATTGAAATATAACTTGAGTTAACTTGTTTAGGTTTCACTGTCAACTTTGATATGTCTACAAATATTTTATCTTTTACATCATCTTCGTCAGCTTGCATTCCTTTCGGGACAGTTGGTGTCACCTTTGCATTCTTCTTCGCAGGACCTGTCTTGACCTGCTTGCTATTCTGGCATCAAGAATAAGGAAAATATAAGAACAAAAGTCAGCAAAGACAACACTGATAGAAAGAATAATCTTCACTCAGATTCCTAAGTATAAATTTGTTTCCTATGAGAATGATTTAGTTTCAATTTCCAATAAAGCCATGAGCCAAAGACTCACTTTTCTCTAGTTTTGGATTACCATGGAATAAAATAAAATGGCTCACTATACCTGGAGTACTACTTTAAATCATGAAGCAACTGTCATTCTATGCAATTAGAAATTCAACTTTCATATTAAGTCGACCCTAAACAATCTATAGTTCTACAAAAATAACCCATGGCAATTGGAAAATATTGTAATCTCGATGAAGTGAAAAAAAGGATTGCTTTAATTAACAACGAACAGATTTCAAAACACAAACATGTCACAGCTGCAAGGTACTTGCCTGAAAATTTCCTGGATTAAAACAAGCCACATATGACTGTTCACACAGCACATTGGTAACATTGGCAAGTGTAACTCTTCTTTTCTTCTGAGGGCTGGCAGTCGGAGCAGTAATACTATTCTCATCTGATGCCAATCTCTTTGAATTTGCTCCGAGAAATTTGTTTGGTTCTGGCCGTGGAGGTTTCTGGACTTGCCCTCTCAATGTACCAAGAGCTTTAGCCCTTGCTCTAGTAATCCGAAGAGAAGGCCCGCCTACTTTGATGTCAGCTATATTTTCCCTGTTCATGTCTACTTTGTTGAAGAATTCTAAGCTTACCCCCTCAACTTCTGCAAATTAATTCCCAATGAATTACAAGGTGAAAAAGGCAGATGTATGAACTCAATTCAATAGACAAAATGTAAAACCATCTAAACTTTCCCCGACAATATAGCATCAGTTCACCAAGCTCATCTACTCTCTCTCATCCAAAGTTTCCATAACTATACTAAAACAGATTTATACAGAACTATAGATAAAGAAAATGTGTACGAGATAGCTCACTTGAGAGTCCACCTCCATTAACAATACAATTAAATAAATACAGAAGAAATTGGGTAATCTCACATGTGTGACAGTCACATTCGAGACTCTCCAGCATACATAATCACATTCAAAGACTTCTCATTTTACAAGACAAGGAGAGGATTGTCGTTGCTCATGTGAGACGAAACCTACACAAGAAGAGAAGAGTGAGTGATAACAAAATATATGGATGGGGGGTTTAATAGTAGGAGTAGGAGTAGGAGTAGAAGAAGATAAAGGAGAATTGAAAAAGGATTAAATTTTAAAATCAAAAGGAGGGGTGAGGGTGGGGTGACAATGTGAGGAAGCGGAGGAGGAGCGGGAGGGAAAGCACTGTTTAAACTTGCAAAATTCAGACAGAGAGCGAGTGAGTGAGTGAGAGAGAGGGGGGAGAGGGTGATTCGGAAACACTTCTACATCTTGTCGTCGATAAATTTACTCAGCATCGTCCGTATTTTAACCGTTTTTATCCCTTACTTTATTAACTGTTGATTTCTGTTTGTTGTATTTTTTTAACGGTAATGTTAAATACAATCTTTAGGGTTGTATTTAATTAATTAAAATTTTCTATACTTAGTAAAAACATGGGGATTGAAACCTAAATTACACATATATCAATGTAATTAATACTTTTATTAAAGAATTATTTCATTTTATAATCTCTTATATACAACCCTAAGGGTTGTATATATCATTTTCCTTTTTTTAATTGCATATATACTTGCTTCGTAGTTAGAAATCGATTTTTCTTCTGAGAATCGAAATATGAATAAAATTAATTTTTCATTCATTGGAGAAATATAAAATTAATTTACTAAATACGAATAAGTCAAATAAAATGGGTCAGGTTTCATGGCCAACTCGCTCCACACTAATCACTTTGATAAAGAGTGGAAAATATGAGTTACAACTCACGACGGAGCGTTAAATTTACTTCCCAGGAAGGGGCATAGAACTCCCACTTCTCTTCCTGGGCAGAGGCGTGGGAGATCTACACCTCTACTCAGGAAGGGGGTGTGGTTCTCCCACGCCTGTTCTTGGGAATAGGTGAGGATACAGCGTACTTAATCATCGTCCAAATAAAATAATAAAACCAATTCCATTGACAGCGTAGTTATCAGCGTAATTGAGTAGTTGAGTTAACGTAATTTTTTCGCATATCCAATAAAACAAGTCGAATAATAACTACATTGACAACCACGAAAACTAAACTCGACAATATCATCATCGTCCAAATTGTTCTCGGTATAGGGCAAATTCAAATCAAAAGAAATATTATTTTCCGCGTTCGACATGTTCCGAACAATTGTAGATCAATTAAATTTCAAAAGATAACCGTTCTGTTAATTCGAGAATTAATGTTTTTGTGGTCAGAGTTTTAATTTTAATTAACTTAATAACTAAATAAGGTAAATTAGGTTATTATAGTTAGGTCAAATTTGGTTACTAAATTTGAAAGGGACAAATCAGTAATTTACTCATAAACTATGAACGACGTTAATGAAATTTATGGACGACAAGAAGTAGTCCCCATGGAAAATGAGCAGCAGTAAATAACTAATAAATCACTCGGTGCGGTTTGTGTGGAAGATGGCCAAAGTCGTAGTTTTGGTTTGCCTTGCTCATTAAAACTCCTTTCAAGTTTGAACACACCAACCTTTTTCCATCTATCTACAATCTTTTTGTTAATTAATTACTCCCTAGTCTACTCCCCGTGAAAATTCGCAGGGTTGAAACATTTATTTAATACTCGTATATGGGGCATAATGTTAAACAATAGACGGTAAATGTGAAAGAGCAAGTAGAATGATATAAACGAAGAAAAATGCATGATAAACATGTGATACTCGTGATAAATCACAGGGTGAAGTATATATCTCTTATTAATTTTTTTTTTGAGAGAATTTAGATTTAATATAGTTATCAACAATTCGAAGGTTATTACATACAGAGTATCCAAGTAGACGATAATAACACATAAATGTGATAAAGAAGTACGGAGTATGATTTAACGACAAATAACTTGTGAAGCAATATATCCGACAAATATCACGTGAAGGTAAAACAATAGTGTAACACCCCGCAGAAAATTCATGTCCTTGTTTTAATTTTTACCAAAACAAAAACTACTCATTAATCGGTGGAAAACGACTACTATTACATGATGTATAAAAAAAAGTCCATGAGCTCATGATTTACATTACTTCACGATTATTTCAACGATTATTTCACGATTATTTCAACAAAGTAACCCACACGTTGTATACGATTTACAACAATTTCAATCAAATTAAACATTAGTTCACGATTTCAACAAAAAAAATTAAGATAGATACAATTATAGTTCAAAGAATAATATTAGTACAGTACTTTTCATTACGTCCCTATTAAGAGAATATGTCACATTTTTGTTCCAATTTGTTAGATTATATTTATCTTTGATGGTTTAGAATAAATGTTAAATACACGATGAGGAGATTGAGAATTTCTCTTTCATATAAATTTTTTGATGGTTTAGAATAAAAAAATTCAATGTATTCATACAGAACTTGGAACATCTAAACATTATTGGAAATAATATTTAAAGAGTGTATTAATATTGGAAATGATTAAATATTGGAATTGCATTCAAAATACGAGTATTCAATTAAAATACTAAAGCACATATATGACAAAATATTCAATTAAAATGAATACTTGGTAATATTAGGAAACTAATTAAAAAACGTGAAGAACCCAAGCAAGTGAAGCTCTCCCACTTCAGGTCGTCGGCATTTCAGTCAGGTCGTCGGCGCTTTATACGTGAATTTACTCTTTCGCCTTCTGTAATTATGAGTAATGATATTAATTAATTTTCTTAATTAATGTAATTATTATTTTCCGACTAATTTAAGTTTACGGTTTTTGTAGTTTTTTACAGTTTTTGAGACACGTATCTCAATGTAACTAGCGAATCTTTTTAGAAAATTTCTCTATAAACCCCCTCCTCCTCACAATTCACTTTCACTTCTTTCTCTCTCTAAAATAATTCCTAAAAAATCGCTTTTCAAATATAAAATCGCTTCTACTTCCACTCCAAATCCGTAGTCAAGTAAGTATATCTATCAAATTTTTTGTACTTTTTACTTTGTAAGTGATTTTTTTAGGTCGATTAGTTTGATTATAATTAGTATTAGGATGATAGTTTAGGCTCCCCATAGCTATCCTTTGCTTGAATAATCAATGTAGTACCCGATTTGAGTAGTTACGGTTTGTCGTATTCGATTTTCGTGATTTGAAGACGAAGAGAGGCGCGGAAAATGACCTGGGCGTCGGTTTTGGGCGGGGGGGGGGGGGGGGGGGGGGTGAAGGATTATATCGATGCGAAAGTGGAATTTCAGGAAACAATTTTCTAACACCAATCCAAGAATACAAGCACAATATATATATGAATCAGGACAAAAGTAAGTCGAGAAATACATACCCTCGTAGCGTAAATTTCTCGATATACAAGGCAGAGAGATACCAGAGAGCCACACGTGTTGCTCCTCTACTCGGTCCACCAACCCAGTCGAAATCGCACGTCTGCTAGGATCACTACAAGAAATACTTCATATAGCTACCATCCACGCGCGACTGAGAAATTCAGTCGCTTATTTAGCGACTGAAAGTACAACGCGCGACCGATATTAGTCGCTGGACGAGGAGACGGATTTTGAAAAAATTAATTATCCTCAGCGACCGAAATCAGTCGCTAAAATAATGTACGCGCGACCGATTTCGGTCGCTAAAGTAGTGACCTAGTGACCGATTTCGATCGCTAAATCTGTGACCTAGCGACTGAAATCAGTCGCTAAAGAAAAAGGAAGCGCGACCGATTTCGGTCGCTAAGGGTTCTGAATTTTTTTTAAATAAACGAACACCCCCCTCCTCCGAGCTACTCTCTCATTTCACTCTATCTCTTTAAAAACCGTCTCCCCTCTCTCTAAAACTCGCCCCCTCCTCCATTCCTTCTTCAATTCTCTCATTTTCCTTAAGGTATGTTTATCTATCTATATTTAGTTTTAATTATTTGTTAAATTTTGTTTTTCTCAATTTAAATAAATTAGTTATTGGGTTGGATAGTTTTTTAGTTGTCGGAATATTTAGTGTAGTAAGCATGTTAATTGCCCGTAGGTTCCCTAATTTGAAATAGGTAGATTGTTAGTATAAAATTAGGGTTTGTGGTTAAGTAGTTGAATGAATTGGGTTGTTTTGATGTGTTAGGAAATTGGAAGTGAAATACAATTATGTCGATTTAGTGATGTAATTATGGACAGATTGAGTGCAAATAGTACTATGTTTAGGTGAATTGAGAATTTTACAGAATATGTGAGTAATGTATGTGGCTATTGTCTCAATTTTTTTAGATAAAAAAATAAAGAGACAGGAACGAAAATGGATGTATAGGAAAGATTGGATAAGAGATGACATCCCACAAAGGAATTTTTAGAGGGTGTTAATAGTTTTCTTGAGTTCGCTAAAACCCATCCCGAATACGCGTTAGAGGGTAGATTTAGGTGTCCTTGTGTGAAATGTAAGAACCTCAAATTCTTGGATAATATATTGATTAAGGAACATATTATCTCAAATGGGTTTAGCCCAAATTATTATTATTGGATTTGTGATGGTGAGACGTCTGCTGTTGAGGAATCTGAGGTTGATCAGAATGAGGGCGGGTGAGAGGAATGATTGTTGATGTGGTTGAGTGCAATTTGTTTAATGATAAGAGCATGTACACTAACGACGATGACCAACCAACCCCACAAGAGCCAAACCCACGAGCGAAAACGTTTTTTGATATGTTAGAGGGTGCGGAGAAGCCATTATATGGAGGGTGTGATGTGACATTGTTAGAAGTCGCGTCTATGGTAGTGACCCTTAAATGTGAGTATAACCTACCTTTTGGGTGCGTAGACGGTGCCGCTGCGTTGATTGAGAAACTCATCCCAAAAGACAGCATTATGACCAAAACATTCTACAATACCAAAAAAATAGTTAAAGGTCTTGAACTTCCGCATCAAAAGATTGATGCTTGTCCCGATGGATGTATGCTCTTTTGGAAGGACGATGCCGTGCTTGAGGAATGTAAGATATGTGAGAAGGGTAGATACAAAACTGTAGATGAGAATATTGTTTTGAGGGGTAGGAAGGGAAAGAGTGTTACGAGGGATAAAAAACCTATACCAGTTAGTCGACTTACCTACTTTTCCATCGCCCCTAGACTTCAAAAATTATATGCAACCAGAACCATTGCCAAAAAAATGAGGTGGCATAAAGAAGAAACTCGTGTAGAGGGGAAGATGTGTCATCCTAGTGACGGGGAGGAGTGGAAACGCTTTGATAGGATTTACCCTGAATTTGATGAGGAACCCCGTAACGTGAGACTTGGGTTGTGTACCGATGGGTTTGCCCCTTTCGGTTAGTTCGTTAAGTCATACCCATGCTGGCCTGTCATGGTCACACCGTACAACTTACCATAAAAAATCCCAAAAACCACTTGGATGTTTACTTACAACCAGTGATAGAGGAATTGAAACACTTGTGGGAAGTAGGGGTGGAGACATATGATGTGTCGTTGAAACAAAATTTCCAGCTTAGAGCATCGCTTTTGTGGACTATAAACGATTTCCCTGCGTATGGTATGTTGAGTGGTTGGTCTATGGCGGGCCAAAAAGTGTGCCTTGTTGCATGAGTGAAAGTAAAGCATTCTACCTAAGAAATTCAAGCAAAATTAGTTGGTTTGACTGTCATAGACAGTTCCTATCCGAGGGTCACATGTACAGGAAGAATAGGAGAGCTTTCAAGAAGGGTGAGGTGGTGCTAGATGAGGCACCAATTCGTCTCCAAGGAGATGAGATTTGGGAGGTGATTTCAGAGTTCCCATCTACTGTTGACGGGAACGATCAAGAGTTCAAAGATCTTAAGAAATTAAAAAATGGTTGGTTTAAAAGAAGCATCTTCTTCGACCTTCCATATTGGAGTACTTTATTACTCCGACATAATCTGGATGTGATGCATATTGTGAAGAATTTCTTTGAGCAACTGATTCACACCATCATGGATGTAGAGGGTAAGACATGTGACACCGTAGGATCCCGAAAAGATTTGAAAAAAATTTGTGACCGTCCGAAATTGCATATCAAGCGGGATGGGTCCAAGCCTAGGGCCTTGTTTAGCCTTGATAAGTCTCAGAGAAAGGCCGTGTTAGAGTGGGTATGGAAACTGAAGTTCCCTGATGGGTATGCATCTGATTTTAGTCGGTGTGTGGACATTAAGCACCTGAACCTCCAAGGGTTGAAGAGTCATGACTGCCACGTGTTCATGGAGCGGTTACTACCTGTGGCGTTGAAGCACCTCCTGCCGGATGGTGTTTGGAATCCTATCACTGAGATATCTCAGTTTTTTCGAGATTTGTGTTCGTCGACAGTTACAAATGATGACATGACTCGTTTGGAGGATCATATTCCTCAGATACCATGCAAACTTGAGATGATCTTCCCACCCGCCTTCTTTAACTCAATGGAGCATCTATCGGTCCACTTGCCCTACGA
Source organism: Agrostemma githago (assembly GCA_958450325.1). Taxonomy (NCBI): domain Eukaryota; kingdom Viridiplantae; phylum Streptophyta; class Magnoliopsida; order Caryophyllales; family Caryophyllaceae; genus Agrostemma; species Agrostemma githago. Next base: position 51,517,412 of record OY288253.1, on the reverse strand, counting down.
AGCTAAAGTGGGAGGACTGGTACAATTTAGATGGATGTACCCGTTCGAGAGGTGAGAACTTTCAACTATTTACTTCCCACTAACGTTAGACACTATAATTTGTTAATAACTTAATTGGTTCATGATTGTCATAGATTTCTCAACCATTTGAAGAAAAAAATTGGCAACAAGACAAGGGTCGAGGGCTCCATATGTAATGCTTATTTAATAGAGGAGATATCCAACTTCTGTTCTCTGTATTTCGAGAAAAAAGTGAACACCAAAGCCAAAAATCTGAACCTAGAAACACCCGAGACGATTGACCCCAACATACCAGACTTTTTTCAAAGTAAGGTAGGTGAGGGATCGTCATCAGCTGGCGGGTGGAGGACATTAGATGAAAAAGAGTACAATCGTGCTCACATGTACTTGTTATCAAATTGCGAAGTTTTGGAGCCGTACGAGAAGCAGTTTGTAACTGAATTTGTAGCTGCTAATCCACATTTAAATGCTGATGATGTTTGGAATAAGCATGGGAAACAGTTTCCCAGTTGCCTTAAGCAGCATGTAATTTCAGAGAATATTCAGGATGATTTGCTTAGGAGTCTAGCATTAGGTCCTTTGTGGAAGGTTAGGACTTGGAACCGGTATTCGGTTAATGGTTTCAATTTCCATACATTTGCCCATGGTAGCAGTAGGAGTAGATGTAATTTCGGTGTGAGTGTGTCGTCACTTGAGGGTGATGATTACTACGGTCTACTGGAGGACATCTTCGAGTTGTGCTATGTTGGAAATGATCGTGGGTATAGAGCTGTGGTATTTAAATGCGAATGGAAGGACAACTCAGTGCAAGGTACTAGAGTACATGAAAGGTACAAACTAGTTGAAGTTAATCATACCAAAAAATACTCCAAGTACGATCCGTTTATACTTGCACATCAAGCACACCAAGTGTACTTTGCGCCTTATCCAACCACAAAGAACGACAGAGCTGTAAACTAGTGGTGGGCGGTGTTTAAAACTAAGCCACGGGGGCATTATGACACTGACCTCTTCCAAGAGGATGTCATTTCTAGTGGTACAACATTGTCTCCAGTTGATGAGAATCTTTTCGCAATTGATGATGATGACAATAATGAGGTGGATGTGGGGGAAGATTTTGATGACGATGAAGGTGGTGAGGAGGAGGAAGGTTCTTCTAGTGATATGGTCGAGGAGGAGGACGAGACCAATGATTTAGAGGTCAATGACGAGGATGAGGAAGATGACTACGAGGAAGAGGATGTGGTTGGTTCGAGTAGGCAAGTGGAAGATGACAACGACAGTGACGATGATTTCTAGTAGGGTATAGTTTTAGTAAGTTATATTATTTCAACATAGTAATCTGCATTATATATTTTGGGCAAATTATTTCGATATTATGATGTCAATTTCTAACTTTCTAATATGTCTGCAGATATGACGTTGGGCAGCAGACTACGGTACGGTAGTGGGAGCAGCAGCAGGGGGCGACAGCAGTAGGAGGACCAGAAGGAGACCCGGCTGGAGGACCAGAACAAGGTCCAACAAGATGATAATGAGGAGGAGGTGAACAACAATCAACAACCAGAACAACCACAACAAGATCAAGGGCTTCAATATACAGACAACGGGCGCCTAATTATTAGCCCCGATAACACATGGTGAGACAATGTATTTCCTTTTTTTGTGAGACATCATCTTTTTTTTTTTTGGGAAAAATGTAAGCTTTTAATTAATAGAAATAATCAAGGTACACATCATTTAGTTCCCTTACAACTAATATCTCATCTCATCTATACCTTCACCTAAACATACTGCTCAATTTGATGCAGTTTACAATCATTAAGCATAAACCTATATCTCAATCGAATTTCCTGTTGAATATCCTGAACTACTTTTTCTGGTCTTGGCAACAAACTGTCGTGTTTACTCATATTTCGGGCCTGCCAAATATGATAAAAGATGGCAACAATGCTGCAACCAATTAATCTATGCTTCGCTCCTGATATCTGCAGTCCATTCCACCATTTTCAAGAATCTTGCACTGGAATCCTAATCTGCAACCAATGTGAGACTCCACTCACGCATCTGCTACTATACGGACAGGTAAAGAAGAGCTGCTCCTGGTCTTCCTCTTCCATCCCACACAGCCAACATTTCCGTCTTACATTAATCCCCCACTTCAACAATCTAGCATTAGTTTGGATCCTATTATTCATCACCAACCAAGCTATAAAGGAGTGTTTGGACATAATTAACTTATGCCAAATAAGGTTATACCATCCCAGATCCTGCCTATCCTCCCTCAACCAATTATAACCCTGCTGAATAGTGTAAGCATTCCCTGGCCTCAGCCACCCATCATGAACATACCCAGCCTGAACCTTATGTTTCACTGCACACACTCTTTTCCACGACCAGCTGGAGCTAGTATTAGCTTGAATTTGACTCTTTGGTGTAGGTTTCGGACTCGTGTGGTGGTGACTGGTATGAAGGACAGTTTTATGAATGAATTGACTACTTATTGCACTAGTTGGACCAAGGTGCCTCAGTAGCAGCGGGAGAAGTGGTTTGCCAACTTTAAGGTGCACCAATTTTTTTGTTTTATTAATTATCTGTTATTGTTTACGGATTACTAATATAATGACAACAAACAATCTTGCAGATGAATCACTGTTACAACGACGGTCTCGAGGTGGCTGCGAGAGACAGATACATGGACGTCGCAAAGGAAAGATACAAAGACAACATGTGGAAGTTGGCGAACGAGGGAAGGGCACACAAATACCTTAAAGGTTTGATTACTCAATTAGTGTTCGTACTTGAATAGAAAGTTGTATATATCTTCAAAACGCTTATTGATCTCAAAGTGTATAAATTGTAGGTGACGCCATTAAACAGTTCGAAGTAGCCCGCCCCGACCCGAAGTTCCTTAAGAGATCCATCCAGGCGAAGAAGAACAAGAGGCGGGGAGGGGACCCCGAGGTGGAGGCGGAGCGCACCCACTACGGTGGGTCGCAGTCGATGCACCAGCGGGCTATGAATGTTAGTATTTCCTTACCTTTGTTTTTTATTTTGGATTCTTATTTAATGTTTTCATTATAATATAAATGAGAAATCTACATGTACTGTCAACAGTTGAAGAAGCAAATCGGAGAATTCCCTCCGCCTGCGCAGCTATTTCTGGCCACGAAGGCCAAGGGGAACGACACCACCGGTCGATCATTCGTTACGCAGAAGGACGCCGACATTTGGGTAAGTTTCAAACATAAGGCTTCTTTACTTTTTTTTCTTTACAACTCACCTAATCATGACTCCAATTTCTTGTAGAGATCGTATAGGGAGGCCACTAGAGCGCCCGAGAATGAAGGTGTGGACCCGAGCGCGATTTGGTTCAGAGTCGCGGAGGGATACCGCAAGGGAGCGGTGTACGGTACGGGGAACGATCATTCCTTGTACTGGACACCACCCAATGCTCGGGGGGGCCATGCGACCTCGACGGAGTGTGTACCATCCGTCGTTCAGGAGATGAGTTCGGAAAAACGAGAGGAGAGGGCGCTACGGGCGGCTATGGCTGAGAAGATAAAGGAGCAGGATGAGAGGCTGAAGATGCAGGAGTCCGTTAACCTGCAAATTCTGGAAGAGCTACAGCGCTTTATGAGCATGCAGCAACAGAACTTTAACTCCGGCCCCACTCCCCGACCCCGAGATTATAGAGACCCCTTTGGTGGTGACGGTGGCAGTGGTGCGTCAGCTAGTTTCACTGTTAGGTGAGTAGATTGAAAACAGTTTGTAGTTTTTGAATGTTTGTTGAAAACAGTTTGTAACAACACTTTTAATTTAGTGTATTAAAGACATTTGCGTGCTTGGTTGCCAATTCTGGAGTGTGAAGCTGGCGTAACGTTTGGAACGACGTTTGGAATGTTTGGAATGATGTGTAGGACGTATTTTGGTTGTTGGTTTGTGTTTTTGTGCAGATTTTGGCTAGAAACGAAACAAATAAAATTGGCCTATTTCAGGTTAGGTAGCGACTGAAATCAGTCGCTAATGTTTTCATTTAGCGACCGATTTCAGTCGCTGTAGGACGCTCAAAGAACGCCACGTCACACCCCTTAGCAACTGAAATCAGTCGCTAATCTAACGCTCTCAGCGACTGAAATCGGTCCCTAAAGGGCAGAGCGACTGATTTCGGTCGCTAACTTTAGCGACTGAAATCGGTCGCGCGTAGGATTTAGCGACCGATTTCAGTCGCTAGATGCGACGATCTGTAGCGATTGTTTCTTAGCGATTGTCAACTGTCGCGCGTCTCCTTTTAGCGACAGATGACGGTGGCTAAGCTAAGTCACCCCAGACTTTAATTCTTGTAGCGGACGGAAGAGATAGAACAATTCTCTCTCTTACTTTTAGGGTGCTTGAGGCAATAAACTAAACTGACTTAGATTAGAGTTTTCTCCTTGGCTAATTCTCAATCACCTTATGACTCATATACCATATCTTATATAGTAGTAGATTTTAGGTTAAACCAAGAGACTTACCGGGTCTCATAAATAGTCACAGCTTAATACCTCACAAGTCCACAATGGATGGGCCCGTTTAGTTTACTAACTAAGTCTGATTGTGTGACCTTATAGGATTATATATCCATAGCCATCAGCCCAATCGAATTGGACCAATTATCATAATTATTCTCTAGCAAGCAATTATGAATTACTATAATACATAATGATTATCTCCATAATAATATCCTATATTATATTTAGTAATTGCCGGAAATGTCTTAGGACATATTCCTTCAATCTCCCACTTGTCCGAAGACAATGAGGCAATCTTCAAATTCCTTAAGTCGCTTAATGTCGAATTCGATCACATCTAAACATCTCTTGATTAATGTGTCACTTATCAAACTCATTTCCTCGATCTTCGTGTTCGAACTGTCCTTGAACGAATTAACTCCTTAATCCAATCCTTGCATGGCCATGCATTTTTCAGTTCTCCCTCATCAAGGGGCCCAGACACCAATCCTATCATATAGGAGGACTTATCCAGTCTTGTATCATCCAAAACTCCCACTCAATTCTTAGTATGCATGACGAATGTCTTCATAACCTCCTTTTACGGCGCGGCGTTTGACAATGTCAATGCACAACTAATTGTATCATGGTTGCAATGATATACTCATGTCAAAGGAATCCACTAAACATAGATTTGATTCTACTTTAGAATCCACTTTGGTCAAGTCACAGTATATCCAATATATCCACTCGATTGAACGAACATCTCCATGTTCCCATAGCTCATGGAATTGCACTATCCAACAATCTCGTGCTAGTCATTCAATGCATCACTTATGTCCAATTTATTGACACTGACTAGGGACACATGTAAGCTGTGATCTCTGTTCACCGATAGTTTTCCACTTATCAAAACACTTTTGATAATCCTATAGAGAACTCACACGCTTCTGGACATTTTATTTAATACTAAACCAACGATTAAATAAGATATCAATAATATGGATGAACATTCCAAACATCAACCATGTTTTAATAATTGTATTTCTCCAAATACAATTTCAACACTAATCTTAATTAGCTTAAATCCCATAAACCTAGTATGACTCTCATACCTAGGTTGTGGGAACGGTTTAGTCAAATAGATTTTCGACATTTGCATTGTTCCAAACCTTGCAAACTACCTTTGCTGCATTTGTCGTTGCTATATACTCGATTTCTCATGTAAAATCTCCGAGAGTCCATTGAGACATAGAATGAAACCAAACTACTACGGAAGTCATCTTTAGTCACTACAGAAACTCGCAACAACCAACTCATATTCTCCACCGAATACCAACTAACGACAACCCAATGTCAAACACCCGAGTTTGTCTGGTATTTGGGTCATCATGAACATAAAAAGATCTTATCATCATAAGTTTCTTGACTAAGTCCAATCATGATCCTCGATCTATCTCCATAGATCTTGATGTCAAATATGTAATCTGTCTCTCCTAGATTATCCTTCATAGCGAAGCAATAGTATGACCATCACTTGACTGCCTCAAGTATGGATACATCGTTTCCTATGATTAGTATGTCATACACATACAATATTAGGAAAGTAATAATACTCCCACTTAACTTCACATCCTCTTTCAAGAACTCTTTCAAGAAAGTGGTTTGACATCCATTTTAGTACGACTACTCTTAGTCACCTTATGGAGTCCTGACTCACCAAAGCATCATTGTAGGTAGTAAGTTTCTTATTTTCCAAAATCATTATTTTGGAACATTCCGTCAAATAAGTTTTTGCAAACCTTTTCGTTGGAATATAAGATCTACTTGTTCTACAATATGGAACTACAACCTTTAGATAATTAGTGGATGGATTGTGGGTCGAACCTACATCACCACCTTTTACAACATCGTCATGTTGTGTCATCTCATTCAGTTATTGCTCGTCATCATGAACTCCTTCAAAATGTATACTACTCCCACTTGACTTTTTGGAACAACCACCTTTTTCCAAAAAGACACCACCACAAGCAACAACTTCTTTGTTTAAACTTTAGGTGTAGAAGTAATATCTGGTAGTCTATTCAGAATAAACCATTATAGAAGACTTAAGAACATTTCCAATCCATATCACGTATATGGTGTCTCTTTTACTGCTTTGGTCATGATCATGTTAAGTGTGAATGCTGCATTCTAAATGCAAATCCGGATATGAAAATTAGAAGGTCAGCGAGACTTATCTTATATTTCTCACTGTTGATGTTATAGATGTGTGTTTCTAAAACATACAAACTATTTGATAATTTAACGGAAATATAGAACATTTCATTCAAATATGCAGAATACCAATTATTCTCAACATTAGATGAATAACTTTTGGAATCAACACCAGAAACCAAAACATAGTTCATAGTAGTAGTTCGAACAAAATAACCATTACTGAGTTCTTAAACTAAAACATAATATAGATACAAAGCTAGATTATAGGCTTTTATTGCAGCAACTCTTGCTCCATTATCAACCAGTGGATCTACTTTTCTCATTTTCCAGCATTTTCCTCCTTTTTAGTCCCGGCACATTACATATAATGTGAGTACTATAACTTGGTATCGAATACCGTGGAAGTAGAAATTGCTAAATTCACTTCTATAACAGAATTTACCTGAGGTAGAAATACCATTTTTCTTGTCCTCCAGGTACTTGGGACAGTTCCTCTTCCAATGGCCAACCTTTTGACAATAGAAGCATTCTTGTTCAGCTGCAACCTTTGCTTTTGAACTAGCCTTTCCCTTTCCAGAAGAATCGGACTTGGCAACTTCCTTGCCTTTATCCTTTTTAGAGTTTGGCCCAGTCCCAGTCTTTTTGAACTTTTTCCCTTTACGAATCATAAAAACATCTTTATGTTCCTTTTTTGGTTCATTCGGGATGTTCCTCTCAGCCTGAATTAACACACCAGGCAACTCTTGCAAGGTCGTTTTCCCTCCTTGCATACAAAAGTTCAAACGAAAGTTTCGAAAACCCTCGTGTAATGAATTGATCACAATATCAATAGCTAGCTTAGGTGTGTGGACATGACATAGGTCCACCCTGACGCGGCCACGCGCGGGTTTGGGGATGCGAATGAATCTCATGTGAGATGGATCGAATTGAAATTTTAATCGAATTGGAGTTGCCACTGAACTTTGTGGGAGTTCGGGCCCGTTCGAACCCACTCTATGTCTTAGTAGGCCGTTCACAAAGTACGACCCATTTGGATTTCAGAGTTTATTGAGTTCGTCCCTTTGCATTGCGATACCGATACCGACATGATCAGATATCGTGTATTGAATGACTCTCGTGCGCCAATGGTTTTGGACATCCGGAAACCACGGTTCTAAGTAAGGGGTGAGGGTACGTGTTGGGAAGTTCACAAAGAACACCCAACCCCGCCCGCACTTAGCGGCCTCTACTAAGATATCGCTTGACTTTTGAATACGCGCGTTAGTAATACGATGAGATGATATGCAAACAATGTTTTGACTAAACATGCGAAAATTTGAATAGGTTGCTAAGTCAGTTTAATGCGAGATTCATTTTAGTAAATCTCGTGTATTTAGCATGCGAGATTCATTTTAGTAAAATAAAACGAATAACGGAAATAAAATACCAAAATTGGAACAAACGTGTTAGTAACGATGATAACGATAATAACGGTTTGCAAATAATATAAAAATGCTATAGAATAATATAAACGACACGATGCATGATTTTGGAAAGTAATATCACACGTGATTGACTTGACACGTGTTGACCGAAGTCACGAAAATATTATCGAGGCTCGAAAGACATTATGAGACTTCACGGAGTGACGTGATAAAAGGGACACTCGATCGAGTCATGGAGGGACTCGACCGAGTGTGCCTCGGAAAACGCTTCTGCCCAGAATGTGATGCACCACTCGATCGAGTCATTGAGGGACTCGACCGAGTGGTTCTCGTAAAGACCCTCTGCCTCTAAATTGGGGTGTCACTCGATCGAGTGGGTTAGGCACTCGATCGAGTGTCCCCTGTACGAACTAGGGTTCGTTTCGCAATTTGTTATAGATTTCGAAATTGCTTTTTGATTTTGGTAAATCGCTAACTTTGTCAAACCGGGCATAAATATTGTATGATTTGTGCTTGATTCGGATTTTGATACTCGTCGTAACCGATATTTGATTATGGAATCGATATTGAATACTTAGAGCGAAATCTAGAAAAGATGTTGTAAGTCGTTTAAATTAAATTAAAACGAAATAAGCTATCTCCGCATTATAGTGTCGTAATTAATTCTTTCGAATTATGTGACAACTATTTTAGCATCAACGAATTCGTGTTAGTTAAATTTATTGACTAATTCGATTAGATACGATATCCGACTATTGAGTTGGTATCGAATCTAAAGAATGACGCTCTATATTTCTTTGGATTAAAAAGGATTTGATTCCCTCCCCATCTCGACATCGTAACGAATCCTTGCGGATTATGTGCTGTCGGATCCGTATCAACGGGTTTCAACTTAACTTAGGTAAAGGTGTTTGATTCGAAATAGTTTTTGAAAATTGATGCATATGCAGTATTAATGATAATGACGATGACGCGAATAATAAAACGTGACTAACGATGCGACAAAAATAAAAAGACGATCTTGTTGACGTTGACTCGCTTCAACAATCAAATACTCGGGGTGTCGGGATAAGCGACCGGCCATGTCGGGTGAAACACCCTTGTATTCGGATTTCCTTATTCCGTCATCCTTTGTATTCGACACGAATTAGCGAGTATTTTAATGTCTTAATACTAGTGATATTATCGGTATTAGATGCGAAAGAAAAGAAAAAAAAAACGAAAAAAAAAACGTGAAGAGAAGAGGAAGAGAGACGCGAGAAGAGAAGAGGAGAAAGGAAGAAATCGGGATTTTTGCACCCTCAACCTACATGTTTTGTATTCTCGGTATGGAACTCGTCTCGTTGTGGCTTGAGCATGGGAGTATCGAGATCTATGTAGATGGAGTTATGGTGGTTTAGGGTTTGATGGTTTGCTAAACACTAGGGTTTTAGGTTGTAGAGATGGGAAAATTAGGGTTGTAAAGTGTGTTTTAGTTGCATGCAAAAAGGGGTATTTATAAGAATTCTCCCCCACCTCCGTCTAGGGTTACTCGATCAAGTTCCCCTGTTGACTTGATTGGGTGGCCTAAAGCAGATGTAAAACGGGCCTGTTGAAGGCCCACTCGATCGAGTGGCTGACACTCGATCGAGTGGGTCAGCTGGAGCGAAGGAATCCGGATTTTTGACTTTGGGTTGGATATTTTGTTTGGGTTGGACTCTTGATATTTGCATGGCTGTTTTATGTCTCGGAAACGGCTCTGACCGCGGTTTGACCCGGTCGCTAAAAGTCGATTTTATTTCCTGTGTCGGTTTTGACCCTAATTAGTCTTATTTGATTGGAAACGGCCCGTTGGGCCTGAATTCGAGGTTGGTTTTGTGAGATTTGTACTCCGTAAAAAGCCCAAGCCAGAAACTAACGGTTTCGAGCCCACATCCAAGCACGTAGAAGCACATTTGTGTTCGATCATCATCAGATGTTTTTTGGAAACTGTTATAGACACCTAGCAGCCAAATGTGGGTGTCTACAAGGTGGATAAGCAAAACCAAGTTTTTCCATGACCTGAAAGTGTCCAATCATATTGAATATATGTGGTCCAACTGGCTCACCATATGCCAACTTGCATTCGAGTAACCTGCGATTAGCCTCAAATCTCTCTAGCCTAGCATGTTTCTGAAACATGGTTTTCAGCTGTGCCATAATGCTGTATGCATCCATACCATCAAAACGCTTTTGAAAGTCTAGTTCCATGCATGCAAGCATTAGACACGTGACTTGCACGCTTGTCGCAATGGTTTTCTCTCTAGCTTTCCTTTGGACATCCGATGCCGTTGCAGAGAGTGCACCAGAAAGAGCAGTGTCCAAAACAGACTTCTTTCCTTCACATCTAAGAACAATTCTCAGATTTCTTTCCCAATCAAGGAAGTTGTTAGCATTCAGTTTGTCCTTCTCAAGGACTGAGCGCAGATTAAAAGTAGAGTTGTTGTTGTTACTAGTCATTATTTCTACATAAACAAAAACTACAAGCAAGTATAAGCAAAATGTTCATCAAAGCAGTTTAAAAACAACCTTTTAAACTACCAAATGCCCTTTAAAAACCATCCCCTAAAATGCATATAACCAAGACCCTCTCCCACTATTCATTAAACGGACTTTGGCCCTGCCTTTAATTAAATAGTATTTTAGGTAAGTAACAACCTTACTAATTATAACTGACTTATAATTCTTGGTCGACGTGTTTAACAACTCCTTGTCAAGCATATCTCTTTTGTTTCGAAACCCAAAACTTTATCTTTTGATAGTTCTGTTGAGTCAAACCAAACACTAACGTGTGAATTTCATAAATTCACCCTATTATCCCCGGAATAACGATCAACACTCTGCTTTGGCAGAACCTATCAATCGTGTTCTAGGGCTTCATAGGTGTTGTTTGGAAAAACATAAGACTCAATATTACTTATTTGGGGAAATGTCGGTTATTTACGATGAACTCATAACAAAACAACCACATTCACAAAATAAAGTAAGCATAAAACGAATTTAAATGCAAGCATAAAAATAAGTGATCTAGTATGGCCCCTAAACTAACTAGATCCAAAAACTTCATCCGGATCTCCATCCTTCATGAAACCTCCCTCGAATCGTCTGGATCTCCATCCTCCATCTTCTCGGGACTTCGTCTTCAAATTACATTTATTTTCACTAATTACAACTTAACTGGTAAAATAAAACAATAAATTATTACATTGCAATACGATGCACCCGCAATCGTAAGAACTAGAATAATTATACATTGCACGCGTAACAAGACAAATGAATACTTAAAAAAAATTACAACGAATAACGATACGCAAATCGTAAACCAACCTAGTTTGGGCCATACTAGTCACAAGCCAATCTCATAACAATTATAATGGCATTCAGGCGCCGCATTCACAATACGGAAAAACAAATAATGAATCTCATTCACATTCTAATTAACGATTAATTAGACAAAAACTTGAAATTAGTAACACGACCTAACCCTTAAGCTGTAAACCAATCACAGAACCAACTTTAGTAACATGACTTAACGATTAAGTCGTAAACTAAACAAATGAATTTATTATGACTCAATTTATAATATTTTATCATGGATTAATCAAATTAAGAAAAATATGCAAAATTGAATGAAAGGCCATGTTCATCCATTTCCAAATATGGATTGCAAACATATAAGGCCCAACATTCACCAAGTCAAACTTGGCCTGTGAAAGGACATCCAAAGCAAATAACCTAAAAAAAACAAAACTGCAACTTTCAGCTTCTCCAAGCTGCATGACAAAGTCAGGCCATCGGTGTGTCGTCATCGGCGACGAGCCAACAACCACACCACACCGTTTCATCATCAACAATTGATGTCGTCACGGCACCGGCAACTCAACCCAGTTGAACCGATGTCGACCGTCGATACTCACACCACGATTAACACCGCCGCCCGTGCAACTTACTACCATCCATAATACGTCGGCCACCAGGCAACAATTTTGCCCAATCGACGTTGTGGTGGTTTATGTGTTCTCGCGACGATCATTGACGTGAGACCTTATGCACAACGATTACGACATTCCGGCCAAGTCAAGGTGTAATCCCCTAGAAACTATAATGCAAAACAGTGGCAGAATCACTGTTGATGGGATTGAAACATATTGATGTCTAATAGATTATTGTATGATCAAAAGGTAAGTCTGAAACACATGTCACTTTTCCTAAAAAGGGCGAAAATAAAACTTCCAAAATTCGGTAAAACAATCCATAAAACGAAACAACATTAATAATAATATAAATGAGTAGGATCATGACTACTCGCTAGCTTAAACCCGATCCCGCAAAACAGATAACCTGCCATGTCAAACATAACAGCCACAATTCAGTGGGGAGTAACTCAGGCAGTTTTCCCAGCCATATTACATAATATATAGGCAATAGAAGCATAATATATGAAAATAGATTAAACTCAAAGCATTATATATATCAAAATAAATTCAAAACCAAAAAACAATTCAGCAGCTTGACAACGTCAAAACGAATAATGGAATATAAAACCGATGATAAGTACAGCTTTTACTACTAGAGATATGTCAAAACAACACCGAAGTGTAACTTAGTGCCCACGTAGCGACCCCTAAGGCTCACTGGTTAAGGAACTCAATGCCCACGAAGCGACTCCTAAGCCCTCTCACCAAACAACTCAAACTATAATAGAACTGCGTTCAGCGAGGTCCTAGCATAAGTACATGCGCATGACTCCTGAGCATAAACGATACCAGTTCGACAATCAATGTATCCCTGACGCAAATACACTGACCATATAGTTGATGATAACAACCAACATATCCTAGACTTATATACTGTACAATCTCATTTCCAACATTATTCCATATTCAAACCAATAAATATTTTATCCGAAGATATCTTAAATATTCCCAAAATAGTAACCTTCCAAATATAGAAACTTTCTTCAAATATTAACTTTCCAAAATAGGTGTTCTTATAATTAGATATTGTTTAATATATGAGTTATGTAAAATATTTAATATTAGGCCTTGAGACATAAACATTATATTTATTAGATAAATGTATAATTAATGATTAAAAGTCAAGGAAAGTAAAAATCATAATTATTTCTAAAAAGGTTGGAGTTTAAGTAATTAAAAGTAATAAATTATAAGTTTACAGATTTTTCAGAATTTCACTGTCTTACTATAAAATTCATAATTAAATCATTAAAAATCAAAAACGACATAAGATCAGTGAGGTTGAAACCTTTAGAAGCTTAACTACAACTTTTGTTTATGGATAAAATCGAAATTCTTGAGTTAACAGGAGTTGTTTTTCGTAGTTTTATAAACTGACAAAATTCGACACCCGATCGTATTTTCTTAATAAAACATGTTTAAAAGTTTATTTTGAAACAAATCCAAATGGAACATTAACTAGACTCATTAAAGTTAATGTAAGTAATTTACCGAAATTAAACAAAAATTATATCACAGGTTTTAAGTTAGGTTTTACAACAACTGACAGATTCGCAAACTAATCCGTCACAGTTTCATAAACGATTTATTGTGACTGAACTACTTGGAAATAATTTACGAAATTTAAGAGACGTATAGTAGACCTAAAATAAACAGTAGGCGCTTTTCAAAATTTTCGAAAATAAAGTCTTTAAATAGGATTAATAAATCGTACAAAAATACTAATCGTTTCTGAAACATGCTGTAATTATGTTAAAAACAATAAAACTTCCAATTTGGTATTTCATACTAAAAATCACGAAAATTAAGTGATAAATTATTATTTGTATGTTTTAGTCTCGGCCTTATAATAATTTAGTAGATTCGATGCACGAAAAATTATAGCATGCAATTTGTAACATTAAAACGATAGAAACAACATGTGAGAAATCGATTAAAACTATTATCATAATAATATACTTCGTAGTAAAACATGTCTAATAGTAAAAATACGATTTTTAACATTACTACAAGCAACTACGACATATATATCACACAATACCGAGTCGTGCCATCATTGTTACCTTGTTTAGTCTTCGAGATCCGAATCGACAATGTGCTCGTCCACCTCGGGATCCTCCAAATAGCCTACAAAACGATACACATATATGGTGTTACAACCATATAATAGCTACTCTAAAAAAACTAAGAACGATGCGGACTAAGAGTAATTAAATTACCCCGAGTTTAGAACGGATTAGGAACTAAACGAAGAGATAGTCCGCCTATTGCTTTGGAAGAGCAATGATTTACGAAGGAAGTGGGGTTGAAGCAATGTGCTAGTTTGACTTTTTTTTAAAAAAGAAGAAGAAGAAGAGAGTTAGCGCAAAGAGGTAGGGAGTTACGTAAAGAGGTTGCTTGGTGGTTATAAGAATAAGTCTCACAAGAGGTTGAGTAGATGTAGGAGGTTAATTAGCTAACTACATCATAAAATAATATAAAATATAATATAACATGTGTTATATACATTAATTTAATGCATAAACCAATATAAGTAAAAACCTCGGTTGAACAATACGTTGGGAAAAATGAACTGTTTTGAGTTTAAGGATAATTTATGTACTATCGTAAAAAGATAGTAATACAAATAATGGGTTACGAAGAAATCGGTTTAAAATTGCATTAGAAAAGAGTTAGGCCCAAACGTGAAGTAAAATAATATTTTTGGTCTAAAAGTAAATAAATAAAGTTCGGGTCAAGAATAGGAGTTAATAAAAATAATTAGTCGACTCAAGGAAAAACAATTGTTTGGAAAGGATTAGTGTTACACGACGAATAGATAAATGGTTTTGACAAAAATTAATGAAATGGACTCTAGCTAAAAAAAATAAAAAATTGAAATTCGGGTTGACGGAATAGAGTATAGAGTTACGATATAATCGTAACAAAAATCTGTTTTATTTTAATAAAATAGCGGGTGTTACACAAGGTACTATCGTCTGAGTCGTCGACCTCCAATGACCAACACTTGGCCGTGATTTGGTCAATTTGCAATGGTGATTCTGTCCTTACCCAGTTTATTTCCCAATTAACTTTGATTTTCCCAAAATCAACATAATTGTATTTTTTTCATTAAGACGATATCAGATCGAAAACAATTTTTCGCTTACCCGAATCTATAAAAAAAACTCCTTTTGAATATAAATTCGATTTTCTGACATCCTCAAATTACTACGAGTTATCATATAACTATAGTATTAAATGAAAATTTTAAGCTTTTGATTGTAAAATCCAATTTTTTTTTTCGGTCTTCAAACAAAAAACCAACCAATATCTCCATATTAGTAGTGCATATTTTCCATGATAAACTTACAATTATAACTGAACCACAATAAAGACGCACAAACAATATGAATCTGATCATATAAATATTATGCAAGAGGCTCTGATACCACTGAAGGATTATACCGGTGCGAAAGCGGAATTTCAGGAACCAATTTCCTAACACCAATCCAAGAATACAAGCACAATATATATATATATATATATATATATATATATATATATATAGAGAGAGAGAGAGAGAGAGAGAGAGAGAGAGAGAGGTTCTTATGAGTCCCTCATAAGTATTGAGTCCCTAAGTCCCTATCTCATCCGTTGGATGGGAGATGGATCAAGGGACGAGATAAATCACTGTTTTATTAAAAAAAAAAAAGATACTGCATCCAACAAAATAGGAAGGTGAATATTTCATTAACGTAATATTCTCGTTCATTCAATCATTCATTCTCTCCTTCATCAATTCTGTTTCCATTACTTTCTTCGTCATCGTTCTCTCGCTCATTCAATCTTTCATTCTTCAAAATCACATTTAGTCAGTCATCGTCTTCATCGCGCCGCTGCCATTTATTTCAAAACCACACAATCAAGAACACATTCAGTCAATAATCGTCTTCATCGCGCTGCTGCATAATACGTTCGATCAATCCGACTTCTACTTTTCATTCAATGGCTGATATGCAAATCGTGGAAAAAACAAAAGGTGAGTATATATATTGTAGTTTATACTTGAAAGGACATGGGAGTCATTAAGAAGATACTGAATTATTAGTTTCTACTTTTCTACGTTGAACTGCATACTAAATTATAAAGATATTGGGTTATTTTAGTTCACATACAGCGTTACTTTAGTGTAGAGTGTCTGTTATTTTAATGACAAACTTCTATTACTTTTATGGTCTGTTACTTTAATTCATCGAAGTTGTTACTTTAGTTCTTAACGTCTGTTATTGTAACGCAGTAGTGAGTCATGGGAATATATGAAACCGCCATATTTAAGTAATAATAAAAAAAAGATATTGTTTCCTATAATAGTGGGAGTCATTAAGATGATACTAAATTATTAGTTTCTACTTTTCTACGTTGAACTGCATACTAAATTATAAAGATATTGGGTTATTTTAGTTCACATACTGTGTTACTTTAGTTTATAGTGTCTGTTATTTTAATAAGAAACTTCTATTACTTTGATGGTCTGTTACTTTAATTCATCGAAGTTGTTACTTTAGTTATTAACATCTGTTATTGTAGCGCATTAGAGAGTCATTGGGATATATGAAACCGCCGTATTAAAATAATAATTAAAAAAGATATTGTTTCCTATAATGGTGGGACGTGATTGCCAACAAAATAAGAAACAAATAAAAAGAGTAACTGCCCTAAGATTTGCATTAAAAAAAGAAAAAAGAAAAAATAGGGAGATACTGCTTCCTAAAATAACTCCCATAATTTTAGGAAACAGTAAATCACTTTATTCATTCATTCACATTACTACGTTCATCATCATCAAACCTAAAAAATATGCTTCCCATCTATCTGTGCTCGACATCCCGTTCTATGAATTCAATGATCGCGACATCAACATCAACTGTTGATAAGAAAATCGTAGAGTACAACAATGATGAGTTTTCGATATTGTTTACAGATTTTTTTGTTAATTTTATTCATTTCATTTTATCACGTTCAATCATCCATCTTCTTCGCGCGGTTGCAAGTTACGTTCAGTCAACCCACTCAATAACACGTTCAATCATTTATCTTCTTCCTCGCGACGCTGAAATTTCTCATTCGATGGCGGATATGCAAATCGTCGAATACACAAACGGTGAGTATTTGGTTTCTAATTTATACTGAAAACGCGTCATTAGGATGCTCCATATTATTAGATTTTAAAGTTTACAGTATGGAAACTGCATATTATTGAAGGTCTAATCATTATATGAATTTTACGCACGAACAAATATATGGAGTTATTGTAATGCACATACTGTGTTACTTTAATATACACAATCTGTTATTTTAATGTCTAACCCATGTTATTTTAATGCACATAATGTTAATTGAATCTAATGTTACTTTAACGCACTTCATCTGTTACTTTAGTTCTTTTCATCTGTTACTGTAATGCATTGAAGTGACAAAAAAAATTTAGAATACCGCCATATTAAAAAAATAAAATAAAAAAGAAAGATACTACTTCCTATAATTATGGGACATGATTGACTTCAAAATAGGAAACAATATCAAAGAGTATCACCCTCATTCAAAGATAGATACTGCGTACTCTCATTTCTGATCATTATATGAATTTTTTGAACTAACCTGTACCTGGTGTTATTTTAATGAACATTATCTGTTACTTTAATTCACACTATCTGTTACTTTAATGTCTGACCTCTGTTACTTTATACCTGGTGTATAAGCATCCTCTGTTAATTGAATCCAGTGTTACTTCAATGCACTTCATCTGTTACTTTAATTCTTGTCATATGTTACTTTAATCCATATTTCATGTTTTGATTGTTTATTTTTCGCCACGTTTATTGGCACTGTTATTATGTTTCAGTAGACGCAAAAGCACATGAATGATGTAGGGATGCGAGTGAAAGTTTCCTCCATACATAGGGCAGTTCTTCAAGGACGTGGATGAGTCAGTAAACTTCTATAAAATCTATGCATTGGCTTGTGGATTCGATGTGAGGAGGTCCACAACAAAAAGATGGCGCGGTGGTTAGATTAAATCAAAACTTCTGACGATGATGATGAAGAAGAGGACGAGGAGGATGAAGAAGCAGAATTCTAAGTAGGACAATATATTGTTAGAGTAACCTACATTATTTGTTAGAGTAACATATTAATGCGTTACAATAACACAAATTATGAGTAATAGATGTGAAACATTGGAATTGTAATGAAGTTGATTCAGTTGAAACTCTTGTATCAATTTTTGTTTTGGAATATCCTTAATAAAAACAAACATTATTCTTTTGGTTAATTGGAACGACTCATGTGTATGCAAGAGACTATTATGCAACGGAACATATTTTACGAGTTAGAGTAACACAGTTCATGAATTACAGTAACACATTGTATGAGTCAAAGTAACACAATCTATGAGTTAAAATAAACAGCGTCAAAACGGAGAGTAAGTTATGCGGGAGGATTTGTGAATTGAAAAAAATTAATTTTGAATAAATGTGTTGTGTGAGAGAAAAAAGATCAGTGAAAAAAAGAATTAATAGGAGAGAAGATTTGAGTATATAATTAGAGAGGAGAGAGAAAAAATGAAATATTTACAAAGATTTTGTCAGTTATTTCCTTAATTGACAAAACAAATCTTGACCATTAATCTGTAATTAAATCAAAGGCTAAGATGAGGACTCACGGACTCAAAATATATAAGTGGACTCACCTGATCCCACCTCTATATATATATATACATACATATATATGAATCAGGACAAAAGTAGGTTGAGAAATACATACCCTCGTAGCGTAAATTCCTCGATATACAAGACAGAGAGATACTAGAGAGCCCCATGTGTTGCTCCTCTACTCGGTCCACTAACCCAGTGGGAATCCCACGTCTGCTAGGACGGAAGAGATAAAACAATTCACTCTCTTACTTTTAGGGTGCTTGAGGCAATAAACTAAACTGACTTAGATTAGGGTTTTCTCCTTGGTTAAATCTCAGTCACCTTATGACTCATATACCATATCTTATATAGTAGTAGAGTTTAGGTTAAACCAAGAGACTTAACGGGTCTCATAAGTAGTCACAGCTTAATACCTCACAAGTCCACAATGGATGGGCCTGTTTAGTTTCCTGACTAAGTCTGATTGTGTGACCTTATAGGATTATATATTCATAGTCATCAGCCCAATCGAATTGGACAATTTATCATAGAAAATGCCCCTGAGAAAGCTCTTACTGACGTAGCGAGCATGTGAGCAAGTGGAGGCCTTAGCATTAGAAAGGCGAAGAAACCCTATCCCTCGCCTCCGATCCGAGACCAATTCGTGATAAACAAGAAGCGACAGGCGCAGCAGTCCCTGGTGAAAGATTTCATAAGCATGTGGTCGAAGATGCAAGTCGAGCGGATGTAGCCGATGAAGCAGCCGATGGTTGATAGACACAGGAAGACCTACCCTTTGTCTGAAGGTCGTTTACAGGCTGACTCTTTTAGTCAAGTAAGGTAATTAAGTTAAAGGGTCTATGGCATAGGATAGGAATAGGCTGTAGCAAATGTAAATACCGCTGCCGCGTAGACTCCTTCTGTTTCTTCTACTTCTACACCGGTGGTAGGTCGAGTCTTCTATTCTCTAGCAAGCAATTATGAATTACTATAATACATAATGATTATCTCCATAATAATATCCTATATAATATTTAGTAATTGCCGGAAATGCTTAGGACATATTCCTTCATGGGGTTCTCCTGGGCGCCAGAAAATGGCGGCTCGGGGGTCCCCTGGGCGCCAAAAACTGGCGCCTGGGGGGTCTCCTGGGCACCAGTTTTTGGTCCCCGTGGGTCTCCTGGGCACCATTTTTGGACGCCTAGCCCTATTTTTGTTTTTATTTTTTATTTTTTTCGTATGATGTTATACGTTACGATATCCGTTTCATTTGTTTTCGTTATTCAATAAATATTTACCGTTGAAAATAAAAGTTTGTTTACTTTTCGATATTCAACAAATGTTTAATTTTAGGATACATGGCCCGTTTACTAAAATATGTATATATTAAATTCTTCGAGTATACACAAACGAGCCATTAAATTCTTCGTTCTTCGATTTTATTTGTTTACTTCAACGGGCCATTCAATTGAATGTTTTTGTTATTATGAATGTTTGAAATTATTTTGATACGAAAATAGATTTACTATTAGTTAATCAATTATTATGATACAAAATGTTATTATTATTATTATGTTCCTAAGACTACGATTTACAATGATTATGTAGATTGTCACTACTAGTTAATCAATTGAAAATCCCAAAAAGTTGATTAATCGAAAAAACATGAGATTAGCAAAAAAAATTCGATTCAGGTAAAAAACTAGTAATCGTTATCTTTAGCTAAAAAAATTTTCAATTTAGGTAAGAAAACTTAGGTAACATTAATCGAAAGAAATTAGCTAAAAAAACATTAATTGAAAAAGCATTAATCGAAAAAAGTTAAGGTTAACTAAAAGCAATGATTAAAATATCTGTTATCTTTTATTTTTTTTTTTGAAAAAAATTTGATAATTGAATTTCAACTCCGGTATCGGCTGTGCCAACTTAGTTTCATTTAAAAATTAGTACCAAAACGTTAAATTTTATTATTATTATTATTAACAACTAACATATTTTCCTTTTATCACCGTGTGAAATTTCTGAAATTTCTAAAACTAGTCATAGTTATCTTTAGCTAAAATTTGCTTCAATTTAGCTAAAAAACCTTAAGTAACAAAATTGAGTAATCGAAAGAAATTAGCTAAAAAAACATAAATCGAAAAAACATTAATTGAAAAAGGATAAGGTTAGCTAAAAAGCAATGAGTAAATAATCCGTTATCATTAATTTCAATTTTCGAAAATTTTTACATTTGAATTTCAATTCCTGTATCGGCTGTTTGAACGTAGTTTTATTTTAAAAATAGTACTAAAATGTTAAATTTTATTATTATTAACAAGTAACATAGTTTCATTTTATCACCGTGTCAAATTTCTAAAATTAGATGGCTAATAAGGAGAAGAGTAGCCGGGTCAACGGTAGGGTTGTCACCGCTTCTACTCGCGCTAGAGGTAGGGCACGGCAGCCACCGACCGGCCCACCAGAGCCATCGGGTACCACAGAGCTGCTACAAACACCTGCTGCGAAAGTGGAGGGTGGGTGTTCGTCTCATGGGGGGGGGGACACAGTCTTCTGTTCCTTGTTTTCTTATCACGAGCGGTACACGAGCCAGTACTTTGGAGGGTACCGAGAGCGGTGGTGTCCCCGGGGCATCTAGGTCGTTGTAGTTTGCCGACCTAGACATGGAGTTCGATGAGACAGAGAGGCCATACGCTTTTCCGGAGAACTTCTCAGAGCACGCCGAGGAAGGGGAGCAGGAGACGGACACCGAGACATAGTGGAGGGGCAAGACCGTTGTCTACAAGAAGAGGGCTAGTGGTGTGTTCCAGGGGAGTGTAGGTGTTTTCAGCTCAAGTGCCCCCCGCCGTACGCGAAGTGACAGTTCATGGCGTCTGCAGGGACCTAGCCCCGGAAGTCCTATCGATCCGTCGGCGATCTCGAGCTTTGGGGGTCATGTTGCGCGTTTGTTGTGGTCAGAGCCAGGGATGGCACTGACGCTGCTGAAGACCTACAACTGTCCTAGGATTCGGAGGGAGTTGGCTTCGTTTGATGTCCGGCAGGAGGTAGTGGAAGCCGTCCGACAGCATGGCCTGATGCATCTATGGGCATGCATTCTATCCCATTTGGACGTACCGCTCATTATAGCATTCGTTGAGAGGTGGCAGTCGGATACGAACACATTCCACATGCCGTTTGGGGAGATGACTATTATGCTGCACGATGTCGCTAGGATCTTAGGGCTCATTATCAAGGGTGAGTCGTGCGTGGTTCGTAACGCCGCTGAGGGACTAGCTGATAAGATGGCCGCTGTGGGGAACTTCTTCAGGATGTGTGATCCGCGGCTGAGGCTGCCCACGGAGGGAGATGGTGCGCCCATTTTCAGGGATTGCCAAGTGTTTGTCGTTTCAGCAGGTCTGGATCTACGAGTACTTCCCCGACTTTAGGCCAGAGGCACCGCTCCCGATCTGTTGACTTTTCCATGTGCGACTGCTTTAATTGGCGTCGGGAAACCATCGGCGCATAAGAGCAAGTTGTTGGCGTACCGACGATCACTAGATCGACTGACAGCAGATCGGGTCACCTGGTCACCTTTTGTGAGGAATGCTCACACGTTGCACCGTATTACTACCTTCGCGGGGACACTGCGCTTTATTGACATTGTCGAGCCTTATCGGGCATACCGGGTCTTGAGACAGTTAGGCTACGTCCAGACAGTACCCAAGTTGATGCCCCGACCCGCTAGGGAGAACCGACCGAGGCATGGGGGTGAGGTGTACCTTATTGAGTTCGGTGTGGGATACGAGGACCACTCTTGGAGGAGTTTTGAGATTAGTTGTGCCGACCCGAGAAGGCTCTCAAGGCCCATGAACTACCCGGGGGAATTGGCTCAGGATTACCATGCATGGTACACGAGAGTCTCTCATCCACGGATCATCCCACCATCCCCCGTTGAGGTTAAGGAGCGGGCAACGCTCGCTGGGGGATCACAACAGGTAGTACATTTTTATTTACGTTTATAAAAGTATTTATTTATGGCCGTTTTTATTTACGTATATTAACGCTGTCCACTTTCTTTCAGGTCGCATCTTCGTTGATGGAGCGCTTTTCCGCAGCCCATCACTTTCAGGACGACCCGGAGGCCCGACATGTGTACCTTGACCAGCTGCTCGAGTCATTCCGTCCCGTGCTCCCGCACTCGGGTGAGCGCCTACCATGACCCTAGGGGAAACGAGGTCGTCGTTGAGGGATTAGCTTTTATTTGTAATTTGTTTCGCTCTGGATTGTTTTGGATTTCATGTCTTGTTGAATTCTAGTTTCTTTTTCATTTTCGGATTATTTGGACATTTTTGTGTTTCTTATCAGTAAACTTGGACTTTCGTTACGACATTCGTATTTGCCTCAATAACTTCAACGCACATGTTTACTAGAATCGAATTTTTTTTAACGAGTACCTACGAACTAATTAATAGTGCAATAATTTATTACAATATAAACACATATACAGCACTCGACAAACTATACAAAAAATATACAAAAAATTACAATACTGATCTAACATTTTTACAGAAATACACGACACTGCACACAAAGAAGTTCTAGTAATCTGGGGGGTCGAAGTCGTCATATCGAGGCCCTGTTGTCTGACCCTGGTCGTAGTCGTCTGGGATGTTCATAGGGTTGCCCGGACCACCAAGCTCATCGGGGTCAATTTGAGCCATCGGGAAGTACTCATTCCACTGCGTCCTCCACATGACGTGACCGTCCCAAAAAATGGAAGGATAATGTATCATCGTACCGTCATGCGCATGCCTCCACAGGAAATGTTGAGGAGGCATCGGGCAATCGTCCTCCATTCTCAACCTAATCCAGTGACCTCCCCCGTGATTAAGGTGCATTATCCACATTACGATAAACGGTACATGGTTACCTGGCATGTCCCGCAATGGGTAGTAGGTAAAACACTCGAAGTTAGAGAATACTCGACATATGACCCAGTTGTTTATTGTGGCAAAACCAAATAAATCAATGTCGTTGAGATAGTAATCGTCGCCTACTGGATCGGGGGTCATCGTACCTATACGACGCATGGCATGTTCGACATCTCCATCAGTGTAGGACAAGCGCAGACGCTCGTACAGGGGCACTAGATATGCTCCCACAACGCCATCCTCTAACGAGTAAAACTGGACCGGTCTCCGTAAACCACATGAGACATGACAGGAAATCCGCAGTGAGCGTCCCCAATAACATCTATCCAGTTGACGAGGTAAGGAAGCATGAAACCGACAAGATCGAGACTGTACCGGAAGGCCCCCCATGTAGTTCAGCTCTAGGGGTGCGTTGGTACCCCTTGCTATGTGTCTGTAGTGGACTGGCTGGTGGTAGGCGTGGGCGGTTCGGTGCTCCGGGTCGACTGACTGCTCCCAGGCGCTGACGTGCGTGCAGTCCTGGCCAACTTACTCGGGGTGGCTGCCGTGTCATTGGTGTCGTACCTCCTCCTCGCATGTTCCACTTCGATAAGCATCCTTCCTGTCCCCGATGATTTTCTAGGGTTCGGGTTCGAAGAAGGATCGACTAGGCCCGATTCCTCGGGATATAATGCCGAATTGAGCACATCAATGTAATGTCGCCACATACTCGGATCGCTCTGACGTATTTCCTCAACCAACCCGCCGAGCTGGAATTTGTCGCTGACGGGCATAGCTTCCTCCCCGGCGAACTCGAGCGTCCTCCAAAACACATGCATGTCGGTCAACTACACTAAGGAATCCTGCACAATCAGCCGGGCAAGTTCACATACGCACGACAAACCCGTGGACGTCCTCAATACACACCGACAGTCGTCACAAACCCGATCAACCAACTCGTGCATCCTCTTTAGTTTCCCAGTCAACAACTTCAACGCCTTACGACTTACCCGGAGTCTCAAGTTCATGAAAATCGGGGGCAGAGTAGTTGATTGCTTCTTGCGGGAGGTCTCCAACTTCTTCGTAGTTTCGACTGTTGACGACCAATTAGCCTGTCTATCCTATTGAACAACCGATCTAAGGAAGTTGTCAACGTGCCAAGAGCCTTCTTCAAGGTCGCATGTGAAGATTCTACGATGGACGTGGTGGTGTTGCCGAAGTGGAGGACTCGATCTGTGTACGCGCGATTGTTGTGTGCTAAATTTAGATAGTTTTTTCTCCCATTTAGGCCCATTTTCCCTCGTTTTGCGAGATTAGAGTGCGATTATCACCTTATTTTGAGTATTTCTCGCATTAGCGTCCCTCTTGTGCGTTTTACGCGTTTTTGGTAGTTTTTCTATCAATTTTGATAGGATTTGGCGCCGAAAGCATGAACGAGCTTCTACGAGCACAAGAGAGGGGAATACAGTTCGAAAAGCAAAGCACACAACTTAAAGTCCAAAGTCCAAGCATCGAAGGGTGAAACTTTGAGCAAAAGTGCAAAACTAGAGTCCATTGGGCATCTTCACCGGAGAGGTCAAACTTCAAATGGATATATCTAGAGTTTTGACCTTGGATCGAAGTGATTCTAGTTGGAGGTAAAAGCTTATCTTCTTAGCTTTCCAACGACATATCACACACCTCAATCGGAGATCAAACGAGAGAGTTATAGCCCTCCGAAGTCACAGGGCAAAGTTTCACCCGATGAGATCTGACTGGGCAAACCTTCGCTCGACGGTGTTCCTCCCGAGATTGCCATTTCGGACAAAAAAGTTCATAGGGTGAAAGTTCACCCTATGAGGTTTTGACCGGGCGAAACTTCGCCCGGCGGTATTTTGGCCATATTGGAAAGAATCCGTAGGGCAAAACTTCACCCTATGAAGACTCATTGGACAAAAGTCTCACTCAAAGGGCAAAGTTTCATTCAAGGGCAAAGTTTCATTCATGGGCTAAGATTCGAGTTGGGCTTTGGTTTTAAGTGATCCATTAAGCAACTACTATATATATATATATATATATATATATATATATATATATATATATATATATATATATATATATATATATATATATATATATATATATATATATATTTAAAAAGGGTACGCCAAAATTGAAAAATGGTATGATAAATTTAAGAAAGGGTACTGTACGCTAAAATTGGAAAAGGAAATTAAATCGAGTAGGACTTGAAGAAGTGTTGTATTCCATATAAAATCCGTACATAAGGAAATTAAAGGACAATATTTGAGATGAACTCCTAAGTTAATGAAGAAATTTGGAAAAAAAAAACGATAGCTGGGATTATTGCAATTATATTTGCCGACGATAATTTTATTACAATTGTAATGAAATAATGAATTTAATCGAATAAGTTAACTCATAAAATAATTCATTTAAAAAAAAATTAAAGTTACTTAGGTTACTGATGTTCAATACCCAATTGTGAAAAATTGATGGATTGCACAATTAGAGGTTGAATTTATAGCGTTGTTTTGAGGAATACGTAATGCGAATCATCTTGATGGATTTATAGTTCAGAACCCTTAGACCAACGAGATTGTGGCTTCGTTGAGTTAACATTTTGGTGATTTCGCTGTTACGATATGAAATTTGATGAAGTTCTTAGAAACCTTGGTTGAATGACGTGTTTAAGGATGTGAGTGTTTGCGCCATTACCTATAGGTTTGGGCGTGTTTGAGGAATTATTGTACTTTCCCAACTTCTGTACTTGTGGCATTATAAACATGTTGGTGAACTCATTTTGAGGATTCGGTACCCGAGCATTGTTATATTGTTGGACCTTGTTTAGTGCTCCTTACTCGAGAAATTTGGAGCATACCTCGAGTTCAACCCTTATGAGCTTTGGATTTAGGAGCCTTATTGTAGACACCCACATTCTGACCGCCAGGTGTCTATAGTAGTTCCCGCCAAACACCCGAAGATGATCGGACGCAAACATGCTTTGATGGACTCGGATATGGGCTCATAATCATGGACATTTGGTTTAGACCTATTACGGAGTACAAATCTTACAAAACCAACCTCAAATCCAGGCCCAGTGGGTCGTTTCGAGTCAAATGAGACTAATTTGGGTCGATTCCGACACCAGGGGTAAAACCGTCTTTTAGCGACCGAGTCAAAACCCGGTCAAAAATATTCTCGAGACACACGAGTCAGCCGTGACACCTCACGTGGCTGATTCGGTTTCAAACACCACAAAAAATCAGCTTCAAAAAATATTAAACAAATCCGTTTAAGGATAGAATTCGATCTCAAGTAGGAATTCTATCCGAAAACCGAATCAATTACCGACCGAGCATCAAAATACTCGGCCAACTCCCACCAACCATCCGAGGTTCTTGCTTCCCCACCAAGCAACGGAATTTACGTTCCTCTCGACTTCTTACGTTTCCTATTCAAAACGGTATTTCTTGTTGTCCAAGCAAGACACCTCTCCTAAACCTCTTCACCTATAAATAGGACCCTCCATTCAACACAAAACGGAGAGACAGAAATTTTTACACACACACAACACGACACAAAAATCGTGACATACGGAAGTTCTCACAAATTATTCTCACATACCACTTCGTTATACCAAGCAATTCCAGACGATTCCAACCCGACGAAACTGACTCTCCAACCGGCCGAAACCCGTCCAACCACACGTCCAAAATAACACCTTAACTCATCCCGCATCTTCTCGACGCTCCCAAGTCTAAGCCACTTTCCGACGAGCCTTATCCCGAGAAAATAAAGGATGTAGGTTGAGGGTGTAAATCAAACCCGATTCTTCTCTTCTTCTCTTCCTTACTCCATGTTTTTTTGTTTTTTTTTCGAGTCGTGTCGTCGGTCGTTTTGTATTTTTAATATGGGTCGTTCATCACATATTTTTCATTATTTTTAATAATCGATACTACAAAAACTATTTTTTCTTATAACGTTCTTAAAATACGATATCGATTCTCTAATCGAATATCGTATCTAACAAGAACAAAATTAATCAATTCTCGTTGATGCTAATAAAATCGTTACATCTTTTTAAACAAAATTAGATGATTTTATACGCGGAGAGAATTAACATCTTTTTCGTTCAAAATTCTTTTTTTTTACTTTTCGTTCAAAACAAACTTTTTTCAAAACCTTTTCTAAAATCATTCCGACTATTCGATATCGATTTCATAATCGAATATCGAGTACGACGAATATCGAAAATATGAATCGGGTATAAATTAATCCGTATTTGTACGCGATTTATAAAAATTAACGATTTTCGACAAAATAAAAAAACCCGAACAGAATGCCACGCGAGTCGCGCGCCTGTCAGGCGACTCGCGCGGTGGCCTGGTCCGCCGGGTCCATTTTTTTTCGTTTCCTCGCTTTTATATTTTTTTATATTCTTTTCGAATCTTACATAAAAAGCGACTTTCGCGACATACTTCGATAAATATTTTCTTCTTCAACCTCGGTCAACACGTGCTAATCAATCACGTGTCATAAGTCTTTTCCAAAATCATGCATATTATTTATTTACGTCTTTATTCAAATTATTCAATCGTTACTAACTCGTTTTCTCGTGTTTGTAGCAATTTATTTATCGTTTGTTTTATTAGACTAAAACGAACTTCATATGCTAAAATAACTTTGACGTTATTAGTTTAACATGCATTAAACGACTTAGCAACCCATTTATTTTTCTCTCACATGTCTAGGGAAAATAATCTTTGCATATCATTCAACCGTCGAAATAACGCGTGTACATAAAAAACGAACGATATCTTAGTAAAGGCCGCTAAGTGCGGGCGGGGTTGGGTGTTCTTAGTGAACTTCCCAACACGTACCCTCACCCCTTACTCAGAACCATGATTTCCGGATGTCCGAATCCATTGGCAACGAGAGTCATTCAATACACGATATCCGATAATGTCGGTATCGGTATCAAATGCTAAGGGACGAACCCGATAAGCTTTGACATCGGAAATGGGCCATATTTTAAATATGGCCCACTACGACATAGAGTGGGTTCGAATGGTTCCGAATAATCACAAAATTCGGTGGCGACTCCTACTTCGATTTAAAATTCAATTCGACCCATCTCATATGGAGATTCATTCGCCTCCCCAAACCCGCGCTTGGCCGCGTCGGGGTGGACCTATGTCATGTCCACCATTTGGCGAATCCGCTGGGGATCAACTGATGAGTCACTTACCATCGGCATCCTCAGGGTGAGACTCGAAAAGAAATCGTTCGATTAGTAATGTACACGTTTTAGTTCAATGGTTCATTCATAACCCAAATTTTTCCCGGGCCGGTTACTTTTGACCGACGTCCCACTATACCACGGTGCATTCCTAAATGGGTGCACTAAAGACTTTGATGGCGGAACTCGCATGGGTTTTACGGCAGGTTTTAAGACCAACTCGGCTTAGGAAGACCTTCCTGATTTGCGAGAAAGCTATCGTCGTTGGTATGGACCCTATTTCGACCGACCGAGACTTAGATTAAGGGCATACATGGTGTCATTATACTGTTTCCGTGACTACATGCTACTTGATCTTCTTTGGTCTTTTATCAAAAACCGTCATTTCAAAAATTGCCTCTTTTCAAACCTATCCATTTTTCAAAGCCCGAAAAGCTACCAAATTTAGGACTTATGATTTTAACTCAAAATAGCCTATTTTTAGCCGGTATGCTGTCCAAACTTTCCAAAAAAATTCAAAATCTCCGCCCGGTAACTTTTTTTTTTTTTTTTTTTTTCGATTTTTCAAAAAAATCGGGCCTTCCAATCCGACCTTGCTCGGTTTTCAAATCCAAATTCCCTTTTCAAAACTTTCTTCTTCTTAGGACTTCCCGTATTTAGCAGTGTCGGGTCTTGTCATAAGTTGTTAGAATCTATAGCGTCGAAACTCCGTCGATCTTACATCACGAGTTTCTACCCCATCCCAAGTCCGCCTTATTTGTCAAGACACGGTCCACCTACGTAGGACAAACTCCTACAAAGGGAAGCCCATTTACACAATCGAGTCCAAAGTCTGGGGATTTCACAAACGGATCTTTCTTCGAACGGGACTAGGCCCAGTTTGCCAAAACCCAGGGAGAGTCCACCATCCACGAGTCACCCGTCTAGGAGTCGGTTTTCAGTCCCACTCGGGGGCTACCCTTTAGCGGGGCGATCAACCGCGTTTGCTCTAAGGATCAGGTCTTACACGTGTTGGCTCACGTACCCCACTTTCGAGTCACTTAGATGTCGCACCATTTGAGTCCTATCAAAGTCTTTAGTCTCACTCGGGGGCTGTCCTCCACCCGAGCAGTCAACCACGGTCACCTTAAGGGGTACCCTACGTTCATCCTGCACCGGCGTCCTTATGATGCCTTCTTCGTGTCGTACCTATGCTACGAATACTCGAGTCACCTAGGGTTAGGTCACCACGGTTGGTCCGAGCACGTGATACGGTCAAACACGGTCGTCCCATTTTCGGATTCACTCTTATGCAGCTCGAGTCCAATTCGCAGTCGTTACCTCGTCTAGATCAACGTTCGAGTATCCCGGTCCAAGAGTCTTTGTCGACCCGTCACCCCGGGCCGTGTCTAGTTTGACTCCCTCTCTTGCACTTGCGCAAAGCCGAGTTTAGGCGAGTCGTGGCACCCGTCTTTCTCTCCAATCAAAGACCTTACCCAAAAAAAAAACAACCAACCGAGCGTCCGAGTCCGGATTTGATTCGAGTCTAAGTCTGAGTTCGAGTCTAGGATACCCTGCATCCTCATTTCCAAATCAAAGTCAGAGTCAAAGTCAGTTGTATTCTGTCCTCTTTTTTCAAAATTCAATAAAATCAGCTTTTCTATTTCTCATACATACTTTCCTTATGTGTTTCCGAGAACATGATGAACACCATCATACACTATGAGCACACGCACGTGACTATTATAGGCGCATCTATAATGACTGCAGGAAACCGAGCCCGTGTTTTCCTCTTACCTGTTCCATGTCTGGTATAGAAAAGCCACATAACTACCCGTAGTAGGAGCATATCGAATCCTATGACAAGTCTGGGTAGTCTTCTAGTTTGGGTTCAAGACGGGAGGCAAACCCACTTCCCACAATAAACACCCATCCAATAAGACTAGCCAGTCCCTACCTTAGGTGTTAGTCTGACCGACAAAAAAAAAAAGCTGGACAAAAAAATCAAAAGTCCAAGAGAAAAAAAGCAAAAGGCCAAAATAAAAAAGTTGGCCATGATCAAAAAAGAATTATCAACATCTCTCGACCAGACACGGTCAACTCAAATGTAGAATCCCATGACCGGGGCTAAGAGGTCAACCCAAAGAATTCAAAAACCCATGACCGTGAACGGTCAATTCAAAAATTATCAATACCCATACCATCCAATAGGGGAGAGACAATCAAGCTGGTCAGCTAACACCACATCTAGCCTTCCCACATTACAACCCTCAAGACCTTCTCGAGACCTAGGCTAGAGACAGCCAAGAATTTTGAGGATTCAAGCTCCATAGGATACACCCTAACCTTTAGGGCCAGACATGGAAACCAGATCCCGCATTATCAACCTGCCCGATCGAAGTCCGAGTCATTTTTACTCGACTTCCCCCTTTCCTACCACATTACAATACCTTACCCTCGAAGCCTTAGCTCCACAAAATCGAGCTCCAGATTTCGAAACATCAAAGCCACTTGCGACCTAGCTCCACATTTCCAAAAACATCTAAACCAGTTACCACCCCAAACACGGGAACTCAACTTGCAATCGGCATAGAACATGCCCAAATAGTTCACACCACCTCTGGGGGCTACCGCGGAGAACGCTCACAGTCACAGGATCAACATCCTAACTATTCTAGCCCTTTGATCAAGACATCACTGGGAATGCACCTAGCCTACACCATCATTGTGGCTAGTTGCACACAAAGCCCTAATAAACTAGGCACCATTATATATCTTTCAATCCACTGAACTACGGCTTGGTTTGATTTCACTACACGTGAATACGTAGGCAGCCTTTCAACATAGGCACAACCACCCACATTGACACATTCAAAAAGCACCATCATTCCGGTCACGACACTGTCATGTTCTCAACAGCTAGCTTTGTCGTCCTGGGGGCTTCTCTTAGGCAGAAAACCTCCATCTACTCACAAAATCCAGATAAATTCAAAGAATAAAGATCTAGCCTCCTTTGTATAGTGTGTCCTAGTACTCGGCTCAGTTGAAGACGAGAATTGGTCAGGGACTCGAAGCAATACCCACTTTGGGAATGTACCCCTAAATCAAAAGAATATCCAAAAGAACACCAGTCTACGGCATTGCTACCACAAAGCCCTGTCGTACGGAAACAGTCCCATTCCGAGGATTCGACCGTGTTGCCACTCACCTAGACTACGGAATAGCGCAACTTAAGAGTCTTGTCATATTAGGTGGCCCATCCCCTACCGAGTCACGGTCCAACCCTTAGAGAGTCCAGTCGTGTCTGTCAACTCGTCTTGTCGCGTCCAGAGTCGAATCTGTTGGTATATCTCTCTCTTCAAATTCTCATTTTAAAATTCGCAAAACTTAGCCATTTGAGAAAATCCCTTTCCTAGTCACAACGGGAATAGGAATTTTTATCACACTTCATCTAGGCATACAGGCCTAACCAGAGACTTTAGGAGTCCGTGTCAGAATCGAATTAGGAATCAAGTCATCCCAAGCATTCTAATTTCCAAAAAAAAATTCATTTTCTTTCCAAAAAATCAATCAAAAATCATTTCTTCCCCAGCATGAGTCAGTGTTTCGCCTAAATGTTACATGCAATTTGTTATGTATCAACAGACAGGTACCCCAAGACTCCCCGAAGAATTCTCAAGGACTCCCCAGTGGAAGGACATGCAACATTTCTATTAAGGAATCAGGATATATCTGTAAGCAGATACACCCAGAGCTTCCAAGGCAAGCTCCCGCGCTATTCCAAGATGGGATGTGTCTGTAAACAGACACCCAAGACTTTTTAGGAGAAGTCCCCGCGCTATTCCAAGATGGGATGTGTCTGTAAACAGACACACCCAAGACTTTTTAGGAGAAGTCCCCGCGCTATTCCAAGATGGGATGTGTCTGTAAACAGACACACCCAAGACTTTTTAGGAAAAGTCCCCGCGACATTGTTGACATCTACCCAGGTATGATTTCTATCTTATGGCTGGCGAGCCCTTCACGCAAGTCTAATGGACTCTAAACGACCCAATCGGAAGTTTGCCAGGTTTTAATCCTTGATTGACCTGGTAGCTACTCTGACTTTTGCCTTGTCCAAGCCTCAGTCAGAGTGGGGGTTCTGTAGACACCCACATTTTGACCGCCAGGTGTCTATAGTAGTTCCCGCCAAACACCCGATGATGATCGGACGCAAACATGCTTTGATGGACTCGAATATGGGCTCGTAATCATGGACATTTGGTTTAGACCTATTATGGAGTACAAGTCTTACAAAACCAACCTCAAATCCAGGCCCAGTGGGTCGTTTCGAGTCAAATGAGACTAATTTGGGTCGATTCCGACACCAGGGGTAAAACCGTCTTTTAGAGACCGAGTCAAAACCCGGTCAAAAATATTCTCGAGACACACGAGTCAGCCGTGACACCTCACGTGGCTGATTCGGTCTCAAACACCACAAAAAATCAGCTTCAAAAAACATTAAACAAATCCGTTTAAGGATAGAATTCGATCTCAAGTAGGAATTCTATCCGAAAACCGAATCAATTACCGACCGAGCATCAAAATACTCGGCCAAATCCCACCAACCAGCCGAGGTTCTTGGTTCCCCACCAAGCACCGGAATTTGCGTTCCTCTCGACTTCTTACGTTTCCTATTCAAAACGGTATTTCTTGTTGTTCAAGCAAGACACCTCTCCTAAACCTCTTCACCTATAAATAGGACCCTCCATTCAACACAAAACGGAGAGACAGAAATTTTTACACACACACAACACGACACAAAAATCGTGACAAACGGAAGTTCTCACAAATTATTCTCACATACCACTTCGTTATACCAAGCAATTCCAGACGATTCCAACCCGACGAAACTGACTCTCCAACCGGCCGAAACCCGTCCAACCACACGTCCAAAATAACACTTTAACTCATCCCGCATCTTCTCGACGCTCCCAAGTCTAAGCCACTTTCCGACGAGCCTTATCCCGAGAAAATAAAGCATGTAGGTTGAGGGTGTAAATCAAACCCGATTCTTCTCGTCTTCTCTTCCTTTCTCCACGTTTTTTTGTTTTTTTTCGAGTCGTGTCGTCGGTCGTTTTGTATTTTTAATATAGGTCGTTCATCACATATTTTTCATTATTTCTAATAATCGATACTACAAAAACTATTTTTTCTTATAACGTTCTTAAAATATGATATCGATTCTCTAATCGAATATCGTATCTAACAAGAACAAAATTAATCAAGTCTCGTTGATGCTAATAAAATCGTTACATCTTTTTAAACAAAATTCGATGATTTTATACGCGGAGAGAATTAACATCTTTTTCGTTCAAAATTCTTTTTTTTTACTTTTCGTTCAAAACAAACTTTTTTCAAAACCTTTTCTAAAATCATTCCGACTATTCGATATCGATTTCATAATCGAATATCGATTACGACGAATATCGAAAATATGAATCGGGTATAAATTAATCCATATTTGTACGCGATTTATAAAAATTAACGATTTTCGACAAAATAAAAAAACCCGAACAGACTGCCACGCGAGTCGCGCGCCTGTCAGGCGACTCGCACGGTGGCCTGGTCCGCCGGGTCCATTTTTTTTCGTTTCCTCGCTTTTCTATTTTTTTATATTCTTTTCGAATCTTACATAAAAAGCGACTTTCGCGACATACTTCGATAAATATTTTCTTCTTCGACCTCGATCAACACGTGCTAATCAATCACGTGTCATAAGTCTTTTCCAAAATCATGCATATTATTTATTTACGTCTTTATTCAAAT
Organism: Agrostemma githago; assembly: GCA_958450325.1. NCBI lineage: Eukaryota > Viridiplantae > Streptophyta > Magnoliopsida > Caryophyllales > Caryophyllaceae > Agrostemma > Agrostemma githago. The sequence continues at coordinate 51,482,670 of OY288253.1, read as the reverse complement.
TATTCAATCGTTACTAACTCGTTTTCTCGTGTTTGTAGCAATTTATTTATCGTTTGTTTTATTAGACTAAAACGAACTTCACATGCTAAAATAACTTTGACGTTATTAGTTTAACATGCATTAAACGATTGCTGCTATTGAATCCATTTTGAATCCATTTATCATTGCTGCTATTGTGCGTCGTTTTTGATGCTGTTCGTTTTTCTGATGATTCGTCTGTCCTCTTCTCCGTTTTCTTCTTCTTTTCTCGTCTTCCTCCTCTGTTTTCCTCTGCCGATTCTGTCGCTGCTGCGTACTGCTGCTGCTGCTGCGTTCTGCTCTGTTTATGTCGCTGCTGCCGATGTTTTGTGCCTCTGTTGCTGCATTTTTGTCGCCAGTTTTGTCTTAGGTAATCTCTGTTTCCTCCGTTCCTTCTTCTTCTTCTTTTTCGTTCTGTCCTTTCCCTCTTCATTTTGTGGCTGCTGTACGATTCATATCATGCCGTTTCGTCGTCATCACCTGCTGTTGTTTTATGCCTATCTGTGTCGATTTCCGTCTCTCCGTCTGTCTTTTTCTTCTTCCTCGTTTGGTCTGTTGATGGTCCGTTTTACCAGTTTCGTTTTGCTGCTGGTATTAACACTAATTCTGCTGCTACTGTCCTCGTCGCACTGCTGCTACATTCGTATTTGATGTTCTACGCTGTTGTTCTCTTGTGTTTCTGCTGGTTTCCGTTTATGCCCTTTCATTCTTCTTCTTCTTCTCCATCTGATGTGTCCATTGTTGCTGTTGTTTACGGGACTTCCTTATTCTGTCCGTGTCGGTTTGTTACTGCCGATGTTGGTGTTCATATATCGCTGAGATGTTTGTGGCCGTTTCTGTTTTCTAGTTTGTATTCTCCATCGTTCCTCGATTTTCATACTCCGTTCTCACAATAATCTTTTCGTTCCTCTCTTACTTTTCTGGGTAATTCGGTTACCCATCCTCCCTCTTTCGTTCTACTCGTTTTATATGGTACTTTATACCGTATATTTGTTTTTCGTAGGAATTCGTGAAGACCCGACAAGGATAAGCACGTGACCGATTCAGTTATCGTCTCAAGGTAACTTTAGGACGTTACTCGATTTATATCGTATGTTTGAGTAGTAGTATGTAGTAAGTATTTTAACTTCGATTTTCTAATTTTAGCTATTATTATTGCTAATAATATTATTTTAAGTCGTATGTGCAATAAATATTTTACGACTTTCGATATCGTTTTATAAATCGTTATTAATTTTATTGTTTATGATCGTTATAATATTTTGTTGATTATCGTGACACTAGCAACTAAATAATATCGATTTCATATTTACGTCATATTTCGTTAATTTCTAAATTTTAACTCAAAATCGTATTTTCATATTATAATCGAGATTTGTATATTTGTTTAATAAATTAATCTTCGTTTTACGATTTATACTAATAAATGAGAAAATAGTCGAATTAGTTTTAAATACATTTTAGTCGAGACTATTTTCACTAATAATTTCCTATTTGTTTCGATTGACTATTTTTATTAAAATTTGTATTATTTATCAATCAAAGCTATTTCTTAAAAATAATTTGAAACCTTTGTAAAATTCATTTCATTTATAAAACTCGTTGACTCAAATAATTTTGATATTGTTTTTTCTTAAAATATCTCTTTTCTAAGATTTATTGTTTTAACTCAATTTCCTAAATTATTTATAAAAGACTATATAATGACTTATTATATTTTATTTATATTTTGATTAATGAATTTAGAAATATATTAAAGTTACGATAACGACGATAATAATAAAATGTTATTTTCGTTATAAATGCTATTTTTAATACATTTAACATATTTTAATAACTTACGTATTTTCTATAACGGAATTTCTATTTTAAGTAAGTTTCTAAAATTAGTAAGTTTCTATTTATAGAAAGTTTCCCTTTTATATAAAATGTTTATTCCTTTTCCTCATATTATTTATATTGATTATATTCATTTTTGAATATCGATAATGGTTGTTTTGGAGTTATGGAATAAAGTCAAGTGTGGAGTTAGAGTAATAATCTGGAGTGTACGTTTTTGCCATCAGCTATAAAGCCGGTGTGGCCATTTGGGGCACATTTGGTCGTTGAACTGAGCATGGTTTGCCAGGTTTTAATCCTTGATTGACCTGGTAGCTACTCTGACTTTTGCCTTGTCCAAGCCTCAGTCAGAGTGGGGGTTCTGTAGATACCCACATTTTGACCGCCAGGTGTCTATAGTAGTTCCCGCCAAACACCCGATGATGATCGGACGCAAACATGCTTTGATGGACTCGGATATGGACTCGTAATCATGGACATTTGGTTTAGACCTATTACGGAGTACAAGTCTTACAAAACCAACCTCAAATCCAGGCCCAGTGGGTCGTTTCGAGTCAAATGAGACTAATTTGGGTCGATTCCGACACCAGGGGTAAAACCGTCTTTTAGCGACCGAGTCAAAACCCGGTCAAAAATATTCTCGAGACACACGAGTCAGCCGTGACACCTCACGTGGCTGATTCGGTCTCAAACACCACAAAAAATCAGCTTCAAAAAACATTAAACAAATCCGTTTAAGGATAGAATTCGATCTCAAGTAGGAATTCTATCCGAAAACCGAATCAATTACCGACCGAGCATCAAAATACTCGGCCAAATCCCACCAACCAGCCGAGGTTCTTGGTTCCCCACCAAGCACCGGAATTTGCGTTCCTCTCGACTTCTTACGTTTCCTATTCAAAACGGTATTTCTTGTTGTCCAAGCAAGACACCTCTCCTAAACCTCTTCACCTATAAATAGGACCCTCCATTCAACACAAAACGGAGAGACAGAAATTTTTACACACACACAACACGACACAAAAATCGTGACATACGGAAGTTCTCACAAATTATTCTCACATACCACTTCGTTATACCAAGCAATTCCAGACGATTCCAACCCGACGAAACTGACTCTCCAACCGGCCGAAACCCGTCCAACCACACGTCCAAAATAACACCTTTACTCATCCCGCATCTTCTCAACGCTCCCAAGTCTAAGCCACTTTCCGACGAGCCTTATCCCGAGAAAATAAAGCATGTAGGTTGAGGGTGTAAATCAAACCCGATTCTTCTCGTCTTCTCTTCCTTTCTCCACGTTTTTTTGTTTTTTTTTTCGAGTCGTGTCGTCGGTCGTTTTGTATTTTTAATATGGGTCGTTCATCACATATTTTTCATTATTTCTAATAATCGATAGTACAAAAACTATTTTTTCTTATAACGTTCTTAAAATATGATATCGATTCTCTAATCGAATATCGTATCTAACAAGAACAAAATTAATCAAGTCTCGTTGATGCTAATAAAATCGTTACATCTTTTTAAACAAAATTCGATGATTTTATACGCGGAGAGAATTAACATCTTTTTCGTTCAAAATTCTTTTTTTTTACTTTTCGTTCAAAACAAACTTTTTTCAAAACCTTTTCTAAAATCATTCCGACTATTCGATATCGATTTCATAATCGAATATCGATTACGACGAATATCGAAAATATGAATCGGGTATAAATTAATCCATATTTGTACGCGATTTATAAAAATTAACGATTTTCGACAAAATAAAAAAACCCGAACAGACTGCCACGCGAGTCGCGCGCCTGTCAGGCGACTCGCACGGTGGCCTGGTCCGCCGGGTCCATTTTTTTTCGTTTCCTCGCTTTTCTATTTTTTTATATTCTTTTCGAATCTTACATAAAAAGCGACTTTCGCGACATACTTCGATAAATATTTTCTTCTTCGACCTCGGTCAACACGTGCTAATCAATCACGTGTCATAAGTCTTTTCCAAAATCATGCATATTATTTATTTACGTCTTTATTCAAATTATTCAATCGTTACTAACTCGTTTTCTCGTGTTTATAGCAATTTATTTATCGTTTGTTTTATTAGACTAAAACGAACTTCACATGCTAAAATAACTTTGACGTTATTAGTTTAACATGCATTAAACGACTTAGAAACCCATTTATTTTTCTCTCACATGTCTAGGGAAAATAATCTTTGCATATTATTCAACCGTCGAACTAACGCGTGTACATAAAAAACGAACGATATCTTTGTAAAGGCCGCTAAGTGCGGGCGGGGTTGGGTGTTCTTAGTGAACTTCCCAACACGTACCCTCACCCCTTACTCAGAACCATGGTTTCTGGATGTCTGAATCCATTGGCAACGAGAGTCATTCAATACATGATATCTGATAATGTCGGTATCGGTATCAAATGCTAAGGGACGAACCCGATAAGCTCTGACATCGGAAATGGGCTATATTTTAAATATGGCCCACTACGACATAGAGTGGGTTCGAATGGTTCCGAATAACCACAAAATTCGGTGGCGACTCCTACTTCGATTTAAAATTCAATTCGACCCATCTCATATGGAGATTCATTCGCCTCCCCAAACCCGCACGTGACCGCGTCGGGGTGAACCTATGTCATGTCCACACTTATCGATCAAGTGTTTGATTGTGTTTGGTTGACCTTGGAATCTTAACTGATGAGATTAGATTCTAAAGCATTGTGGATTAGTATCGTGTCGTTTAAACGATTGGTTAGTCACGTACGACATTTTTTTTGGAGATTGTGACTGAGTAGTAACACCAAGCGCTTATTATTGGACTCTATGTATTTGATGGAATTTATGAACCCGTGTTGTAGGAGTCGTTTCGGGAATCTCGAGATGGTTAACTTCTTCTGTTATTCCTTGAGAGCGCCGTTTGACTCTTAACCTCGTTCCTCCCCTTAGCTTTTCTTAAATCCTGCTTCTTCTTCGGCCAATTCCTTTGAATTCTTTATCGGGTTTGAAAATTTCTGTTTCGATTTGTCGTTAACTCTGATTCTATTTATCCGTTTACCATTTTCCCAAACCTATGTTATGAAAAGTTTGACAAATTTAAAAATTTTGATTTTCATGAAATTTTAACATTTTGAGTTATAAATTTCAAAACTTTGTATTTCGTTTTGTTTTATTTTTAGTTCCGTTTCAAAGGGTCTAAATAATTTATTTTAAAGTATTTCAAAATTATTTAAAATTTTAATTTTGATTTTCGCGTGATCGAGATTTTATGAAAACTTTCATAATTACAAATATTTTGGATTTTTATAAGATTATGATGTAAAACGATTTAATATTTTCGAAAAACTTCGTACGTCTAAATTTTTCTTTTATTGTCGTTAGACTTTAAATCTGTTATTGAAAATGTTTGTCGAATGATTCGACTCTTATTTACTAACTACAAAACTTGATTTCTCAAATTTTGTTTTGTCTTAAAACAAAGTATTGTCGAATTTCTTAATCAAAACGTTTTACTGTTGCTTTGAAAATATTTGGGATACTCTTCCCCTCGAGCTCGTTTACGATTTTATTAATTTAAATGATCTTAAACTTTGGGTAACCGAGCCTAAATTATCTTGAAATAAAATTTGTCTTCGATTTCGATTTCATGTTTGAGTTTGTAAAATTTTAAAAACCGAAATTGTGATGCGAGTTAAGCATTCTCCTTTGTTCAAGTGATATAACCTTGTTTTCCATTCTATTACTACGTTTTTGTTAGTTTCAAGGACGAAACTTCTTTTTAGTGGGGAAGATTGTAACACCCGCGATTTTTATAAATTAAATTAAAGTTATATTCGTATTTTTATTTTATTTATGATTTAACTCGTAATTCTTAAAATTATTATAAAACGAATTTATCGTTTAATAGTTTCAACTCCTAAAATTCTATTTGTCTCGGAAACTCTCTCCTATATTTAAAACATATTTTGATTTCTGTTTCGATTTATCTTATACATTTAATTTAATTCTTATCAAGAGTCTATTTCGTCGATTTAAATCTTGAACTTTTACTTATTTTTTTACATTTAAGCTCGAATTTCTATTTTCAGCTCGATGCTAATTTTTATTAAGTTTCGTCAAAACATTTATTACATTTCCTCGAGAAATCAATTTAATTCACTTTATTGAAGATTTATTACTTATCGGGAAATACTACTTATCGTCTAATTATTTATTTCTATAAATTTCATTTTTGTCTCGAATAATTATTTGTATTTCGCGAAACGTTTATTTACTCATTTTTATTTAGTCGACCCAATTATTTTATTAATTCGACTTTAATTCGATTTATAGGTCAGTCAACTTTCTTTACGGAATTCGTCATTTACCCAATTCATTTATTTAACCCGTATGCCTTTTCCACTTTGTGAGTACATTCATCTCACTTAGTGTGCTGATACATGTCCCAAACAACGTTCTTTCCCCACTTACTCGTTATTTTATTACGCACCTCTTCACTCTCTCTTTTGTCCACCGCTCCACCTTATTCCTCCATTCTTTTCCTCTTCCTTCTTTAGTTCATCTTCATCCTCACCAGCCTGCTCCCCTTCTTTTCTCTTTCTTTTTCTTCGTTTTCTCTGTTTTCTGCCGTGATTGCTGCTAATTTTTCTCGACTCCGATTCGGTTCCGTTTTCGTCTGATTCGGATAGGTAATTCCATCCCTTCCGTTCTTCATTTTGAATCCATTTATCATTGCTGCTATTGTGCGTCGTTTTTGATGCTGTTCGTTTTTCTGATGATTCGTCTGTCCTCTTCTCCGTTTTCTTCTTCTTTTCTCGTCTTCCTCCTCTATTTTCCTCTGCCGATTCTGTCGCTGCTGCGTACTGCTGCTGCTGCTGCGTTCTGCTCTGTTTATGTCGCTGCTGCCGATGTTTTGTGCCTCTGTTGCTGCATTTTTGTCGCCAGTTTTGTCTTAGGTAATCTCCGTTTCCTCCGTTCCTTCTTCTTCTTCTTCTTATTTTTCGTTCTGTCCTTTCCCTCTTCATTTTGTGGCTGCTGTACGATTCATATCATGCCGTTTCGTCGTCATCACCTGCTGTTGTTTTATGCCTATCTGTGTCGATTTCCGTCTCTCCGTCTGTCTTTTTCTTCTTCCTCGTTTGGTCTGTTGATGGTCCGTTTTACCAGTTTCGTTTTGCTGCTGGTATTAACACTAATTCTGGTGCTACTGTCCTCGTCGCACTGCTGCTACATTCGTATTTGATGTTCTACGCTGTTGTTCTCTTGTGTTGCTGCTGGTTTCCGTTTATGCCCTTTCATTCTTCTTCTTCTTCTTCTCCATCTGATGTGTCCATTGTTGCTGTTGTTTACGGACTTCCTTATTCTGTCCGTGTCGGTTTGTTACTGCCGATGTTGGTGTCCATATATCGCTGAGATGTTTGTGGCCGTTTCTGTTTTCTAGTTTGTATTCTCCATCGTTCCTCGATTTTCATACTCCGTTCTCACAATAATCTTTTCGTTCCTCTCTTACTTTTCTGGGTAATTCGGTTACCCATCCTCCCTCTTTCGTTCTACTCGTTTTATATGGTACTTTATACCGTATATTTGTTTTTCGTAGGAATTCGTGAAGACCCGACAAGGATAAGCACGTGACCGATTCAGTTATCGTCTCAAGGTAACTTTAGGACGTTACTCGGTGTTATATCGTATGTTTGAGTAGTAGTATGTAGTAAGTATTTTAACTTCGATTTTCTAATTTTAGCTATTTATTATTGCTAATAATATTATTTTAAGTCGTATGTGCAATAAATATTTTACGACTTTCGATATCGTTTTATAAATCGTTATTAATTTTATTGTTTATGATCGTTATAATATTTTGTTGATTATCGTGACACTAGCAACTAAATAATATTGATTTCATATTTACGTCATATTTCGTTAATTTCTAAATTTTAACTCAAAATCGTATTTTCATATTATAATCGAGATTTGTATATTTGTTTAATAAATTAATCTTCGTTTTACGATTTATACTAATAAAAGAGAAAATAGTCGAATTAGTTTTAAATACATTTTAGTCGAGACTATTTTCACTAATAATTTCCTATTTGTTTCGATTGACTATTTTTATTAAAATTTGTATTATTTATCAATCAAAGCTATTTCTTAAAAATAATTTGAAACCTTTGTAAAATTCATTTCATTTATAAAACTCGTTGACTCAAATAATTTTGATATTGTTTTTTCTTAAAATATCTCTTTTCTAAGATTTATTGTTTTAACTCGATTTCCTAAATTATTTATAAAAGACTATATAATGAATTATTATATTTTATTTATATTTTGATTAACGAATTTAGAAATATATTAAAGTTACGATAACGACGATAATAATAAAATGTTATTTTCGTTATAAATGCTATTTTTAATACATTTAACATATTTTAATAACTTACGTATTTTCTATAACGGAATTTCTATTTTAAGTAAGTTTCTAAAATTAGTAAGTTTCTATTTATAGAAAGTTTCCCTTTTATATAAAATGTTTATTCCTTTTCCTCATATTATTTATATTGATTATATTCATTTTTGAATATCGATAATGGTTGTTTTGGAGTTATGGAATAAAGTCAAGTGTGGGGTTAGAGTAATAATCTGGAGTGTACGTTTTTGTCATCAGCTATAAAGCCGGTGTGCCCATTTGGGGCACATTTGGTCGTTGAACTGAGCATGGTTTGTGTTAAGGAGAGTGTGCATTGTGCCCTTAAACTTAGATATCGCATCGTGTAAGTCGCGTCGGGTTGAACTGGATATGGTTTGTATCCAGGAGAGGTGTATACTACTTAAACCAGGACCTCGCTGCACGCAGTCCTGTTATAGTTGAGTTGCCTAGTTAGAGACTGGATTCTATTATGAGTTAAGTCTACAGTTCTCGAAACTAGTTTCCAGTATTATCCTAGTGAAAGTCTAGCCTTGTGCACACTGATCGAATTTCCATAACGCCAGTTTTGAATATTATTGTTATCGGTAATTATTGAATTGCAGGTTGGCAAATGTTTTAAGTTTTCTCCGAAAACTTATTTTATTATATCGTTTCAATGTTTTCCATTTTAACTATTTTGATATAGTAATACTATTATTTTTCCATATGATATAATATGGCTGAGAGAACGTCCGAGTTACTCCCCACTGACCTGGCTGTTATGTTTATAACATGACAGGTTTTTGCTGCTGGGTTTTGGGTGTGAGCTAGCGAGTAGCGTGGATCCTACTCTTTCTTCATTCAAGTTTTATGGATTTGTATTAACCTGTTTGGAGAATTTATTTTTAGCCCTTTTGTAAAAAGAGGCCTTTGTATTTGACTTACCATTTCTTTTTATAAGATATTGTTTGTCAGTGTGTTTTAATCCCAAATCTACAGTGTTTCCGCCACTGTAATGCGTTAGAATTTCTAGGGGATTACGTTAGGGGGAGTCGGGAATCAAAAATCGGGTTCTATGAGTCTAGGAATTATGGATCGGTCACAAAGTCGATAGAGGGAGAATGTCACCTTTCGATTTCTTCACCCAACTTATCTAGATCCCGCTTTTGCGGCGTAAAAAGGTAAGTCTCAAGTCAAGGTAACTCCTACCCCGAGTTTCCCCATATTGATTGGGATGAGTCAAGGTCGATCTAGCCGGCTGGTCTAAGTCAACAAAGACACAATAACCTCAAACATGATAAATCAACAAACATGCAACCAAACCACAATTCCTTAATTCATATCATCCCATGATCTTCCTCCCTTAACCCCCTAACAAGTAAACTACTCACAATTCATGAAGGAAACTACCAAAATATTAACAATAGAGAAATTAACAATAACATGCATTAAGACAAAATCTAAGGAAACAAAACTAGAACAATAAAGAAAATCACAATCAACAAAATAAACTAGAAAGCGATCTAAAACAACATAAATAAAATCTAAAGAAAATAACAACAATACGATGAAGAAAATAACAATCTACTAAATAAACTAGGGAACGATCTAAGAGCAATAAAAGTAAGATCAATGAAAATATCAACAAGGCAATAAAAACGATCTAAGAGCAACACTAACGAAATCAACAAAATAACAAGATAATGAAGGAAATTACGATCAATGAAATAAATATGAAACGATCTAAGAACAATAAAAGTAAAATCAATGAAAACGGAGCAATAATGGAAGAACAAAATTAAACCTAGTCTAGAGATTAGGGAGTGGAAGAGAAATGTACCAACTATGAAGAAAGATCAACAATATAGAAGATTGCATAAATAAATAAGAGGAAGCTCGTTGAAGAGGACAAAGAATTTGTCACTAATCCTTTAATAATCTCCAAGAATCTTCAATAAAAACTTGAAATAAATCTTCTACAAAGCTTGAATAAAGATCTAGAAGAAGAAAATTGATAAAAACTATGAAGAACTCTAGCTTACTAACTAAGCTAGAGGAAAATGATCTAATACTAATAGAGTATTCCAGACTAATGGAGTGATAAGTGAGAGATAATGGATGGTCTAATGAATGGTAATGTGCAACTAGGGTATACATACATACATACATACATACATACATACATTGTTGTAACACCCGCTATTTTATTATTATAAAACCGACTTCTGTTACAATTATATTATAACTCTGTACTATATTCCGTCAATTTCGATATCAATTCCTATCTCGTTTATATCAACCCGTAAATTATTTTGGACCCGAATCGAGTCCAATATTAAGTCTTTTGGAGCTAGTCGATTTAGGTGACTTTTGTATACTCTTTATAATATTATTAATCTTGTTTAATCTATCTTCTTTTTAGTTAGTTAGCTAACTACTCTCCTACTTCTAATCCTACTCCACCTCTCTTTTATTCTTCTATTTAGTATCAAACTCCTAGTTTAACACTCATTATATTTGTTTTACGTAACCTTAACCTCCTATTTCATCTTTACAAAAAAAAATACAGTAACTTTCATCATCTTCTGTTCCTTCGATCTTTTCTTTTCCAAAGCTTCGTTTGTGCGATCTTTTGAGGCGGACTATCTCCGTACCAAGTTCCAATATTGCGGTCTCCGTTTCGACCCTAATTCGTTCTAAACTCAGGGTAATTCCATTACTCTTATTCCGCGTAGTTCTTAATTTATAGAATAGATTTTATATGGTCGTAACACCATATATATATACCGTTTTGTAGGCTATTTGGAGGATCCCGAGGCAGACGAGTACATTGTCGATTCAGATCTTGAAGACTAACAAGGTAACAATGATGGCATGACTCGGTATTGCGTGATATATATGTCGTAGTTGCTTGTAGTAATGTTAAAAATCGTATTTTTACTATTAGACCTGTTTTACTACGAAGTATATTATTATGATAATAGTTTAATCGATTTCTCACATGTTGTTTCTATTGTTTTTAATGTTACAAATCACTTGCTTAAATTTATCGTGCTTCAAATCTACTAAAATTATTATAAGGTCGAGACTACAACATTCAAATAATAATTTATCACTTAATTTTCGTGATTTTTGATATGAATTACCAAATTGGAAGTTTTATTGTTTTTAACATAATTACAGCATGTTTCAGAAACGATTAGTGTTTTTGTAAGATTTATTACTCCTATTTAAAGACTTTACTTTCAAAAACTTTGAAAAGAGACTACTGTTAATTTTAAGTGTAATATACTTCTGTTAAATTTCGTAAATTAATTCCGAGTAGTTTAGTCACAATAAATCGTTTATGAAACTGTGACGGATTAGTTTGCGAATCTGTCAGTTGTTGTAAAACCTAATTTAAAACCTATGATAAAATTTTAAATTAATTTCGATAAATTACGTACATTAACTTTAAAGAGTCTAGGTAATGTTTCCATTTGGATTTGTTTCAAAATAAATTTTTAAACATGTTTTATTAAAGAAATACGATCGGGTGACCGATTCTGTCAGTTTACAAAAATACGAATAAACACCGTCTTTAAGTTAATAATTTCAATTTTATCCAGAAACAAAGGTTGTAGTTAAGCTTCTAAAGGTTTCAAACTCACTGATCTTATGTCTTTTTGATTTTTAATGATTTAATTATGAATTTTATAGTAAGACAGTGAAATTCTGAAAAATCTGTAAACTTAAAATTTATTACTTTTAATTACTTAAACTCCAACCTTTTGAGAAATAATTATGATTTTTACTTTCCTTCACTTTTAATCATTAATTATACATTTATCTAATAAATATAATGTTTATGTCTCAAGGCCTAATATTAAATATTTTACATAACTCATATATTAAACGATTTCTAATTATAATAATACCTATTTTGGAAAGTTACTATTTGAAGAAAGTTTCTATATTTGGAAGGTTACTATTTTGGGAATATTTAAGATATCTTCGGATAATATATATATTGGTTTGAATATGGAATAATGTTGGAAATGAGAATGTACAGTATATAAGTCTAGGATATGTTGGTTGTTACCATCAGCTATATGGTCAGTGTATTTGCGTCAGGGATACATTGATTGTCGAACTGGGTATCGTTTATGCTCAGGAGTCATGCGCATGTACTTAGGCTAGGACCTCGCTGAACGCAGTCCTATTATAGTTTGAGTTGTCTGGTGAGAGGGCTTAGGAGTCGCTTCGTGGGCACTGAGTTCCTTAACCAGTGAGGCTTAGGGGTCGCTTTGTGGGCACTAAGTTACACTTCGGTGGTGTTTTGACATATCTCTAGTAGTAAAAGCTGTAGTTATCATCGGTTTTATATTCCATTATTCGTTTTGACGCCGTCAGGCTGCTGAATTGTTTTTTGGTTTTGAATTTATTTTGATATATATAATGTTTTGAGTTTAATCTATTTTCATATATTATGCTTCTATTGCCTATATATTATGTAATATGGCTGGGAGAACTGCCTCAGTTGCTCCCCACTGAATTGTGGCTGTTATGTTTAACATGACAGGTTATCTGTTTTGCGGGATCGGGTCTAAGCTAGCGAGTAGTCATGATCCTACTCATTTATATTATTTTTAATGTTGTTTCTATGGATTGTTTTACCGGATTTTGGAAGTTTTATTTTCGCCCTTTTTAGGAAAAGTGGCATTTGTTTCAGACTTACCTTTTGATCATATCATAATCTATTAGACATCAATGTGTTTCAATCCCATCGACAGTGATTCCGCCACTGTTTTGCATTAGATTTTCTAGGGGATTACAGTTGGTATCAGAGCATCACTGCTCCCGACGCTTACACTTGATCTTAGGCAAAATATTAATAAATAGATGAGAAAATAATAAATCACTTAGTAACAGAAGGGTAGAAACCAAAAAAGGACTTGTTTGGTAGCCTATTTGCTCTTGATAACTCAATGATTATCATTGATTAAATGATTACTTGTTTTTGTCCCCGAAGAAGATGGCTGGACGTGGACGTGGACGTGAGGCTGCAAACCAGGATGAGATTAACCTCGTTGTTCTTAACTCGCTGAACACGTTGATGGAGAGGACCCAACACTTGGGCCATGGGCAACGTCCTTTCAGTTTCTCTAAGGCGGCAACGGAGATGGCTAAGAGCAAGTTGACCTTCTATAATGGTGTTGTAGATCCCGAGAAGATGACGCTCTGGACACGTCAGATGGAACGCCAGTTCGAGACTCATGAGGTACCGGCACAACACAAGGTAGGCTTGGCAGTTCATTACTTGGAGGGTGAGGCCGACCGCTGGTGGATTTTAGTTGGACCCAATGCTCTCCTTACTCCTGGATTTGGGTGGCAACAATTCAAAACCTTGCTGGAAACAAGATTCTATCCTGAGAAGCTGAAGCACAGGAAGCTGTTGGATTTCACATCACTTGAGCAAGGTTCAAAGTTGAAGGTGCAAGAGTATACAGACCTATTTCATGAGCTAAGCCACTATGCCACAGAGTTGCTACCAAACGAAGTTCAAAGAGTGTTTTTCTTTAGGAAAGGTTTGAGACCAGACATTGCTCACACTATTCCCCGCGAAGCTGATACAGTGGAGAAGATATACAATGCTGCACTATGGGCTGAGAAGTCCCTAGAACGAATGAAGGACGCTGCTGCTCCTGTTTCTTCTGGCTATAAAAGGCCTTTCACTTCTTCCTATTCTTCTAATGCTGGTTCTGCTAAGAGGTTCCAGCCTAGTGGAGGTCTGTCCACATCCTTTCTTCTGAATCCTTCTTTTCTCCCCTCTTTTGTGTTAGTAATTGTTGCTACCTATCTCATTCAGGTGCTGGTTCTAAGAAACCGTTTACCCCGGGACATTTTGAGAAGAAGGATATGACCTGCTATCGGTGCAAGAAGGCTTTCCACCTAGGAAAGAACTGTGATGGATCGGTGATTACATGCTATGTCTGCAAGGAGATTGGACACAAGGCAAACCAGTGTCCTAAGAAGACAACTGAAACTACTGCTACTGCTACTGCCTCTGGTGCTGTGGTTGCTCCCCGTCGTAAAGGCCGTTTGTTTCTGATGAGTTGAGTTGAAGCTGAGGCAAATCCCGATGTTGTTACGGGTATGTTTTTGATTTCTGGTTTTCGAGCTTCTATCTTGTTCGATACTGGTGCATCCGTGTTTGTTATATCTCCTAGTCTTGCTGTCAAAGCTTCTTTAGTATCCACCCCAGCTGAATCTATCTCTATATCCTTACCTTCTGGAGAAATCCTTTTTTCTGCCAAGGCATATGTGGATGTTCCTCTCTTGTTTGCTAATGTGGTATTCCCTACTACATTACTCGAATTCCCTCTGGCTGAGTTCGACGTAATCCTCGGTATGGATTGGTTGGCTCATTATGATGCAAGATTCCTTTGTCGAGACCAGAAAATATCTTTGAAAGGTCCTGATGGTGCTCGTGTCACGTATCGAGGTGGTAGACGTCAAGAGGGTATTAAGATTATATCCGCTATGAAGATGCTGAGCTTACAGAGGAAGGGTTGTCAAGTATTCCTATGCTCTGTGACTAAAACTCTGGAGCTACCTAAACTTGAGGAGGTACGCATTGTGAGTGAATACCCCGATGTGTTTCCTGAAGAATTACCTGGTATTCCCCCGGAGCGAGATGTTGAATTCACCATCGAACTCGTACCAGGTACTGGACCAATTGCTAAAGCTCCCTATAGGAATGGCTCCTGGTGAATTGCAAGAATTGCGCAAACAGCTCGATGAAATGATTGAGAAGGACTTTATTCGTCCTAGTTCTTCCCCGTGGGGTGCTCCTGTACTGTTTGTAAAGAAGAAGGACGGTACTATGAGGTTATGTATTGACTACCGAGAGCTCAATCGGGTTACAGTCAAGAACAAGTATCCTTTACCTAGAATTGATGATCTGTTCGACCAGTTGAAAGGTGCTTCTGTGTTTTCCAAAATCGATTTAAGGTCTGGTTATCATCAGATCCCAGTTCGAGAGTCGGATATTCCTAAAACCGCTTTTAGCTCGAGGTACGGCCACTACGAATTCAAAGTAATGCCATTTGGACTAACCAATGCCCCTGCTGTCTTTATGGATCAAATGAATCGCACATTCCGTGAGTATTTGGATAAGTGTGTCGTTGTCTTTATTGATGACATCCTGATTTATTCCAAGTCTGAGGATGAGCACAATGAGCATTTAAGAATCGTCCTAGGCATCCTAAGGAGTGAAAAGTGGTTTGCTAAATTCTCTAAGTGCGAGTTCTGGCTACATGAAGTTGCCTTTTTAGGTCATGTAGTCACGAAAGACGGTATCAAGGTCGATCCAGCTAAGATTTCGGCCATTGCTGATTGAAATAGCCCCTCTGATGTCGGTGAGATCCGTAGTTTCTTGGGCCTTGCAGGCTATTACAGGAGATTTGTGCAAGATTTCTCTAAGACAGCTTGTCCAATCACTCAGTTATTGAAGAAAGAATCCAAGTTTATTTGGTCTGAAGCCTGTGAAGATGCTTTTCTTGAACTTAAAAAGAGACTCACTTCTGCTCCAGTTTTGACCCTGCCCGACGAAGGTGTTGGTTTTGAAGTATTCTGTGATGCTTCCAAGTTTGGTTTGGGTTGTGTCCTTATGCAGGGTGGTAAGGTGATCGCTTATGCCTCCAGACAATTGAAAGTTCATGAGGTGAATTACCCTACTCACGATTTGGAGTTGGCTGCTGTTGTACATGCCCTCAAGATTTGGAGACATTACCTATATGGAGTGAAGTGCAAGGTGCATACCGACCATAAGAGCCTACGATATCTCTTTACGCAGAAAGATTTAAATGCGAGACAGAGACGTTGGGTTGAACTGGCCAGTGACTATGATTTGGAACTGGTGTACTACGAGGGGAAGGCTAATGTTGTGGCAGATGCCTTGAGCAGAAAGAATATTCATGCCATTGTTTCTCATCCTTGTCCACCTGAAGAGTTGGCTCGTAAGTTTGACAAGCTCACAATAGGTGTGGAGATGGACGGTGATGATGAGTGTGTTAGTGCCCTGGTTGCTGAACCTGCTTTATTCCGAGAGATCCGTGAGAAGCAGTTGTCGGACTCATTTATTGCTGGTATTCGAACCAAGATGGGTTTAGGTAAGGTCGTTGACTTCGCTGAAGATTCAAACGGTGCTTTGAAGTTCAAGGATCATTGGGTCATTCCAGCTGATGAGGAATTAAGGAAGCAGATTCTAGATGAAGCTCATAAGACTCCTTATTCTGTGCATCCTGGAGGTGATAAGATGTACAAGGACCTGAAGCTGCAGTTTTGGTGGCCATATATGAGAGACGATATTGCTGCCTATGTAAGTAAGTGCTTAACTTGTCAACATGTGAAGTTTGAGCATAAGAGACCGGGTGGTTTGCTACGACCATTACCTGTGCCTGAATGGAAATGGCAGTGTATCGCAATGGACTTTGTTATGGCAATGCCTAGAACCGTAAATGGTAGAAACGGTATTTGGGTAATAGTTGATCGTTTGACCAAGTGTGCACGCTTTGTTCCTATTCGTGATACCTGGAGTTTGGAAAGGCTTGCTGAAGTATATGTTGCTGAGGTGGTTCGACACCATGGTGTGCCATTACAAATCGTGTCTGATCGAGACCCGAGATTCTGTTCTAAGTTCTGGAAGGCTTTACAGAGTGCTTTGGGAAGTCAGCTGTTGATGAGTACTGCTTTTCATGCTGCGACAGACGGCCAATCCGAGAGAACTATTCAGACTTTGGAGGATATGCTCCATTCTTGTGCCCTGGATTTTCAAGGTAGCTGGGACCGACATTTACCGTTGGTTGAGTTCTCCTACAACAACAGTTATCATGCTTCTATCAAGATGGCTCCGTTCGAAGCACTTTATGGTCGAAAGTGTCGTAGTCCCGTGTGTTGGGACGAACCTCGAGAAGTGAAAACTTTAGGACCTGATTTCTTAGCCGAGACTGTGGATACGGTGCAGTTAATTCGTTCCAGGATGAAGGCTGCTCAAGATCGTCAGAAGTCTTATGCTGATATGCGTCGAAGACCCCTTGAGTTTGAAGATGGTGACCTAGTATTTTTGAAAGTCTCGCCGATGAAAGGTGTGAAGAGATTTGGGATAAAGGGTAAGCTTAGCCCTAAGTTTGTTGGACCATATCCCATAGTAGAGAAAATCGGTGTGGTGGCATATAATCTGGAATTGCCTGCTTCTATGGGTAAGGTGCATGATGTGTTCCATGTCTCTCAGTTGCGTGGATACGTTAGTGATCCCGAACATGTGCTGAAACCTGAGGTCCTCGAGTTAGAACCAGATTTGACTTATGAAGAGAGACCTATTCGTATCACCGATAGAAAGGAGAAACGACTAAGAAATAAGGTTGTTCCCTTGGTGAAAGTTCTTTGGAGGTGTAATCGCTTTGAGGAGGAGACTTGGGAGACCGAATCTTCAATGTTATCCAAACATCCCCATCTGTTTGAGTAAGGTATACTCATTTCCTTTCCGCCCTCTTTTCGTTCCTACAAGTTTCGGGGAGGAAACTTTTTTTTTAGTGGGGAAGGTTGTAACACCCGCTATTTTATTATTATAAAACCGACTTCTGTTACAATTATATTATAACTCTGTACTATATTCCGTCAATTTCGATATCAATTCCTATCTCGTTTATATCAACCCGTAAATTATTTTGGACCCGAATCGAGTCCAATATTAAGTCTTTTGGAGCTAGTCGATTTTGGTGACTTTTGTTTACTCTTTATAATATTATTAATCTTGGTTAATCTATCTTCTTTTTAGTTAGTTAGCTAACTACTCTCCTACTTCTAATCCTACTCCACCTTTCTTTTATTCTTCTATTTAGTATCAAACTCCTAGTTTAACACTCATTATATTTGTTTTACGTAACCTTAACCTCCTCTTTCATCTTTACAAAAAAAAATACAGTAACTTTCATCATCTTCTGTTCCTTCGATCTTTTCTTTTCCAAAGCTTTGTTTGTGCGATCTTTTGAGGCGGACTATCTCCGTACCAAGTTCCAATATTGCGGTCTCCGTTTCGACCCTAATTCGTTCTAAACTCAGGGTAATTCCATTACTCTTATTCCGCGTAGTTCTTAATTTGTAGAATAGATTTTATATGGTCGTAACACCATATATATACCGTTTTGTAGGCTATTTGGAGGATCCCGAGGTAGACGAGTACATTGTCGATTCAGATCTTGAAGACTAACAAGGTAACAATGATGGCATGACTCGGTATTGCGTGATATATATGTCGTAGTTGCTTGTAGTAATGTTAAAAATCGTATTTTTACTATTAGACCTGTTTTACTACGAAGTATATTATTATGATAATAGTTTAATCGATTTCTCACATGTTGTTTCTATCGTTTTTAATGTTACAAATCACTTGCTTAAATTTATCGTGCTTCAAATCTACTAAAATTATTATAAGGTCGAGACTACAACATTCAAATAATAATTTATCACTTAATTTTCGTGATTTTTGATATGAATTACCAAATTGGAAGTTTTATTGTTTTTAACATAATTACAGCATGTTTCAGAAACGATTAGTGTTTTTGTAAGATTTATTACTCCTATTTAAAGACTTTACTTTCAAAAACTTTGAAAAGAGACTACTGTTAATTTTAAGTCTAATATACTTCTGTTAAATTTCGTAAATTAAATCCGAGTAGTTTAGTCACAATAAATCGTTTATGAAACTGTGACGGATTAGTTTGCGAATCTGTCAGTTGTTGTAAAACCTAATTTAAAACCTATGATAAAATTTTAAATTAATTTCGATAAATTACGTAAATTAACTTTAAAGAGTCTAGGTAATGTTTCCATTTGGATTTGTTTCAAAATAAATTTTTAAACATGTTTTATTAAAGAAATACGATCGGGTGACCGATTCTGTCAGTTTACAAAAATACGAATAAACACCGTCTTTAAGTTAATAATTTCAATTTTATCCAGAAACAAAGGTTGTAGTTAAGCTTCTAAAGGTTTCAAACTCACTGATCTTATGTCTTTTTGATTTTTAATGATTTAATTATGAATTTTATAGTAAGACAGTGAAATTCTGAAAAATCTGTAAACTTAAAATTTATTACTTTTAATTACTTAAACTCCAACCTTTTGAGAAATAATTATGATTTTTACTTTCCTTCACTTTTAATCATTAATTATACATTTATCTAATAAATATAATGTTTATGTCTCAAGGCCTAATATTAAATATTTTACATAACTCATATATTAAACGATTTCTAATTATAATAATACCTATTTTGGAAAGTTACTATTTGAAGAAAGTTTCTATATTTGGAAGGTTACTATTTTGGGAATATTTAAGATATCTTCGGATAATATATATATTGGTTTGAATATGGAATAATGTTGGAAATGAGAATGTACAGTATATAAGTCCAGGATATGTTGGTTGTTACCATCAGCTATATGGTCAGTGTATTTGCGTCAGGGATACATTGATTGTCGAACTGGGTATCGTTTATGCTCAGGAGTCATGCGCATGTACTTAGGCTAGGACCTCGCTGAACGCAGTCCTATTATAGTTTGAGTTGTCTGGTGAGAGGGCTTAGGAGTCGCTTCGTGGGCACTGAGTTCCTTAACCAGTGAGGCTTAGGGGTCGCTTTGTGGGCACTAAGTTACACTTCGGTGTTGTTTTGACATATCTCTAGTAGTAAAAGCTGTAGTTATCATCGGTTTTATATTCCATTATTCGTTTTGACGCCGTCAGGCTGCTGAATTGTTTTTTGGTTTTGAATTTATTTTGATATATATAATGTTTTGAGTTTAATCTATTTTCATATATTATGCTTCTATTGCCTATATATTATGTAATATGGCTGGGAGAACTGCCTCAGTTGCTCCCCACTAAATTGTGGCTGTTATGTTTAACATGACAGGTTATCTGTTTTGCGGGATCGGGTCTAAGCTAGCGAGTAGTCATGATCCTACTCATTTATATTATTTTTAATGTTGTTTCTATGGATTGTTTTACCGGATTTTGGAAGTTTTATTTTCGCCCTTTTTAGGAAAAGTGGCATTTGTTTCAGACTTACCTTTTGATCATATCATAATCTATTAGACATCAATGTGTTTCAATCCCATCGACAGTGATTCCGCCACTGTTTTGCATTAGATTTTCTAGGGGATTACAGTTGGTATCAGAGCATCACTGCTCCCGACGCTTACACTTGATCTTAGGCAAAATATTAATAAATAGATGAGAAAATAATAAATCACTTAGTAACAGAAGGGTAGAAACCAAAAAAGGACTTGTTTGGTAGCCTATTTGCTCTTGATAACTCAATGATTATCATTGATTAAATGATTACTTGTTTTTGTCCCCGAAGAAGATGGCTGGACGTGGACGTGGACGTGGACGTGAGGCTGCAAACCAGGATGAGATTAACCTCGTTGTTCTTAACTCGCTGAACACGTTGATGGAGAGGACCCAACACTTGGGCCATGGGCAACGTCCTTTCAGTTTCTCTAAGGCGGCAACGGAGATGGCTAAGAGCAAGTTGACCTTCTATAATGGTGTTGTAGATCCCGAGAAGATGACGCTCTGGACACGTCAGATGGAACGCCAGTTCGAGACTCATGAGGTACCGGCACAACACAAGGTAGGCTTGGCAGTTCATTACTTGGAGGGTGAGGCCGACCGCTGGTGGATTTTAGTTGGACCCAATGCTCTCCTTACTCCTGGATTTGGGTGGCAACAATTCAAAACCTTGCTGGAAACAAGATTCTATCCTGAGGAGCTGAAGCACAGGAAGCTGTTGGATTTCACATCACTTGAGCAAGGTTCAAAGTTGAAGGTGCAAGAGTATACAGACCTATTTCATGAGCTAAGCCACTATGCCACAGAGTTGCTACCAAACGAAGTTCAAAGAGTGTTTTTCTTTAGGAAAGGTTTGAGACCAGACATTGCTCACACTATTCCCCGCGAAGCTGATACAGTGGAGAAGATATACAATGCTGCACTATGGGCTGAGAAGTCCCTAGAACGAATGAAGGACGCTGCTGCTCCTGTTTCTTCTGGCTATAAAAGGCCTTTCACTTCTTCCTATTCTTCTAATGCTGGTTCTGCTAAGAGGTTCCAGCCTAGTGGAGGTCTGTCCACATCCTTTCTTCTGAATCCTTCTTTTCTCCCCTCTTTTGTGTTAGTAATTGTTGCTACCTATCTCATTCAGGTGCTGGTTCTAAGAAACCGTTTACCCCGGGACATTTTGAGAAGAAGGATATGACCTGCTATCGGTGCAAGAAGGCTTTCCACCTAGGAAAGAACTGTGATGGATCGGTGATTACATGCTATGTCTGCAAGGAGATTGGACACAAGGCAAACCAGTGTCCTAAGAAGACAACTGAAACTACTGCTACTGCTACTGCCTCTGGTGCTGTGGTTGCTCCCCGTCGTAAAGGCCGTTTGTTTCTGATGAGTTGAGTTGAAGCTGAGGCAAATCCCGATGTTGTTACGGGTATGTTTTTGATTTCTGGTTTTCGAGCTTCTATCTTGTTCGATACTGGTGCATCCGTGTTTGTTATATCTCCTAGTCTTGCTGTCAAAGCTTCTTTAGTATCCACCCCAGCTGAATCTATCTCTATATCCTTACCTTCTGGAGAAATCCTTTTTTCTGCCAAGGCATATGTGGATGTTCCTCTCTTGTTTGCTAATGTGGTATTCCCTACTACATTACTCGAATTCCCTCTGGCTGAGTTCGACGTAATCCTCGGTATGGATTGGTTGGCTCATTATGATGCAAGATTCCTTTGTCGAGACCAGAAAATATCTTTGAAAGGTCCTGATGGTGCTCGTGTCACGTATCGAGGTGGTAGACGTCAAGAGGGTATTAAGATTATATCCGCTATGAAGATGCTGAGCTTACAGAGGAAGGGTTGTCAAGTATTCCTATGCTCTGTGACTAAAACTCTGGAGCTACCTAAACTTGAGGAGGTACGCATTGTGAGTGAATACCCCGATGTGTTTCCTGAAGAATTACCTGGTATTCCCCCGGAGCGAGATGTTGAATTCACCATCGAACTCGTACCAGGTACTGGACCAATTGCTAAAGCTCCCTATAGGAATGGCTCCTGGTGAATTGCAAGAATTGCGCAAACAGCTCGATGAAATGATTGAGAAGGACTTTATTCGTCCTAGTTCTTCCCCGTGGGGTGCTCCTGTACTGTTTGTAAAGAAGAAGGACGGTACTATGAGGTTATGTATTGACTACCGAGAGCTCAATCGGGTTACAGTCAAGAACAAGTATCCTTTACCTAGAATTGATGATCTGTTCGACCAGTTGAAAGGTGCTTCTGTGTTTTCCAAAATCGATTTAAGGTCTGGTTATCATCAGATCCCAGTTCGAGAGTCGGATATTCCTAAAACCGCTTTTAGCTCGAGGTACGGCCACTACGAATTCAAAGTAATGCCATTTGGACTAACCAATGCCCCTGCTGTCTTTATGGATCAAATGAATCGCACATTCCGTGAGTATTTGGATAAGTGTGTCGTTGTCTTTATTGATGACATCCTGATTTATTCCAAGTCTGAGGATGAGCACAATGAGCATTTAAGAATCGTCCTAGGCATCCTAAGGAGTGAAAAGTGGTTTGCTAAATTCTCTAAGTGCGAGTTCTGGCTACATGAAGTTGCCTTTTTAGGTCATGTAGTCACGAAAGACGGTATCAAGGTCGATCCAGCTAAGATTTCGGCCATTGCTGATTGAAATAGCCCCTCTGATGTCGGTGAGATCCGTAGTTTCTTGGGCCTTGCAGGCTATTACAGGAGATTTGTGCAAGATTTCTCTAAGACAGCTTGTCCAATCACTCAGTTATTGAAGAAAGAATCCAAGTTTATTTGGTCT
Source organism: Agrostemma githago (assembly GCA_958450325.1). Taxonomy (NCBI): domain Eukaryota; kingdom Viridiplantae; phylum Streptophyta; class Magnoliopsida; order Caryophyllales; family Caryophyllaceae; genus Agrostemma; species Agrostemma githago. The sequence continues at coordinate 51,459,488 of OY288253.1, read as the reverse complement.
GAAGCCTGTGAAGATGCTTTTCTTGAACTTAAAAAGAGACTCACTTCTGCTCCAGTTTTGACCCTGCCCGACGAAGGTGTTGGTTTTGAAGTATTCTGTGATGCTTCCAAGTTTGGTTTGGGTTGTGTCCTTATGCAGGGTGGTAAGGTGATCGCTTATGCCTCCAGACAATTGAAAGTTCATGAGGTGAATTACCCTACTCACGATTTGGAGTTGGCTGCTGTTGTACATGCCCTCAAGATTTGGAGACATTACCTATATGGAGTGAAGTGCAAGGTGCATACCGACCATAAGAGCCTACGATATCTCTTTACGCAGAAAGATTTAAATGCGAGACAGAGACGTTGGGTTGAACTGGCCAGTGACTATGATTTGGAACTGGTGTACTACGAGGGGAAGGCTAATGTTGTGGCAGATGCCTTGAGCAGAAAGAATATTCATGCCATTGTTTCTCATCCTTGTCCACCTGAAGAGTTGGCTCGTAAGTTTGACAAGCTCACAATAGGTGTGGAGATGGACGGTGATGATGAGTGTGTTAGTGCCCTGGTTGCTGAACCTGCTTTATTCCGAGAGATCCGTGAGAAGCAGTTGTCGGACTCATTTATTGCTGGTATTCGAACCAAGATGGGTTTAGGTAAGGTCGTTGACTTCGCTGAAGATTCAAACGGTGCTTTGAAGTTCAAGGATCGTTGGGTCATTCCAGCTGATGAGGAATTAAGGAAGCAGATTCTAGATGAAGCTCATAAGACTCCTTATTCTGTGCGTCCTGGAGGTGATAAGATGTACAAGGACCTGAAGCTGCAGTTTTGGTGGCCATATATGAGAGACGATATTGCTGCCTATGTAAGTAAGTGCTTAACTTGTCAACATGTGAAGTTTGAGCATAAGAGACCGGGTGGTTTGCTACGACCATTACCTGTGCCTGAATGGAAATGGCAGTGTATCGCAATGGACTTTGTTATGGCAATGCCTAGAACCGTAAATGGTAGAAACGGTATTTGGGTAATAGTTGATCGTTTGACCAAGTGTGCACGCTTTGTTCCTATTCGTGATACCTGGAGTTTGGAAAGGCTTGCTGAAGTATATGTTGCTGAGGTGGTTCGACACCATGGTGTGCCATTACAAATCGTGTCTGATCGAGACCCGAGATTCTGTTCTAAGTTCTGGAAGGCTTTACAGAGTGCTTTGGGAAGTCAGCTGTTGATGAGTACTGCTTTTCATGCTGCGACAGACGGCCAATCCGAGAGAACTATTCAGACTTTGGAGGATATGCTCCATTCTTGTGCCCTGGATTTTCAAGGTAGCTGGGACCGACATTTACCGTTGGTTGAGTTCTCCTACAACAACAGTTATCATGCTTCTATCAAGATGGCTCCGTTCGAAGCACTTTATGGTCGAAAGTGTCGTAGTCCCGTGTGTTGGGACGAACCTCGAGAAGTGAAAACTTTAGGACCTGATTTCTTAGCCGAGACTGTGGATACGGTGCAGTTAATTCGTTCCAGGATGAAGGCTGCTCAAGATCGTCAGAAGTCTTATGCTGATATGCGTCGAAGACCCCTTGAGTTTGAAGATGGTGACCTAGTATTTTTGAAAGTCTCGCCGATGAAAGGTGTGAAGAGATTTGGGATAAAGGGTAAGCTTAGCCCTAAGTTTGTTGGACCATATCCCATAGTAGAGAAAATCGGTGTGGTGGCATATAATCTGGAATTGCCTGCTTCTATGGGTAAGGTGCATGATGTGTTCCATGTCTCTCAGTTGCGTGGATACGTTAGTGATCCCGAACATGTGCTGAAACCTGAGGTCCTCGAGTTAGAACCAGATTTGACTTATGAAGAGAGACCTATTCGTATCACCGATAGAAAGGAGAAACGACTAAGAAATAAGGTTGTTCCCTTGGTGAAAGTTCTTTGGAGGTGTAATCGCTTTGAGGAGGAGACTTGGGAGACCGAATCTTCAATGTTATCCAAACATCCCCATCTGTTTGAGTAAGGTATACTCATTTCCTTTCCGCCCTCTTTTCGTTCCTACAAGTTTCGGGGAGGAAACTTTTTTTTTAGTGGGGAAGGTTGTAACACCCGCTATTTTATTATTATAAAACCGACTTCTGTTACAATTATATTATAACTCTGTACTATATTCCGTCAATTTCGATATCAATTCCTATCTCGTTTATATCAACCCGTAAATTATTTTGGACCCGAATCGAGTCCAATATTAAGTCTTTTGGAGCTAGTCGATTTTGGTGACTTTTGTTTACTCTTTATAATATTATTAATCTTGGTTAATCTATCTTCTTTTTAGTTAGTTAGCTAACTACTCTCCTACTTCTAATCCTACTCCACCTTTCTTTTATTCTTCTATTTAGTATCAAACTCCTAGTTTAACACTCATTATATTTGTTTTACGTAACCTTAACCTCCTCTTTCATCTTTACAAAAAAAAATACAGTAACTTTCATCATCTTCTGTTCCTTCGATCTTTTCTTTTCCAAAGCTTTGTTTGTGCGATCTTTTGAGGCGGACTATCTCCGTACCAAGTTCCAATATTGCGGTCTCCGTTTCGACCCTAATTCGTTCTAAACTCAGGGTAATTCCATTACTCTTATTCCGCGTAGTTCTTAATTTGTAGAATAGATTTTATATGGTCGTAACACCATATATATACCGTTTTGTAGGCTATTTGGAGGATCCCGAGGTAGACGAGTACATTGTCGATTCAGATCTTGAAGACTAACAAGGTAACAATGATGGCATGACTCGGTATTGCGTGATATATATGTCGTAGTTGCTTGTAGTAATGTTAAAAATCGTATTTTTACTATTAGACCTGTTTTACTACGAAGTATATTATTATGATAATAGTTTAATCGATTTCTGACATGTTGTTTCTATCGTTTTTAATGTTACAAATCACTTGCTTAAATTTATCGTGCTTCAAATCTACTAAAATTATTATAAGGTCGAGACTACAACATTCAAATAATAATTTATCACTTAATTTTCGTGATTTTTGATATGAATTACCAAATTGGAAGTTTTATTGTTTTTAACATAATTACAGCATGTTTCAGAAACGATTAGTGTTTTTGTAAGATTTATTACTCCTATTTAAAGACTTTACTTTCAAAAACTTTGAAAAGAGACTACTGTTAATTTTAAGTCTAATATACTTCTGTTAAATTTCGTAAATTAAATCCGAGTAGTTTAGTCACAATAAATCGTTTATGAAACTGTGACGGATTAGTTTGCGAATCTGTCAGTTGTTGTAAAACCTAATTTAAAACCTATGATAAAATTTTAAATTAATTTCGATAAATTACGTACATTAACTTTAAAGAGTCTAGGTAATGTTTCCATTTGGATTTGTTTCAAAATAAATTTTTAAACATGTTTTATTAAAGAAATACGATCGGGTGACCGATTCTGTCAGTTTACAAAAATACGAATAAACACCGTCTTTAAGTTAATAATTTCAATTTTATCCAGAAACAAAGGTTGTAGTTAAGCTTCTAAAGGTTTCAAACTCACTGATCTTATGTCTTTTTGATTTTTAATGATTTAATTATGAATTTTATAGTAAGACAGTGAAATTCTGAAAAATCTGTAAACTTAAAATTTATTACTTTTAATTACTTAAACTCCAACCTTTTGAGAAATAATTATGATTTTTACTTTCCTTCACTTTTAATCATTAATTATACATTTATCTAATAAATATAATGTTTATGTCTCAAGGCCTAATATTAAATATTTTACATAACTCATATATTAAACGATTTCTAATTATAATAATACCTATTTTGGAAAGTTACTATTTGAAGAAAGTTTCTATATTTGGAAGGTTACTATTTTGGGAATATTTAAGATATCTTCGGATAATATATATATTGGTTTGAATATGGAATAATGTTGGAAATGAGAATGTACAGTATATAAGTCCAGGATATGTTGGTTGTTACCATCAGCTATATGGTCAGTGTATTTGCGTCAGGGATACATTGATTGTCGAACTGGGTATCGTTTATGCTCAGGAGTCATGCGCATGTACTTAGGCTAGGACCTCGCTGAACGCAGTCCTATTATAGTTTGAGTTGTCTGGTGAGAGGGCTTAGGAGTCGCTTCGTGGGCACTGAGTTCCTTAACCAGTGAGGCTTAGGGGTCGCTTTGTGGGCACTAAGTTACACTTCGGTGTTGTTTTGACATATCTCTAGTAGTAAAAGCTGTAGTTATCATCGGTTTTATATTCCATTATTCGTTTTGACGCCGTCAGGCTGCTGAATTGTTTTTTGGTTTTGAATTTATTTTGATATATATAATGTTTTGAGTTTAATCTATTTTCATATATTATGCTTCTATTGCCTATATATTATGTAATATGGCTGGGAGAACTGCCTCAGTTGCTCCCCACTAAATTGTGGCTGTTATGTTTAACATGACAGGTTATCTGTTTTGCGGGATCGGGTCTAAGCTAGCGAGTAGTCATGATCCTACTCATTTATATTATTTTTAATGTTGTTTCTATGGATTGTTTTACCGGATTTTGGAAGTTTTATTTTCGCCCTTTTTAGGAAAAGTGGCATTTGTTTCAGACTTACCTTTTGATCATATCATAATCTATTAGACATCAATGTGTTTCAATCCCATCGACAGTGATTCCGCCACTGTTTTGCATTAGATTTTCTAGGGGATTACAGTTGGTATCAGAGCATCACTGCTCCCGACGCTTACACTTGATCTTAGGCAAAATATTAATAAATAGATGAGAAAATAATAAATCACTTAGTAACAGAAGGGTAGAAACCAAAAAAGGACTTGTTTGGTAGCCTATTTGCTCTTGATAACTCAATGATTATCATTGATTAAATGATTACTTGTTTTTGTCCCCGAAGAAGATGGCTGGACGTGGACGTGGACGTGGACGTGAGGCTGCAAACCAGGATGAGATTAACCTCGTTGTTCTTAACTCGCTGAACACGTTGATGGAGAGGACCCAACACTTGGGCCATGGGCAACGTCCTTTCAGTTTCTCTAAGGCGGCAACGGAGATGGCTAAGAGCAAGTTGACCTTCTATAATGGTGTTGTAGATCCCGAGAAGATGACGCTCTGGACACGTCAGATGGAACGCCAGTTCGAGACTCATGAGGTACCGGCACAACACAAGGTAGGCTTGGCAGTTCATTACTTGGAGGGTGAGGCCGACCGCTGGTGGATTTTAGTTGGACCCAATGCTCTCCTTACTCCTGGATTTGGGTGGCAACAATTCAAAACCTTGCTGGAAACAAGATTCTATCCTGAGGAGCTGAAGCACAGGAAGCTGTTGGATTTCACATCACTTGAGCAAGGTTCAAAGTTGAAGGTGCAAGAGTATACAGACCTATTTCATGAGCTAAGCCACTATGCCACAGAGTTGCTACCAAACGAAGTTCAAAGAGTGTTTTTCTTTAGGAAAGGTTTGAGACCAGACATTGCTCACACTATTCCCCGCGAAGCTGATACAGTGGAGAAGATATACAATGCTGCACTATGGGCTGAGAAGTCCCTAGAACGAATGAAGGACGCTGCTGCTCCTGTTTCTTCTGGCTATAAAAGGCCTTTCACTTCTTCCTATTCTTCTAATGCTGGTTCTGCTAAGAGGTTCCAGCCTAGTGGAGGTCTGTCCACATCCTTTCTTCTGAATCCTTCTTTTCTCCCCTCTTTTGTGTTAGTAATTGTTGCTACCTATCTCATTCAGGTGCTGGTTCTAAGAAACCGTTTACCCCGGGACATTTTGAGAAGAAGGATATGACCTGCTATCGGTGCAAGAAGGCTTTCCACCTAGGAAAGAACTGTGATGGATCGGTGATTACATGCTATGTCTGCAAGGAGATTGGACACAAGGCAAACCAGTGTCCTAAGAAGACAACTGAAACTACTGCTACTGCTACTGCCTCTGGTGCTGTGGTTGCTCCCCGTCGTAAAGGCCGTTTGTTTCTGATGAGTTGAGTTGAAGCTGAGGCAAATCCCGATGTTGTTACGGGTATGTTTTTGATTTCTGGTTTTCGAGCTTCTATCTTGTTCGATACTGGTGCATCCGTGTTTGTTATATCTCCTAGTCTTGCTGTCAAAGCTTCTTTAGTATCCACCCCAGCTGAATCTATCTCTATATCCTTACCTTCTGGAGAAATCCTTTTTTCTGCCAAGGCATATGTGGATGTTCCTCTCTTGTTTGCTAATGTGGTATTCCCTACTACATTACTCGAATTCCCTCTGGCTGAGTTCGACGTAATCCTCGGTATGGATTGGTTGGCTCATTATGATGCAAGATTCCTTTGTCGAGACCAGAAAATATCTTTGAAAGGTCCTGATGGTGCTCGTGTCACGTATCGAGGTGGTAGACGTCAAGAGGGTATTAAGATTATATCCGCTATGAAGATGCTGAGCTTACAGAGGAAGGGTTGTCAAGTATTCCTATGCTCTGTGACTAAAACTCTGGAGCTACCTAAACTTGAGGAGGTACGCATTGTGAGTGAATACCCCGATGTGTTTCCTGAAGAATTACCTGGTATTCCCCCGGAGCGAGATGTTGAATTCACCATCGAACTCGTACCAGGTACTGGACCAATTGCTAAAGCTCCCTATAGGAATGGCTCCTGGTGAATTGCAAGAATTGCGCAAACAGCTCGATGAAATGATTGAGAAGGACTTTATTCGTCCTAGTTCTTCCCCGTGGGGTGCTCCTGTACTGTTTGTAAAGAAGAAGGACGGTACTATGAGGTTATGTATTGACTACCGAGAGCTCAATCGGGTTACAGTCAAGAACAAGTATCCTTTACCTAGAATTGATGATCTGTTCGACCAGTTGAAAGGTGCTTCTGTGTTTTCCAAAATCGATTTAAGGTCTGGTTATCATCAGATCCCAGTTCGAGAGTCGGATATTCCTAAAACCGCTTTTAGCTCGAGGTACGGCCACTACGAATTCAAAGTAATGCCATTTGGACTAACCAATGCCCCTGCTGTCTTTATGGATCAAATGAATCGCACATTCCGTGAGTATTTGGATAAGTGTGTCGTTGTCTTTATTGATGACATCCTGATTTATTCCAAGTCTGAGGATGAGCACAATGAGCATTTAAGAATCGTCCTAGGCATCCTAAGGAGTGAAAAGTGGTTTGCTAAATTCTCTAAGTGCGAGTTCTGGCTACATGAAGTTGCCTTTTTAGGTCATGTAGTCACGAAAGACGGTATCAAGGTCGATCCAGCTAAGATTTCGGCCATTGCTGATTGAAATAGCCCCTCTGATGTCGGTGAGATCCGTAGTTTCTTGGGCCTTGCAGGCTATTACAGGAGATTTGTGCAAGATTTCTCTAAGACAGCTTGTCCAATCACTCAGTTATTGAAGAAAGAATCCAAGTTTATTTGGTCTGAAGCCTGTGAAGATGCTTTTCTTGAACTTAAAAAGAGACTCACTTCTGCTCCAGTTTTGACCCTGCCCGACGAAGGTGTTGGTTTTGAAGTATTCTGTGATGCTTCCAAGTTTGGTTTGGGTTGTGTCCTTATGCAGGGTGGTAAGGTGATCGCTTATGCCTCCAGACAATTGAAAGTTCATGAGGTGAATTACCCTACTCACGATTTGGAGTTGGCTGCTGTTGTACATGCCCTCAAGATTTGGAGACATTACCTATATGGAGTGAAGTGCAAGGTGCATACCGACCATAAGAGCCTACGATATCTCTTTACGCAGAAAGATTTAAATGCGAGACAGAGACGTTGGGTTGAACTGGCCAGTGACTATGATTTGGAACTGGTGTACTACGAGGGGAAGGCTAATGTTGTGGCAGATGCCTTGAGCAGAAAGAATATTCATGCCATTGTTTCTCATCCTTGTCCACCTGAAGAGTTGGCTCGTAAGTTTGACAAGCTCACAATAGGTGTGGAGATGGACGGTGATGATGAGTGTGTTAGTGCCCTGGTTGCTGAACCTGCTTTATTCCGAGAGATCCGTGAGAAGCAGTTGTCGGACTCATTTATTGCTGGTATTCGAACCAAGATGGGTTTAGGTAAGGTCGTTGACTTCGCTGAAGATTCAAACGGTGCTTTGAAGTTCAAGGATCGTTGGGTCATTCCAGCTGATGAGGAATTAAGGAAGCAGATTCTAGATGAAGCTCATAAGACTCCTTATTCTGTGCGTCCTGGAGGTGATAAGATGTACAAGGACCTGAAGCTGCAGTTTTGGTGGCCATATATGAGAGACGATATTGCTGCCTATGTAAGTAAGTGCTTAACTTGTCAACATGTGAAGTTTGAGCATAAGAGACCGGGTGGTTTGCTACGACCATTACCTGTGCCTGAATGGAAATGGCAGTGTATCGCAATGGACTTTGTTATGGCAATGCCTAGAACCGTAAATGGTAGAAACGGTATTTGGGTAATAGTTGATCGTTTGACCAAGTGTGCACGCTTTGTTCCTATTCGTGATACCTGGAGTTTGGAAAGGCTTGCTGAAGTATATGTTGCTGAGGTGGTTCGACACCATGGTGTGCCATTACAAATCGTGTCTGATCGAGACCCGAGATTCTGTTCTAAGTTCTGGAAGGCTTTACAGAGTGCTTTGGGAAGTCAGCTGTTGATGAGTACTGCTTTTCATGCTGCGACAGACGGCCAATCCGAGAGAACTATTCAGACTTTGGAGGATATGCTCCATTCTTGTGCCCTGGATTTTCAAGGTAGCTGGGACCGACATTTACCGTTGGTTGAGTTCTCCTACAACAACAGTTATCATGCTTCTATCAAGATGGCTCCGTTCGAAGCACTTTATGGTCGAAAGTGTCGTAGTCCCGTGTGTTGGGACGAACCTCGAGAAGTGAAAACTTTAGGACCTGATTTCTTAGCCGAGACTGTGGATACGGTGCAGTTAATTCGTTCCAGGATGAAGGCTGCTCAAGATCGTCAGAAGTCTTATGCTGATATGCGTCGAAGACCCCTTGAGTTTGAAGATGGTGACCTAGTATTTTTGAAAGTCTCGCCGATGAAAGGTGTGAAGAGATTTGGGATAAAGGGTAAGCTTAGCCCTAAGTTTGTTGGACCATATCCCATAGTAGAGAAAATCGGTGTGGTGGCATATAATCTGGAATTGCCTGCTTCTATGGGTAAGGTGCATGATGTGTTCCATGTCTCTCAGTTGCGTGGATACGTTAGTGATCCCGAACATGTGCTGAAACCTGAGGTCCTCGAGTTAGAACCAGATTTGACTTATGAAGAGAGACCTATTCGTATCACCGATAGAAAGGAGAAACGACTAAGAAATAAGGTTGTTCCCTTGGTGAAAGTTCTTTGGAGGTGTAATCGCTTTGAGGAGGAGACTTGGGAGACCGAATCTTCAATGTTATCCAAACATCCCCATCTGTTTGAGTAAGGTATACTCATTTCCTTTCCGCCCTCTTTTCGTTCCTACAAGTTTCGGGGAGGAAACTTTTTTTTTAGTGGGGAAGGTTGTAACACCCGCTATTTTATTATTATAAAACCGACTTCTGTTACAATTATATTATAACTCTGTACTATATTCCGTCAATTTCGATATCAATTCCTATCTCGTTTATATCAACCCGTAAATTATTTTGGACCCGAATCGAGTCCAATATTAAGTCTTTTGGAGCTAGTCGATTTTGGTGACTTTTGTTTACTCTTTATAATATTATTAATCTTGGTTAATCTATCTTCTTTTTAGTTAGTTAGCTAACTACTCTCCTACTTCTAATCCTACTCCACCTTTCTTTTATTCTTCTATTTAGTATCAAACTCCTAGTTTAACACTCATTATATTTGTTTTACGTAACCTTAACCTCCTCTTTCATCTTTACAAAAAAAAATACAGTAACTTTCATCATCTTCTGTTCCTTCGATCTTTTCTTTTCCAAAGCTTTGTTTGTGCGATCTTTTGAGGCGGACTATCTCCGTACCAAGTTCCAATATTGCGGTCTCCGTTTCGACCCTAATTCGTTCTAAACTCAGGGTAATTCCATTACTCTTATTCCGCGTAGTTCTTAATTTGTAGAATAGATTTTATATGGTCGTAACACCATATATATACCGTTTTGTAGGCTATTTGGAGGATCCCGAGGCAGACGAGTACATTGTCGATTCAGATCTTGAAGACTAACAAGGTAACAATGATGGCATGACTCGGTATTGCGTGATATATATGTCGTAGTTGCTTGTAGTAATGTTAAAAATCGTATTTTTACTATTAGACCTGTTTTACTACGAAGTATATTATTATGATAATAGTTTAATCGATTTCTCACATGTTGTTTCTATCGTTTTTAATGTTACAAATCACTTGCTTAAATTTATCGTGCTTCAAATCTACTAAAATTATTATAAGGTCGAGACTACAACATTCAAATAATAATTTATCACTTAATTTTCGTGATTTTTGATATGAATTACCAAATTGGAAGTTTTATTGTTTTTAACATAATTACAGCATGTTTCAGAAACGATTAGTGTTTTTGTAAGATTTATTACTCCTATTTAAAGACTTTACTTTCAAAAACTTTGAAAAGAGACTACTGTTAATTTTAAGTCTAATATACTTCTGTTAAATTTCGTAAATTAAATCCGAGTAGTTTAGTCACAATAAATCGTTTATGAAACTGTGACGGATTAGTTTGCGAATCTGTCAGTTGTTGTAAAACCTAATTTAAAACCTATGATAAAATTTTAAATTAATTTCGATAAATTACGTACATTAACTTTAAAGAGTCTAGGTAATGTTTCCATTTGGATTTGTTTCAAAATAAATTTTTAAACATGTTTTATTAAAGAAATACGATCGGGTGACCGATTCTGTCAGTTTACAAAAATACGAATAAACACCGTCTTTAAGTTAATAATTTCAATTTTATCCAGAAACAAAGGTTGTAGTTAAGCTTCTAAAGGTTTCAAACTCACTGATCTTATGTCTTTTTGATTTTTAATGATTTAATTATGAATTTTATAGTAAGACAGTGAAATTCTGAAAAATCTGTAAACTTAAAATTTATTACTTTTAATTACTTAAACTCCAACCTTTTGAGAAATAATTATGATTTTTACTTTCCTTCACTTTTAATCATTAATTATACATTTATCTAATAAATATAATGTTTATGTCTCAAGGCCTAATATTAAATATTTTACATAACTCATATATTAAACGATTTCTAATTATAATAATACCTATTTTGGAAAGTTACTATTTGAAGAAAGTTTCTATATTTGGAAGGTTACTATTTTGGGAATATTTAAGATATCTTCGGATAATATATATATTGGTTTGAATATGGAATAATGTTGGAAATGAGAATGTACAGTATATAAGTCCAGGATATGTTGGTTGTTACCATCAGCTATATGGTCAGTGTATTTGCGTCAGGGATACATTGATTGTCGAACTGGGTATCGTTTATGCTCAGGAGTCATGCGCATGTACTTAGGCTAGGACCTCGCTGAACGCAGTCCTATTATAGTTTGAGTTGTCTGGTGAGAGGGCTTAGGAGTCGCTTCGTGGGCACTGAGTTCCTTAACCAGTGAGGCTTAGGGGTCGCTTTGTGGGCACTAAGTTACACTTCGGTGTTGTTTTGACATATCTCTAGTAGTAAAAGCTGTAGTTATCATCGGTTTTATATTCCATTATTCGTTTTGACGCCGTCAGGCTGCTGAATTGTTTTTTGGTTTTGAATTTATTTTGATATATATAATGTTTTGAGTTTAATCTATTTTCATATATTATGCTTCTATTGCCTATATATTATGTAATATGGCTGGGAGAACTGCCTCAGTTGCTCCCCACTGAATTGTGGCTGTTATGTTTAACATGACAGGTTATCTGTTTTGCGGGATCGGGTCTAAGCTAGCGAGTAGTCATGATCCTACTCATTTATATTATTTTTAATGTTGTTTCTATGGATTGTTTTACCGGATTTTGGAAGTTTTATTTTCGCCCTTTTTAGGAAAAGTGGCATTTGTTTCAGACTTACCTTTTGATCATATCATAATCTATTAGACATCAATGTGTTTCAATCCCATCGACAGTGATTCCGCCACTGTTTTGCATTAGATTTTCTAGGGGATTACAATTGTAACACCCGCTATTTTCCTAGCATTTTTATCCTTTCCGCTATGACTACGTCATAACTCTATTTCGGGCTTATATTGCATCTTTTTTTTCAATCTTTATTTTTATTTGAGAGTCCGATATTTTTTTTTAAAGAGATTTGAACTCTTTTAAACCTATTTATTTGATTTTCATCATAAATTAATTATTTTACCGCAAGGAATTCTACTTCTCTACGAAATTAATGTTTTTAAGCTCGAATTTAAGTTATTTCTTTTCCTACAAATGTCTAATTATATTAATATAATATTTTCAACTAAGAAATATTTTTATTTATGAAAATTTAGCCATTAATGATTTTTTTACGAAATTTCGTAAATAGTTATTTTCCAACGTGAGGTTTACTCGAATTGCTTCAAAATACCTTTAATAATTTTACGATCATTTTTTTAATCAACCTAAAATTATTTTTGGACCCCTTCCCACCATTTTGGACCGTGACCCCCATGTCACACTACTATTACATATTTTTACAACTTATTATTTTTACGTTTTTAAGAGAACAATTATTTCACAAGATATTTTTACCATATTTTAATGTGATGATTCATGCAAAAACTTTTCAACCTCCACATACATCATTTTGGCCAAGTTGTGTAGTATGCATGACCTTGTTTTCATCAATTTTAAAATCTTCATTTATGCTTAATCCTTTCACTTTTTTTTCTCATTCAATTTACATCAATTTTAATCAAGCCAAATACCTCCTCTTTTTCTCTCTTTTGGTTCATGAAATCTGAATTTTTTTCAGCAGCCATTTCTGGCCAGAAAACCGTCTTCAAGCATCGCCTTCCGTCTCCTATTTTTCTCTTATTTCGATCCTCTTTTCGTCTCCTTCGTTAAGGTATTAATCTATTTCTTTTCCAATCATTTTTACCTTGTTTTTCCAGCGATCTTATGGTATTTTCATATCATGGATTTCATGTTTTTATAGGCTTCTTGGTCGATCACGAAGCGGACGAATATATTATCGACTCGAATTTGGACTTGAGGTAACGTCGATGCTACTTGGTATTGCATGATTTTATTTGTGTAATTGCATGTATATTATTATAATTTTATTTTTGACAATATATGTATGTCATATAATCTGGAAAATTTTTAAAAGTTGAAAATTTGCATCTTTCGATATTTTTATCGCTTTTACGAGATTAACGATTAAATCGCCATATTAATTTGTAAAATCATAATATTCGGCCTAAACATGTAATATATGTTTATATTCTGGAAAAATGTTATTTTTGATGATTTTTTTTAATAATTTAGTATTTTTCTGATATTTTTGATATCGATTATTGAATTATTACCGTTATCGGACAAAAACGATTAAAAGCCGATTTTTAGTTCTAGTACCTAAACATTTTATTTAATCTCATTTTTGACGTGGTGAAACTTTCTAGTGAAATAGAATTTTCTGAATTGTTTCATAATTTTTTGGAATTGTTAAGTGGATGAATTAATTAATCACTTTAAATCATCGTTTATCGTTAAAACCGTTTTTGTCGTTTAAATTCTCGATTTCTGTCTTTGGTTTAAATCTGGAAAAAATTATGATTCTGATAATTTCATAATAAAATGTAATTTTATGATTTTTTGTGCTTTAATAAAATGTTAGGACGATAAGTTTTATTAATGGAATCGTTAATTGTGAAAACGGGTTTTAAATGACGGTTTTATTGGAATTTGGTAAATCTGGAACTTTGGAAAGTCTGGAAAATTAGTAAGTTCTGGAAAATGGTGATTTTTAAGTTTAATAATAATTTTTGGATATTAATACTTAAATCATTTTGTAATTACTATTTTTATTAATCGTTATCGTCGAGATTGGACGATTAACGAGAAAACGCTTTAAAAACCGAGTTTTAGAATTCTGGAAAATTTTCTTTTTTGGACAGAATGTCCATAAATATATTTTAACTATTTTACGTAGTTTTTGTACTATTTATTAAAGTCTTTAATTAATAAGTATTGATTTTTGGACAAATTACGATTTATCGTTAAAATGCTTTGTCTTACTGAAAAGATTTATTTTTCCAGCAATTTTGAAAGTATTCAAATCTGAAAATTTTAGAGTTAAATCATCCCTTAACATACTCTAAATATATTTGTCGGTTTAATTAAATAAAGACGTTCAAATATTTAATTTTGACATTTGCCGTAAAAATCCTATTTATATTTGTATTGTCGAAACTATTAATAATTAGGGAATTTGAGTTTTATAAATTTTGGAAACACCCTAATTAGTAGTAATAAAATGTTTAAGACATTTTTAATCATTTTATAACGCTGATACGATATTTTAATAATTTCATAAAATTAAATGTTCACTTTGGTAATTAATATCGTTAAGGCCGAAAGTATTAGTTTTATAAATCTATATCGTTTACTAAAAATGTGATGTTAGTATAAACTAATATTTTTGCTATTTTGATATGATGCTATTTTTGGTAAAGTTTCTAAAAATAGAAGTTTCCTAAAATAGAAAGTTTCCTCTTTTGGAAAGTGATCCTTTTCTTTTTGTTCTCTTATTATTTATAATGATTATATCTTTTGAATATCGATAATGGATTGTTTTGGAGTTATGGAATAAGGAAAAGTGTGGGTTTAGAGTAATATAGTTTGGGATGTACGTTTTGCCATCAACTATAAAGCTGGTGTGTCTATGTTGAGACACATTGGTCGTTGAACTGAGTATGGTTTGTGTTCAGGAGTGTGTATATTTTGACCTTAAACTTAGATATCGCATCGTGTAAGTCGCCGTCGGGTTGAACTGGATTACGGTTGGTGTCCAGGAGGGGTGTACATTACTTAAGCCAGGACCTCGCTGCACGCAGTCCTGTTATAGTTGAGTTGCCTAGTTAGAGACCGAAGTCTGATTTGTTTTGACTAAGTTCTCGAAGCTAGTTTAGTATTGTCCTAGTGAAAGTCTAGATTCTACATTAATCCTATCCATAACGCCATTTTGAATATTTTTATTATTATCGATATAATTTTGATTTGCAGGTTGGCAAGTGTTTTATATTTTCTCCGGAAAACTCATTTTTATTATATTGTTTCTATTCGTGAAGTTTTTCACTGAAAACTTATTTTCATTATAATGTTTTACTGTTTTCCGTCTTTAATATTTTTCCTATATTAGTAATTACTGTTTTAAAATCCTGTCATGCGGCTGGGAGAACGTTGACGTTGCTCTCCACTGATTGTGGCTGTTATGTTTTTAACATGGCAGGTGTATCTGTTTTCCTTCGGGTGGGCTAGCTAGCAGTTATGGATCCTGCTTGTTTTAATAAGATCATTGTATTATGGATTGTTAAAAACCCTTTTTATGGATCTTATTTTATTTATTTTATTTTGTAGCCATTTTTATTTTATGGTTTATGTATTGACTTACCATTTTTATTTAATCAAGACATAGCTACAGTGTGTTATAATCTCACTTCTACAGTGTTTCCGCCACTGTATTGCGTTAGAATTTCTAGGGGATTACACACATATATATATATGTATGTATGTACAGAGGAATTCCCGACCGCTTCCACTTCAGCCTCATATCTGCCCATTTTCTTTCAAAGTCTGAGAGACTTGTAGAATACAAAAGAGGGTACCACACTACACGCATCCAAATCGTCGCTCGGTCTTTCTGACCCTGGTACCAACTAAAGGCACGTGATTCCACACAGTTAGATATGTGCCATGTGTAGAGGAGATTCTGGGTCTGCGGAGCCGGAAAGACGTCCGATATTACCGTCGTCAACGCCCAAGCCTTATCCGTGACAATCGCATTCGCGTACCCGGTCCCCAAGGAGCAGCTTCAACTTTTCAAATACCCAAATATAGGACAATGTGCCCTCAAATCGAAGTAGGGCGTTGGCTATCAGAAAAGGTTTCCCAACGGGTATTACCCCGACCATCTCGACTAACTTCATATCGTACATGTTCGTCTTGTAGCTCGCATCGATGGTGACAACATAAAAAAACGTACGAAATAGTTTCACGGACTCGGGGTGAGCCATGAATACATGTTCCACGACGCTCGTAATCTCGTTCTCGAAGAAGAAATGGACGTACTGGCCCTGACGCGCTAGTACAATCATCTGCTTGATGGCATTACGACCTTCCCTTGCCTGCGCCCTCAACTTCGCCCCGATATTATATATCGTCTTGATGGAGGGGCGTGATTTCTCCGGGTTTCTCTGATGAAGGCCCTCGTGGATTTGGGCCGGAGTAAAATGCACCCGAAGACTAGTCACAACGAACTCCTTCTCGGCCTTTTCAAGGGCGGCTAGACGTTTGTGCCCATCATCGTAAACCCGTAACGGGGGTTGTGCGTGCCACATGGACCGATGACTAGAATCCATTGTTCCTTGTCTAAGTTAGGGTACATTTTTACCCAGAACTTACAACCGATCTTCTAAGAAGAATGCTTGACACCTCGTCTCGGATTTCCGTTGTGGTTGCATTTGAAGTAATTCTGACCAAGACGGTTCAGGTTTACGTTGCTTCGCGTTTTGTTGCTCGCTTTCACCAAATTGAACCCAAGAGCCAAAGCAATCTCGTTAGCGTAGTTGAATGCCAGATCGGAAGTACCTAACGGTGGCCCGAAAATAAAGCAACAACGATAGTCGATACCGTCGGCACCGAAGTCCTCCTGATACATCGACAAAATATTACGGATAAACAGACGATCAACAAATTTCCCTAATTAAAACTTATATATACGTAATAACGTAAAAACAAAACCCTCAAAACGTATTTCGTCGTCTAACGAGTACGATTTTATATACTATTTTACGCGAAAACGAACGCTGAAAACGAATATAACTCCACTAAGGAACGATGAAAACGAATGCATAAAAGTAATGACATTATAATTCCACAAAAGTGATCATTTTGTTTTGGTGTAAATGTAATTATATTGCCATCCAAAAAAACTGTTACAAAATAATGCCTCCTACAACACGCGTCTTAATAATTCCAAACATTCAAAATAACAAACATTCAAAAGTCGGGTTTTGTTTTCTCTCACCTAAAAACCGTCTCTTCTTGAGAGAAACAAGACTATCCTAAAAACCCAACTTTCCTAAAACCGAATATAACTCCACTAACGAACGATGAAAACGAACGCATAAACGTAATGTCATTATAACTCCACAAAAGTAAACATTTTCGTATCATAATAATTCCAAACATTCAAAATAACAACACCCGAGTCACGATATAAACATTTATCGAAGAACGAAAACAAATGAAAAGGATATCGTAACGTATAACGTCGTAGGAAAAAAATAAAAATAAAAACAAAAACAGGGCTAGGCGTCCAAAAATGGCTCCCAGGAGACCCCCCAGGCACCAAAAACTGGCGCCCAGGAGACTCCCCAGGCGCCAGTTTTTGATGCCCAGGAGATCCCCGAGGCGCCATTTTCTAGCGCCCAGAAGACCCCCCACCCGCCCAAAACCGACGCCCAGGCCATTTTTCGCGCCCCTGTTCGTTCTTAAATAACAAAAATCGAGCACAAAATTGATTTAAACAATAAATTCGAGCACATAAACGTCAAATTAAACAAGAAAATGTGATTTCATATGTTAAACTAACACACATTCACATATTACTGGAGAAAATATAATCAAAAGAGAGAAAAATAAAATTTGGGGAGATAATATAATCAAAAGTGCACTAACCGCTTGTCGATCCATTTTGGGGAAAGTCAGGTTTTTAGGAAAGTCGGGTTTCTCTCAAGAAAAGACGGTTTTTTTAGGTGAGAGAAAACAAAATTAAATATGATGAGTGGATTGTGAGTGGAGTTTGAGTGGAGGATATAATAATAAATAACGTAACGTAATAATTTCATTTCAACGGAACGTATTAGTAATAACGGAACGGTTAGAAAAATTAGAAACCGATTCATCAACGAGTTTCATTAACGTAATTTCATTTCAAAAATTATATTAACTTAGTTAACTAATGTAATTAAGGGAAGGGCATGATCGTCTTTTTACATTAAAAAGCGCCGATGACCTGACTGAAATGCCGACGACCTGAAACAGCACCGAAGTGAAGGGCCTCCATATATGTATTATGTTTATACAAATTTAACGATGAAAATTAGAGTGGTATAGTGGATAAGGTGTTAGGATTTTACTGTGAAGGTTGTGGGTTCGATTTCCCAATAGTGAATTAAGAAGGTTGTTCTTGTCCTTATTAGCGGAAGATTTCTAATTTTGATATCGTCCTGACTCAAATTAAACCCAAATTAATTTTTGTACACTAAAACTTAATCACTACCTAGATTTATTATTTATTATTTTGCTTTTTTTCTCTTATTTAGAGCGACAAAAAAAATGTTATAACTATGATGAGAATTACCAACTAAAAGACACGGAATACTTCAGTAAAAAAATAATACTGTCATTTACAATAAACAATATATATAGTTTTACAGTAATAAACATATCTATAATACATGGATACTGGTAAATAAAACATTATTTTTGAAAAATACAAGATAAAATTTACAAAAGAAACTTATTCTTTGACATCGATCAAACATAAACATAAACTCTAACATCTTTATTAATGGTCAATAATTAGATAACCTTGTCATTTCATTTTGAAATATGACCATTTTGTCTTTTTTTTTGGTGAAAAGATGACCATTTTGTCTTAAGATACACATAAACTATGATTTTTGATTATAAGATGGTTAATTTTGTATTAACAAAAAAAATAAGGGCCCACTTTGCCTTAAGATAAAAAAATTTTGTTATAAGATGACCCATTTCGTATTGACAAAAAATATATGTTTCCATTTTGTTTTGATATAAACATAAAAATTTGATCTTGAATTTTATAAGATGGCCCATTTCAACTATTTGTATACATTTGTTTTATGCACGTATGTCATGCTCGTTATCTTTTATCTATATTTTTAGTTACGTAATACTAAAAGTTATAAAATTTTGATATTCATAATGTATTCAATTAGACAATTTAAACAAGATCTCACATGAATATCTTTTATCTTATATATTAGAAGTTATATTGAAGATTTATCCTACTTATGAATAGTATTAAAAAAACAAATGTATACAATTCATTGGAACAGAGGAAGTAGAAGGAAAAAAAGACGTTGCTAATAAGATTAGAACACATGTCTTCTTGCACAAATGTCATGCATTATCTAACCACTCTACCAAGTCCCAATCAATGATAAAGTCAATACATAAGCCATTGATGAAAAAATGGCTAGAAATAAAAACAACCCATCAAAGGGTATAACAATCCATAGTACAAAAAATTATTACTCCGTAGTAAATAAGCATGATCCAACCGCCCGCTAGTCCACCCGAAAGAAAACACAAATACCTGCCATGTTAAAAACACAACAGCCACAATCAGTGAGGAGTAACAACGACGCTCTCCCAGCCATATTACAAGATTTTAAAAGTGTAGTTACTATTATATGAAAATAGTAAAAATGGAAAACATTAAAAAGATATAATTAAAATAAGCTTTCAGGAAAAACTTAAAATATTTGTCAACCTGAAAACCAAAACAAATGGATAATAATAATAATAATAATAATAATAATAATAATCAAAACTGACGTTATGGATTGAATCAGTGTGCACAAGGCTAGACTTTCAGTAGGGATATGCTAAAAACTAGCTTCGAGAACTTTAGTCTTAACATATATCGGACTTCAGTCTCTAACTAAGCAACTCAACTATAATAGGACTGCGTGCAGCGAGGTCCTGGTTTAAGTAGTGCACACCCCTCCTATACAACAATTCTGTCTAGTTCAGCTAACGACGACTAACATGATGCGATATCTAGCTTAAGGTCAAAACATACACTCTCCTGGGCGAAACTACGCCTAGTTCAACTATCAAATGTGCCCCAAATAGACACACCGACTTTATAGCTAACGGCAAAACTGTACATTTCATACTATATTACTCTAACCCACACTTTTTCTTATTCCATAACTCCAAAACAAAGTTATTATCGATATTCAAAATAGATAATCATTATAAATAATATGGAGATAAAAGCAACAATCATTATATTCTAAAAGAGGAAACTTTCTATTTTAGGAAACTTTCTACTTTAGAAATTTTACTAAAAATAGCATCATATCAAAATATTCAAAAATATTAGTTCTACTAATACAACATTTTTAGTAAACGATATAGATTTATAAAACTAATACTTTCAAACTTAATGATATTAATTTCTAAATCGAGAATAAATGAGTTTTTGAAATTATTGAAATATCATACAAGTGTTTATTAAACTATTAAAATGTCTTAAATATTTTATTACTACTAATTAGGATGTTTCCAAAATTTAAAAAACTGAAATTCCCTACTTATTAATAATTTCGACGAAACAAGCACAAATTGGATTTTACAGCAAATATCAAAATAAATCATTTAACGTCTTTTATTTATTAAACAATTAAAAAATTTTAAAATATCACAAGGGATGATTTAAGTTATAAAAGTTCAGATTTCAGAAATCTCAAAATAGCTAGAAAATAATTTATTAAAGCTGAAACGGAATATTTTAACGGTAATTCGCAACTTTGCTCAAAAATGGATAATTTTATTTAAGGGCTTCAATAAATAGTATAAAAATAATATAAAATAGTGTGGACGCTGCCACCCGCTCACCGTGCAGACCGTACTTCGATCCGGGCCGGTCCGATCTCGCGTTCGGGGCGATGTGTCGAACCTCAATTTGGTTGACGATCTGAATTGTAGTTGATGAGGGTCGGCAGCCTGTACCGGGCCGCCTACCAGGCAGGTCCCCAGAGGACCCAACCCAAGGAGCCCGGGAACCAACCCGGCAGACAATCGGAGTAAAATCACTAAAAAGAGAACCCACTGGGGACAACTTCAGACAGCCGCCTGCCCGGCAGGGCGATGCGGCCTGCTCAACCCGGCCTTCACTTAACCCCTACCCGCCTGTCCTCTAGGGAAATCCCCGCAGGCAGGGCGGGGACCACCAAGGGGCCCCTCCATCATTTCGCCTAAGGTAAATGAGAATGGGTGAATGAGGTGAAGACACTTGTCACCCCCTCATCCACCCATCCTCCTTCTACTTCCCTCTCTTGTGGGAAGGTATAAATACTCTTCCATTTCCCACAAGAAAGGGGTGGGATTTTCTCTCTCTAGACTTTCACTCCAAAACCGCCGCCTAGCTCCTCACGAACTAGGTTTCTTAAGGCATTCTCACAGACTGACTTAGGCATCGGAGAGGGTTCCCTCGGACACCTCCGAGGCCCTGTGCGTTCACTGTGCAGGGAGCAGGTTACTCTCGCCGGGGAGGTCCGATCATCACATTAGAAGCATTACATCTTAGAAACCCGAATTCGCAGTCGGCTTAATTGTTTCCGATACCGGAAGAATTTGTCGCCGTCTGTGGGGAAGATCTGGTTGTATCCACGAATTACTCACCTAGATGATCCCGCTTGCCGGCGTCACGTGACTTAGCCTCACGTGCCGCCCTCCTAGATGATCTCGCTAGCTCACGGGCTGCAAGCTCTCCATAAAGCTCGGGAGATGGTTCCGAGTAGTCATTAGGATGTAACTTCAATTGTAACCGATTCATACATCGACCAAATTCAGCGGCCAACCTACTGTTGTCAACATATTCTTCCACTTGATCTTCTATTGCTTCGCGCCAATTGCTCCAACGATCAAAATCAGACGTACCCTCGGGCTCCTCCACAACCGGGGCACTAGACTCGGTAGTCGGCTTAGGAAATTCCGCATCATGAGGAAGGTAAAACGCAGCCACAGTAGGCCCCAATGGTAACGATTTCCCATCCGGACGAGGCAAAATCATGAAATGACGGTGGGACGTGCCGAGCGTCCAGATTAGGTAGTGTTTAGCAATCGGTCGCGAAATCATGGAACAACTCTCCATGAACTTTATACTAATAGTAGTATCACCAACGACAGGAGAATCTGTCATCTTGGGTAGGCTAAGATACTGAGCTAGAAGGGTAACCATACCACCCATCGGAATATTCCCCGAGACCGCCTTCTGGTGCTTCGCACAACAATTCAAGAATATATCGATCCAATCCGGGGTTCCCAAACATTCGGGCATCATGGCTCACAAATACATCAAATTCGCCCTATAGGTAGATGTGTCGGTTCACCTTTGCAAAGAAATGTGGAGTTCAAAAGTCGGTGAACATAACGAAGAGCAGGATGACGAATATCGGCATTCTTAGCCCCCTCATAAGCACTCCCAGCTATTTTCAACCAAAACTCATTCATCATACGCGTAGTAGGAGTCAGAAACTCTGTCCCCCCTCTCGGTGCTATACCCAACGCCTCCCTCAATTATGTGAAGTCTACATCTCGTTCTGAATCTCCGAGATGAAAAGTAATGTGAGGGGGGTCGTCATCATGATGGGCTTCTAAGGTGGACAAGAATTCAAGTGTGTAGCGCTTATACGTGTTCGCGTGCATATCGTAAAAGTTTGCTAACCCAATACGAGTCAATAATGTCAACACCTCATCCCTAATCCCGAGCAACTCCAATGCCAAATTATCGACAAACTTAGTCGACATAATAACTCAATCAAATAGTTGGTGCCATACCGATTTCTGTTTCGCACTCAAATTCTTACACCCCATATAGTCAACTGGGGTCGTTTTTTGTTTCTTTGGGGCATGACTCCAGAGTTCCTAAAATATTTGACACTAACTTAACTAGAGAAAACTCGACTCAGATGCAACCCATTAGAGAGACCGTGACAGACCTGACTCGGAATCGACTATACGAAACTGACGCCAAAGATTTACCCGAATTTAATTTGACACTCTATGACCAATTGATTGATGACAACAACTTGACTTATGACAGCTATAAATGAACAGAAATCAATGACCAGCCTGACATAGACAGAGTGGACAAAAATAAATTACCTAGACCCGGACATCAGAATTACCGCAACTCAGCAGAACAGCTCAAAAACAGCACACAAACTCGATACTTACGAACAACAACTCACCAACTGCGTAATCACACATAAACAGCAGAAGAGAGTGAGAAGAGGGTGAGAAACTTACAAGACTTTGGACAGAAGACACAGACGCAGACCCGACGATGAAGACACACACGCCTGACCACCCACCAGAGGACGATCTCCGACTGACTACTGACTTCGGCAACAACGACGCGGACGCACAAACCGATTAAGCACCGAAGCGCGACCACCTGCGACGAACACCGGCGACGGAAAACAAATCGACGCCGGCGAACGCAGAACCCGACGATGCGATTAGGGTTAGGAGTCTTTGGGGGAAAATTGAAGGAGTATGAACTATGAAGTTAGGAGTTTGGATTAATTTGATTAGGATAAGAAAAGATTAGGGTTTTACAATTTGATTTGAGGAAAAATTAATTTGGGAAATTGAATGGTTGAGGGTTAGGAGATGAAAGGGAGAGAAAGCGAGAGAGGAGTCGGGTAAGTTTTCAATTTTTTTGGATTTTTTTAATAATAAAAAACTGACCTGTGTGTGAAGGGTTCGCGCGAGTCGCATAGGTTCCGCGCGACTCGCACGGATGCCTGTAACTCCACTTTTTTTTTCTTCAATTTTGCTCAGATTTTGAGGGATCTCCACGCTAGTCGCCCAGGACCCATGCTAGTCGCCTCATCTCCTGGAAAATCAACGTTTTTTTTCATATTAAAACATCAAATGTTAGTAATAAAAACTAAGTTCAAGAAAAACAAACGATTAAGAAAAACAACGAAAATATTACTACACCCCACGACCCGTAAATGGAAATTTTACAATAAAAATCTACAAAGCGGGTTGCCTCCCGGAAGCGCTTTTGTTTAAAGTCGTTCGCTCGACTGAGAAGGATATCAATTTTCGTGGATAGGGACGTAGAGGGCCATCGACTCCACTACGTTAGCTTCAAATCCTTCATAATACGGCTTAAGACGTTGTCCGTTGACCTTCAAAATCTTGTTTGTCTCGGGATTTCGTACTTCAACTGCACCATGAGGGTAAACATGAGTTATAATGAATGGACCAAGCCAACGGGATTTGAACTTACCGGGAAAAAGTCGAAGACGGGATTGGGATAAAAGGACTTTTTACCCAACTTTAAAGTCTCGTCTCAAGACCATCTTATCATGCCAAGCCTTCGTTTTCTCCTTATAAGTTGCCGCGTTTTCATATGACTCGAGACGTAGCTCCTGCAACTCTTGTATTTGCAGCTTACGATGCATTCCCGATTCATCTAAATTCATATTGAAACTTTTTATCGCCCAATATGCCTTATGCTATAGCTCCACGGGAAGATGACAAGCCTTCCCGAACACCAATCGATATGGAGACATGCCGATCGGGGTTTTGTAGGCCGTTCGATAGGCCCATAATGCATCGTCCAACCGTCCACTCCAATCCTTCCGATTTGGATTGACCGTCTTCTCTAGGATGGATTTAACCTCTCGATTGGAGACTTCAGCTTGTCCGTTCGTCTGCGGATGGTAGGCCGTGGATACTTTATGAGTGACAAAATACTTTTTGAGCAAAGCACTTATCGTTTTATTCACGAAATGAGTACCACGATCACTAATCAAGGCCTTGGGAATTCCAGATCGAACAAATATGTTAGCCTTGATAAAATCCGCCACCACCTTAGAATCATCAGTCTTAGTAGGGATAGCTTCCACCCACTTGGACACCTAATCGACCGCAAGTAAAATGTAAAGATTACCGTTCGAGTTTGGAATCGGCCCCATGAAATCGATCCCCCATACATCGAATATCTCACAATTAAGCAAATAACTCTGAGGCATCTCATTTTTTCGGGAAATATTCCCCACCCCTTGACAATTGTCGCAAGCTTGACAAAAGACTTGGGCATCTCGGAACAAGGTGGTCCTCCGTGCACCAAAGTGACCTCCACACGCTTGAGAGTGACAAAACGTGAGAATTGAGGTAAGCTCATTCTCTGGAAGACATCTTCTAATAACACCATCGGAGCAATGTTTCCATAGATATGGCTCATCCCACACATAGTACTTCGCATCACTACGAAGCTTGTCTTTTTGAGATTTTGAGAAAACCGAAGGAAATTTAGATGAGCAAAGAAAGTTTACCATATTCGCATACCAAGGTTGAACCGAGTTAAGCGCAAATAAACTTTCATCGTGAAACACACCCTTGACCGACTCTTTCTCATGTGACCTGGAATCAACATCAATCAACCGACTCAAATGATCGGTAACCACATTCTCGGCGCCTTTTTTGTCTTTCACCTCAAGATCGAACTCGCTAAGTAAAAGGATCCACCGAATCAATCTCGGCTTAGCTTCCTTCTTAGACATCAAATAGCGCAATGCTGCATGGTCAGAAAACACAATCACCTTCGTTCCTAACAAGTAGGATCGAAATTTATCCAACGCATACACAACCGCTAGGAGCTCCTTTTCTGTGGTGGTGTAGTTCCTTTGAGCTTCATTAAGGGTCATGGAGGCATAATGAATGACATGAGCTATCTTTCCAACTCTTTGTCCCAACGCTGCTCCTAATGCGTAGTCACTCGTATCGTACATGATCTCGAAGGGGAGAGACCAATTCGGAGCTTGAATAATTGGAGCCGACGTAAGCCTACGTTTCAACTCATCAAAAGCCTCCTTGCAAGCTTCATCAAATACAAAATCTATCTCCTTTTGAATCAATTTGCACAATGGTGTAGCTATCTTGGAAAAGTCTTTAATAAATCTTATATAAAAACCTACATGACCAAGAAAAGACCGCACTTCCCGAACATTAGTAGGGTAAGGTAAAGAAGAAATGGTATCAATTTTTGCTTTGTCTACTTCTATACCCTTTGAGGAGACCACATATCCGAGAACTATACCTTGCTCCACCATAAAGTGACACTTCTCTGAATTCAAGACAAGGTTAGTTTCAATGCAACGTTTAAGCACAAGAGAAAGATGATGTGAACAAGAATCAAAAGAATCACCATGCACCGTAAAGTCATCCATGAACACTTCAATGAAACGTTCAACATACTCCGGGAATATACTTACCATACATCGTTGAAATGTCGCGGGTGCATTACAAACACCAAAAGGCATGCGTCTATACGCGAACGTGCCAAAAGGACAATTGAATGTGGTTTTCTCTTGATTCTCGGGGGCAATAGCTATTTGGTAATAGCCCGAATATCCATCTAAGAAACAATAGTAGGATTTCCCCGCTAGTCCTTCTAGCATTTGGTCAATGAAGAGAAGGGGGAAGTGATATTTCCTAGTTACCGCATTCAATCTACGGTAATCAATACACACCCTCCACCCGTTTTGAACCCTAGTGGGGACAAGCTCACCATCTTTGTTCTCAACTACGGTCACCCCAGATTTTTTAGGGACTACTTCCGTAGAACTCACCCATTTACTATCAGAAATAGAAAAAATCATACCGACTTGTAGTAGCTTGAGAACCTCTTTCTTCACTACCTCCATCATAGGAGGATTTAATCGACGTTGTGGTTGCCTCACCGGTTTAGCATCATCTTCGAGTAAAATACGGTGCATACAAGTACTTGGACTAATACCTTTGATGTCGGCAATTGTCCATCCAATAGCTTTCTTGTTCTCCACAAGAACGTCCTTCAACTTCCTCTCTTGTTCCTCGGTGAGCTTACTAGAGATGATAACCGGGAGTGTTTCTCCCTCACCAAGGAACACATACTTCAAGTGCTCCGGTAGAGCTTTAAGCTCCACCACAGGTGCCTGCACAATAGAAGACAACAATTTCTCCCTAAGAGCAGTTAGTGGTAACGGGTTTTGAAAATTAGACAGTGGTCTCCTTGAATCTTGCAATTCCGCCACAAGTTCCTGCAGATTAGCAGAAAAAGCATATTCTACCTCCTCGTTACTCAAACTGTTTTCCATTGCTACCTGCAACTCATCAGAACCATTCAGGTCAAAGAATCCTGTGCTAATGGATCAACGACATCAATAAAATTGACAGAATGATGATCTATGGGGTATTTCATGGCATCATAGATGTTGAAAGTTACTAATTGGCCATTGGACTCCATAGTCATAGATCCATTAGAGACATCAATCTTCATGCTTGCCGTTTTCAAGAACGGCCTTCCTAGCAAAATTGGAGCTACATGGTGATCATGTTCCATGTCAAGCACATAAAAATCAGCAGGAAAGATTAGATTGTCAACTAAAACAAGAACATCCTCGATAACACCTTTCGGGTAGACATTCGATCTATCCGCCAACTGAATCACAACACTAGTATTACTCAAAGGACCAAGTTGCATAGATTTATACAAAGAATAAGGCATCACATTTATAGAAGCTCCTAAATCTAGCATGGCCTTATAAAACTTAGTGTTACCAATGGTGCAAGGAATTGTGAACATACCCAGATCACTACATTTAGGTGGTAGTTTTCGTTGAAAAACGGCGGACACATGTTCACTTACCTTAATTTTTGCATACTTTTCAAAAGATTAAGAAGGGGAATATTTATCTCGCACTTTTCAAATACCTCATAAATGTCTTTATAGTGCTCAAAGGGGCGGGTTCTCTTTAGTGCGTCGGGGAAGGGTACCTCCGGTTCCACAACCGGTGTAGTAGTAATGAGCTCCTTTGCTTTGACAATAGGGGTTTGCTACTCCTCCTATATCTCTATCTCTTCTTCTTCCTCTCGAATGACCGGTTGCTTTGCTACTGTAGACACCCAGATTTGGACCTGGTGGCTGCAGAGGTGCCCAGCAAACACCCGATGGCGATAGGACTGCAACGCGACACGTGTTCGCGATGTTTTAGATAGTTTTCTTATAGAACGGACCAAATAATTACTCGGAAAAATTAAAACTAACATGATGGCAGCCTTAGTCGTGTCGTTACGGTCGCATAGACACTAATTAGAGTCAATTCCGACACCGGGACCCCGAGTCGGCCCTGAAACCCGAACCGAGTCAACACCGAGTCAAGCGTGCCTCGAGATAAACACCCGAGGCCCACGAAACCCGCGGCGCTAGGTCAGGCCATGGGGAAGCCTTCGCGACCAAGCAAGATATCACACACCCACCTCTCGGTTTTGGAAAGTATCAAATTCGTATCCTCAAAACTCCAACCGCCCCGCCTGACGCGCCTGGGTCTCCCCATGCACGGACCCAGGCGCCTGAGTCCTGGTGCGCCCCAAGTCACGCGTCCATAAGGGCGACGAGGGCCGAAAACACCTAAAAATACCCCCTCCTCCTCATTCATTCGACACACTTCAACTCTCTCTTTTCCCTCAAAAACTCTCGCTAAGGGCTCGCACTCCGACACCCGAGGCAAACGATCCACTCGATCGTAGTTCCGATAAAAATGCGACATCGACGCTACTCCTCACCTTCGAGCACTCCACTCAATACCGAGGTGCCTGTGATCGACTAACTCAAAACTAGTACCCAGGTTCTGTCGGATTAGCCGCAGAACTAGTCCTTAGTAACGAAGCTCTGCCGGAGTAGCCGCGGGAAGGTCCAACGGTAACGGGCTTCTGCCTGAGTCGCTAGTCAAGCTAGGAGAATCCGCCTGTTGATCAATTCGTCACTAGGTAGTCATCTAAACAAAACTTTCCATATTTGCACTTTCTATTATTATGCACTATGACAACACTAGACATGGGCGCTAGGCCCACAAATGTCCACTAAAATACGTAACGTCCCAACTTCAACCGCAAATACTAAAACACACTAAACAAACCCGAGTAATTCCGAGATCCGTTCTCAAGATTATCTATACATCGAGTCCTGTTTAGTGTATACTCCGAGGGTGCAATTCCTCACAATGTGATTTACTTACATTCGCATTTACAGTTTTTCGTATGATTTATCGCTTTTATGACCTTATAATCGCATGCTAAATCACCTAACAAGAAATTCAAAACGTAAAATAACTAAAACTGAACAAAGTGATGGTCGGGTTCCATATTAGTCCGGATGCTCACCTTATTGGGTTCGAAGCATCTCTATTAATACCGAATCGACGCATCTTAAGCAGAATACCAGGTAAGGTATACCACGAGAATGACTAATATCCGTATTATCACGCTAAAACTGATTTGCTAATACCTATAATATTAGTACTCTCTACTCTCCTACGTGCATCTTTTCATGGCCTTCTTGTCACGTGAAATCGCTTGCAAAGAATGTAAACGCTACTATTTTGACGATAAAACTTATCTGTCCTTAAAACAACCGACATATCAAAGACATAAGGTTTAAAACAACGGATGTTACAGTACTTTCACCACAACAAAAGAACTAGGAAGTCAGCCCACCGATTGATTAGTAGAGGCCACTATAGTGCGGGCGGGATTCGGTGTTGATATCTACCAGATGTTGGCTTCCCAATACGTACCCTCACCCCTTACTCAGAATCGACGGTTTCTGGATGTCCGACACCATTGGCAATGAGAGTCATTCCAGGCATGGAGTGCTTAAGGGTACAAGTCTTTATCTTTAGATCCTGTGCCACTCAACTTTGAGCCGGCAAGGGATCAAAGTTGAATTGAATGGTTTCCGAGTCCCCATAATTTACTCGGTGGCGACTCCACAAATCGGCAACGAATTCAGTTCACTAAAAAGGTCGCCCTACCAAATGAATCGTCCTTTAAACAATCACAACCACGTCTCGTTCGATTCCCAAACGGAAACACGGGTGCCCGCATCTGTCTAGTACAAGTCTGGATCGTCATCCAAATCGAGGTCCGACACTTCGCCCCGTATGCGAGATCGGACCGGCCCCCGGTAGGGAGGGGGCCGCGTGGGTGGCCGCCGCCACATGTTGAAAATCGGGTCGGTCCCGCGCAGGCACGCGCGGAGCGCCGGGTGATGCGGACGGACGTCCACAGTTTGGCGACTCCGCTGGGGAGATTGGAAACAAGTTTCCAGCGGTGGTGTAACTTGAACTAGGTCGGTGAAGCTCATTTCTTAGTTCCTAGTTGTGGTCACTACAGGTTTTGGCCCTAAAAAGCCCACCCTAACCGATATCAGGACCAATCGACCTCTTCGCGGTAAGATCTCTCGGGACACGCGAAGAGACCCTCGATTGACGCTCCGGCCGCCTAACGCGTAACCCGCGGGATTAATAAGCGGATAGTCCAAACGGACGGTATGACACTCATCTCCCCAGATCATTGTCAATGCCTAAGTAAAGACTATTCGTGGGCGGTAGCCTACCCTAACCTACCCGAGTCTGCATCCTGCATGAGTGTACGCATTCCTAGTTATGTGTAGCGTGTTTGAACAATACAACCCAAATAAAACACTAAAATCTGGATTCAACCACGACAACGTATTCAATCGCACCCAATTCCGATTTTCGAAAATACCTCATCTTTTCAAAACGACCGTTTAAATATCAAAATTCTGACCAAATCATGGTTTCTAAAAAAGGGAAAACATTTTTTACGCCGTTACCATGGCAAAATTCACATTCACTAATTTCAAAAAAAAAAATAGTTTTTTTTAGTACCACCACCTTGGCCTATTCAAAACCTATTAGCAACAACGATTACCGTTAACACAACCGAAACTCCCAATTAATGGGGTTAAGGCCACCACGCGGTCACATTCTATTTCAAAAAGAAAAAACTTTTGCACACGTACTGTTAGCACAACCAAAGCTTCAGTTAATGAAGCCAAGGAACCCAAAACGGTTACACCCTCAAAACACTTTTCACAATGCACACCCCCACCGTCTAATGGTAATTAGTATAACCGACGAACGTGGGTCGCTAGTTTTAAAAGTTTTTTTCAAAGAGCAAAAATTAAAAAAAAATAATGTTATTCACAACCTAAGTCACTCACTAAGGATTTAGTCACACCTTTAGGAAGACTGTCATCAGACTTCGCACTCCATCACGAGCATCACGCATCCCGCGAGTATCGAACTAACTAATTAATAATAGTTTCGATATGAGAATCACGTAATTATCTTCAAAAAAAATGAAAAACGTTTCCCCTAAAAGAAGTGCGCTCCTTTAAAAAAAACATATTTACATTTCGTCATCATTTCCGATGCACCCACATAACAACATACTTACACTCCACAAACGATGTCGTCGCACCATCGTTACACTATTTCTACAACCATCCTTTTCAAAATTTTGCAAAACCGGTCGTTTTCAAAGGAAACATACATCCAAATTCTTTGATCCTGAGCCGGGATCGTGATCAAACTCTTACGTTGTACAACTGTGTGTTTAACTGTCTATGCTAGCTATTAGGATCATCTCTACTCAAGGTATTATGTTTTTAGGGTCGTCTCACTTCGAGAAGTCCTCTTTAAACCTCACCACCGAGGTTCGTGTCAGATCGTCTCGTTACAGAGACAGAAAACTCCGTAGGTGGTTCGTCAGGTACACCAAGAGTCTAAAGCACCTGAATCCCTAAATTAATGACCACACACACATGGGTCAAGGGCCTCAGTTCCGTGTCGCTCAATCGTGAGCATCCTGCGAGTCCCTAAGACGTCCGACAAAATTCCCCTGACTTCCGACGTTATCTTGCAGATACCATCCTCCGCCATGACTACAGTCCCAAATTTCAGTATCAAAGATCTAACTCATATGGTTTACATCCTCTCCACCTCCATAAC
This sequence comes from Agrostemma githago, assembly GCA_958450325.1. Taxonomy (NCBI): domain Eukaryota; kingdom Viridiplantae; phylum Streptophyta; class Magnoliopsida; order Caryophyllales; family Caryophyllaceae; genus Agrostemma; species Agrostemma githago. The sequence goes on along the minus strand of OY288253.1, from coordinate 51,427,700 downwards.
TTCTATAGAAACCTATATTCATAACATTCACGAGCGGATGGACTCCCTCGCAATCGAAACCCAAAACAACCCATCAATCCGGGTAAACAAGGGCGATCCTCCCCAAAAGAAGAAAACCCCTAGAAAGTTTGCCAATTTAGTCATCCCCTACGATGAAGCCTTGGCAACCGCCATTCAACATGGTCTACTTTCCCCTCTAGAACCTGCGCCCGAAACCCCCCTAGGACAAAGAAGCAAATCATGGGATCCTAAAGCCTTCTGCTTCTTTTACCAAGGACCGGGACATGAAACCCGATCCTGCACCAAACTAAGACATGCCATCCAAAATCTAATCGAAGAGGGAACCTTTCTCCCTCCCCAAAAGCCGTCACACATTCAGTTTGACACGATCGATTATGAGCAATAACAACGCGATCACGCCGTACATGGGGTATGGGCGGATGACGAAGATGATGTCTATATCCATGAACCAATAGTCTCAATCCCCCCCCATCAATCACCCAAACCAAGGATGTGAGCCACGTTACTAGATCCGGACGACCCTACCAAAACATCACAGTCGACATACCAAACACCAATCACGCTCCTGAAAACACCTCAACCGCCGATGAAATCCCAATTAGTACCCCTGAGTTGCAGATAGTCAAACAACAACAAAAAGCCAAAAACGACCTTTCCATATGGCAACTCATAGCCAGCTCCTATAATCACCGCATGGCTCTAGTCCAAGCCTTAGGAAGAATGAACGTATCCTCCACCGTTACACCCGAAGACATGGTAGGACACGTTCTCCAAGAGGCCGATGGGTTAAAGGGCCCTATAATCTTCTCTGACGAAGATCTCCCACCCTTCGGACCAAAACACAATCTAGCCCTTTACGTCACGGCAACCTATTTAGGCAAAATGGTGCCCATGACCCTTGTGGATGACGGTTCTGCCGTAAACGTAACCCCCCTCAAAACCGCCCGCGCCTTAGGAATGTCAGATACCGACTTCATACCCACCGAGTCGGGAGTTCGCGCCTATGATGGTACGAGACGCCCGGTTGCGGGGGTCGCCACCCTTTACACAATCGTAGGGCCCGTAGAGAGAAAAATGGACTTCCAAGTCTTAGATGTCAAAAGCGGATCGTACAATATGATCCTAGGGTGCCCTTGGATCCATGCCCTTAAAGCCGTACCTTCTACTTTACACCAAAAGGTGAAAATTCCCATCAACGGTAAAATAATTACAATCCATGGTTCCCCTATGAGAGCCTTTGTAGAAAATGCCACCACCTTGCAAGTTACGGAAGATACCGACACCGAGTTAAGGGGATTTCATGTAGTAAGCCTTTTGGAACAAGACCTAGCCCCGTTCGACTTTGATCACTACACGAACCCATCCATAAATTTCATGATGAAACAACAAGGTCACTTCCCGGGGTTATCACTAGGCAAAAATCCCGACATCGCAACTAAGTTCCGAGATCCCATCGGACAAACCCATACAATAGGCCTCGGATACCCCGCAACAGAAAATGAGATCCGCGAGCGTGTAGTGGTCATGCGCGCACGTAAAACTGGAGGTATCCAAATCCCGTCCTACGACCTCACACTAAATGGATACTTCACAAGAGAGGGTGACAACGAACCCTATATAGGATTTTTCAAACCAGCCTACATCAAAGGCATCCGACATCCTGGAATAGAGATATTCCAAGACTGTTACTTCATCCCCGAAACCACACCAAGCACCCTAAAACCCAAACACGCGCCTTGTATGGATGGCTTAGCCACCAGTCTCTTATTCGGAGAAGAGCGTTTCGTTCCCGCGAGTCCCAGTGAGCTAGTCAATATAATCATGATCGACAAGCAGTTCGACCCCACTTCCCTCATAGTTAGAACCAACGAAGACCAAGAAAGTGGGGGGGGGGGGGGGGGAGGAAATCCGTCACGTGGACTAACGAGAATGGTAGGAAGTTCAAGTTAACCACAGAAGAAGGGAGGATGTTTGAGGAGTCCGAGTCCGAGTCCGAAACAGAGTCTGAGTCTGAGTTTGAAACAGGCCAGGAATCTAGTATCGTTTGTCACCGACCTGCATCTGTGTCTGTCCAGGACGAACCGGGGCCTATCCCGGAAGTCCCAATAATGTTACCTCTGTCAAGTGAACAGAGGACCTCCTTGTCCAAAGCCCACGACATGCTCGATTTAATTAATAATAAAAACTGGGGGGGGGGGGGAGGAAATCCGTCACGTGGACTAACGAGAATGGTAGGAAGTTCAAGTTAACCACAGGAGAAGGGAGGATGTTCGAGGAGTCCGAGTCCGAGTCCGAAACAGAGTCTGAGTCTGAGTTTGAAACAGGCCAGGAATTTAGTATTGTTTGTCACCGACCTGCATCTGTGTCTGTCCAGGACGAACCGGGGCCTGTCCCGGAAGTCCCAATAATGTTACCTCTGTCAAGTGAACAGAGGACCTCCTTGTCCAAAGCCCTCGACATGCTCGATTTAATTAATAATAAAAACATTTTCGCTTACGACTCATCGCACTCAACATGCAATGCCATTATCGATAGCGAACAAAACAAGAATAACCAAGGCGAATCTTATGAAACTTACCTCCCACCCGAGACCTTGAGAGAATTAGCCAGACGAGAGTTAGGCGCATCGATAATCGAAGACACCGAATCTCTAAACATCGGAACCCCTTCTGAAGTCCAAATCCTAAAAGTAGGAACCTCTTTAGATCCCATCGAGAAGGAGCACCTCATGAACCTACTCATGCAATACAAAGATGTCTTTACCTGGTCTTACAAAGATATGCCAGGCATCGACAGAGATATTGCCGAGCATCGAATCCAAATCAAACCCGGGTTTAAGCTAGTAAAACAAAAGCTACGCCGCATGCGACCCGAGTGGGCCCTTAAGGTCAAGGAGGAGGTAGATAAACAATTTTGGGCCGGGTTCATACACGTTTCCGAATACTATGACTGGGTGGCCAACATAGTCCTCGTCCTTAAAAAAGACGGAAGAATCTGGGTCTGTGTAGATTTCCGAGACCTCAATAAAGCCAGCCCAAAGGATGACTTCCCCTTACCAAATATAGATATCCTAGTAGATAATACCGCCGATCACGCCCTACTTTCCTTCATGGACGGGTATGCTGGGTATAATCAAATAAAAATGGCAAGAGAGGACATGTTTAAAATAGCCTTCACCACGCCTTGGGGAACCTATTGTTACTCGGTGATGCCCTTCGGACTTAAAAATGCTGGGGCAACCTATCAAAGAACCGCAACCACACTTTTACACGATATGATGCACAAAGAAGTCGAGGTGTACGTAGATGACATGATTGTCAAATCCCGGGACCGAGAAGGGCATGTCCCGGCCCTTGAAAAACTCTTCAAGCGCCTACGCCAATATAATATGAGGCTTAACCCACAAAAATGCGCCTTTGGGGTGACATCGGGAAAACTTTTGGGTCATGTGGGGAGCCAACGAGGAATAGAGATAGACCCCTCCAAAATAAAAGCCTTGTTAGACATGCCTTCACCCTCCAATGAAAAGGAGATTAGAGGGTTTCTGCGAAAGGTTCAATACATTAGCCGCTTCATTGCCAAACTAACCATGGTCTATGAGCCCATTTTCAAAAAAAACTCAAAATAACCGAACCCACTGTCTGGGATGATAAATGTCAAAGAGCCTTTGACAAGGTAAAAGAGATACTAGCACAACCTTCGGTGTTAATGCCTCCTAAGAAAGGACTACCACTTTCCCTATACCTCACCGTAACCGAAACCTCAATGGGGGCCATGTTAGCACAAACCGTTAACAAGGAAGAAAGAGCTATTTAGGCCCTGTTCTTTTCGGCTGAAACAGGGCTGAGCTGAGCTGGTCGGATAGAAGCTGAGCTGAGCGGAGCTAAACTAAAAGAAGCTGAAACTAATAACTACTTATATAAAGTATCTAACAATATATTAAAAAAAGAAAAAAAAATATAACACCAATTAATAATAATAATGATAATAATAAAATTTATTAAAATAAATAAATAAATAATAATAGTAACAACAACAACAACATAGTACTCTCTCTAATTCATTTGATTTCTGCTTTTGTTTTTTCATACTTGACCATAGTAAAATTTGTTAGGTATATATCTTTGATTATGTAATATACAAAATTTCATATTTTGATATTCTTAAATTTTAATACAATACAAATAATACTCATATGCTATATTGTATGGTATGTATATATATATTCATATATATATATATTGATGGGGGTCGGTAGCCTGCAATGGGTCGCCCGCCATTTGGCTCCCAGGATGGCCCGACCCAGGAACGAAGAGGAGCCTGCCCGGCAGGCCATTAAGCGAGGAGTCATCACTCCAAGGCACCCACCCGCTCGGCAGGGCAATACCGCCATCTAAGCAGGGCAACCAAGACCCTCTGCCTTCTGGTCCTCGGGTGTTCACATGCCCAACAGGGGCAGGGGAGACCAAGGGCCCTCCCGTCATTTTGCCTAAGGTAAAGGGGAATGAGTGGACGAGGTGAAACCACTTGTCACCCTCTCGTCCACCCATTCTCCCACTCTCTCTCCTTCTTCCTCTCTCTTGTGGGAAGGTATAAATACTCTTCCATTTCCCATAAGGAGGGGGTTTGGAATTTCTCTCTCTAGACTCTCACTCTATAACCGCCACCTAATTCCTCACGAGCTAGGTTCCCAAAGGCTATTCACGAACTGACTTAGGCATCGGAGAGGGTTCCCCCGGACAACTCCGGGGCCCTGTGCGTTCATTGTGCAGGGATAGACCGTCTCCGCCGGGGAAGTTCGATCATCGGAGTGTGGAGAAGGGGAGATCAAAGGAAGACTAGCATTGATCGCTTTGAACATCAATTACACTTGTTAAGATCCGAACTCAAAGTCGGGTTTAATTGTTTCCACACCGGAACAATTTGGCGCCGTCTGTGGGGAGGAATCTGGTTGTACCTACGAAATCACCCCCAAAAATCAACCACAATCAATCACAACAAAAATGCCTGAAATCATAGAGGTAAGCTCCAGGGCGGGTCCGACGGTACCACCGGTGATCCCCCCATATGGAATGCCTGCACCTGGGAGAACGTCCGCCGCAACAATCCCAGGGGTGGGGCGTACCAGCCTTCGTGAGACGCCTGAGGAAGGCGCTGCAGTCACAGTTGGGCAGCCTTCTTCTTAGCGAAGCTTAATCAAGAGTTCACTCCAGAGGACTTGGTTGGCAGGATCGCTACTACTCCCAGGCAGCTTCACTTTTAGAGTGGAGAAGGTGCTAGGGGTACGAAACGAACCGCCGCCAGGAACATCCAACGGAAAGCATTGAAGGTGGCTCAGGGGTACCAACAAGCCCAGAAACGCATTACCAGCAATCAAGAGCAGCCAGCTCAACAACAAGCGTTCTCCATAAACACTACGAAGTCCACGGCTGCCAGGGAAAAAAGGGGTCTATTTCAAGGCCTCCAAGACCAAATGAGGCATAAAGAGCCTGCATCTAAACGTCTGGGAGAGAAGCAGGGCGGAGTCTTCTCCAGGTTGACGCCAACAGCAGAGGAGCAACCAGCTCCAGGGCTATCTCAAAGCCTTCAATCCAGGCTCAATCGGGGGCGACCACTCGAGTCAAGGGATCGCCAAGGCGACAACCTTGATCAGCCCCAGAGAAAGAGATCCAGACATCTCACATCTGATAGGGAGGATGAGGCTATAAGCAGGCTGCCGCCAGGGCACCGCTCCCCCAGTGGAAGGAAACCGACCCCTGGAAAATGGGATGACCACGGTTACTACTCTGGAGGGAGCAGGTCACGATTGGTAGGCAGGCCCACCAAAACACCACTCCACCCTGACGTACAAGAGTACCCCATCCCAAAAATTAAAATGCCCTCCGTCAAATTCGACGGGACTTCAGACCCAGAAGATCATTTGGCAGCTTTTGAAAGTCACATGGGCATGTATGATGTAGACGACGCAGTCTGGTGCAAAGTCTTTCCAACTACCCTGGTTGGACTAGCACAGGGATGGTTCAGGGATCTGCGTCAAGGATCGATAAGCTTCTTCATAGAACTAGCCGAAGCTTTCTTAGAGCAGTACGCAGGGAACAAGAGGCGTCGGCTCACTCGGTTTGACCTGATGACCCTGAAATAGAAAAAGGGGAAAAGTGTTAGAGAGTACCTAAAAAGATTTGACCTGTCCTACCAGCAGGTTAGAGAGATTGACGACTCGAGTGCTGCATACGCTCTGACCATCTCACTGCTCCCAGGGGAGATGAAGAACCAGATGATCAGAGCTCAGCTTGAGACCCTGGCTAAAGCCAGAAAAATTGCCGAGGGCTTCACACTGCAGGAAGAGTTCCACAGCCTACCGGATACCCCCGCAGGACCTCAGGAGGGACCACAGGGTGGACGTGGCAGGAACGAGCAAAACAGACAGAAGGATGAGGGGGAGGGGGGATACCCCAAGAAAAGAACGCAAAGCGTACCAACCCAGATTCGATAGCTATAAAGCCCTTAACAAATCCAAGGCAAAGATTTTCAAACTGGAGAAAGAGACGGCTAAATGGAATCGCCCCAATAAGCCTCGCAGCCCAAAAGGAGATCCAAATTTTTTTTGCACATTCCAAGATTGTGTGGGGCACACCACCGAGGAGTGCCGCCACCTGAAAGACGAAATTGAGAAGCTTATCAGAAATGGCTGGCTGAGCAATTACGCAGCAAGAAACAAAAGCCAGAAAGACGTAGCAGATAAGCCTGAAGGCTCGGCGCAGACTCGCATGATAATCCACGTGATATCAGGGGATGCAGGGGGCCAAACAAGCAGGAGAAGCCAAAAAAGGCAGATCCGGGAGTTGCGAAACCAAATCTGCTATGCTGAGAGGACAGGGAGTCCCAAGGGCACGACCCTGAGCATCACCCCAGAGGATGCAGGGCGGGTAATATACCCTCACAGTGACCCTCTAGTACTGTCACTGAAAATCAGCAACCACATCATAAAAAGATGCATGGTAGATACAGGAGCTTATACCAATCTACTGTACAAGGACGCATTCGAAAGGATGGGCCCTGAAAAAAGGCACCTGAGGCCAGCCCCTGGATCCCTGTATGGGTTTAGCGGGGCGGGTATACTCCCCATGGGTATCATTGACTTGCCGGTAACATTTGGGGAAGGAGCCTCCGACAGGAATGTTAGGGCTTCATTTGTTGTAGTAGACGCGAGGTCTGCATACAACGCCCTGATAGGCAGAGCTACCTTGGACGAAATCGAAGCCGCCATATCAATCAGGGCTCTGACTGTAGCCCATGTAACATATTTTGGCATGGAAGGGAAAATTCATGGGGACCAGGAGTCAGCCAGACAATGCTATTCTGTGGCCCTCCAAACCCATGAAACCGAAAGAAAGGGAAAAAGGAAAGTTGACAGTTCCCCCAGCAGGGAGGGTGAGATCCCAGCCAGACATCAGGCAGCTGAACACCTGGAACCTGAGAGGGAAAGTATGCTGGTGGACCTGGAGCCTGGCAGACAAGTCCTCATAGGAGCTGATCTGGAGGCGTCCTACCAGGCGGAACTAATCAGGGTCCTGAGAGATAACAGGGATGTGTTCCCTACTCGGCAGACGAAATGCCGGGGGTCGACCTGGCTTATATTGTTCACAGGCTGAACGTAAATCCGGAGGCCCGCCCTGTCAAGCAAAAGAAAAGAAACATGTCCGCAGAGAAGAACCTAGCCATAAAGGAGAAAATAGAAAAACTTTTGAAAGCAAATTTCATTGAAATCTGTGATTACCCTGAATGGCTGGCAAATGTTGTAATGGTGAAGAAATCCTCAGGCGCATGGAGAATGTGCGTGGACTTCACGAATCTCAACAAGGCCTGCCCAAAAGACTGTTATCCCCTTCCCAGAATAGACCAGCTGGTAGACGCCACCAGTGGGTACTCCACGCTAAGCTTTCTGGATGCCTTTTCAGGGTACCATCAGGTGTACTTGTGGCAGCCTGACAGGTTGAGGTGTGCCTTCATTACCAGCCATGGCACTTATATGTACAAAATGATGCCGTTTGGGCTGAAAAACGCAGGCGCCACCTACCAGCGATTAGTAGACAAGGTTTTTGAGAAACAGAAGGGTAGGAATTTGGAGGCCTACGTCGACGATGCAATTGTAAAAAGCAAAGGGGACAAGGAACACTTAACGGACCTACAGGAAACCTTCTCCTCCCTACGCGCTTACAAGATGAAGCTCAACCCCAAGAAATGCACATTCGGAGTTCGCTCCGGAAAATTCCTGGGTTTTCTGGTCAGCGAAAGGGGGATAGACGCCAATCCTGAAAAGGTTCAGGCAGTCTTGGACCTCCCAGAACCGAAGACCATTAGATATATCCAGCGCCTAACTGGCAGGATGGCTACCCTGGCACGCTTCATCGCCAGGTCAGCAGACAAATCAACTCTGTTCTTCAAGGTGTTGAAAGGCAACAAACAGTTTAAATGGGAAGCCGAGCAAAAGGAAGCCTTTAGACAACTAAAGGAATATTTGAAAAAGCTCCCTACCCTGGCAAGACCAGTGGTAGGGGAAAAACTTTTCCTTTACATCGTTGTGACCAACTTGACAGTAAGTGCAGTTATCTTAAGAGAGGAAGCAGGCTCTCAACAGCCTATATACTTTGTGAGTCATGCCCTGGGGGCAGCCGAGAAAAATTACCCAGTGGTTGAGAAGGCAGCATACGCAGTCGTCGTTGCATCCCGAAAGCTCAGACCATACTTCGAAGCACACCCTGTTGTAGTGCTAACAGACCAACCATTGGAAAAAGTCTTGGAAAAGTTCGAGAAATCAGGAAGGTTTCTGAAATGGGCCGTCGAGTTATGCGGGCTCGGAATATCCTATCAGCCCAGGGCAGCCATAAAAGCACAAGCCCTGGCAGATTTTCTGGCCGAATGCTCCCATTGGGAGGAAAATGATCCCCCCACCGGAGAATGGGTAGTGTACACGGACGAATCTTCCACGACCAACGGTGCAGGGGCAGGGGTCGTGTTGACCAGTCCTGAAGGAACGGACTTTGAGCATGCTCTCAGGTTCACCTTCCCTGCATCCAACAACGAGGCCGAGTATGAGGCCGTCCTTGCAGGCATAAAATTGGCCAGAGCAGCCGGGGCAGAACGGGTAATTCTGGCAACAGACTCCCAGCTCATCGCCAACCAAATCAATGGAGAATATGAAGCAAGAGACCAGGCTATGGCCGCGTATTTGGAAAGGGTGAAGCAAGAGCTGTCAGGACTTAAGTCCTACGAAATCAGACAGATTCCCCGGTCCCAGAATAACCGGGCAGATGCTCTATCAAAACTTGCCAGCTCCAGCTTACAAGACATACGAAGATCGGTCTAGGTGGACGTGGTCCAAGAAAAATCTACCACCCCCTGCCAGCCAGTCAGTGTCGTTGAGGAAGATGGCCCTGGAAATTAGATGACCCCAATCATCCAATTCAAAAAACATGGAATCCTACCGCTTGACCCCGCTCAAAAGAGAAAAACTCTGGCAAGGGTCGCATGGTTTGTACGAATAGGAGATGACCTATACAAAAAGTCGTTTTCCTCACCCCTGCTCAAGTGTCTAGGGGCAGGGCAGGCGGAGGAAGTCCTAGATGACATTCATTCAGGAATCTGCGGGCATTACATAGGAGGAAGGTCCCTGGCCCTCAAAGCCCTGAGGGCAGGGTACTACTGGCCGACCTGCTAGCAGACGCAAAAGGCCTGACTCGAAAATGCAGAAAGTGCCAACTCTTTGCCCCGTCAATCCATGCTCCAGCCCAGGAGCTCAGGCCAATCATTTCCCTCATTCCTTTTGCTGCCCACTGGAATGCAGACACTTTAAAGAAGTACTATGCTTAAAAATACGAAGCTAGGTAGCTCTTTTTTACTTTTCAAAGAAAACCGGCGGAGGACGGTCTAAACAAAAATGTCGACGACTCCGACCACAAATGATTGTAGCAAATTCCAAAGAAATGAAAAGTTTGCAGTTCATACTCATTGTCTGTTCAAAATTGGCAGTTTTTTATTCACAAACGAGCAGGGGGCAATAGGGGGAGGCCCCCCTGTTGCTGAAACCAAGGAAAATAGGCCCCCTAACAAAACTTTTAGTCCCCCTGCCTACCTCCGGGCAGACAGGGGGCAGGCCCACTAGACTTCGACCAGAAGCCAGGGTCAGGCTGGGTCCTATGAACCAAAACAAACAAAGACTGTGGGCAATCCCCCCAACCTTGTATAAAAAATGCCAAAAACCCCTTCCTGCCTCTGGGCAGGCAGAGGGCAGGTCCTCTGGACTTCGAACAGAGGCCAGGGTCAGGCTAGGCTTCGCACGCCAAAACAGACAAGGACTGGGGGCAATCCCCCCAACCTTGTATAAAAAACGCCAAAAACCCCTCCCTGCCTCTAGGCAGGCAGGGGGCAGGCCCCCTGGACTTTGAACAGAGGCCAGGGTCAGGCCAGGCTTCGCACGCCAAAACAAGGACCGGGGGCAATCCCTCAAACTTGCATAAAAAACGCCAAAAACCCCTCCCTGCCTCTGGGCAGGTAGGGGGCAGGCCCCCTGGACTTCGAAAAGATCAGAGGCCACGGTCAGGCCAGGCTTCGCACGCCAAAACAGACAAGGACTGGCGGCAATCCCCCCAACCTTGTATAAAAAACGCCAAAAAACCCCTTCCTGCCTCTGGGCAGGCAGGGGACAGACCCCCCTGGACTTCGAACAAAAAGCCAGGGTTAGGCCATGTCTTTAAAAAGGAAAAAGCAGATTGAAATATAAAGAAAGACATTCATAACAGATTAAGTGTTTTTACAAAAGAACATTAGAAAGATCCTACAACAAGGGGACTAAAATATTACAAGACAGCCGGCCACATCAGAGCTCTGGCGCAAAAGTTAAAAACTATCGAAGGATAAAAGCACAGCAGGATCAGAGCAAGAGAAAAAATGGTAAAACCCCTGCACATTAAACGTTGGGGGCATCCTGACTAGGACCAGCATCCTCCTCAGCCGGCCTGTTAGCCCGGGCTTCATTCTTGATAGAGTAAAGGCTTCTGAAGGCTTCCTCGTTGAAATCAGGGAACATCTCCCTGATTACTTCCATGACGAGTTCCAGCGAAGAGTTGGCCCCATACTGAAAACTCTTATCCACCGCGATTTCAGTTTCCTCTAGGATGGCATCTTTCTACTTTTGCCATTCTTCGCCTTTGACCTTCAGATCATCCTGGGCCTGCTTAAGCTCTGAGTCAGCCTTGGACAGACGCTCCTCCAAGTCGACCGCCCTTCTTTTCGCATACTCCATTTCAGCCAAAGACTTTTTTACCTGCTCCACCGCCAGCCTGCTCTCTTTCAAGTCCGCCTCCAGCCTTGACACTTCCCTCACAGCCTTCTCCCCCTGAAGTTTCCATTGAGTCGCCTGACCCTTCACTTCCTCCATCACACCTTCTTGCTTTGCCAACTTATCCTTCAAGTTGCTGATCAAGATGACATCCCTCTCAACCATGGCCAGACGATCAGGATGGGGAATCCCAGGAGTGACAACCAGCTCTTCATCACTCAGGCGGCTGAGAGCCGCCAGCTCAGAAGAGGCTTGCAGCACCCTGGAGGTGCGCAGAATATACTGAATCACTTGGTGAGAGGTAGAAGTTACAGACTTGGTGAGGCGGTCTGCCAAGACGGCCCCAGAGTCTGAAAGCAAGGCAGACACGTCCACACTATCGCCCGCAGTATAGTGGAATTCCGTGTTCTCCTCTGAGAAGAGGGTGCCTGGAATGTCACGGGCAGGGCGCTTAGGCTCAGGGGTTTCAACATCGGTCTCCAGGTCAACCACATGTGTAGCCCCAGAAGGTTCTCTATCTCTTTTCCTCCTGCATTCCAGGGGGACACTCTCCCCAGTTCCTTCAGAATCAGCAGGGCGTGATCCCTGGGGAGTGTGAGTCCCAGCAGGGGAATCACCCCGCTTGCCGGCAGGGGAAGGGGTGGCCTCTGAGGTGACCTCCGCCTCTGCACCCTGAACATCAGAGGGAGGAGCCGTTGGCTTTGCAGGCGGCAGTCTTGGAGGAAGGGGGAGCCTTTGACTGGCTGAAAGACTCTTCACAAACTTCATTAGATTCTTCTCACCCTTCTTGTAGCTCAAAAGAAGGGAGGCACGCTTTGAAACAATCAGGAAATCCTCGTTCAAGCCAAGTCTCCTTATCTCCTTCCTCGACCAAAGGCAAGAATTGGAATCTGCAGGGCAAAAGAATAACCAGTTAAAGAAGAAACATAGAAATATTGAGCTTCAGAGCAACAAGGCCGATGAAGATCCCTGAACTACCTTCTTCAAGGCCAGGAATCAGGCCCACTCGGCCCAAATAGTTATCTGTGGCTATGAGCTCCGCATGAGGGAGCCAGAAGCCAGGGCTGCAAACTCCGGACTTATCAATAACAGCCACAAATTTCTTGATCACTTTCTCGTCCCGCCTGTTCAATTTTACCTCCAAGGCTTTCCCCCCAACACCTGGATGGTGCTCCTCACGAGTTTCCAGGAGAGTATGGATGTGATTCCTAAAGTGCCTAGGAATCTTCCACCCGGAAACGCTGTGTACATATAAAAAATTGTTCTTCCAGTCTTTCAGACTGTTTAAGGCCGGCCAGACTAAAGTGTATCCCTTCTGCCTCTGAAGGGACCATACCCAGGGGAGCCATTCCCCCCCTGATGAGGACACCATCTGCAGCCCCACCATATAACGCAGGGCATCAATGGAGGGCCCCTCCCCATGAAACATGCAGGTCCATGTATAGGATATTAACGACCTGATCGCAGTAGCAGTTAACTGGGCTATGGCCACGTTCATCCTCCTGAAGGCCTCCTCTAGGAAGGGGTGCAGGGGGAACCGCAGGCCGAACTCTAAACTTTTATGATAGACGGCTATGCAGCCATCAGGGGGACAACATACTGTGTCTTTTTCCCCTGGGATTAAAATCGTATACCCCTCCCCGAAATTGTAAAAACCCCCAATGGCCTCAGCAGCGTTAAGTGCTAAAATTAAATCTCCATTTTTGGCTTCAGGGTAAGTCCTCAAAGGGATCCGGTACTTGGCCTTATCTAGATAATATGTCCTATCCTTCTCTCTGGGGACAAGGGGACCGGCTATTCTAGAGGGGTTTATCTCCATGGCCTCGTCGTCGGAATCAACGACATTAAAGGGGGCAGGTTCAGGGGAGTTGGCATCCTCTCCCTCAAAGTGATCCTCCCCAGTAGACCTAACCCCAGAGGAGGAGGCTAGGTTAGTCATACCCTCCTCCCCACCCTCCGTCCTCTCAAACGACGGATCGACAAATGTGAGAATACGAGCGCGAGACATTGATTCAGGAAGGGAATATATGAAGAAATTAAAAAGACGAGGATATAGGCTGAGATTCTAACCTAGAACGATGATTGCCGCTTGAAAATCCGAAGGGAGAAGCTCCTCAGTCTTAAGAAAAGTTCTCAACAATGGAAGAGTATGGAGGAGTGAAGAAGGTTTTTTGAGTTTGAAAAGTGTGAAAGAGGGAAATAGGGGGAGGAGAGAGACTTATATAAGCCCAGATAGCTGAGGGGTCGTCCCTCTAACAGTACCTCCCAAGAACTACCCCACGTGTCGCATTTTGAACATCAACCGCCCACCTCTTCTCAAGAAGAGCCTCGAAAAGGCAAACGGTGTCAGAGGATTGATCATCCGGTAATGTCATCCCCGCATTCATTCAAAAAAAAAAACCGCCTGATCTTTCATTCATTGATAAAGGCCCAAAAATGGGCAAGTTACATTCAAACAAATGAAAAAGTACAAAAAGAGCCTGACTTTCTGGCTCAATTAACCAGCCTGCGAATCCTGAGCATGCCTAGTCATCATCAGGGCCCGAGTAATTCCTTGGGCTGTAGTCATCCAGAGCTGACCCCCAGTCCCAATCATCAGAGTCCTTGAAAGGATCAGTAGGGAAGTCATCCTCGCCACCGCCGGAGGAGTAGCCTTGGCCTTCACTATCCCCGGAATCACGGCTGTTGATGTCCCAGTCCCTGCCGTAAGGAACCGTCCTGACGTCATCACAGGAACCACAACCCACCTTCTTCACAGGAGAAGAAGGACCCGACTCAGGGGATGAGTTAAACTCAGGGCAGTTAGGAACGAACTGCTCTGGGTGTAGCCAGGGGAAGCACGTATAACACCCCCGATCAAAACAGCCAGAGCAGCGCCTAATCATGGGCCCAGGTGGGGATGAGGATTGGATAGGACGCTTGCCAACCCTAGCAGCTCTCCCTCTAGCAGCTCTCCTCCTGGCATTCCGAGAAGAGCGAAGCCGAAGTCGCCTACTGCGACGCAGGGCCAGGAAAGCCGCCCTTGGATATCTCAATCTCCAGAATCCTTTAAAGCGAAAAGTACCCACACGAACTCCACAGCGAAGAACTGTTTTGTTAACCCAAGACATTGTTCTTTTAAAAATGAAGCTAGAAGAAGAATTGAGGACGGAACGTGAAAATGGTGGATACCAGAATTTATACAAAGACAAGACCCACCATTTATGGCACCCCAACCACTTCAGTAAAGAGAAGAGCCAATCACGGAGAGGGCACGCTGCCCAAAAATCCTCTTTGCAAAAGAGGTAATCATGAGCGAAGAACATTCCAACTCTTTGCATGCCCAATGCAGTTGAGTTTCTTTCCTCAGGAACATGCAGCGCATTAAATGCTAAAGAGTCAACCTCCCATCCCAGAGATCGCCTGCCAAGGAGAGCCCTGCTTCCCCTTAGACGGCGAGGGCCAATTGATGGGGGTCGGTAGCCTGCAATGGGTCGCCCGCCATTTGGGTCCCAGGATGGCTCGACCCAGGAACTAAGAGGAGCCTGCCCGGCAGGCCATTAAGCGAGGAGTCATCACTCCAAGGCACCCACCTGCCCGGCAGGGCAATACCGCCCGCCAAGCAGAGCAATCAAGACCCCCTGCCTTCTGGTTCTCGGGTATTCACATGCCCAGCAGAGGCAAGGGAGACCAAGGGCCCTCCCGTCATTTTGCCTAAGGTAAAGGGGAATGAGTGGACGAGGTGAAGCCACTTGTCACCCTCTCGTCCACCCATTCTCCCACTCTCTCTCCTCTTTCCTCTTTCTTGTGGGAAGGTATAAATACTCTTCCATTTCCCACAAAGAAGGGGGTTGGAATTTCTCTCTCCAGACTCTCACTCTATAACCGCCACCTAGTTCCTCACGAGCAAGGATCCTAAAGGCTATTCACGAACTGACTTAGGCATCGGAGAGGGTTCCCCCGGACACCTCCGGGGCCCTGTGCGTTCATTGTGCAGGGATAGACCGTCTCCGCCGGGGAAGTTCGATCATCGGAGTGAGGAGAAGGGGAGATCAAAGGAAGACTAGCATTGATCGCTTTGAACATCAATTACACTTGTTAAGATCCGAACTTAAAGTCGGGTTTAATTGTTTCCACAACGGAACATATATATATATATATATATATATATATATATATATATATATATATATATATATATATATATATATATATATATATATATATATTAGATATTCTATTTACTAAAAATAGTGTAAAAAAAAAGGTAAATTAACTGTAACAGCATTGAGATAGAGTTGTAAATATTTGAATGTAATATCTATTTCAAGACCTAAAAATATTATAGAGTTGATAATAATATTAATTAATAATTGTTATAATAATAATGATGATAAAAAAAATAGAAAATAATAACAATAATGATAATAATAACAATGACGATGATGATGACGACAACGAGGATGACGATGATAATAATAATTTGTTATTATTATTAACATTAAGAGATATGGGTAATAAAAATAACAACAACAATAATATTATCATTATTATTATTTTGGGTTTTTCTATGGGGTACCCCTTAACTATCGGCTTTTCCAAGTAGTACCCCCGCCTTTTTTGAATTACAAGAGGTACCCCTAAATTTTGTAAATTAGTATATATTGTAACCAAAGTTATAATTTTTCCAACAGAAATTTCTCAATTGATGATATAAATAGTAATTATTCCCTATTTTACTTCTCATCAACCGATATATTTCTTCAATTTGCATCATTTACTCAAAAAAATCCATTCCACCACACTATGACATGAGGGTGATGGAGGGATTGAGGTTGAAGGATTTAAAAGAGTGAGAGAGATAGGTCAATGTGGTCGACAACAGAGTGCATTTTGATGGGCATTTGGTGGCTTGGTGAATGGTAAAGAAAAATAGGTGGTTTGTAGCATCAAATTGGATTGATTAATAAGTTCATTATTCATTTTAAAAAAATAATTGTAATACACTTATCACTTTGGTTATGATATAGAGTGATAAGTAAAGATTAGGGGTACACCATGTAATTCGAAAAAGGCGGGGGTACCACTTGGAAAAGCCAATAGTTGCGGGGTATCCCATAGAAAAACCCTATTATTTTTTATGAAAAACAACTTGCATTAATATCAAAATGTCATAATAATAATAACAACAACAACAATAAGACCTTATTGTAATTTGTTTTGATCTTAATGCAACTCCCGTTTCATATAAATAAATAAATAAATAAATAAATAATAATAATAATAATAATAATAATAATAATATTACTATTATTATTATTAAATATTACTATTATTATTATTATTTTATTTTATTATTATTATTACTATTATTACTATTATTATTATATTTGTTGTTGTTATTATTATTATTATTATTATTATTATTATTATTATTATTATTATTATTATTATTATTATTATTATTATTATTATTATATTTTATTATTATTATTATTATTATTATTATTGAAGTATTATTTTAGGAGCTGAAAATATTGGAGCTGGGCTGAAAATATTAGGGCTGAGCTGAGCTGAGCTTATAAGAGCTGGGCTGAGTTGATAAGAGCTGGGCTGAGCTAATAGAAGCTGAGCTGGTCTGAAATGGGCTGAAAATAAGCTGAAAAGAACAGGGCCTTACTACATTAGCAAAAAATACCTCGAGTACGAAACAAAATACACACCCCTAGAGAGAACCTGCCTCGCCCTAGTATGGCAACCAAAAAACTTCGGCACTACATGCTTAGCCATACCGTACACGTGTACTCAAAAATGGATCCCATCAAATACATTTTCGAGAAACCTGTCCTCAACGGAAGACTAGCCCGGTGGACGCTTATGTTGGCAGAATTTGACTTAACGTACGTACCCCTCAAGGTCATTAAAGGAAAAGTCATGGCCGACTTCTTAGCCAAAAACCCGATAGAAGAAAATTTAACAACCGACACCTGGTCATTTCCCGATGAGAACATTTTGTTCGCTGAGAGTGAATCGTGGGACTTATACTTCGATGGCGGCTCAAACATGAAAGGGCGCGGCATAGGAATCCTACTAATATCCCCAATAGGTGATCATATACCCATATCAGTCAAGCTAGACTTCCCCGTTACCAACAACGCAGCCGAATACGAGGCCTGTCTAACCGGTTTAAAGGCAGCCATATCTCTAGGAGTCAAAAACCTTAGAGTCCACAGAGATTCATCCTTAGTAGTCAACCAAGCCACGGGTAATTGTAAGGTTTATAGCGAAAGCCTAACCCCGTACCAAGCTAAAATAGAAGCAATGTCTAAGGAATTCACCGAAATCGACTTCGTACACATACCCCGCGAAGAGAACCAATTCGCTGATGCATTATCCAAACTAGCCTCACTAATAAACATGCCCGATCACCTCTTTTCCATGCCTATCTGTGTACAAAGAAGCGAACAACCACCCTATATCCACAACCTCGAAACCGACAACGCCACCGAAGAACCTTGGTACAAAGCAATCCTAGACTTTAAAACCCACGGGTCATATCCACCTGACACTAATGCCAAAAACAAAAGAGCCCTACGAATACAAGCCACCCATTACGTCCTGAATCAAGGCCTACTGTACAAACGAACCCCACAAGGAGTCCTCCTTAGATTCATAAACAAAGACCAATCCGAGAGAGTCATGGAAGAGGTACACGACGGAGAGTGCGAACCCCACATGAGTGTACACCTTCTAGCCCGAAAAATAATGAGACTGGGTTATTACTGGATTACCTTAGAGACAGACTGTTGAAGTGCGCTTTTAGAGGAGCCACTGCCAGGCCGTCCCGGTCGGGACCAACCTGTCCCGGTCGGGACCACCGGCCGTCCCGGTCGGGATGATCCCGTCCCGGTCGGGACCGATCAGCTGTAGCTCGCAATTCTTTATTTCATCCTCCTTCATTCTTGCACCCTTAAATATACTTCCCTCTTGTATTGTTTATGGAGGCTACCTTAGTTTAGACTCTCTTAAGCCTCTCTACAAGTTATAAACCCTAGATTTAGTTCCTCACATTAGCGAAAATCTCCCTTTAATCTTTAGTTAATTCTAGTTAATCTTAGTTAATTAGTTCTTGTATTAAGAAGATACTTGAAGATTTCTCCAAGCTTGATAACCTTGGAATTATTTTTGGGTTTCTTATTTATACAAGATTGCATCTTTTCTTCATCCTATTGTTGGTATAATCCTTCTTTACTCTTGTTCTTTGTTATTAATCCAAGTTTGAATCTTTACTTAGTGTTGATTGTTATTGTTCATATTGTTCTTGATGATGAATGTTAGGGTTATGGTGTTGTTTTCTCTTTTTATTGTTGTAGGTAGTTTGATTATGAGTGAGTAGTTTACTTGTGGGTTATTAGGGGGATTAAGGGTAGGATATGGGTGATTAGGGTTTGATTAGGGGTAAAGGGTGAATCTTTGTTGTTAGTCACATACTTGGCACACCATGTGTTTGTTGAATTGCTTGTTTGAGTTGTAGTGGCCATGCTTCTCATGCTAGTCTTCCTCTACTCATTGTTTGTTTTGTGTGTGGACATGTTGAGAATAGTCTTCGACATCGGTTTAAGTTGCGACCGCCCGGACCGAATCTAGCAATTAGGAGGCATCTACACTCTTGATTACCCAAGTCACCCTACTACACTTATGAACCCGACCTAACCCACTCTTTCTTCATATTTGATTCATCTCATTAGTTAGTCATCATTTCCTTAGTTTGCTAGTTGGTTTGATTATTAGCATTGTTTAGCATTGTTATAGTCTAATTCATCATTAGTCTAGCACTTACCTCTCCTCCATCATAGTTTTCCATTTATCGCTTCTTTGTGTTTGTTTGTGTGACCTAGTCTCGTTTTAGGCCGATTTAGTCTAAACCTTGCAACACCGTCTCCGTGGACACGACCCGACTTACCCTAACTACCTTTAGGTGCTAGTTGGTTATTTATTTGGCGGTGGGATCCACGACAAATCCCTACCATCAAATTGGCGCCGTTGCTGGGGACGGTGCATTGTTTAGACTTTGTTTGCTTATTTCTAGACTTAGTTACCCTTCTTCGTGCCCTTCTACCTTCTCTTGTGCATATTCTCTAGTTTTTCTTGATTTCTTAGTCTTCTTTTCTTTTTGTCTCTAGTTGTGCTTGTTTATTATCGTTACCTAGTGCCCATAAAGCACTAGGTGTTCTCACGTTTGTTCTAGTGTGTAGTGTATGTCTAGGCGGGGAGGCGAATCCTTTCTCTTTAATCCAGAGCCGGAAAGGCTTTTTCGAGCTTTTCGCCAACGGACGATTAACCGGGTTAGGATCTCTCAACCAAGTGCAAGCAATACCCATCAAGAGCAAGCTCAAGGAAGCGATATTGAGGAAGCATCTTGAGAGACGGCCGAAGGGAATTTCACCAATCCCTTTGGAGATTCTAGTCCTAGTTCCCCTTCTACATCTACTTCAAATCCGTCTACACCATCTTCTCCCTTACATCCAATAATGCCGAAATTTTCCTCTCACTCTACATTCACGGAAGACGTCTTGCCGGGACCCAATGCTCTACCGGCCGCTTATGCCGGAAATTTTACGGCCAAGACTCACTTCATACAACTTGTGGAAAGTTATCAATTTAGTGGTTTGCCCACCGAAGACCCGCACCAACATATGGAGACCTTCTCCGATTATTGTGACGCTATATCTCAACCCGGGGTTACTCAAGATCAAATTCGTTGGGTACTCTTCCCGTTTTCTCTTATTGGAAAAGCGAAGCAATGGATTAAAGGTCTCGATAGGGCAACCATGGGCATCGACACTTGGAAAAAGCTTGCATTGGCATTCTACCAAACTTTCTACCCTCCGGAGAAGACTAATTTGCTTAGGGCCTCCATCACCGGTTTCCAACAACGGGATGAAGAGAGCTTATATGAAGCTTGGGAGCGACTTAAGTCTTTGGTTAGATCGTGCCCCCATCATGGACTTTCACAATGGTTCTTAGTCCAACAATTTTGGAACGGTCTTTATGAGGACTCAAGAACTATACTAAACATGGGCTCCAATGGTAGGTTCACCGAGGTCGATGATGACCAAACATGGGCGAGAATCGAAGAGATGGCGGTGCATAACTCGCAATACTCAAGGCCTAGGAGGGCAAATCGAGGAGGTAGGCACGAGGTTGATGCTATTACTCAATTAAGCATTGACCTTGGAGCACAATTGAAGACACATATGGAGACCATTGACAAGAAGCTCCAAGGCCACCTCACTCAAGTTCAAAGCATTGGTTCCTCCAACCAAGCCTCAATTCATGAAGTTAATGCTTTGGGATTTGCACCTCCTTTGCCTTATTATGGGATGTGTGATACTTGTGGAATCGTTGGTCATGACCCTATGAATTGTAGAGGAAGTATTGAACAAGTGAATGCTTTTCAAGCGTTCAAGCAAGGTGCCTCTTACTCTAATCAATACCAAGCTTCCAATCAAGTCCCTCAACAACAAGCCTTTCAACACCAACAACAACATCGTCCCTATGTTCCACCTCCCTTAAGGGACAACAACCAAGGTTACCAAGGCAACTCAAGGCCTTTCAACAACTTCAAGCAAAGTAACCAAGGTTCATTCAACAACAATCAAGGGTTCCAACAAGGGAACTTCAACCAAGGCTATCAAAACCACAACCATGGCAACAATCAAGGCCTTAATCAAGGCAATTCTCATGGGTTCCAAGGGAACCGTCAACATCAAGCAACTCAAGGCAATCAACAACAAAGCAAGCCTAGGAGCCGATCTCCTATTCATGACTATGGTACTCCATTAGTCCTCACCAATACTCCGCATAATCCATCATCCCCACCACGGGATTTCGACATACAGAAGAAAATGGTGGATATCCAAAGGAATACTCAAGAAATGCAAAAGAGGCAATTAGATACACAAATGTCACAACAAGGAGCCATTGATCAAATTTTAATGGATAACAAGGAAATGAAAACTCACATGAAGATGATTGAGAATCAAGTAGCACAACTTGCATCGGGAAGTTCCTCAAGACAAAGAGGGCAATTACCTCCTCAAGGTGTAACTCCGACTTTTGAGCATGTCAATGCCATCACCACAAGGAGAGGTACATCTTATGACTCCCCTCCATTCCCTAGTGAGCAAGAGCCAATGCAAGAACCGACAAAGAAAATGGCATCTCCAATGCAAGAAAGCTCAAGCCTTGATAATCCAATAGAGGAGCAAGTCTTATGGGAGGTTGAGAAACCCCAACAAGACAAGCTTCCCCCACTTCAAGCAAAAGATAAGGGAAAAATGAAAGTGTCATTTGAAGAGCCCACCCCGATTGAGCAAAATAAATACCAAATCAAGTTGCCTTTCCCAACAAGGCAAATGAAGACCAAGGTAGACTCTCAATATGACAAGTTCCTTAGTATTGTGAAGAATTTGGATGTGAGTGTCCCGTTTACCGAGCTACTTACCCAAATCCCGGCATATGGAAAATTTATGAGAGAAATATTGGCTAGGAAGAGATCCGTCGACAAGGAAGAGACCATTGCGTTCACAAGAGTGGTGAGCGAGCTCATTCAAGGTTCTATGCTTCCAATGTTAAAGGATCCGGGTAGATTTTCGATCCCTTGCACCATAGGGCACTACAAGATCGAAAGAGCATTATGCGATTTGGGTGCGAGTGTGAGCATCATCCCTTATTCTATTTGTTGCTGACTTGGGATGAAGGAGCTTAAAAGTACCTCTATCACGCTCCAAATGGCCGATAGTTCATTCAACCGACCATTGGGAATGCTAGAGAATGTGCCGGTGAGAATCGGTAAGTTCTTCATTCCGGTTGACTTCATCGTGCTCGATATGCCGGAAGATGCCAACACTCCCATTATCCTTGGGCGCCCATTTTTACACACCGTCGGTGCTATGATCGATGTGAAGAATGGTAGGATCACCTTCGAGTTAGGCGAAGAGAAGCTAGTGTTTGACCTCCAAGGTAACACTTCGCCTACTAATTATGAGTCTTGCAATATGATCCAAGCCACTAAAAACATCGATCTAGGGGGAGAATCGGGACAAAGCTTGAACAAGAACTCTTTTGTACTTGAGGATGATGACTCCGATTTGGAGGAAGATGAGTGCCCATATCATGGGCTTGATGACAAGTTGAAAAGCAAGGAGAAGGATGAGCCTCCCTTGGGGCCACATGAAGACCGGTGGACGTTTGGGTATATCCCCAAAGACCAAAGTACAAGTTCAAGTCGTTGAACTTGGAAGATCGGAATGCCCCGAGAACGTCAAGGCAAGGCCATGAAGAGCCTTGGTATGTGGTTGGTTATATCTCGAGCTTGATTGAAGATTTTGCTAGGGCCTTCGACTTGTTCCTTCGTGCCCCTGATGGAGATGGAACTAATTTTGGTTGTTGAAAAAGAATGAAGAATGTACCACCTTGGTTTGACGGAGTTCCACAAGAACCGTCTCTTTGTATATATCTCTTTCTCTTATAGTTTGATTGGTTTTGTGAATTTCTTGATTATATGGATGATTGATGAGCGTTGTGAGGGAGGGAATTTGATGTGTTGTTTGAGTTTATTGTGATAGGTGTGAAGTGGAAGTGATTCCTAGGGAAGAGCGGTCACTGTTGGAGCTTGGATTGTGTGTAGGGAAGTCGGTTTTTGAAGCTTGGTACGAGCTTTTGGGAGCTATAGAGGGTTAGGAGACTCTTCCCGGCCTAGAAGAGGTCATCCCGTCCGGGATGGAAGGCCCATCCTGACCGGGAAGGATGTCATCCCGTCCGGGATGAGGTGCACAAAAGATGGGTTCACTGACAGCTCATCCCGACCGGGACGAGGTCTTCCCGACCGGGACGAGACGGTCATCCCGACCGGGACCACCCATCCCGACCGGGATGGACCCCCTGTCCTCCTTTGGCTCTTTTCTTCGTTGTTTGAGACCACCCAACCACTTTATACCCCCTCCCAACCTCCCTACATGTCCTTACTCTCGTTGTATGACCCTTACACCTCACATGCACGTTTTCACCTCACTTTCTCTTCACTTTAAACCGACTTTCACATCAAAAACCCCCTCACTATACCTTTCTACCCCAACCATGGAACCGGATCGCGATTGGAGAGGGATAATGACGACGACGACTAGCTACGTGCCGATTTGACTTATGAGACGATGGAGCGAGTGAGTTGCTACCCATATGGTATGGCAACTATCCTCTCTTTTCCGTTTTTATAGCTTGTCCTCTTTTGTTTATTCCCTGTCCCTTCTACACTTTTGGGTCATGGTGGCCCTCGGGGCCTTGGTAGTTATTGCTCCCGACTCTTGATGACGTGACTACATCGAGAGTCATTTCAAAATCCAAATTTCTCAAGATTTTCACCCCTTTTATAGGAATTAGTCGAATTTGGGCGGAATCCGGGCTAGGTGACTTGATTACACCTAGTCCTCCCCTCCCATTTCTTTTTTTATTTCTTTCTTTTTCTTTCTTCCCCCTTCCATATCTTTTCTTGTCTCGGCCCATGGTGACTTGACTACACCCCGGCCGGACACCTTCTACCTTTTATTCATCTTCATTTTTAATTTGTAGCTTTATTTTCGTAGTTTCTTTTGTTTTTCTTTTGTCTCTCCGCACACTACGATTGAGCATATGAGGACATTGCTCGGTTTAGGTGTGGGGGAGCGATATTCTAGCGTAGTTAGTTTTATTTTCTTAGTTTTTGGAAAAAATCTTTAAAATCCATAAAAATTTGAAATTTTTTCACAAAAATCAAAAAGATTTTTCTTTTGTGTGTTTTCCTCTTATGTCATTGTGTCGTATATTTGTTTTGTGTGCGTGTTTTGCCTCCCTTTCCCTTATAGGTTACTTTAATCGCCGTTAACTTTGGAAGGCTTTCAAGACTCCCGGTAACATCTTATCTCTTTTTCTTCTTTACCTCTTGCGGAGTTTGGAGAAGATTGTGATGTTGTGTGCTAGGGTGGAGCTTTGTAAAGTGTGGATGATTTGGTGGCTTGTTTGGATGATCGGGGTGGTGTTTATGTTGTGTATGTGTTCATTTTGTGTTATTTTTGTTTCGTTGCTTTTACTGCTTTTTCTTTCGTTTTCGTTGAGTCTTTGTTTTGTGTTTTGTTGTGTGTCTTGTGTGTAAATCTTTTTCGAAAACCCGGTTTAGAGGCTAGTGTGTGAGTGTGCACTTTCCCTTCATAGTAGTGTAAATCGAGTCTTGAACTTTAATCTAGTAGAATGACCCTAAATCAATGATCTCGTTGGTCCTTTACCTTGAGTCCACCTAGCTTACTAGGGATTTACTACGGGATTTGCATTTTGACCATTATGACCACCCACGGTGTGAAAAGGCCTTGGTTGCCGAGTCCCGTTCCCTAGGTGACCGTGTTCGGAATTGTTTGATTAGTCCAAGTTCTCCACTTTTTGTGGGTTTGAAGAGGGATCGCGACCCCCGACTCACCCATTCCCCTACCTCCTTCACATCTCCACACAATAAAATAGCAAATTGTTGGAGTCATCTTTCTTGTTGCAATAAGAAATGCCAAAAAGCCAAATCAAGCCAAAAGGGCAAAGAAAAGAAAATGAAATAAAATGAAAGAAAGAAAAGAAAGAAGAAAAAGAAAAGGCACAAAAGCCAAAAAGAAAATAGAAAAGAAGAAAAAGAAATGGCATGGCAATAAACAAATCAAAACGTCGAAAAGAAAGAAAATGCCAAAAGAAAATCGTCTCACAAAAAGATCTTAACCCCACAAAAATAAGCCTTTTTCCCACTTTTGCCGTGAAGAGCCTACCAAAGGACCGAGTCCCGAGGAAGGATGATAGCGGCATTAGTCGGTCTTCCCTCATTTTTGCAATTATTTCCACCTTTTTACTTGGACTAGTTAGGCGGTTTTGGACACGGGACGACCCTCTTGGCTCACGCTAAAGGGGGCGGGGTCTCACTTACCTACAGTGTCGACTAACACCGTGGATCATCACTTCCCACTCCGCCGAGCGTCCCGTAGTACGTTTTTAGAAAGTTAGGAGGACCTAGGTAAGTTACCAACGTTTTTGTTGCTTTATCGTCATACTATTAGGGTTTAGTCCACCTCAGTTTGTATTGCTAGCTTGGGAACGTTGTCACTTACCTCGAGTCCTAAACCGGTTCTTCTTTCACCGCTTTTAGAGGGAAGCGGTTTTTGTTTTTCTTTGGGTGCAACCGATTATGTGTTCGTTTGTGTGTTTGTTTGTTTTTGTGTTTTGTGTCCGGTTGCATCCACAGTTTTGTCGCAAGACCCCACTTGCCTTGCGGAGTGCACTTTTCCTCTAAGTGCACTCGCATGACTTGAAAGGGCGTAGGGTGCGCTAATACCCATTCGGCTAGTATAGTACTCCCTCCGTCCCTAAATGATTGTCCCATTTCCCTATTACTTGTGAGGAGTATTTTAATGAAACGTGACAATCTTAGTGGGACGGAGGTAGTAGTTAGTATGTGCTTACTCGAGGGTGAGTAAGGGTTAAGTGTGGGGGAGTTGATAAGTGTAGTTTGTAGTGCCTATTTCGTAGTATTTTGGTCCCATTTTCCTTGTGGAATCGCTCCTTGGGAGCGATTCATGGGCTACTTATGCTTCCTCTAGCTCGTTTCAGGTTCCCGAGACCATTCATGAGGAGTTGGAGTGATTCCGACTCCATACATACACTTTTCGGAGCCAACGAAGCGGAGGAACGATCACTCGATGCCTTGGATTTGATCCCGAGACCTTGGGACCCAATCCCGAGCCTCCGAGACCCGATCCGGAGTCCCGAGAATCGATGAGAAGTTCATGTGAAGCAAGGAGGAACCAAAAGGATCATATTGGAGGCCTACAAGACTCATCCCCGACGGGTATGCACCTCATCCCGTCGGGGATGAAGTGCGCTTTTAGAGGAGCCACTGCCAGGCCGTCCCGGTCGGGACCAACCCGTCCCGGTCGGGACCACCGGCCGTCCCGATCGGGATGATCCCGTCCTGGTCGGGACCGATCAGCTGTAGCCCGCAATTCTTTATTTCATCCTCCTTCATTCTTGCACCCTTATATATACTTCTCTCTTGTATTGTTTATGGAGGCTACCTTAGTTTAGACTCTCTTAAGCCTCTCTACAAGTTATAAACCCTAGATTTAGTTCCTCACATTAGCAAAAATCTCTCTTTAATCTTTAGTTAATTCTAGTTAATCTTAGTTAATTAGATCTTGTATTAAGAAGATACTTGAATATTTCTCCAAGCTTGACAACCTTGGAATTATTTTGGGGTTTCTTATTTATACAAGATTGCATCTTTTCTTCATCCTATTGTTGGTATAATCCTTCTTTACTCTGGTTCTTTGTTATTAATCCAAGTTTGAATCTTTACTTACTGTTGATTGTTATTGTTCATATTGTTCTTGATGATGAATGTTAGGGTTATGGTGTTGTTTTCTCTTTTTATTGTTGTAGTTAGTTTGATTATGAGTGAGTAGTTTACTTGTGGGTTAGTAGGGGGATTAAGGGTAGGATATGGGTGATTAGGGTTTGATTAGGGGTAAAGGGTGAATCTTTGTTGTTAGTCACATACTTGGCACACCATGTGTTTGTTGAATTGCTTGTTTGAGTTGTAGTGGCCATGCTTCTCATGCTAGTCTTCCTCTACTCATTGTTTGTTTTGTGTGTGGACATGTTGAGAATAGTCTTCGACATCGGTTTAAGTTGCGACCGCCCGGACCAAATCTAGCAATTAGGAGGCATCTACACTCTTGATTACCCAAGTCACCCTACTACACTTATGAACCCGACCTAACCCACTCTTTCTTCATATTTGATTCATCTCATTAGTTAGTCATCATTTCCTTAGTTTGCTAGTTGGTTTGATTATTAGCATTGTTTAGCATTGTTATAGTCTAATTCATCATTAGTCTAGCACTTACCTCTCCTCCATCATAGTTTTCCATTTATCGCTTCTTTGTGTTTGTTTGTGTGACCTAGTCTCGTTTTAGGCCGATTTAGTCTAAACCTTGCAACACCGTCTCCGTGGACACGACCCGACTTACCCTAACTACCGTTAGGTGCTAGTTGGTTATTTATTTGGCGGTGGGATCCACGACAAATCCCTACCATCAACTGTCGACGTCACGTCCAACACTGCCATAATTGCCAAATATTCGCTAACATCCAACACCTACCTCCTTATCCCCTACACACTATAGCCACACCCTGACCCTTCTCTACCTGGAGAATAGATATCATAGGGAAAGTACACCCATCTGGGACCGGTGGACATTGCTTTATTTTAGTAGCCGTAGATTACTTCACCAAATAGGTAGAAGCCGCCTCTTACACCGTACTAACCTCAAAATAAGTAGTCAAATTCTTGCAAAACAACATCATCTGCCGTTACGGTATTACCTCATGAAATCATTAGCGAGCAGGGGGCTCACTTCAGGGCCGATACCCAAAAACTCCTAGACAAATACAAAATCCAAAGACACATATCTTCACCTTATAGACCGCAAACCAACGGGGCCGTAGAAGCAGCCACCAAAACCATCACCACCATCCTTAAGAAAATGATAGACTACTACCGAGATTGGCCGAACAAAATCCCCTTCGCCTTACGGGGATACCGAACATCCTAAAGAACACCCACCGAAGCCACGCCATAATACCTAACCTATAGTTCCGAAGCTGTCCAACCAATAGAGCTAGAAATACCATCGCAAAGAATATTAGCCGAAAGTGGTATCCCTGAGGAAGAATGGAACCAAAAACGATACGACGAGCTAGTACTCCTAGATGAACGTAGGATACATGCTCTATCCAATGTGCAAGCCTACCAACAGCGCATCCAACGATCATTTAACAAGCGAGTGAAATCCCGAAACATACACGAGGGAAATTTAGTGATCAAATCCATTAGAGCACCACTTCCCGTCGACCCTAGAGGAAAATTCAAACCAAACTGGATGGGCCCCTACCTCGTTAAGAAAATACTCTCGAGGGGCGCCGTGATCCTTATCGACCTGAATGGTCAAGAGTTCTCAACCCCGACCAATATGGATCAACTCAAACGATACTACCCATAAACACCCCAGATACCACGTCCCGACCTCCGACTTAGGGGGAAACAAAAAAACAACAACAACAACAAAACAAAAAATCAGTTCACATCAATAAATGGCATAAAAGAGTCTAAAGCAAAATCACTCACACTTTTCAAAAGGACTACGAACATGGTTTGATTCCGTCTAAAAGCGGATACGTAGGCAACCCGTTCCCCGGGTACAACCAAGTAACCGAAAAAAAAAACAAAGATCGATTATTCGATCCATGTATAAACCAGGACTCCTTTTCACGACCCGGCCCCTCCTAGTGATTTAAAATGACAAAGCACAAACGACGAGCCGAGGACGGGGTGAAAACCCGAAAGGGCGCCCGGGCAAAATGAAGAAACGAGTTGCGAGCCGTCGTAAAAAAAAAAAAGACGAGCCGAGGACGGGGTGAAAACCCGAAAGGGCACCCCGGGCAAAATGAAGAAACGAGTTGCGAGCCGTAAAAAAAAGCAAAAAAGCGAAAAAACAAAAAAGGGTGAGCCGAGGACGGAGTGAAAACCCGAAAAGGCGCTCCGGGCAAAATGAAGAAACGAGTTGCGAGCCACAACAAAAAAAAGGAATAAAAAATAAAAATCTACTTCTCATTAATAACAAAATTTGGTTAAATTGAGCCTTTGTCGAGGCATGTATATCAAGAAAAATCTGAAGTCCGGACATCCCGGAAGTTAACAATGTGTCAAAGCCCCACAAAAACTAGTACTAATACGCCACATATTATCAACTAGTAATACATAATATAAATGGCTGGGCTCTACCGCTCCAACTCTTCCTCGCCCTTGTCACTCGGGTACAACTGCTTGCGTTCTTCCTCCGCGATTTTCTGGAAGCAAGCCTTTAACGCCCTATCCAAACGTGAGTCCAGCAAGTCCCACTTTCTTTGCTCTTTCGCAGCTTTAATACGGGTCTCGTCAGTCTTGGCCCGTTCGGATAAACTGACTAGGATAGGATCGGTTCCACTGTCCTTGGCTAGGCACTTAGTCTCTCGAGTCTCCTCTTCGCCTCTCAGCGGCGCTGTCTTCCTAATTTTTGGGACGGTCTGTCCTGGCGGGTATCCAAAAATTCTCTTCCTGACGGAAGTATTGACAGTTGGTCGAGCAACGAGGTGCAAAAACTTCTGCTCCCAAGACACCCTGAATCCCCTAAGCAAGTCCTCGGTCCACGGATCAAAACTAGAAATAACCTTAGCATCATCTGGAATAGGAGGTTGGACACCCATCTTATTTGACAACATGCCCGGGTAAATATAAACTTGATCCCTCATGGATAGTAATAACAAAGCCAAGGTCGAAGGCGAAAGTGGAGACCCTACGTGCCCACTAATATTCCACCACGAGATAGACCACCTAATGACAACATCTCCCCTAGCCAAATAGGAAAAACCAATCCTCCTCTCCGGAACCCTTGCTCCACGCCGACACCATCTTCCGGCCCGTGAAGCCCCTGTAGTTGTAATCCTTGAAACGCCAGGGAGAGTCGATT
Source organism: Agrostemma githago (assembly GCA_958450325.1). NCBI lineage: Eukaryota > Viridiplantae > Streptophyta > Magnoliopsida > Caryophyllales > Caryophyllaceae > Agrostemma > Agrostemma githago. The sequence goes on along the minus strand of OY288253.1, from coordinate 51,397,733 downwards.
AAATCGAGCCGCTCTTGCAACCAAACCTGCACGAATAACGACGAAGCATCACACCTCCTAAGTCAAAACAACCACAAGACAAGTAAAACCTAGCGACAAAAACATGACAAAAAAAACACACTTGTAAAATGGTCCTAGAACCCCGAGAAGGTATCCCATGTACCAGGACACTAGCATCGAGGCCGAGAACAAGTTCACCTAAAATAAGCATAGAGGGTGACCGTCCATGTTCCATAGCCGCTACCACATCCAACACTCGAGGATTACCCCAGCCTTCACGTGACCGTGCATCCTCAAAAGATAGTAACAAGCAATAGCAACGATAAAAAGCGCGCCTACATGCCAAGGTCGAAACATGTCGAGAGGCAACTTGTGAGAATGTCCTAGAAAGCAACTCTAGGTTAAGACCATCCACACCAAAATAGCCTTTAGCCTCCTCTAGCGAATAAAGGTCCAAAAAATGATAAAATCGCTCCACGTAAGCATCATCCCCAAAGGGCACACAAGGTCGAACCGAGCTCCACCCGCCTATAGCATCTGTCTCTTCTGGCAAAGGACAAATCTTACCCACGGGAATGACGAAAGCATGGTACTTCGGATCCCAAAACCTAGAACATGCCCGCAAGAAGTTATCTTGCACCTTGACTCGACTAAGCGCGACAACCACTGATGAACCATCATTTGAACTAACCTTGGGGTCACATTTCTTAAAAGAACTAACTCACTCGGCAAGGATTTTACCAAAACCCGATATAATGCTAAATATAAACGTGCTAGACCTTGGTATGTCTAAAACAGTCGCCCACAACCCTTATATATAGCCCTAAACCCACAAGAATTAGGAAACAACAAAAATTTCCATAACCCGGAGACCCGACCGCGACGGCCCACGCGCCCGGAGGCCGGCTGCCTCAGCCCAAGCGCTGGTAGTCATGCAAGCGACATCCTGAGCAACCCAAGGATAGAAAATTAAATGTCCACACTATCACCATAACTAGCATCCTCAACCCCGGACATCGGTAACGACCTCCCGAAGTCGCTAAAACCCGTCCGGAAAACCGAAATACCCGCGCATGAGCTGCGAGAACGTGAAGCTACCCGTCGGACGCGCGAGACTTAGACGTTTTTATTTATTTAGGGGGATAAGCTACCCCACCTAGGCGTGTCGTAGCTCTTTAGCAATCACCGTCGAGTCACGCCTGTAGCCTAATAAGGCAATGTTATGAGTATATAAAAAAAAGTAGCCCAACAAGGCAATATCATGAATATATAAAAAGTGGTCCAACTTTTTTCCAAGAGTCGTTCGAATTCTAAACTTCGGTTCCATCCTGAATGCCAAACAACCGCGCTCATCTCTTGACATATGTAATCAAAGCACATTGATATTTCACATCTCGAGTAAAAAAATGTTTTAATCGACGTACTACCTTATCCGATTCCCGGCTCAAACTAACGCATTCCAAAAACATATGAAAGAAGCTGTTTTCATCCTCTCACGCAATGCTAACGCACCCTAAACCAATTCACATCGCAAAATGAACGAACACAAAAGTGATTACTTGTCAATCTAGGTAAACAATTCGCCAAACGAAAACACAAGATTAATCCGACTAATTCAAATACTAAGAATCTAAAACAGATATACAAAGTATACAAATCCTTATACGAATTGAGGCTAAGAAGGACCTCAGGAAGCCGCGCCGACGGCAATCACAATCTTACAAAGCTGATCATCTAACCCTAGGACTTCCAGGTCTATAAGGGGAGACTCACTACCGTCCATCCCAGAGAACATATCTAGAGTAGCCGTCTCGGGATCCCTCCAGCCTCCTCCGTAGCGCCCGTAGCCTCAGCATCGACCTCAGCCTCCCTATCGACCCCATGTCTGGCCTCGCCATGTGTAGAGGTCTCACTCCGAGACCAGGCCAACTGCTCCTCTAGGAAGGCGATCTCGTCAGCCCGAGATTGCAGGAGCCGGTGTGACTCAACCTCTCTTGCCTCGGGCTCGGTTACTCGAGTCTCCAACTGTCCCGCCATATCCAGAACGTCCTGCAAATACACTTAAAGCATTAGGAAAGTACACAAACAACCTAGAAAACCACCTTAGCCCCGTAAACTCACCGATCAAGGCCTCGAAGTGTCACGGGAGACCCTCGAGGCATAAGCCCGGAAGCAGTTGGCAACCTGCCACAACCACTGATGGCAAGCCGAAGAAACCTAAAATACAACCAAAAAATTTAAGCAAACCGACCCTAGTCTCTAGAACCCAAGCAAAAGACAATGAAGACAAGACCCACCCGGTACACCCGATCACGCCACTCTATCCCGGCAACCATCTCCTCAGCAGAACAAGGGGGGAGGGCCTCAGTAGAGGCTACCTCGACCACATCGACCATGAGTGGTGTCCAGGGGAAGACTTGGGGCTGAACAGCATCAGCCAAGTCAACCAGCTAGAAGAAAAGCGAACCGTTCCAAAGGAAAGCGAATACTAAATCGTAGGACAAAACAAGCGATAAAACCAAAACCAATACTCCAATAATCCTAAACCTAGGAGGCTACTAAGTAAAGCAAACCATAAGAAAGAAACTCGCATCTGCAAGGCGCAGGTAACTCGCCAGTGCATCCTCCGACAAATAGTGCCCCTAGCCCGAACCAATCACCATTCAATCACTGCCGGAAACCTAACCGGACGAGCCCATACCGTTCTAGGAGCCAATCAAGGTAGTTAGGAGTAAATTCAAACCCCATAAGGTGAGCCTTGCAGCCTTCTCTAGTCGAAATCGACCCCTGAGAAATAAACGAACACGAGAACAATAATTAATAAGAATGCTTGCGCTTGACCGCGTGATAAAATGAGCAAAACAAATCTACAATCCCAATAGCACTTAAAGCAATCTGTTATCAAGTCCCTAAGCACGCTCACTTCACATCCCAGGGGAATTGTTATTCCCAGAATAATTCAATGAGCAAAAACATACAAGACCAAGAACTAATGCAAAAATCCTGCACAGTGACACTAATATTTTAAAAGCAAAACAAATATAACTCAAGGACGATGCACGTACACCTACTAAGACAAGCCAAATAATAACAACAAGACAACCACTAACTAACGTCAATAATACACTCTCGACTAATAAGACAAGCGCCTAACGTTGCACCCGGACATGTAACAAAAAAAACAACCGAGATTAACATAAGCAAATACTGAGCCAACTCAAACCCAAGATCAAAACAAAAGCAAGAGCAAACCCGAACAAAATAAGAGAAGCATGCGAGATAAAATTAACTGAGACAAATTCACTCCACCAGCATTTTACTAAGACAGAAAAACCAACAACAATTTTGCCCAAGGGTCAGAGTTATCCCAGAGGCACAGCAACATAAATTTTGCCCAAGGGTCAGAGTTATCCCGGAGGCATAGCAACATCTATTTTGCCCAAGGGTCAGAGTTATCCCAGAGGCACAACAATTTTTATTCGAGAGGAGACTAACGCCCTCGAAGGAGTCTTATACCTCCACAGCAATTTTTATTCGAGAGGAGACTAACGCCCTCGAAGAAGTCTTATACCTCCATAGCAATTTTTATTCGATAGGAGACTAACGCCCTCGAAGGAGTCTTATACCTCCTCAACAACTTTAATTCAAGAGGAGACTAACGCCCTCGAATAGTTTTATATCATTTTATCTTGTCCTAGGGGTCATAAGCATCCCAAAGACAATTACTCGAGCGGAGACTAACGCCCTCGAACGTTTCATATCATCAAGGATTCACAAGCAGCTCGAGATATACTCGTACAAGTAAAGGCCGACTTAATGCGTTGCTAGCGCGCAAAAAACACTTAAAATTAAACGAAACCTCTAAATAAACTGAAGAAGACATAGCGCGCGCGCACAAAGAATCAAGAACAAGATGTAAAGCAACGGCCCGGGCCCCAAGCAAGCAACCGCAAGTGAAGACGTCAGGTATGACCTCTAAACCTTGGCTGGGGAGCCTCACCACGTAGTCCAACGGACTTAAAACGACCCGAACGGACAGCCATTAGGTCGTAATCCTCGATTGACATGGGTGGCTATACTTTGACTTTCGCCTTGTCCAAGCTTCAGTCAAAGTGAGGGCTTCTGTAGACACCCAGATTTTGACTTGGTGGCTGCAGAGGTGCCCAGCAAACACCCGATGACGATAGGACTGCAACGCGACACGGGTTCGCGATGTTTTAGATAGTTTTCTTATAGAACGGACCAAATAATTACTCGGAAAAATTAAAACTACCATGATGGTAGCCTTAGTCGTGTCGTTATGGTCGCATAAACACTAATTAGAGTCAATTCCAACACCGGGACCCCGAGTCGGCCCCGAAACCCGAACCGAGTCAAGCGAGCCTCGGGATAGAGACCCGAGGCCCACGAAACCCGCGGCGCTAGGTCAGGACATGGGGAAGCCTTCGCAACCAAGCAAGATATCACACACCCACCTCTCGGTTTTGGAAAGTATCAAAATCGTATCCTCAAAACTCCAACCGCCCCACCTGACGCGCCTGGGTCTCCCCACGCACGGACCTAGGCGCATGAGTCCTGGTGCGCCCCAAGTCACGCGTCCATAAGGGCGACGAGGGCCGAAAACACCTATAAATACCCCCCTCCGCCTCATTCATTCGACACACTTCAACTCTCTCTTCTCCCTCAAAAACTCTCGCTAAGGGCTCGCACTCCGACACCCGAGGCAAACGATCCAGTAGATCGTTGTTCCGATAAAAAAGCGACATCGACGCTACTCCTCACCTTCGAGCTCTCCACTCGATACCGAGGTGCCTGTGATCGACTAGCTTAAAACTAGTACCCAGGTTCTGTCGGATTAGCCACAGAACTAGTCCTTAGTAACAAAGCTCTGCCGGAGTAGCCGCGGGAAGGTCAAACGGTAACGGGGTTCTGCCGGAGTCGCTAGTCAAGCTAGGAGGATCCGCCTGTTGATCAAGTCTTCACTAGGTTATCATCTAAACAGAACTTTCCATATTTGCACTTTCTATTATTATGCACTACGACAACACTAGACGTGGGCGCTAGTGTGGACATGACGTAGGTCCACCCCGACGCAGTCACGCGCGGGTTTGGGTAGGCGAATGCATCTCAATATCAGAATGGATCGAATTGAAATTTAAGTCGAAATGGAGTCGCCACCGAACTTTGTTGGAGTTCGGACCCGTTCGAGCCCACTCTATATCGCTATGGACCGTACACAAAGTATGGCCCATTTCGGTTTCAGAGTTTATTGGGCTCGTCCCTTTGCATTGCGATACCGATACCGTCACTACCGGTTATCGTGTATAAAATGACTCTCGTGCGCCAACGGTTTCAGGCATTCGGAAACCGAGGTTCTGAGTAAGGGGTGAAGGTATGTGTTGGGAAGCCCACAAAGGACACCCAACCCCGCCCGCACTTAGCGACCTCTACTAAGACATCGTTTGACTTTCTAATATGCGCGCTAGTAATTCGGTAAAATGATATGCAAACAACGTTTTACGAGATATAAAAATTGAATGGGTTGCTACGTCATTTTAATGCATCCAAATTATTGTCGAGGTGATTTAGCATGCGATGGTTCATTTATAAACGGTAAAACCCAAATAAATAAAAACAAGGAAAATTAAATCGGTTACAAGTTACACGGGCGGAAATACAACCCGGCCAAAACGAAAATAACAAATAAGTGGAATAACGACAAGAATAATAATGATATGAACGGACCCGTATATAGTAAATATAAACAAGACCGTAAGTTTGGAAAATTGGACAAACTTCGATTAAACACACATTATGTTGTGTGCTAAACGAAGGACGGAGATTTTAATACGCGTCCGCGTATGGGACCTAAGCGTGATGCTAGCTTGATCCCAAACCTCGATGCCTTGTTCCGACTTATCATGCCAAAAATGGTGTCTAGATTAGTTGTGCATCGGATGCGACTAAGGAGTTGCCAACATATAACTAATTGTAGAAGACATCGATCAAAGTCGTGAATTTTGAAATAAAGTGAATTAGTTTTAGAAAAGATGCAAATACGTGATAGTCTTTACACGCGTTGACCGAGGTCGTAAAATATAGTACGAGGCAAAAAACAATGTTGCATGGGCTGCCGTTTCAGTATACGTCGGACCACTCAATCGAGTCATGGGCGGGACTCGATCGAGTGGCCTCTTACAGACCCTTCTGCCTCGCTTTTGGGACGCTACTCGATCGAGTGGCTACGGCACTCGGTCGAGTACTCCCTGTTTGAGCGACTGCTCAATTTCGTAACGACTTTTACGAAATTCTTATTTGTTTTAAAATCGATAATCAACCGAATCACATATAAATATAGCGTGATTTATATTCGACTCGGTATTCGGTACTCGTAATGCGCGTATTATCATTACGTGACCGTTATCGGGGACTTTTAAAAAGGTGATGTGAAAATCATTTTGAATTGGATAAGGACGAAATTGGTTCCCTCCGCATTACGTCATCTTTAATAATCCTCTCGGATTATACGATGCTCGATTTAGCGTCAACGGGTTTCGTACTGATCCTTAGAAATGGAATTAGACACGTTCAACTACGTACTATCACGATCGCGTTACACCCTTGAGTCCTTAGGGCGGTGCTCCTCGAAAGGGCTCCACCACTATTGCGGCTCGTAAAGGGATTAAACGGACTTTGTGCAATAGTCGTAGTCAAACGGGTTGAATCCGAATACGGTTTATTTGTTAATATATATACGCGGTATTTAATACTATAACAAGATGTAAATGACGATAATTAAATGTTAGGGGTTAGATGCGATAAAGAAAATGTTCGATGTTAGTATGTCGTTACTATCGACTAATTATGATATATAGGTACATTAACATCACTAAAAAACGAAGAAAACGAGAAAGAGAAAGGAGATGTCGGTGTTGAATGTCACACCCTCAACCTACATGCTCTTGCTTCTCGGAATACGGTTCGTCAAATGGCGGCAATGGCACGGGAACGTCGAGATACGTAGGAAGAGTTGGTGGTGTGTATGTGTTTGTATGGAGATGTTTTATCGGTTTTTCAATGGATAAAGACTCGGTTTTTGTGTGAATTTGCTTAGAATTGTAGTATGTTATGATGAGGGCTTAGGGTTGAAAATGTAGGGTGTTTTGCATGTGAAAGTTGGCTGAAAATTGATAGTAAAAAGGTTCTCCAAAAAGTTGTGAAATGTGGTGGGTTGATGGGGTATTTATAGGAGAAACCCCACGACCTAGGGTCACTCGATCGAGTGGCCCTAGTGCACTCGAGGGCCACTCGATCGAGTGCCCTAAAAAAATGGGCCCGCCCAGTTTTTGTGGCTCCACTCGATCGAGTGAGCCAATCCACTCGATCGAGTGGATAAGGCGGATGAGCCTAAATAGGGAAGGAGTTGACTCTTTTGATTTTTGAGGATTGTGTTCAAACGTAAGTTTCTAGAAGCGAACTTGGTTGATTTTTCATGACGAATTTGTCTTCGAGCGGGTTTTGACCCGGTCGCAAAAAGAAGGTTTTTATTTTTGGTGTCTGTTTTGGCCCAAATTAGTCTTGTTTGACTCGAAACGACCCGCTGTGTAATACCCGTCGCGTATTACGAGTATTTTCTATTTAATTTGGGTCTCATAATTGGGTAGTAGTATATCTAACTGGTTAACCCATTTACTTTACTTATTTCGTTAAACCAATCCTAATACCGTATAGTATATGACCCGTTTCCGAGTCCAACTTATTAGACCCTCAATAATAAAATAATAATAATAATAATAATAATAATGAAGGAAGTGGAGTAGTAGGTCACGTGAAGGCTCTTATAAACACATACCCCTTTATAAACAAAATAACTTCGCCTCATCTCGTAACCCTCATAAACCCGCACCTCCCGTATGCCTTTTAAACCCTACACCCACCTATCAGCCGCCTGTTTCCCACGACCACCAGCATACACGGCAAGAAGAATGAAGGGAATCAAGTCAGACCATTGATCTCACCGTAGACACTCATTTATAGGTATCTTTGCATTGTCTTCTCTAATTTAGTATCATTAGTTATATACGGTATAAGTCGGGGATGTTATATAATTTGTGTCGGGGCTGCTGTCGTTGTTGGAGTTGTTGTACTATTAGTCTATTATTGTTATCGTTGATTACTGCGGGTGTCGAGGCTGTTGTGACTGTCGGTTCCTCGTCGGGTTGTAGTTATTGTTATTATTAAAGCCGTGTCGTACTCCTGCTATCACCAAGTGTTGTCAGATCATATTATTGTCGGGGTATTGCATGTTGTCGTGTCGATATCAGCCGCCATTGTTGTGAGGGACGAAGTTGGTTTGCGTAGCGCATGCTGTAGTATATATAATGCGTAGGTAGTAGTTTGCATAATGCTTAGTGTGTTAATGGTTAATTATAATTATAATTATAATTATAAGTTGTTCTAATCTAATTTAACTAGAGCAAAGTCTACTTTTCTTAAGCGGTCTATTGTTAATTAGGTTGACTAATTGTGGGTAGGGTGGTCTAGTTTTACTAAACGTTGTCGATTATATAATGATATATTATAACTAAGTCGGTGTCGGGTTTTATTTTATAAGTTTACACGTTAGGATTGATATTAATTTAAGTATATAATATTTTACTAGGATAAGACTTCGTAAAGTTCCCGTGGTGATCTGTACTACTGACGTGGTGGTGACCTGCTGACTAGGTAAGGTTTTCCCTTACTTAGAATACGTTAATATTGTGATGCATGTATGAGCTACGGGTACGATGTGATATCGTGCTAATGAGAATGAGATGTCGAATAATGATGGGAGAATGATTAATGAATATTGATATATTGGAGTTGGTGAGGCTAGCTTTAGACCTAGCCGGGGCCCTTGATCACGGTCCCCTCCCTGATTTCTCCTCGCGGGTTGTTGGACCTGCGGGGGGTGTGCACACTCGGAATGAAAGGGCCTGCCGGAAGAGTTGAGATAAGATTATTGATATGGTACTGTGATGGTACTGAAAGTGGAGATGAGATTATTGATTTGTACCGTGATGGTACCAAGAATGTGGAGATGATATTATTGATTGGTACCGATGATGGTACTAAGACAGTTGAGACTGGATGTTTTATATTATGCACATGTGTTATATGTTAGCTTGTTCTAACCGTTTTCTCTATCTAAATTGTCACCCTACTTTATTGGGGGTCTGTGATGATCCAATTGATATTTCTGATCAATTGGGGAGCAGTCTATAATACAGGTTTGGTATATCGTGATGTGTTTGGATGCTGGGATGCTTGTACGGGTTTGGGGTGAACGCGATAATGATCCTGGTCCTAGCATGGGTTAATGCGTAGGCATTCCTGTTTATATAGATTGTATAGCTTCCGCTGTATAACCAGAGTTGTAATAGTTTATGAGCTGTAATGTTTAAGTCATATGGTCGCTTTGGCATTCCATGTTGTATTGTAATGAACTACTACCTCGGGAAACCGAGATGGTAAGACCTTTATTTATTCGGGAATGTCTTGATAAGGCTCTTGGGTAAATGGGGGTGTTACAAAGTGGTATCAGAGCGAACGATCTTGGAGCCTAAAATAAATGAACCTAGGAAAATAAAATGAACCCCGGTGATGGACCATCAGGAGCCCCCAAAAATTCGGTTGAGGAGACGTCCTTATACCAACCTCGGCCCTCCTGGTCATGACCCGGTAACAGCGTGTGAGAATGAGATGGGTATATAATAGGAAGGGATACGTTGTGTTGCAATGAGTGTCTTGTGATGATTGTCTGTGATAACTGATTGCACTGTTTGATACGTGTGATGTAGTGAGTTACATAAGATGATCATTTTCTAGTACGTACTTACGGTGTTAGCATGGTATAGTAATTAGTACGAGGTCATATGATATAGTACGTAAGGTCAAGGTAGGTGTTGATCATCCTTGAGTGAGAGACGGTCATAGTCAGGGTTGGTAGTAACGTTGGATACAACTTCTAGGTGTTTGTACGTAGTGGTCGTAAGCGGTAAGCGTGTTTTAATTAGTCGTTTTGGGTTACGGTGTCTATCTTAGAGATAACATAATAGAGTCGTCCAACATAGTGGAAATGGGGTTGATATCTGGTGATGGTACGGGTATCGTAATATGTCAAGAGGGACGATAACTTATGTGGTTTAAGTGTGCCGTAATGTGAATGTTATTCAAAAGTACCTGGATACTTGCATTCTGTTTCGAGTATTATATGTTTCTTTGCCAATGTAATGTACAAGTTGCGTTCATGTTAACTAGGATGGGTATCTAGAAGCTTAATGGTGTCGTGAAGTCTTAATGGAGCTTTGTCGGATGTGAATAAGTACGAGTTAATGAGACTAATAGTCGAACACTGTAAGAATACTTGAAATCCATTTTGAGTTAATTTGAGTTACTTGCTTGGTAATGATTTGAGTGGTGTCCTTACTGGTTTTCATCATTCTCTCGTAATGACGTAAATGAACTTATTTATTAATCGATTCTTGAAAGCATATGTGGTATGTGAAATTATGTCGATCAGTTTGTATTATATGGAGCAACAATGTATATAAATGCGTCGTTTTTATTCCATCCTGATTAATACAATATGTGATTCACAAGATAAAGTGTGAAATCGAAATTTGTTTATTACTTCAATTTGAGTACAACGTGTTATTAAAATGATATATATATATATATATGTGGTGTATTATTCATCGATGTGAATTTCTATCAAAGACACATGGACATTCGTGATTCGTTTCGAGTTTATATGCTTCCCTGTTATTGTGATAGATTCTGAGTCGTACCTTGTTGTTAATTTGTATTCTTGACGGTTTAAATGAGTATCTATAAAAACCCGTGTTGAGTTAATGACATACACATATACAACACTTCATCTAACCTGGATAATGTGTTTACTTATTTCTGTTTGATAGCCTAAACAAATATGCTTGCTAACCGTGTCAAGATAATGTCAAATCAACTTAAAACACCCTTGTTAATAAGAACAATGTGTTACCGAATTGTTCCACCTGTTTACAGTGCCTATTTCACAAAGGTTTGAAAAGAGACGCACGTTTATTTTCAGTCTAGTTCTTCACTTTTAAAAAAAAATTCGGGATTTAAACCCAAGTACTTCAACCTATTTGATAGTGGTCGAGTTTTCTATTATACCCCTTACTTAGAGATTGAACTATCATTGGGAATTTTTACCGAGATCACTTTGAAGAGTTTGGATAATGTTGGAGCTTGGTTTGCTCAAAAATATGATTGTAACTTGTTTTATAATTCGAAACTTTTTCAAAGCCAAAATTTGATAGTTCAGGAAAATGATGCTGCGAATCACTGTTATGTTTAAAATTTTAAAATGGCTTTAACTGGAAAGTCGTACATGGCTGTTTTGAGAATCTAAGTCCACTAGTTTTACATTACTTTGAATTATAATGATTTAATTACGATTTTTTTTTCTATCGTGACGACAATATTATGAAAATGTGTCTAAGTCCACTGAATGGTAATTGTTTCGTCTTGTTCAAGTGAATAAACTAATTTCAAAATGTTTACCTTCCCGTATGATGCAATAAAATTAGACGTGTATGTTAATGATGAATTCAAAGTAAATTCGGGTCACGAGAGGTCATACTAGCTCATGTTACATAATTGCCTTAACGTGGATCTTATGGATCAAATGTGTTGTTGTCTGATAAATTTGTCATGGTCATGAGGTGCTTATGTGATAAAGAACAGCGGCGCACGTATCCAATAAGTGAAGTCACTCCAACAAGAAGTTAATAAAGTTTGAGTCATCAAACAACGAATCAAGTACTCAACTTATGTGCAGTCAAGTATGACATCCATTTTCAGATTTTGGTCGTAATAATGTAAAGGTTTTAGACATGTTTGGTGAACAAGTCAAATACTGGTTTAATCTTGTACATCTCTGAAAAGTTTTCCGTCCTTACTTATTGGTCAATGCGTAACGTATGCGTGGAGGAATGAATGTTTATAATAACTACGGGTTGAATGTTGGTCTTAATTAAGTCGGATGTTAGGGTCTAAATTTAAAACGATTGTTGCAATTACGAGGAATAAATGTCACCTGCTAATCCTTTCAAGGTCTGAAGTTGTTGACGTGATTATCTAAGTGTCCAGTGATGTTGTTCTCTTACCGTGATGACTAAATTGCCTGCTTATGCGTTCTCTCAGTATACATGTGTATGCATGTGAGTATGATTCTGTTAAAGATACAATTGTGTCAATGAATTATCGTAATATAGATTGGGAGTACGTGTCTTAATTTCAAAATCTATTCGTGTAATATAATGAAGGGATGTCATGAGAATACGGAATCGTTTAAATCACTTGTTAGAATGGCACAATAATAGTTGTTGACGGGTCTAACAGAATAAATAAAAGTAGTAATATCAATATTGTGGAAAGAGAGTCATGATACTAAGATTCATTAAAGAAGAATGATAAGTACAATGATGGTCGAGGGCTGGAGTAGTGAATAGTAAGGGTCCAAGGTATATCAGTCAATTCCTTGTGTCATCACTTATGTCTCGAGGTCAACAGGTCGAGTTATAGTACAAGGTAGTAACATCACAATCACGAGTCCGTGCAGTAAAGCCGCATGTCACTAAGTGTCAGGTCCCGAGTGTTGAGCAACCTGTATTTGAATGGAATAATCATTTTACTTGGGTGATAGTATTTAGTGGAGTCCATGGATGTAAGTATGTCTTGGAAGGAGGGTTCGCGTAAGTCAGTGAAGTTACAAGTGCATTAGATGTTGTTTGTCAGCATGTGAAATGAGTCACGACAAGCATAATAATGAGGTTAAAACACTTTGGTACTAATAAGCATAGTCTGTTTATCTTAGAGTATGTGAAATGTGATATATGAGAAGGGGTATGCAAATGGTCTGTTGATACTTATGTTGAATCATGAGAACAATTTAAGTAGGGATGTCGATAATTGTTAGTAAAGGAGAATTTAGGCTGTGAAATGTGGATAAATGCGGGGATAGAAACCCCTCGCAGCCAATTGATGGGTGAGTAAGTTGGGAAACATAGACAAAACGTGAATGAGACGCTGTGTTAGGCATGATGCCAAAAGAGTTGGAGGTCGTGAAATGATCAAGAAATGTTATGTGTGTGGGTAATGTGTTGAGAATCGTTGTGATGGTATGTTTAATTGATTATGATTATTGCGACTTACTCACCCATGGTCAGGACTTACAAGTATATTCGTTTGAAGATTTTACAATGGTATCCTATGATAATGGAATAGCATGTTATATGATAAGGACGAGTTAAGAGCAATCTCATTAGTGTCATTAAGATAGTGTCGTAATACATTGAAGGTGTTGGTTAACGTGAGTATAGGATTGGTGAACTTCGGGACGAAGTTCCTTATAAGGAGGGTAGACTGTAATACTCCGCCCCAATTATGCTTGTCTGGTGGGTGGTTTATCGGTCAGTTATTAATTAGTTGATAGATCAGGTCATTCCGTAGCGAGAGACGAACTTCGGGACGAAGTTCCTTATAAGAAGGGTAGATTGTAATATCCCGTGCTGCTTACACGTGATTAGGCCAGTTACTATGATTCATATTAGCAGAGACGATCATTTACGACGAGATTGTGTCTGTTAAGTAGGTGGGTGGCGAACTTCGGGACGAAGTTCCTTATAAGAAGGGTAGATTGTAATACCCGTCGCGTATTACGAGTATTTTCTATTTAATCTGGGTCTCATAATTGGGTAGTAGTATATCTAACTGGTTAACCCATTTACTTTACTTATTTCGTTAAACCAATCCTAATACCGTATAGTATATGACCCGTTTCCGAGTCCAACTTATTAGACCCTCAATAATAAAATAATAATAATAATAATAATAATAATAATGAAGGAAGTGGAGTAGTAGGTCACGTGAAGGCTCTTATAAACACATACCCCTTTATAAACAAAATAACTTCGCCTCATCTCGTAACCCTCATAAACCCGCACCTCCCGTATGCCTTTTAAACCCTACACCCACCTATCAGCCGCCTGTTTCCCACGACCACCAGCATACACGGCAAGAAGAATGAAGGGAATCAAGTCAGACCATTGATCTCACCGTAGACACTCATTTATAGGTATCTTTGCATTGTCTTCTCTAATTTAGTATCATTAGTTATATACGGTATAAGTCGGGGATGTTATATAATTTGTGTCGGGGCTGCTGTCGTTGTTGGAGTTGTTGTACTATTAGTCTATTATTGTTATCGTTGATTACTGCGGGTGTCGAGGCTGTTGTGACTGTCGGTTCCTCGTCGGGTTGTAGTTATTGTTATTATTAAAGCCGTGTCGTACTCCTGCTATCACCAAGTGTTGTCAGATCATATTATTGTCGGGGTATTGCATGTTGTCGTGTCGATATCAGCCGCCATTGTTGTGAGGGACGAAGTTGGTTTGCGTAGCGCATGCTGTAGTATATATAATGCGTAGGTAGTAGTTTGCATAATGCTTAGTGTGTTAATGGTTAATTATAATTATAATTATAATTATAAGTTGTTCTAATCTAATTTAACTAGAGCAAAGTCTACTTTTCTTAAGCGGTCTATTGTTAATTAGGTTGACTAATTGTGGGTAGGGTGGTCTAGTTTTACTAAACGTTGTCGATTATATAATGATATATTATAACTAAGTCGGTGTCGGGTTTTATTTTATAAGTTTACACGTTAGGATTGATATTAATTTAAGTATATAATATTTTACTAGGATAAGACTTCGTAAAGTTCCCGTGGTGATCTGTACTACTGACGTGGTGGTGACCTGCTGACTAGGTAAGGTTTTCCCTTACTTAGAATACGTTAATATTGTGATGCATGTATGAGCTACGGGTACGATGTGATATCGTGCTAATGAGAATGAGATGTCGAATAATGATGGGAGAATGATTAATGAATATTGATATATTGGAGTTGGTGAGGCTAGCTTTAGACCTAGCCGGGGCCCTTGATCACGGTCCCCTCCCTGATTTCTCCTCGCGGGTTGTTGGACCTGCGGGGGGTGTGCACACTCGGAATGAAAGGGCCTGCCGGAAGAGTTGAGATAAGATTATTGATATGGTACTGTGATGGTACTGAAAGTGGAGATGAGATTATTGATTTGTACCGTGATGGTACCAAGAATGTGGAGATGATATTATTGATTGGTACCGATGATGGTACTAAGACAGTTGAGACTGGATGTTTTATATTATGCACATGTGTTATATGTTAGCTTGTTCTAACCGTTTTCTCTATCTAAATTGTCACCCTACTTTATTGGGGGTCTGTGATGATCCAATTGATATTTCTGATCAATTGGGGAGCAGTCTATAATACAGGTTTGGTATATCGTGATGTGTTTGGATGCTGGGATGCTTGTACGGGTTTGGGGTGAACGCGATAATGATCCTGGTCCTAGCATGGGTTAATGCGTAGGCATTCCTGTTTATATAGATTGTATAGCTTCCGCTGTATAACCAGAGTTGTAATAGTTTATGAGCTGTAATGTTTAAGTCATATGGTCGCTTTGGCATTCCATGTTGTATTGTAATGAACTACTACCTCGGGAAACCGAGATGGTAAGACCTTTATTTATTCGGGAATGTCTTGATAAGGCTCTTGGGTAAATGGGGGTGTTACACGCTGGGCCTGAATTTGAGGTTAGTTTTTGTGAGATTTGTATCCCGTTAAAAGCCCATGCCGGACATTACTGATTCTGAGCCTATATCCGAGCGCGTTAGAGCACGTTTGCGTCCGATCATCATCGGGTGTTTTGTTGGAGATCACCATAGACACCTGGCAGTCAAAATGCGGGTGTCTACAGAGCCCTCACTCTGACTAAGGCTTGGACAAGGCGAAAGTCAGAGTAGCTACCAGGCCATTCAAAGATTAAGACCTGGCAGACTTTCGATCGGGTCGTTTATAGTCCATTAGACTCGCGTGAAGGGCTCGCCAGCCATAAGATAGAAATCATACCTGAGTTCTTCGCTAACATGGATAGCTCCGTGGGGAGTTGGACTTGTCGAATAAGTCCCGGGTGTGCCTGTATGTGGGCCCATCTCGTGCTAAATTGGGGAAAATGCCGTCTTTAGACTTTCTGCTGGGGAGATATGTGAGCTGTGTGGGCTTGAGTCTGAAGCCTTGAGTTGTACCTGTATCAGTTACATAAAGTTTTGCATGCAACACGTAGGTAAAAATTTGACTCGCGCTGGGGAATAAAAAAAAATGGATGGCTGAGAAATTTTTTTGGAAAAAAAAAATATATATATATTTTTTGAATTTTGACAAGACTGCTCGGGATGACTTAATTCCTACGTCCGTAGGAGGAGACAAGGGTCGGGCCTGTATGCCTAGGCCCGCTTGGGCCAAGGAGGCACAGTAGCAGGGGTGTCACCAGGGTTTTGATGTTATAAATACATCATCCTGGCTCCTTCTTTCTCACAATTCTCAAACCTTCTCCTCCTCAAGAAAACTTGTGTTTCCCAAGAAACTTAATTTTGGGTATTGAGCGCCTAACTGGCATGTTGCAAGATTGGTCCCACCGCTTTAGGGACGCGAACAAGGTAGCCCTAAAGCAGTCAGGCATATTTCAACTGTTCTCGTTCCGCCAAATGCACGTGGATCGATACTTTCTGTAACACCCCGTATTTTATAATAATATTTATTCGGAAAGTTATTTATTTAAAATAATTATTTTCGAGTTTTATAATTGTAATCCCCTAAAAATTCTAGCGCGATACAGTGGCGGAAACACTGTAGAGTCGGGATTAAAACACACAGAACTATGTCTTGATAAATTAAATTGGTAAAGTCAAACATGCGCCATACATAAAAATGGCTAAAATTTAAAACAATCCATAAAGAGGTTAAACAATCCTTAAGACATGATTATTAAAAAAAATCAGCAGGATCCAAGACTGCTTGTTAGCCCACACCCACCGGAAAATAAACACGTATAACTGCCATGTTAGAACATAACAGCCACAATCAGTGGGGAGCAACGTCAACGTTCTCCCAGCCGTATAACAGGATTTTAAAACAGTAATTACTAATATAGGAAAAATAGTAAAAATGGAAAACAGTAAAACATCATATTAAAATAAGCTTTAGCGTAAAACAAATTAATCAAAAGGATTTCCGAAGAAACATAAAAAAATATTTGCCAACCTGCAAACCAATTTATATCGATAATAAATAAAATAATCAAAATGGCGTTATGGATATTCGATCAGTGTGCACAAGGCTAGACTTTCACTAGGGATATACTAAAAACTAGCTTCGAGAACTCAGACACCAACTTCACACGCAGCGAGATCCAGGGTCTCTAACTAGGCAACTCAACCATAATAGGACGTCGACTTATCATGCGAGGTCCTAGCTTAAGTAATATACACCCCTCCTGGATACCAAATGTATCCAGTTCAACTGACGGCGACTAACACGATGCGATATCTAGCTTAAGGGCACAATGCACATATACTCCTGGACACCAAATGTATCCAGTTCAACAACCAATGCATCCCAAATGGATACACCAGCCTTATAGTTGATGGCAAAACAGTACATCCTAGATTGTATTACTCTAACCCCACACTTATCCTTATTCCATAACTCCAAAACAAAGTCATTATCGATATATTTAAGAGATATGATCATTATAATAATAAGAGAACAAAAGGGAAAAAGGAATCACTTTCCAAAAGAGGAAACTTTCTATTTTAGGAAACTTCTATTTTTAGAAACTTTACTAAAAATAGCATTATTTCAAAATAGTGAAAATATTAGTTCATACTAATACCACATTTTTAGTAAACGATATAGGTTTATAAAACTAATACTTTCGGCCTTAACGATATTAATTATTAAAGTAAGATCATTTGATTTTATGAAATTATTAAAATATCGTATAAGTGTTATAAAATGATTAAAAATGTCTTAAACATTTTAATACTACTAATTAGGGTGTTTTCAAAAGTTAAAAAGCTAAAATTCCCTAATTATTATTAGTTACGACAATACGATTACAAATAGGATTTTACGACAAATGTCAAATTAAATCTTTTAACGTCTTTTATTTAATTAAACCATTGAATATATTTAGAATATGTTAAGGGATGATTTAAATCTTAAAGTTTCAGATTTAAATACTTTCAAAATTGCTGGAAAAATAATTCTTTTAGGTAAGACGAAGCATTTTAACGATAAATCACAATTTGTCCGAAAATCAATATTTATTAATTAAAGACTATAATAAATAGTACAAAAATTACGTAAAATAGTTAAATTATATTTATGGACATTCTGTCCAGAAAAGAAAATTTCCAGAATTCTAAAAACTCGGTTTTTAAAGCGTTTTCTCGTTAATCGTCCAATCTCGACAATAACGATTAATAAAAATAGAAATTACAAAAAGATTTAAGTATTAATATCCAAAAATTATTATTACACTTTAAAATCCTGATTTTACAGAATATAAATTTTTCCAGATTTTTCCAAAACCCAGATTCAACAAATTTCAACAAAACCGTCATTTAAACCCGTTTTTCGCAATTAACGATTTCATTAATAAACCTATCGCTCCTAACATTTTATTAAGGCACTAAAAATCATAAAAATACATTTTAATATGAAATCATCAGAATCATAATTTTTTCCCGATTTAAACCAAAGACCAGAAATCGAGAATTTAAACAACAAACACGGTTTTAACGATAAACGATGATTTAAAGTGATTAATTAATTCATCCACTTAACAATTCCTAAAAATTATGAAAAAATTCAGAAAATTCTATTTCTCCAGAAAGTTTCACCACGTCAAAAATCAGATTAAAATAAATTGTTTAAGTACTAGAACTAAAAATCGGCTTTTAATCGTTTTTGTCCGAAAACGGTAATAATTCAATAATCGATATCAAAAATATCAGAAAATACTAAATTATTAAAAATCATTAAAAAAAATATTTTTCCAGAATATAATCATATATTACATGTTTAGGCCGATTATTACGATTTTACAAATTAATATAACAATTTAATCGTTAATCTCGTAAAAGCGATAAAAATATCGAAACATGCAAATTTTCAACTTTAAATATTTTTCCAGAATCCGTGACATACATATATTGCCAAAATAAAATATAAAAGTATATACATGCAAATACTCAATTAAAATCTTGAAATACCGAGTAACATCGACGTTACCTCTACTCCAAGTCTGAGTCAATAATATATTCGTCGGCTTCGGGATCGTCCAAAAATCCTACCATACACGGAAATCATGGCAGAAAAAATACCATGAGAAAACTAATAAAAATCAAGGTAAAAATTGATCGAAAACGACGTGGATTAATACCTTAACGAAGAGAACGGAAAGAAGATTATTTGACGACGAATTTGAGTCGATTAAGACTAGAATTGAAGCAAAATAATCCTAGGATGGAGAGAAAGTGCCACGGCCAAGAGAAGGTGATGATAGATTTTTTTTACTTGATGAATGAATAAGGTGTAGTATGGAAATGGATGGTTTTTTTCAAAATATAAATGAGAATAAATTTGTTGATGAAAACTATGTGATTTACACATAAAGTGGCTGGCCAAAAGGGTTGATGAAGGAGTATGAAAAGTCTTGACACTAATGCAACAATTGAATGAAATAAAAACTATCTTATGTTTACGTTTTAACGTAATAAAATGAAACGTTTAAATAAAACGTAATAAAACTTGTGAACAAGAGCTTAGTCGGTCCAAATTGTGAGAAAATGGTCTCAAATAATTTATAAGTTGATAAAAAGTATAATCGTAAAATAGTTAAAGGCATTTCAAAGTAATTCGAGTAAACCTCGCGTAAGAAAATAATTATTCGCGAAGCTTCGTAATAAAAATCATTAACAACTAATTTTTGTAAATAAAAATATTTACTAGTTGAAAATATTATAGAAACGTATTCAAACATTTTTAGGAAAAGGAATAACTCAAATCCAAGCTTAAAAATGTAAATTCGAAGAGAAATAGAATTCCTTGCGGAAAAATTAATTAGTTTACGAAGAAACCAAATAAATGGATTTAAATCTTTGAAATTAAAAATAAAAATTATTAAACTCAAAAATTAAAATAGAGCTTAGTAAAATGATAAAATATGAGGCCGAAAAGTGACAGAGTTAAGACGGAGTCCTTACGGAAAGAATAAAAATGCTTAGGAAAAATAGCGGGTGTTACAATCCTCCCCACTAAAAGAAGTTTCGTCCTCGAAACTAAGAATAAGTAGAAAGGAAACAAGATTACCCCACTTAAAAAGGTGAGGAAACAATTTTCGCATAAAAAAAAATTTGCTTTAAAATAAGATTTTACAACCATCAAAGTGATACGAAATCGAAGGCAAATATTTATTCCAAGAAGAATTGGGCTAACCAACCCGAAGTTTAAAATCTTTCGATTAATGGAATCGTAAAGTAAAGTTACTTGGTAAAATAACAACGTTAAATAACTTTTGTAAACAAAGTCGAAGAGAATAGGGTAGCCGAAACACGTTTAAAACAAAGTAAGGCAATTTGATTAAGAAATTCGACAATATTTCGGTTTTATGATGAAACAAAATTTAGTTTTGAGAAATCAAATTTTGTAGTTGGTAAAAATCGAAGTATTCATCAAACACTTTGAATAACAAATTCAAAAGTTCACCTACAATAAAACGAAAACTAATTTCAAAATGTTAAGGTTTCGAAAATGTTATCAAAGTAATTGTGAAAGTTTTCAAAAATGTTATCAAACCCGAACATTCAAAATAATTTCGACAATGTTAAAATGTTTTACATAATAATCTTTTAGAAATTGAAGTATTTGGAAACAAAATTTAATATAAACATCAACCAAAGATAAAACAAAAAAAAATGGAGTAAAAAGTATTTAAATTAAAATTCAAAATTGATATATTTCACGATATTCAAAAGTTTTTAAGATAGTCAAACTTTTACAAAACATGGGGTTTCGCAATATGAAACTATAACTCAAAATGTTCAAATTTTACAGTAGTTCAAAGTTTTTAAACTAGTCAGACTTTTTATAAAAATTTGGGGGTTAAAAAAAAATGGTTGACGAATAAATAGAACAAGGGTAAACAATAAATCAAAGCGGGAGTTTTTAAATAAAACAAAGGGTGGTCCATGGGATGGGAGGCAGCTGAACCAAAGGAGTTAAAACGAATAAGATTAGCGGGGTAGGATGCACCTACAACAGGGGGGAAGAAGGCATGAGAAGAAGAAAAGAATTGATGTTTGAAAACATACCCGTGACGATCTCCGGGTGTGCTTCAGCATCGACTCTGCTCATCATAAAGATACGACCCTTGCGCTTAGTTGTAGCAACAGCACCAGCGACTGTGGCAGTAGTGGCAGCAGTCTTCTTCGGACAGTTGTAGGAGCGATGACCAGGTTTTCCACAAGTGAAGCATGTGAAAGGAGTACCGTCACAGTTTTTTCCCGCGTGGTAGTCCTTGTTGCATTTGTAACAAATGTTCTTCTTCTTGTTTGCGAACAACGGCGTGGAGTTGGACTTCTTGTAATCATTGTCTGCAACAAGTAGGCAACGAAGGATTTCAACGCCATAAAAGATAGAGGGTGGAAAAGCAAGGAAAAAAAACAAGGGAAGTGTTTCGGACCTCCTGAAGAATGGAATTTCTTTGAAGAAGAGGTTTGGTTATTCTCAGAGTGGGAGAAAGGTCGTTTATAACCAGATGATGGATTCATAGATTTCACCCGCTCGATTGAAGACTCTGCGTAAAGCGCAGCATTATAGAGCTCATTAACATTTGAGAGACTCCGGGGCATGTTGAGAGTGATATCGGCTCGAAGTCCTCCTCGGTAGAAGAAAGCTCGGGAATTCTCATTGGGTAACAAATCTCCAGCATAATTCGCCAGAAAGTGGAACCGAGTGGTGTAAGCTTCAACCGACATGGTATTCTGGCTTAGAGTGTTGAATTCAGTCATCCTCTGACGCCTCAGCTCCTCGGGATAAAATCTCTGCTCTAAGAGAGTCTTGAACTGAGTCCAGTTGAATCCTGGAGTCTGAAGTGCAGTCGGGCCAACCTGGCTCCACCATCTGTCTGCATCATCTGACAGGTACAGCACACCTAGGCCCACCTTCTGATTCTCGGGGGCGGAGTAAATTCCAAACTGCCTTTCCATCACTCGAAACCAACGGTTCATGACTTCGGGATCCACGGAACCGTCATAATAGTCCAATCTGCTTTTAGCCATTCCTTCAGCTGCGTGAGAGAAGCTGAAGGGCCTTTGTTGGTTCCGGTTGTTCATCTCGTTCATGGCCTGCGCTATGTTGCGTAGCGTGTCAGCCAGAGCTTCGATACCTCCTTGATCATTGTTGTTGTTGTTGTTGTTTCGGTTACTTCTTCCGGCCATCTTGAAGTTCACAAATAACAACATAAAATCAATGCTAATCATCGAGTTCAGGAACAGATTATCTTAACAGTTAAGTCCTTATCTGTTTCTACCCATTTCTAATAATATCTTTATTTACTGTTTAAATAATTTACTGGTATTTTTCCCTAATTTCAGGTGTGTAAGCGTCGGGAGCAGTGATGCTCTGATACCAACTGTAATCCCCTAAAAATTCTAGCGCGATACAGTGGCGGAAACACTGTAGAGTCGGAATTAAAACACACAGAACTATGTCTTGATAAATTAAATTGGTAAAGTCAAACATGCGCCATACATAAAAATGGCTAAAATTTAAAACAATCCATAAAGAGGTTAAACAATCCTTAAGACATGATTATTAAAAAAAATCAGCAGGATCCAAGACTGCTCGTTAGCCCACACCCACCGGAAAATAAACACGTATACCTGCCATGTTAAAACATAACAGCCACAATCAGTGGGGAGCAACGTCAACGTTCTCCCAGCCGTATAACAGGATTTTAAAACAGTAATTACTAATATAGGAAAAATAGTAAAAATGGAAAACAGTAAAACATCATATTAAAATAAGCTTTAGCGTAAAACAAATTAATCAAAAGGATTTCCGAAGAAACATAAAAAAATATTTGCCAACCTGCAAACCAATTTATATCGATAATAAATAAAATAATCAAAATGGCGTTATGGATATTCGATCAGTGTGCACAAGGCTAGACTTTCACTAGGGATATACTAAAAACTAGCTTCGAGAACTCAGACACCAACTTCACACGCAGCGAAGATCCAAGGTCTCTAACTAGGCAACTCAACCATAATAGGACGTCGACTTATCATGCGAGGTCCTAGCTTAAGTAATATACACCCCTCCTGGATACCAAATGTATCCAGTTCAACTGACGGCGACTAACACGATGCGATATCTAGCTTAAGGGCACAATGCACATATACTCCTGGACACCAAATGTATCCGGTTCAACAACCAATTCTTCCCAAATGGATACACCAGCCTTATAGTTGATGGCAAAACAGTACATCCTAGACTGTATTACTCTAACCCCACACTTATCCTTATTCCATAACTCCAAAACAAAGTCATTATCGATATATTTAAGAGATATGATCATTATAATAATAAGAGAACAAAAGGGAAAAAGGAATCACTTTCCAAAAGAGGAAACTTTCTATTTTAGGAAACTTCTATTTTTAGAAACTTTACTAAAATAGCATTATTTCAAAATAGTGAAAATATTAGTTCATACTAATACCACATTTTTAGTAAACGATATAGGTTTATAAAACTATTACTTTCGGCCTTAACGATATTAATTATTAAAGTAAGATCATTTGATTTTATGAAATTATTAAAATATCGTATAAGTGTTATAAAATGATTAAAAATGTCTTAAACATTTTAATACTACTAATTAGGGTGTTTTCAAAAGTTAAAAAGCTAAAATTCCCTAATTATTATTAGTTACGACAATACGATTACAAATAGGATTTTACGACAAATGTCAAATTAAATCTTTTAACGTCTTTTATTTAATTAAACCATTGAATATATTTAGAATATGTTAAGGGATGATTTAAATCTTAAAGTTTCAGATTTAAATACTTTCAAAATTGCTGGAAAAATAATTCTTTTAGGTAAGACGAAGCATTTTAACGATAAATCACAATTTGTCCGAAAATCAATATTTATTAATTAAAGACTATAATAAATAGTACAAAAATTACGTAAAATAGTTAAATTATATTTATGGACATTCTGTCCAGAAAAGAAAATTTCCAGAATTCTAAAAACTCGATTTTTAAAGCGTTTTCTCGTTAATCGTCCAATCTCGACAATAACGATTAATAAAAATAGAAATTACAAAAAGATTTAAGTATTAATATCCAAAAATTATTATTACACTTTAAAATCCTGATTTTACAGAATATAAATTTTTCCAGATTTTTCCAAAACCCAGATTCAACAAATTTCAACAAAACCGTCATTTAAACCCGTTTTTCGCAATTAACGATTTCATTAATAAACCTATCGCTCCTAACATTTTATTAAGGCACTAAAAATCATAAAAATACATTTTAATATGAAATCATCAGAATCATAATTTTTTCCCGATTTAAACCAAAGACCAGAAATCGAGAATTTAAACAACAAACACGGTTTTAACGATAAACGATGATTTAAAGTGATTAATTAATTCATCCACTTAACAATTCCGAAAAATTATGAAAAAATTTAGAAAATTCTATTTCACCAGAAAGTTTCACCACGTCAAAAATCAGATTAAAATAAATTGTTTAAGTACTAGAACTAAAAATCGGCTTTTAATCGTTTTTGTCCGAAAACGGTAATAATTCAATAATCGATATCAAAAATATCAGAAAATACTAAATTATTAAAAATCATTAAAAAAAATATTTTTCCAGAATATAATCATATATTACATGTTTAGGCCGATTATTACGATTTTACAAATTAATATAACAATTTAATCGTTAATCTCGTAAAAGCGATAAAAATATCGAAACATGCAAATTTTCAACTTTAAATATTTTTCCAGAATCCGTGACATACATATATTGCCAAAATAAAATATAAAAGTATATACATGCAAATACTCAATTAAAATCTTGAAATACCGAGTAACATCGACGTTACCTCTACTCCAAGTCTGAGTCGATAATATATTCGTCGGCTTCGGGATCGTCCAAAAATCCTACCATACACGGAAATCATGGCAGAAAAAATACCATGAGAAAACTAATAAAAATCAAGGTAAAAATTGATCGAAAATGACGTGGATTAATACCTTAACGAAGAGAACGGAAAGAAGATTATTTGACGATGAATTTGAGTCGATTAAGACTAGAATTGAAGCAAAATAATCCTAGGATGGAGAGAAAGTGCCACGGCCAAGAGAAGGTGTTGATAGATTTTTTTTACTTGATGAATGAATAAGGTGTAGTATGGAAATGGATGGTTTTTTTCAAAATATAAATGAGAATAAATTTGTTGATGAAAACTATGTGATTTACACATAAAGTGGCTGGCCAAAAGGGTTGATGAAGGAGTATGAAAAGTCTTGACACTAATGCAACAATTGAATGAAATAAAAACTATCTTATGTTTACGTTTTAACGTGATAAAATGAAACGTTTAAATAAAACGTAATAAAACTTGTGACCAAGAGCTTAGTCGGTCCAAAATGTGAGAAAATGGTCTCAAATAATTTATAAGTTGATAAAAAGTATAATCGTAAAATAGTTAAAGGCATTTCAAAGTAATTCGAGTAAACCTCGCGTAAGAAAATAATTATTCGCGAAGCTTCGTAATAAAAATCATTAACAACTAATTTTTGTAAATAAAAATATTTACTAGTTGAAAATATTATAGAAACGTATTCAAACATTTTTAGGAAAAGGAATAACTCAAATCCAAGCTTAAAAATGTAAATTCGAAGAGAAATAGAATTCCTTGCGGAAAAATTAATTAGTTTACGAAGAAACCAAATAAATGGATTTAAATCTTTGAAATTAAAAATAAAAATTATTAAACTCAAAAATTAAAATAGAGCTTAGTAAAATGATAAAATATGAGGCCGAAAAGTGACAGAGTTAAGACGGAGTCCTTACGGAAAGAATAAAAATGCTTAGGAAAAATAGCGGGTGTTACAATAATAATATGCATTCTGTATTTTATTACCTCCATTGTCCGTTTTAAATAAATGTCTAGTTTTGACTCACTTTTAATGGGTTAAAATGTCCATATACGATTTGACTATTTTACTATAATACTCCCTCTGATTTTTTATTATCTTCCCCTTTGGTTTTGGAGAAGAAAATAAGGGTGTATGAATGTGTGGTTCAAAATAAAAGAAGGAAGAGAGAGAAATGTAAGAGCGATTTTAGACCACATGTTGATGGCCCAAAATAGAAATAGGGAAGAAATGGTGTTTCAACCAAATAAAGAAACTAGGAAGATCGATAAAAATCAGAGGGAGTATGTACTTCACCTATATTGCTTATTCAAGCGTTTTATTATGGTCCAACTGAAATTTTAGTTGGACGATCCATTGTATGAGATAATGTACCCAAAGCCCATTTAGTAATCACCTTATAAAAAGGAGTTAACCTAGCAAGCAACTAGGTCAAAATTCTTTTGGTTGTGCGCACAATGCCGCGGCTCCCTCCTCTCTTCTTCTCTTTATTTTTCATTTTCTCCATTTAACTCCATTGTTATACATCTATCTTTCCTCCAATCTCATACATAAATTATATTTTCATAATCTTGGCTCTTTCCTCCACAATATGTTCATCTCCAATTAATTTTATGAGATTCATTTTTATGAACATTTAGACCTACCTTTAGGGTCCCTAATTAAAGAAAAAGATACCATTCTTTTGGTCGTTTTGGAAGAGGATTTGTGTGGTACGATTTCTATCACATGTGTTTCGGTTTGTTTCTTCAACGTCGATCTATAAGGATGGTGACACGTTTTGGAGACAAGGTTTTGTTTGTCGCGTTCTTCATGGTGTTTCTTATTAATGTTTATCATTAATTGCCAAGAAGGTAACTAGATGCGTCTTTTAATCGCGTTTATAATATGTGAATGCCATTAATATGATGAATGAATGTTTAACATGATATTGGATGTCTGTGGTATTATTATGCATGTTTATTATTTCGTTGATAGATTGCACGATTTAATTGTATCGTTAATTTTATCGTTAAGAGGTAAATTACCATTTTTATGCGAATTAGAAAGTTGTGAATCGTTTCGTGAGAGAATTCTAGAACGCGCATGAACCGACCGTGGCCTCCCTTGGTGGAGATGCTAGGGTGTTTCATCGATGCTTTTAGGGTTTCAAACCCTAGATTCAATGATGACTCAACCTACCATCACCCGGTGGTTGAGGTTAGGGTTGAGGTTAATATAACCTTATTTAATGTTAATGTAACTTCGTTGAGAAGTATTATGGAACTTCACTTGAGGTTAAGATAACTTCAACACGGGGTTATAATCTTGTCGGGGTTCCCGAACTTTGCAAGGTTATAGTCAAGGTTATTGTAACCTTAACTTAGAGTTAAGGTTAGGGCGAAGGTTAAGGTAACCTCAGCCTGGAGGTAAGGTTATAACTAAGGTTAATATAACCCTAACAGGAGCTAATGTTATAGGCGAGGTTAATATAACATTGATTGAAGTTAATGTACCTTCATTGAGAAGTTACTACACCACTTCACTTGAGGTTAATGTAATCTCGTTGTAACATCGTAATCTTGTTGCAGTTAATGTAACTCCACGAGGTTATGGTTGAGGTTAGGTCAACCTCAACTTAGTAGACAAGGTTATAGTCAGCGAAACTTAGCCTTGGATACTATTAGGCATTAGATGTGTGAGGTTAACTTTATGGTTATAGTTAGTTGTACTATCTATGATTCACGTAATAGTTGAAAGGTTACTTCTACGTATGTTCTTCATAGTTCACTCAGTTATAGTGTCCTATGTTTGAGACATGATTGGTATCTAATATAGTCGGTTATACTATATTGGATTGGAGTAACACTTGGTATAGTCAGTTACACTATCTAGGGCTTGATTTTCCCTGGTATAGTTAGTGACACTATACTAAGTCCGATTACTACCTTGTATAGTCAGTTATACTAAATTAGGTTGGGTTGCCACTTAGTACAGTCGGTTATACTGTACTAGGATTGGAGTCGTGATGTTATTCACGAGAGCCTTGTACAGTCAGTTATACTGTACAGTTACACGAAAGCTAGTGGTATAGATAACGTGTGGTATCAGTTATATACCAATCGGAATGAAAAAGCGCCAAATGCCGAAGGTCTATGTTCGGGCTTGCGTTGAGACGTCAGTTATACGCTCTGGGTCCCGTGTGTCGTTCGGTGTATGGTTATTGCATCGAGAGCCCTAGCTAGGCTTAGACATATAGTTATCAGTTATACGGCTATACATAGTATCGTGGAGTATCAGTTATATGCTCCACACCGATGGGAAGTCTGTTATACGACCCGTCCGTCAGAGTATCAGTTATATGCTCTGGCAGGTGAGAGTGTTAGTTATACACTCGAGCCGGTGTTCGCTCTATACCCTAGACGTAGTGTAAGAAGGTTAGTTGTGAGTAATCAGTCCGGTTTGGATGTTGGAATTTCTTCGTAATTGTATGATCCTAATTGGTCGAGTATGATAATGCTTTCATGTATTCCCTATCCGTATTATTCATTGATTGCTGATTATTAGTTTCTTTCATCCTATTGTAAAGACGACTAGGAGAGCATCTAGTTACTCGCCACTGACTGTGGACCCCCCCTTTCAGGTCTTTCGGGATGTTGTTGACTGCTTCATTGTTGGGGAAGACTTGTGGAGAGAGAGAACCTTCATTTAAGTCTTTAATTTTCAGTTTGAACACATTTGAATAATGTATTACTTGAGTGTCGAGATAGTGACGATTCGGATTCGGTCGGATGTTTCCGCCACCCTTGACCTTATTATTTATACTATTTATATTATTAAAAGTTTTTAAAAATCTGGGTTGTTACAGTTGGTATCAGAGCGAATATGCTCCCAACTCTCGCTAATCATTAAATGAATTACTTGGCTTAGTAATTGAGTGAGAGTAAATGGGGGTAGAAACAATTAAGGACTTATCTGTTTATGCCTTAGTGTTTCATATCGTTATTAATTGTATTACAAGTGTTGATCATGCACTTGCTTCTTTATGCTTTAATGTCCCGTCTTGTTATTAATTGTATTACATGTTTTGATCATATACTTGCTTCTGTATGTTTTAACGTTTCGTCTTGTTATTAATTGTGTTACATGTGTTGTTCATGTTTTAATTATTCATGCCTGAATGTTTATCGTTAATAATTGTATTAAGTGCATGGTTCGTGGAAAGACTTTTTCAAGCGTGCTTGTTGATTTAAATCACGGTTATTTTTGGAAAAATCTCTCTTTATGTTACATACACATCGTACTTTTGGTTATATGTTTGTCAAAACTCTTAATCCTTGATAACCCGAGCTTTTCTCTTCTCGTACTATTATCCTTTTGGATCACTTGGTGGTGTTGTCTCTTCTTAAGGTAACTTTGAGAGTTTTCCTGTTGTGATTCAGTCTTGGGTTAATAAGTTAGAATTGATTGTATTTGGAGATTCAAGTATGAAAGAAAAGAGCAATTATTATCAAGAGTTTGGTCGCGAAGAAGTCTAATTTGGGATTAAAGGTTGTGAGATGGTGTTTCCTTTGGGATTAGAGATTGTTGAGATGAAGTTTACTTTGGGAATAGAGGTTGTTATGATGATGTTTACTTTGAGAGTATGAGCGTTAAGTCCTTTTATTTTTGAGGAAATCCGTATTGATGATATTGAGTGTTTGTGTATGGTGTATGATGTACGACTATGGTTTCAGGATTTTTCAAGGAGTGAGACACATGATGAATAGATATATTTTATGGTATATTATTCGGGAGTATCGCGACTTATGCCTGTAATTAATAGAATT
This sequence comes from Agrostemma githago, assembly GCA_958450325.1. Taxonomy (NCBI): domain Eukaryota; kingdom Viridiplantae; phylum Streptophyta; class Magnoliopsida; order Caryophyllales; family Caryophyllaceae; genus Agrostemma; species Agrostemma githago. The sequence goes on along the minus strand of OY288253.1, from coordinate 51,367,711 downwards.
ATTGAATTCTGTCTTAAGGAAATAAGTTATTTATGGATTAAGAATACAAGATGATACAAAATTGAATGTTATTGTGGATTTAAGATTAAAGGATAAGAATTTTGGGAACTATGCTTGTCTTTAATGATAATATCATATTCGTGGAGTAAGAAACGTTAATGGCGATTGGAGTTTGATGAAGGGAATTTATGATTTATCTATTGAGGAGTTATTTAATGATCATACCTTTTAAGGACCAAGTGAAAGAGAGTAATATGAGTTATGAACTTATGACGTATTAATGTTTAGATCTTGATTTCGTAAACTACCATATTGAAGATGGAGATAATGAATCGTGGTATTTGTCTTTTTAAGGATGTAGAGGATTCTATGGTTTTATTCATTATATATAATTAGATGAAGGTATTGGGATTTAATAGTCTAGAGAATGATTATCTGAGGAACATAGTGATTGTAAAGGGACAATTACATAGAGATTTGTCTGTCTTGAGGTAGTATGGTAATATGATTAAAGGTTATTACAAGGCGAAGATACCTTGAGCGATGATTGTACGAGAATTGTAAGACCTTGGTTTTTCGTGCTTTACTTATATTATTAAGGTGTCGTCTTTGGGTAAATAAAACTGTTTTGAGTCGTTTCCTTGTCTCCTTGATCGTATCAACCGTACCTCTCATATTTTCATACCAACCAAAAGTTTCCTTTTATATTTGTCCTTTTATGTTTGATCTTTCGATACCCTCTATTTGATCATTATTTTAACACCAACTTTCTCTTCCTTCAACTTTTTGTAATTTGTCTTTCGCCTTGATGTCACCTTGTGCTGCAACTTCTCAAACTTTTTACCTTGCGGTATATCACAAAATATTTCTTTTTTTTGTTTGCGTGCTAATTGTTCTTTCATGGTAATGTGAAAACTTTTGATTCCTTCTTCATAGCTACTTGTGATCATCTCATAGTGGAAGTTTGGATCCTTTGGCGAAATGTTTATACATCTAGTTTGAGGTTGGGTTAACTGATGTTGAGAGCATATAACATAGTATATGAGTATGAATTGGGGTAATATATGGTGTTTTGGAAGTGTTGTATTTAAGGTCTTATATCGAGCTTAGAAAGTTTGAGGATGTTATCACATGAAGGGCACGTGGATGTTAATTTGTTTCTTCAAAAGCTATATAGAAAACTTTGGAGATAAGGTGTTTCATTTAAGTGCATGAGTCATTTACTGAAGGACATAGATTTAAGCATTCCTTTGATGGACTTTTAAGGTTAAAATATTTATTGATGGATAGAAGATTGTAATTAAAAATTGATAGTATAAGCTTGGTCGTTATATTGATGATGAGATTTGTACGGTGATATTATGATTCAATTCTTTTGTGGAATTGCATTATCAATGGACTAGTATATTGTGGTACATTGAGTACTAGCTTAACTAAAGGTGTACGATTCTTTGGGTGCCTAGGAATAGCGTGATCAGATCTGTTCAAATGAAGTGATTGGATCTTGTGCGTGTGACTCATAATTATGTCATGAGATTGAGGCTGCAGTGAGTTTGTGATAGTTATAATCAAATCTAAGGTCTGAAATTTGGATTTGGATGGTAATACATATATCGAGAAGATTTGCAATATTATATTAATGGATTTTGAGCATTAGAGTTGTGGATGATAGTAATCACTACTTGCTTTGAGGATGTTAAAGTAGTGATAGTTCTAATGGATCTAGTGAATATTAGAGTTTTCTAATTCGAAAGATATAATTTGTTTAGAGACTATCTATATGAAGTTTTGTCGATTTCATATCTTATGGTGAATAGTGAACTAGGATGATTGAATCATTAGTAATGAGTTTGCAAAAATGATGAGAAAGCATATATTTTGGAATGATGGCTGATATTTGTGGATAATGTTTGAAATAAATGGAGTAGAAGTTGGTAATTCATGAGATAAGATGTTGTACATCGATGAGTATTACTTAAGGGTATTGAGTATACTTGGTGGACGTAAGGTAATGATGCATTGATATTATGGTATAAGAGATATGGTAGTATTTATGAGAGTTAATCACATGCTTAAGGTGATGCTGGTGTGGAAATGTTGACCAGTTTTACTCGATAAGGTCATATCGCGATAAACTAGACGACTATTTGGAAGATGGTATTGATTTAGCAATTATTTTGGGTTGTGATTATTTGGGATTTATCTGATTGAGATTTTAGAATGGATAATGATTATTTAACATTGAGGACTTAAGATACACTTTGGTGGTTTGAGTGTATATAAGGATCAGAGTGCGCAGCGGTTTGGATTCCGAGACGACTTGTGGTGATGATCACTTGTAATTCTTATATTCTTTTGATCTTGTGTTTGAACTTCAAGTTTCGAGGACGAAACTTCTTTTTAGGGGGTTGGATTTTAACACCCCGTATTTTATAATAATATTTATTCGGAAAGTTATTTATTTAAAATAATTATTTTCGAGTTTTATAATAATATGCATTCTGTATTTTATTACCTCCATTGTCCATTTTAAATAAATGTCTCATTTTGACTCACTTTTAATGGGTTAAAATGTCCGTACACGATTTGACTATTTTACTATAATATGTACTTCACCTATATTGCTTCTTCAGGCGTTTTATTATGGTCCAACCCAATTTTTTGTTGGATGATCCATTGTATGAGATAATGGACCCAAAGCCCATTTATTAATCACCTTATAAAAAGGAGTTAACCTAGCAAGCAGCTAGGTCAAAATTCTTTTGGTTGTGCGCACAATTCCGCAGCTCCCTCCTCTCTTCTTCTCTTTATTTTTCATTTTCTCCATTTAACTCCATTGTTATACATCTATCTTTCCTCCAATCTCATACATAAGTTTTATTTTCATAATCTTGGCTCTTTTTTCCACAATATGTTCATCTCCAATTAATTTTATGAGATTCATTTTTATGAACATTTAGACCTACCTTTAGGGTCCCTAATTAAAGAAAAAGATACCATTCTTTTGGTCGTTTTGGAAGAGGATTTGTGTGGTACGATTTCCATCACATGTGTTTCGGTTTGTTTCTTCAAAGTCGATCTATGAGGATGGTGACACGTTTTGGAGACGAGGTTTTGTTTGTCGCGTTCTTCATGGTGTTTCTTATTAATGTTTATCAATAATTGCCAAGAAGCTAACTAGATGTGTCTTTTAATCGTGTTTATAATATGTGAATGCCATTAATATGATGAATGAATGTTTAATATGATATTGGATGTCTATGGTATTATTATGCATGTTTATTATTTCGTTGATAGATTGCACGATTTAGTTGTATCATTAATTCTATCGTTAAGAGGTAAATTACCATTTTTATGCGAATTAGAAAGTTGTGAATCGTTTCGTGAGAGAATTCTAGAACGCGCATGAACCGATCGTGGCCTCCCTTGGTGGAGATGATAGGGTGTTTCATCGATGCTTTTAGGGTTTCAAACCCTAGATTCAATGATGACTCAACCTACCATCACCCGGTGGTTGAGGTTAGGGTTGAGGTTAATATAACCTTATTTGATGTTAATGTAACTTCGTTGAGAAGTACTATGCAACTTCACTTGAGGTTAAGATAACTTCAACACGGGGTTATAATCTTGTCGGGGTTCCCGAACTTTGCAAGGTTATAGTCAAGGTTATTGTAACCTTAACTTAAAGTTAAGGTTAGGGCGAAGGTTAAGGTAACCTCAGCCTGGAGGTAAGGTTATAACTAAGGTTAATATAACCTTAACAGGAGCTAATTTTATAGCCGAGGTTAATATAACATTGATTGAAGTTAATGTACCTTCATTGAGAAGTTACTACACCACTTCACTTGAGGTTAATGTAATCTCGTTGTAACATCATAATCTTGTTGCAGTTAATGTAACTCCACGAGGTTATGGTTGAGGTTAGGTCAACCTCAACATAGTAGACAAGGTTATAGTCAGCGAAACTTAGCCTTGGATACTATTAGGCATTAGATGTGTGAGGTTAACTTTATGGTTATAGTTAATGGTACTATCTATGATTCACGAAATAGTTGAAAGGTTACTTCTACGTATGTTCTTCATAGTTCACTCAGTTATACTGTCCTATGTTTGAGACATGATTGGTATCTAATATAGTCGGTTATACTATATTGGATTGGAGTAACACTTGGTATAGTCAGTTACACTATCTAGGGCTTGATTTTCCCTGGTATAGTTAGTGACCCTATACTAAGTCCGATTACTACCTTGTATAGTCATTTATACTATACTAGGTTGGGTTGCCACTTAGTACAGTCGGTTATACTGTACTAGGATTGGAGTCGTGATGTTATCCACGAGAGCCTTGTACAGTCAGTTATACAATACAGTTACACGAAAGCTAGTGGTATAGATGACGTGCGGTATCAGTTATATACCAATCGGAATGAAAAAGCGCTAAATGCCGAAGGTCTATGTTCGGGCGTGCGTTGAGACGTCAGTTATACGCTCTGGGTCCCGTGTGTCGTTCGGTGTACGGTTATTGCATCGAGAGCCCTAGCTAGGCTTAGACATATAGTTGTCAGTTATACGGCTATACATAGTATCGTGGAGTATCAGTTATATGCTCCACACAGATGGGAAGTCTGTTATACGACCCGTCCGTCAGAGTATCAGTTATATGCTCTGGCAGGTGAGAGTGTCAGTTATACACTCGAGCCGGTGTTCGCTTTATACCCTAGACGTAGTGTAAGAAGGTTAGTTGTGAGTAATCAGTCCGGTTTGGATGTTGGAATTTCTTCGTAATTGTATGATCCTAATTGGTCGAGTATGATAATGCTTTCATGTATTCCCTATCCGTATTATTCATTGATTGCTAATTATTAGTTGCTTTCATCCTATTGTGAAGACGACTGGGAGAGCATCTAGTTACGCGCCACTGACTGTGGACCCCCCCTTTCAGGTCTTTCGGGATGCTGTTAACTAATTCATTGTTGGGGAAGACCTGTGGAGAGAGAGAACCTTCATTTAAGTCTTTAATTTTCAGTTTGAACACCTTTGAATAATGTATTAGTTGAGTGTCGAGATAGTGACGATTCGGATTCGGTCGGGTGTTTCCGCCACCCTTGACCTTATTATTTATACTATTTATATTATTAAAAGTTTTTAAAAATCTGGGTTGTTACACTTTCTTGACGCTTGCCTGTCCTATTGGGACGACACCTACCACGTTTTCGCCTTTCCTCGGGGGCGAAATTTGTCCTCTCCCCAAGGAGATTGCTGCCATAGGAGGGTGGAACCCACTACTCCGTCCTGCTGTCCCCTTCTCGGTTCCAGACCCTAGGAGGAAGTTACGAGAGTTTCTGGGGCTTTCCCATGCTGAAGTGTCCCGTATGATCGAAGGGGACACTGTTTCTCTGCTTGCCTTAGCTGAGAAATTCATGAACGCGTATGATATCCGGATTTTGCCCATTAATAGCCGCAGGGCGTTCTGTATGCTTCATGTGTACGCTTTCGAAGGCTATCTGGATTTGCTGTCATGTATGGGCAGCGTTCGTCTTCTTGTCATTGCTGACCTGATGGAGACGGAATATAGTCCTACGTGGCTGATCACGGGGGAAATCATTCAGTGCTTGAACAACCGCAAAAGGGACGAGTCAGCCCGCTTGACTGGGAGCACCCGTCTGCTGCAGGTATATCGCTCTTCCTTTTTTCTTGATTTCTTTTTTCTTCGATTTTTTTTTCGTTTTTTTTTTATTTTTTTTTTTGATTTTTTTTCGCGATATCCCGCTACAGGAGGGGCACTCGATCGAGTCACCCCGGCACTCGATCGAGTGCCTTCGTAAAAAGGCCTACTGTTCTGTTTCAGGGGTCTCACTCGATCGAGTGACCCCGGCACTCGATCGAGTGCCCTCTGGCGGACGTCTAAATCGCCCCGAGATCTCATGAGCTTTGTGTTTTTTTTTCAGCTCTGGCTATTTGAAAGGTTATCGATTATCGAGCCTCCTGCCAACCCGAGTCAATATTGGTTCAACCAAGTGATGACAAGAAGACGGGCTGTCGATTCATCCTGTCTTATTGATCAGAAGTACTGGGAAGAAAAATTATCATTCCATCGCGGCCGACTGATTCGATGGGTGGTGCCGTGGTGGCCTATTTATGCCTGGACCGGTTTGGTACCCAGAGATAAGGCACGCTACCAGGTGATTTTGTCCCTCAGCCAGACAGTTCACCTCTATCCCGACCGCATACTCAGGCAGTATGGGTGGTCCCAGCGCATCCCGGAGAACGAGGCAGTTGTGAGTGAACCTACCCAGCTGACCGACATCATGTGCGACACTTGGATACAAAGTTGGTATACTCGAGTTACTTGGTCTGTTCCCGAGTCGCTTCATTCAACCTGGGTGTCCCATTCTTATGAGAGGTGGACCAAAGCGGAGACTGCCGAAGCTCGCGCTGCCTTGAAGGTCGACGAAGCCTTCGACCTGCTTCGGCGAGAGCAGGTTAAAGATAACAGGGATTTCTTCGATGAAGGTGAGACTCCGGCCACCCTGGTCCGTCTAATGTCGGGTCAGAGACTAAGAGCTAGGACTCGAACTGGGGGGTCCAGCGCTAGAGGTGCTCGGGGGGAAGTGAGTCCCCAGATAGACTTGGAGAGGAGACTGGGGCCTAGACTATCGGTCCAGGACCGACTGGGTCCTAGGGATAGGTTGCCGGGGCACGTACGGGCTAGACTTGAGCCTGTGACAATAGCTGAAGACCCATTGTCAAAGAAGCGGATCCGAGCTAAAGAGGTTCCCCTTGTCATCCGGGAACGCTCGCCCCCGCCTCGACGTCCTCGGGCTCCTCGCGACCCGAAAGACAAAGGCAAGGGCAAGATGCCTTAATCGTCTCCTTTTATTATTATTATTTGGATATTACTACTATTTTTGTTGTGTGTTTTTGTTTTTTTTTTTTTTCGTGGCTTTTTGTAATTTGGAATTACCGAGTTTATCGGTATCCTTTTTTTGAATAATAAAAGTATTTTATTTGTGAAACCGTTCCTGTCTTTTTGTTATTCGGTGGTTGTGCCCTTTTGAGGGGCTGCCTATGTATCCACAGTTAGTGGAATCAAACCAAACGTAGTTCAGGCGTAGATTTTTTGCAATTTCGAAATACATCAAGACCATTAGTTCAAGATGTGCGACAGTAGAATAAATAATCCTAACTTATTGACTTGCTTATAAATTTTGAAAAGAATGATTTTAATAAATTTTGCAAATGACATTGAGATAAGGCTTAGGGGTAGTAGCGCTTCAGCTGGTCCAAGTTGGTCGTGTTGACAAATTCATTCCTGTCTAGGTCTGTCAGCATCACTGCTCCTCCTGATAGAACCTTCTTTACTAGATATGGCCCAGCCTAATTGGGTTTGAATTTTCCTCTTGGGTCGACTGGTAGCAACGCGCGGACCGACTTGAGAACCAGATCTCCTTCTTTGATATTCCTGGGCCTAACCCTTTTGTTAAAAGCCCGTTGGATCCTCTTTTGGTATATTTGGATGTTATTGAGGGCCCGATACCGCCGTTCGTCCAAAAGAACTAATGAATCATATCGAGCTTGAACCCAATCCACTTCGGTCCCTTGACTTTCTAGCAGAATTCTGAGAGACGGTATCTCCAATTCGACTGGCTGGACTGCTTCCATTCCGTATGTCAAATAATATGGAGTTGCCCCGGTTGTAGTAGAATCAATGTCCGATACCCTTATAGGTCAAAGGGTATTTTGTCGGGTCAGTCCCGATAATTATCAGCCATCTTTTTAAGTATTGTGACAGGAAATTCCCATTTGTACCCTCTAAGTTTTCACTTTTCCCAGTTGTACCCATGCGTATAAGCAATTCCCAACTGTACCCCTGATCTCTGTTAATTACTAACAACCGTGACTAAACTAGAATTAGCCGTTAAGTATGGCTGTTAAGTGACAACTTGCAGTCCGAATCTAATGACATGGCGAGTGACATGTCGGTCTAGTAGCCTTTTGGCCTTCGTTAATCCCTAATTACCCCTTCATTCTTATTCCGAGTTTTCGCCTCGTCGAAATCAACAACAACATGCAATAATAAGTGAGAAAAACAACGGAGAATATGATGATGATGATAGTACATAGAGGAAGAATGACAGATGATATGGTGATGATCAGTGAGTTCGAACAGGGGAAGAAAGGAAGGAAGAGGAAGGGTTTGTCGTTTGAAATTAGAATGAAGGTGTACTTAGCGATTAACGAAGGCCAAAAGGCTACTAGACCGACATGTCACCCGCCATGTCATTAGATTAGGACTCCAAGTTGGCACTTAACAGTCATACTTAACGGCTAATTCTAGTTTAGTCATGGTTGAGAGTAATTAACAGAGTTCAGGGGTACAATTGGAAATTGCTTATACGCAGGGGTACAACTGGGAAAAGTGAAAACTTAGAGGGTACAAATGGGAATTTCCCATTTTTTTATTAGCAACTTCTACCGCTCCATTTGTTTGGGGACGGTAAGGCGAAGATGTATGCCTTTGGATTTTATATTTTGCTAGCAAGGTAGCGGTTTCGGCTTGGAAATGGGTCTTGTGGTCACTAATGAACTCGTGCGGGATCCCGTACCGGCATATAATTTTATTTTGGATAAATTTGGCAACATGCTTGGCATTCAAGATCCGGTATGACTCGGCTTCGACCCATTGGTGAAGTAGTCGATTGCTACCAAAATGAAACAGTGACCTCCCGTCCCGGAAGGGTTTACCTTTCCAATTATATCAATACCCCACGTCGAAAATGGCCATGGCGATGTCATGGTGTATAGTAGGGATGATGGCATATGTTGAACGTTGGCGAAAATTTGACAGTTATGGCAGTGTTTGACATATGACTGACAATCGGTTTCCATACTGTTCCAGTAGTATCCGAGCCTCATGATTTTTCGGGCTAGCATATGGGCGTTCATATGCAGGCCGTTTTTACCGTCGTGCACTTCGGCCATTACCTTTCCGGCCTGGGTTTTGTCGATACATAGGAGTAAAGCCCCCTGTGCCGTCTTTTTGTATATCTGACCATCGTCCGTACGATTGAATTGGGTGGCCAATCTTCGCAAGGCTTTCTTGGCCCGATTTTCAGTTCCCGGGGGATATTCTCCGTAGTCAAATAGGTTAGAACAGCCTGGTACCAAGGTTCCGGATCAGTGATTTCGATGTCTTGGATGGCGTTGACATATGCCGGCTCGGACCGTCTTTCGACACAAATCGGCATGCTGGTCATGTGATCTGGGATATTTAGTAAGGATGCCAATTTGGAGAGCGCATCCGCGAACTGATTTTCTTCCCGTGGTAGATAGATATATTCTACCTTCTGGAATTGCTTCTCTAGAACCCTTACTCGTGCTTGGTAAGCCACGAGATTGGCATTCTGAGTTTTCCACTTTTGAAGAGCTTGATTGATAACCAGAGATGAGTCCCCGTGAACCCGGAGATTTGTAACTCTTAAATCAGCGGCAGCTTGCAACCTGTGGATGCATGCTTCATACTCGGCCGCGTTATTGGTCACGTCAAAATCCAGTTTGATGGACAACGGCGTATGTTCCCCTTTTGGTGAAATTAGGAGGATACCGACCCCGAATCCTCGAAAATTAGATGCCTCGTCGAAATATAAATCCCATGTTTCGGTGTCAGTATGGAATATATCTTTGTCTGGGAAGGACCAAGTATCGGTGTGCCCATCTTCGGTTACGGGACTATCGGTAAGAAATTCGGCTACCACTCGGCCTTTGATAGGTTTTAGTGGAACGAACTTAAGGTCGAATTCTGCTAACATTAAAGTCCATCTAGAAATTTTTTCGTGGAGTATAGTCTTTTCGAAGAGGTATTTGATTGGATCCATTTTGGATAGTACCTGAACCTCGTAGCCGAGCATATAATGTCGGAGCTTCTTTGTGGCCCAAACAAGAGCTAAGCATGTCTTTTCGAGCATGGTATATTTGCACTCATACTCTAGGAATTTTTTGCTGATGTAATAAATGGCTCGTTCTTCAGAATCGACTGTCTAGGCCAGCATAGCCCCCATGGCTGTCTCGGTCGTTGTTAGGTACAACAACAAAGGCAGACCGGGTTGAGGTGACATTAAGACTGGCGGGGCAGACAGGATATCTTTAATTTTGTCGAAAGCAGCTTGGCACTTGTCATCCCACAGTATCCGTTTCCCTACTTTCAGCTTCTTGAAAATTGGTTCACACACCATGGTCAGTTTGGAAATGAACCGGCTGATATACTGGACTTTCCCGAGAAATCCCCTTATTTCCTTTTCGGTTTTAGGAGGTTGCATCTCGGTAATGGCTTTGATTTTACCTGGGTCGACCTCGATGCCGCGTTGGCTAACGATATGGCCTAGTAATTTGCCTGATGTTACCCCGAAACTGCACTTTTGAGGGTTTAACCTCATGTTGTATTTACGCAGTCGGGTGAAGAATTTTCTTAGGGCGGTAACGTGACCGTCCCGTTCTTTGGATTTGACGATCATGTCGTCTACATAAACTTCTACTTCTTTATGCATCATGTCATGCAATAAGGTCGTAGCGGTTCGTTGGTATGTAGCCCCGACGTTAATGAGACCGAATGACATGACGGTATAGCAGTAAGTACCCCAGGTGTAGTGAAGGTTGTCTTACCTATATCTTCTTCTGCCATCTTGATTTGATTGTACCCGGCATACCCGTCCATAAATGATAGAAGGGCATGATCGGCCGTATTGTCCACCAGTATGTCGATGTGTGGCAATGGAAAGTCATCTTTTGGGCTGGCCTTATTAAGGTCCCAGAAATCTACGCATACCCGCACCTTGCCGTCCTTCTTGGGTTCCGGCACGATGTTTGCGACCCAGTCTGGATATTCAGACACCCGTATGAAGCCGGCTTTGAATTTCTTGTCGACCTCTTCTTTGACTTTGAGGGACCACTCGGGCCTCATTCTGCGGAGCTTCTGTTTCACCGGCTTACACCCATCCTTGATAGGTATACGGTGTTCGGCTATTTCTCGGTCTATCCCCGGCATGTTCTTGTAGGACCATGCAAAGACGTCTTTAAACTCTTGGAAGAGGTTCGTGAATTGTTGTCTCTCCTCGGGATCTAAGGATAACCCTATCTTAAGCATCTAGGGCTCTAAGGTTGTTCCCATATTGATAGACTCGGTTTCTTCGATTACCGGGTCTCGGGATTCCCTCTATTCCAGTTGCTCGATCAGATGCGGAGGTAAGGATACCTGTTCGTCGGGTTTCTCAACGTCATTGCGCAAAATATTTTTGAAATTGACAGTATTTTGAAAATAAGGCAAGTCGTAAGCAGAACGGTTATCGTTATTATTGATAGAAAACTTGGAAAACAGCTCAAAGAGAGCGGCCATCTGATCATTGGTCAGAGGCGGGATTGGGAGTGCTCTCGGGACAGACCCCGAGGCTCCAGTGGTAGTGACTACAGGGAGGGGAGTTACAGTTTGGACTCTAGCACCAGACCCCTTAGACTCGAATACAGACTCAGACTCGGAATCGGTGTCCGACATGTCTCCTTCAATGGTGGTCAGCTTTTAGACTCGGCCGTGGCCGTCGGTCCACTTGATGGTCTTTCTCCAAGCTCTTTTCCCGGTATCAGCACCGACTTCTGAGATCAGCTTTGAAGGATCGAACCTGTTGCTTCGAAGGATCAGGTTCACCAAGTCTTCTTTAGGGGTCGGGACAGCCTTGTCTTCCCCAAACAGGAGCCCCAGCACGGGCTCAGCATTGTCAGCACCTTCCTTGGATTCAGATTGGATGAGGGCGAATATGTCATCCGGAATATAGTTGCATTCCCGAGCTAATTTAGTCTCGGGATATGTGATAGTTGGTTGGTACAAACCAACTTGAACAGCCCCGAAAATCGGTGTGACGAAATAGTCAGTCAAACTTGGGCTATAAGGGCCCAAGTCGGTACCCTTAATGATGTTGCAGGCCTTCTCAATTTCTGCTCGGACTACATTTTCCTGGGTTAAAGCGTATCCCAGGCCAAAGTGGGATTCCCCGTCATTCAGGACTTCAATGATCTTCCCAGCTGAAAGATATGGCCTTGAAGTAGCCCCCGGTAGATACCCCAAATTTTGTAGCATCGTGTCGATGCTCGTGGTGAAATAGGGCCTGAAAAGGTATTCTTCCTCAATCATCCCCACAAAATCGAACCCCCAAAGGTCAGTGCGGTCCGTGGCATTACAGCTAGCCACGGTCATAGGGGTTGCCTCTAGAGTAATAATGTTGTCTTGCAGGGGCATTTTGATCTTTCGGTGAAGAGTGGAGGACACCGCTTTAATGGCGTGGATCCATGGCTTTCCTAAGAGCAAGTTGAAAGAGGAGGTGACATCAATCACCTGGAGCTCTAACTCCTTTTCTATTGGACCCGTTATAATTATCAGCTTAACGGCCCCAGAAACCGACTTTGGGCTTCCATCAAAAGCCTGGATAGTTTGAGCAGTCGGTTTGTGGTCGGCCTCAGTGATGCCGAGGGCTTTGGTAGTCCTTAGAGGGAGGACATTCACAGTAGACACGTCATCAACTAGGGTCATCGGGAGATACTTACCCCGGCAAATTACCGTGATGTACAGGGCCAGATTGTGAGAGGCCCAGAATGGTGGCAGGTCGGACTCCGAGAAGGTGATTAATGGGCCTTCTTCCTTGGACTTGTCCTTGAGGTAGGGCATGATGGTGGCTACCATTTCAGTAGAGGTAACCAGGGAGTCGACTTTGATTTGATCGAGAGCCTTGGTAAGTGCCTCTCGATGTTCTTGCGAGCTAACCAAGAGTTGCCATATAGTGAGGTCAGCCCGAGCCTTCTTTAGTTGTTTGACAAGAGCCGTGTCAGTGTTTGGCTCTTCAATAGCCTCTTCCATCCTGGCGGGTTTAGTGACGGTTACCGGGACTGGGATGTCCTTAGAGCTAGTAGCTTGGTAAGGACGACTGGCATTGGCGAGATGGTTACTGGCTAAAGCCTTGGACTTAGCCTTCCGGATTTCTTCGGAAGTGATAGGGACAGCTTCCCCTTTGGTGAGGTACACATCCTCCTCATCATCGAACGAGATCCCATTGATTTGTGGGATGAAAGGAGAGATAAGGTGAGAACAGTCGATCACCTCTCCGGTGAAGATAGCATGAGAGCTAAAGGGGTTGTCCTTGTTGCTTGGCTTGTCCCCGGGTAACGGTATTTTCCCACTCTCAATCAAATCCTGAATCAGATGCTTCAACTTCCAACATTTCTCGGTATCATGCCCATTGCCCCGATGATACTGGCAATAGGCTTGGGCATTGTAGCTCTTGGAGCGTTTTTCAACTGGGACTTCAAGAGTTGGGCCTATCGGTTGGACCAGGACCTTGGAAGATAGCCTTTGTAAGGCATATGTATAGATAGTCCCTATATCGGTGAATACCCTAGGAGGGGTATTCTTCTTGGACGAGGCATCTAGTAGATTAACTGCGTCAAAAATGCTGCGAGCTGCAGCCGGGGGCTTGACAGTGGATGAGGAAGCCCCTTGGTATCCTTCGCTAGAGGCCTTAGTAAGGTTCTCTAGTCTAAGATCATCTTCAATTCTCATACCCATTTCAGTAAGAGTGGTGAAATTGGGTATGACGGAGTACCGGAGGTGGACCCGGTAGGAGGGAAGGAGGTTCTTGACAAAGGCCTCCACTAAAGTCTTCTCACTGGGCTTATCGACCAGTTTTACACTCTAGGCCCTCCAGCGTTGAAGGTACTTGGTAAAACCTTCCTTAGGTTCTTGGGCCATAACCTCTAGAGACCGCATTGTGGTCTGGATCTCGGTGTTATCATCATAGTTACGAGCAAATTTCGTAGCCACATCATCCCAAGTTGGGTATTTCTTCGGGTCTAGCCTATCGTACCAGGCCCGTGGGTGCTTCTCGAGGGATGCAGCAAAAAGATTCTTGAACATTGAAGAATCTACCCCTTTGATAGCCATGAATTCTTTGAAGGCCCGTACATGTAGTAACGGGTCTTCGGTCACTTCAAACATTGGTAAGCCCGTGAGATTCAGGTTCGCGGGCAACTTGTCACTCACCGGGGCGTACTCACGGCTATTCTCCCGATGGATATTGTTACTCCCAGCCAGATGAACTTGTTCCTCTAGTCGGCGCACCGCACTAACTAGTTCGCTAGAGGCCGAGTAGACTCGAGATTAGGAGCCCTTTGCTCCACTGCTGCCATACGAGCAACAATGGCGACTTGACTAGCCCTCATTTCTGTCAGTTGGGCATCAATGTCAGTTTCTTTGGCGGCCATGGCATCCACGGAGGCCTTCAGATTGTTCAGAGCTGCTTCCATTTTGCGGCTGTGTCTGGTGGAGGGTGGCCTGTCTGTAAGAAGACCGCGCAATCAGAAACCGAAACCGGACCTCGGAACCAATGAAAGAAAAGTACATCCCGAGCAGGGAAAAGACTAAAAAACGACTAGACAAAGACTCCTAGACGGGTGACTCGTGAATAGTGTGCCTTCCTTAGGATTCAGCTATGTGGGCCGAGTCCTGCTCGAAAGAAGGTCCATGTGAGGTTTTCCCAGACTTTAGACTCGAGTGTGCGGACGGACCCTCCTTTGTAAGAGTATGTCTTACGTAGGTGGGCCTTGCCTTAGTCTAATAAGACGGACTGGGATAGGGAAGAAACCCGTGATGTAAAATCGACAGAGTTCCGACGCTAAAGACTTCGACAACTTATGACACGACCCGACACTGCTAAATACGGGAAGTCCTAAGAAGAGGAAGGTTTTAAAAGGGGTGATATTTTTTAGAAAATACGAGAAAACTCGGGAAGGGCCCGAATTTTTTTGAAAATCAGAAAGTGTATCGGACCACAATTTTGAAAGTTCGAAAATATTTTCGAGGTGAAAAATGAAATGGACAGCATACCAGCTAGAAATAGTCTATTTTGAGTAAAAATCAAGAGTCCTAAATTCGGTAGCTTCCCGGTTTTTGAAATTTGAATATTTTTGAAATGACTATTTTTGAAAACGACACGGAAACCAATTAGCACGTAGTCACGCAAGAATTATAACGACGCCATGTATGCTTTACACTAAGTCTCGGTCGGTCTAAATGGGGTCTATACCAATGCACATAGCCTAGACGAGAATCGGGACGGACTTCCTAAGTCGAGTTGAGCTTAGAACATGCCGCGAAACCCATACGAATCGGCTAGAACACCTTTAACATAAGCAAGTCGGAATATGTCGTGGAATAGTGGGACGTCGGTCACCAGTACCGGCCCGGGTATAAATGGGGGTTATGCATGAAATGTAAAACTAAAACGCGTATTGTACTAGTCAAACGATTTCTATTCGAGTCTCACCCTGAGGATGCCGATGGTAAGTCACCCATCAGTTAGTCCCCAGCGGAGTCGCCAAATTGTGGACATGACGTAGGTCCACCCCGACGCGGCCACGCGCGGGTTTGGGTAGGCGAATGCATCTCCATATGAGAATGGATCGAATTGAAATTTAAGTCGAAATGGAGTTGCAAACGAACTTTGTGGGAATTCGGACCCGTTCGAGCCCACTCTATATCGCCATGGACCATACACAAAGTATGGCCCATTTCGGTTTCAGAGTTTATTGGGCTCGTCCCTTTGCATTGCGATACCGATACCGTCACTACCGGTTATCGTGTATAGAATGACTCTCGTCCGCCAACGGTTTCGGGCATCCGGAAACCGAGGTTCTGAGTAAGGGTTGAGGGTACGTGTTGGGAAGCCCACAAAGGACACCCAACCCCGCCCGCACTTAGCGGCCTCTACTAAGACATCGTTTGACTTTCTAATATGCGCGCTAGTAATCCGGTAAAATGATATGCAAACAACGTTTTACGAGATATAAAAATTGAAGGGGTTGCTACGTCAATATAATGCATCCAAATTATTGTCGAGGTGATTTTGCATGCGATGGTTCATTTATAAACGGTAAAACGCAAATAAATAAAAACAAGGCAAATTAAGTCGGTTACAAGTTACACGGGCGGAAATGCAACCCGGCCAAAACGAAAATAACGAATAAGTGCAATAACGACAAGAATAATAATGATATGAACGGACCCGTATATAGTAAATATAAACAAGACCGTAAGTTTGGAAAATTGGACAAACTTCGATTAAACACATATTATGTTGTGTGCTAAACGAAGGACAGAGATTTTAATACGCGTCTGCGTATGGGACCTAAGCGTGATGCTAGCTTGATCCCAAACCTCGATGCCTTGTCCCGACTTATCATGCCAAAAATGGTGTCTAGATTAGTTGTGCACCGGATGCGACTAAGGAGTCGCCGACATATAACTAATCGTAGAGGACATCGATCAAAGTCTTGAATTTTGAAATAAAGTGAATTAGTTTTAGAAAAGATGCAAACACGTGATAGTCTTTACACGCGTCGACCGAGGTCGTAAAATATATTACGAGGCAAAAAACAATGTTGCATAAGCTGCCGTTTTAGTATACGTCGGACCACTCGATCGAGTCATGGGCGGGACTCGAACGAGTGGCCTCGTACAGACCCTTCTGCCTCTCTTTTGGGACGCTACTCGATCGAGTGGCTACGGCACTCGGTCGAGTGCTCCCTGTTTGAGCGACTGCTCAATTTCGTAACGACTTTTACGAAATTCTTATTTGTTTTAAAATCGATAATCAACCGAATCACATATAAATATAGCGAGATTTATATTCGACTCGGTATTCGGTACTCGTAATGCGCGTATTATCATTACGTGACCGTTATCGGGGACTTTGAAAAAGGTGATGTGAAAATCATTTTGAATTGGATAGGGACGAAATTGGTTCCCTCCGCGTTACGTCATCTTTAATAATCCTCTCGGATTATGCGATGCTCGATTTAGCGTCAACGGGTTTCGTACCGATCCTTAGAAATGGAATTAGACACGTTCAACTACGTACTATCACGATCGCGTTACACCCTTGAGTGCTTAGGGCGGTGCTCCTCGAAAGGGCTCCACCACTATTGTGGCTCGTAAAGGGATTAAACGGACTTTGTGCAATAGTCGTAGTCAAAAGGGTTGAATACGAATACGGTTTATTTGTTAATATATATACGCGGTATTTAATATATTAACTAGATGTAAATGACGATAATTAAATGTTAGGGGTTAGATGCGATAAAGAAAATGTTAGATGTTAGTATGTCATTACTATCGACTAATTATGATATATAGGTACATAAACATCACTAAAAAACGAAGAAAACGAGAAAGAGAAAGGAGATGTCGGTGTTGAATGACACACCCTCAACCTACATGCTCTTGATTCTCGGAATACGGTTCGTCAAATGGCGGCAATGGCACGGGAACGTCGAGATACGTAGGAAGAGTTGATGGTGTGTATGTGTTTGTATGGAGATGTTTTATCGGTTTTTCGAGGGATAAAGACTCGGTTTTTGTGTGAATTTGTTTAGAATTGTAGTATGTTATGATGAGGGCTTAAGGTTGAAAATGTAGGGTGTTTTGCATGTGAAAGTTGGCTGAAAATTGATAGTAAAAAGGTTCTCCAAAAAGTTGTGAAATGTGGTGGGTTGATGGGGTATTTATAGGAGAAACCCCACGACCTAGGGTCACTCGATCGAGTGGCCCTAGTGCACTCGATCGAGTGCCCTAGAAAAACGGGCATGCTCAGTTTTTGTGGCTCCACTCGATCGAGTGAGCCAATCCACTCGATCGAGTGGATAAGGCGGATGAGCCTAAATAGGGAAGGAGTTGACTCTTTTGATTTTTGAGGATTGTGTTCAAACGCAAGTTTCTTGAAGCGAACTTGGTTGATTTTTCGTGATGGATTCGTCATCGACCGGGTTTTGACCCGGTCGCAAAAAGATGGTTTTTATTTTTGGTGTCAGTTTTGGCCCAAATTAGTCTTGTTTGACTCGAAACGACCCGCTGGGCCTGAATTTGAGGTTAATTTTGTGAGATTTGTATCCCGTTAAAAGCCCATGCTGGACATTACTGATTCCGAGCCCATATCCGAGCGCGTTAGAGCACGTTTGCGTCCGATCATCATCGGGTGTTTTGTTGGAGATCACCATAGACACCTGGCAGTCAAAATGCGTGTGTCTACAGCTAGACCCACAAATGTTCACTAAAATACGTAACGTCCCATCTTCAACCGCAAATACTAAAACACACTAAACAAACCCGAGTAATTCCGAGATCCGTTCTCAAGACTATATATACATCGAGTCCCGTGTAGCGTATACTCCGAGGGTGCAATTCCTCACAATGTGATTTACTTACATTCGAATTTACAGTTTTTCGTATGATTTATCGCTTTTATGACCTTATAATCGCATGCTAAATCACCTAACACGGAATTCAAAACGTAAAATAACTAAAACTGAACAAAGTGATGGTCAGGTTTCGTATTAGTTCGGATGCTCACCTTATTGGGTTCGAAACATCTCTATTAATACCGAATCGACGCATCTTAAGCAGAATACCAGGTAAGGTATACCACGAGAATGACTAATATCCGTATTATCACGCTAAAACTGATTTGCTAATACCTATAATATTAGTACTCTCTACTCTTCTACGTGCATCTTTTCATGGCCTGCTTGTCACGTGAAATTGCATGCAAAGAATGTAAACGCTACTATTTTGACGATAAAACTTATCTGTCCTAAAAACAACTGACATAGCAAAGACATAGGGTTTAAAACAACGGATGTTATAGTACTTCCACCACAACAAAAGAACTAGGAAATCAGCCCACCGATTGATTAGTAGAGGCCGCTATAGTGCGGGTGGGATTGGGTGTTGATATCTACCAGATGTTGGCTTCCCAATACGTACCCTCACCCCTTACTCAGAATCGACGGTTTCCGGATGTCCGAAACCATTGCAATGAGAGTTATTCCAGGCATGGAGTGCTTAAGGGTACAAGTCTTTATCTTTAGGTCCTGTGCCACTCAACTTTGAGCCGGCAAGGGATCAAAGATAACTTGAACGGTTTCCGAGTCCCCATAATTAACTCGGTGGCGACTTCACAAATCGGCAACTAATTCAGTTCACTAAGAATATCGCCCTACCAAATGAATCGGCCTTTAAAGGTTCACAACCACGTCTCGATCGATTTCCAAACGAAAACACGGGTGCCCGCACCCGTCTAGTACAAGTCCGTATCGTCATCCAAATCGAGGTCCGACACTTCCCCCCATATGCAAGATCGGACCGGCCCCCGGTATGGAGGGGGCCGCGTGGGTGGCCGCTGCCACATGTTGAAAACTGGGTCGGTCCCGCGCGGGCACGCGCGGGGCGCCGAGCGGTGCGGACGAACGTCCACAGCTACCTTCTTCACCTTTTCGACCTCCTCTAATTGCCTTCCGTTCCTCAATGAAACGACACTCACGTTCTTAGAAGGCACCACCGTTTGGGATGGGAGTCCCGTAGAGTCTCGAGCTTCGAAGCGACTAATAGAGGTCGCCATTTGTCCCAATTGAGTTTCCATGTTTTGGATACTAGCTTTGTTCTCCGTTTGATGTTGAAGAACCGTAGCTTGAAGATTGGACATTTGGGTGGTTATCGTAGCTTGACTAGCAACCAAAGCACGTTTCATTTCCTCGGTGGACATTTGACCACTAGGTGGGGGTGGAGTAGGAACCGTGTTAGGAACTTGTTGTTTAGCGAAGAGTTGTTGCTTCGCTTGACAAATTTGATTCCCTTGATTAAATTGTTGATCCCCTTGTCGAGTTCTCCACCTCATGTTAGGATGCTCTCTCCATCCGGGATTAAAGGTAGTAGAGTAGGGGTCCCATTTCTTCTTTTCCCCAGTTTCCCATATTCCATTCACCTCCTCTTGATCCTCTTCATACATGTGAGGACAATGCTCACTCGGATGTCCCTTGGTAGAACAGATACCGCACATCATAACTTGATTTGTTTTCCCGACATCATGTTTTGGACAAGAGCCGTTAAGCTATCAACTTTATGTTCAAGGCTTGAGGATGATGAATTACCTACGGCATGCACTCCCCGTCTGGGATATTTTCGAGAAAAATCCCGAGAGCTTTCAACTAGCTCCTGGATAACTTCTATAGCAGCATCTGGACTCTTGTTCACAATTGATCCCCCACATGCCGCATCCACAATGCGAGCATCCTCCACACAAAGACCTCCACAAAAGTACATCACAAGGTCTTGAGGATTGTAGCCATGATATAGGCATGTAGCACATAGCTTCTTAAAACGTTCCCAATACTCATACATCGTCTCACCATCTCGTAGCTCCGCATTACTAATCTGCTTCTTCAACTGGGAGGCTCGAGATGCCGGAAAGTACTTCTCAAGGAACGCCTTCTTCATCTTCACCTATGTATCTATACTGGCCGGTGGCAAGTAATATAACCAATCTCTCGCTGAATCCTTCAATGAGAAGGGAAAGGCCCTTAGCTTGAGTTGCTCATCAGTGACGGAAGTCGGTTTCATACTCAAGCAAACAATATGAAAATCGGACAAGTGCTTGTTAGGGTCCTCATCGCTTAAGCCATGGAATGTGGGTAATTGATGGATCAAACCCGACTTCAAATCGAAAGTGGCATTCGCACCTAATGGTGGGTACGTAATGCACAAAGGTTGTTGTGCAAGGTCGGGTGCTGTCAGCTGCTTAATTGTGTTGGCCATGATATTCGACTCGTCTCCGGATTCGGAAGAAAAATCAGTATTCACGGGAATAATAGGAATATCGTTGTTAAACTCTAGATCCTCGAATTCCTGTGTTCCGATAACTATTGCTCTCTCTCCGATTCTCCGTGACCTCTGAAAGGTGCGTTCAATCTCTGAGTCGAATGTCTTGAGGATCAAGTTAGCAGAACGAGTATTATACATAAACTATACTAAATAAAAGAAATAAAATTAGCTATAATAAAAAGAAAATTAAAAACTACACTAGAAAACACAAAAATAATTAATACTGATTCCCCGGCAACGGCGCAAAAATTTGACAGGCTAATGTCATATCCCTCAAATTAGAATTTATAAACACTTAAATCCAAATACTAAAACGTAGTATAGCAGAAATAAGGGTCGAACCCAAGAGAATCAAATTAACGAAATTATGCTAACTAAGTGTAGACGAAATCAATCAATCTCTAATTAAATTAAAGATCGTAGTAACCAAGGGGGGTTCTTATGTATGAGATTCTAAGAAACTAAAGCGAAAAGCTAATAAATCGAGATATCAAATGATGAAATAGAACTTAGACACAAGCACAAATCCACACTCAGTAGCGATTGATCATCGTAAGAGGGTTTCAATTAATAACCTTGACTACTCTATCGTGAACATGTAATTCCAATTTTCTTAAGAATAGTTAACTAAAATGAATCCCGTTCTTAATTAACCCTAACCTTAGAACAACCTAAACAATCCAGATCTAGGTTCAATTAGACGGAAGCAATATAGATCTGAGAATTCTATGGAGAATAAATAGCACGTACAATCCAGTCGCGCCTTAGATATTTGTATGAATCGCTTCTAAGTACTAATATCAATGTATCCCGTTCAATATTAATTCCTAGTTGTTACTAATGTAAAGTTAATCAGTAAATCCTACTCAATTAACGATACTAACGATAGAACGATGCAATTAAATACTAGTTGTACACCTAGCAATCAACAACAACATTCATGAAATTAATAACAAAGCAATTCATAATAATCAAGGTTAATAATCAAAACATTCAAACTCACAAACGTTTCTTGAGCGTTTCAAAGGCTTGAATCTATGTAGAGAAGATTAGTTACACATACTTTGAGGTGGAAAATTAGGGTTCTTCAAAAGTTCTCCATTTCTCCTCTCTAATTACGTAAAACTAGTTGTTGATAAAATATTGTCAATAATAATAATCTCCAACTAAGCTTAACCTAATAATAGTTTACTAATAATAATAAAATAATAAAATATCCTAGTGATACTAGTAATGAAAACTAGTAATAAAATTTCCTAAATAAGACCAAAGTCTTAAAAACCTAATAAAGTATCACAAAATAAGATGGAATGCGTGGGAAGTTTCGGACCACCGGGCGACTCGCGGGAGCGCGCGACTTGCATGAATTTTGGGCGACTTGCCTGGGCAGCTGCTGCTGTTTGGTGCGATCCTTCGATTCTGTCGTTTCGGGTCTTCAAGTGGGCTTTCTTCTTCATGTTTCATTCGTTCTTGGCCCAAATCGACGGTCCGATAATTAACATCCTCAAGATAGCCTATATTACATTTATACCAAACTGACACAAATGCGATACAAGACAACCGATTTAGCTCACAAAATATACCAAAACCGTCGTAATAACTACGACTAAATACGGCCCATCATACCACCTATACTTATGCCTTAGAAAGCCTATCTTCTAAGGGCCTAATCCAACCGATAGGCCCAACCTCTGAGGTTCCAGTCAACCGGCGGTCAAAGAACTATGACGCCCAGGCCTATTGCCAATACCACCGGGGCAACGACCACGACACAAAAAAATGCTGGAAGTTGAAGCATCTTACTGAAGACCTGATCGAGAGCGATAAGATTCCTTTGCCCGGAGACAAACCGAGTAACAAGGAGAATCCCCTCATCTCCCTTGCCATCTTTGTCGGAGAGGCGATTGACTGTTCCTACCTTATCTCTCCTTCCATCCCATAAGTGAACGGGATTTGGTTCGATGATGAGGACGACGTCTACCTCGTCAAAGGGGAAACTGTCCCCATTACCAGTGAAGAGGTCCGAAAGGCTAAGTCCAAAGTTCTAGCCAGTAACCACCTCACGCGCTCTGGTCGTCCCTATCAAGCTACTAGCTCTAGCGACTCCCCCATCCCGACAACCGTCACTGAGGCAGCCAGGACGGAAGTCGCCCTTGAAGAGCCGACCGCTGACACGGCTCTCGTGAAACAACTGAAGAAGACCCGAGTTGACCTTACTATATGGCAACTCCTGGTTAGTTCACAAGAACATCGAGAGGCACTTCCTAAGGCTCTCGATCAAATCAAGATCGACTCCACGGTTACCCCTGCTGAAATGGTAGCCACAGTCCTGCCCCACTTAAAGGGCAAAGCTAAGGAAAGAGGACCCTTAATTACCTTCTCCGAGTCCGATCTGCCACCGTTCGGGGCTTCCCATAACTTAGCCCTTTATATTACGGTTATTTTCCGCGGGAAGTACCTTCCGATGACCCTAATTGATGACGGGTCTGCGGTCAACGTCCTTCCCTTAAGGACTGCCAAGGCCCTCGGTATTAGCGAGGCTGACTACCTCTCGACTGCTCAAATCATCCCGGCATTTGATGGGTGCCCAAAGTCGGTAATTGGGGCTGTTAAACTAACCATCATAATGGGCTGAATAGAAAAAGAGTTGGAGTTCCAGGTGATTGATGTCACCTCCTCCTTCAACCTGCTTCTAGGGAGGCCATGGATCCACGCCGTCAAAGCGGTATCCTCCACCCTCCACCGAAAAATTAAGTTGCATCTGCATGATAGTGTTATCACCTTGGAGGCAACCCCTATGACCGTGGCTAGCTGCAATGCCACGGGCTGCCTCGGCGCGGACCTTTGGCGGTTCGATTTCGTGGGAATGATCGAGGAGGAATACGTCTTCAGGCCCTATTTCACGACCAGCATCGACACGATGCTACAAAATTTGGGGTACTTTCCGGGGGCTACCTCCAGACCTTATCTTCCAGCTGGGAAGATCGTTGAGGTCCTTAAAGACGAAGACTCTTACTTCGGCCTTGGTTATGCCGTAACACTGGGCAACGTTGTCCGAGCAGGTATCAAAATGGCCTGCAATATCATTAAGGGTATCTACTTGAGCCCTTATTGCCCACGGCTAACAGACTACTTCGTCACGCCGTTATTCGGGGCTGTCAAGGTTGGTTTATTGCAACCCAATGTTGTGCACCCCGCGACCCAATTGGCCCGGGATTGCAATTATATTCCGGATGATGTGTTCACCCTCATCCAGTCTGAAGGTGCCGACGATGCTAAGCCCGTGATGGGGCTACTATTCGGGGAAGACACGATAGCCCTAACTCCAATGGAAGACCTGGTTAACCTCATCCTCCGCAGCAATAGGTTCGACCTAACCAAGCTTATCTCAGATGTTGATTCTGTAACAGCCCTAAATTTTCGCGACCAAAATAACAGAATAAAACTGGAAAATTTAAAGTTGTTACTCCGCATTTAGCTCACAAGGCCAAATGCAAGGCAAAAGAATAGTATAAGAATTAAAAAGAAATATAAATCCAATAAATAATTAAATGAAAACATTGCAGCGGAAGACTTAAGTCCCACAAAATTCAAAACGATTTAAAACAACTTTAACCCAAAATTCAACATAAATATAAATGGTTTGGAGGTAAACGTTAAATAATAAAATTCTTCCTCGCTCAGCATCCCAAACCAAATGCACCCATGCAGCATATTAATTGTACCTATCAACTGTACCCAAAACACAAATAGGTACAGGTTCCAGCGGGGTAACGACCCAAAACAAAAGGACGTCAGCAAAGCTGAGTAAAATATATTATATTGAAAACGTAAAACAGTAATTATAATTTGTAGTAAACTGAAATCAGAGTTAAATATTGTTGTCTCAATACCAAACCAAAAGTACTGTAAAACGGTTCGCACTACCAAACCAACAATACGTGCGTTGAGCACAAACAATTCACAAACACGTGTAAACAAGTCAATTTCAAGTAATAACCAATAACCAATGACATTGTGCTTATTAAGCATCGATAACAGCCAAAATATTATATTTGTGATCAATAAATAGATATTAGCATGAAATCACACAAGAACATGCTTAGTTTACCACAAAAACAGATAGTCATCCATATTTCTACCCACCTTAAAATAAAGCTTTGTCCTCGAAGTACGAAAAATTTACCTTAGACAAAAAGATGAGGGTATTTGTATGGTTGGCTCAAGTCTCTCCCAAAATATTGGAACACATATGTTCGCTACCTAGTATAGTATCCTTTGAAACCCCATGAAGTCCTACCACATAATGTATATAAGTATCATCTCACTACAACAAAAACGCCTTTTTGCGACGATTATTTCGTGACGATTGGTAAATCGACTTAAATATTGTACATATATTCTTTAGGAATGACCACTTATTGTAACAAATATCAATTGACACTAATAAACTCAATAAATCGACGGGTTATCTCCTCACAACCCTAATAAGTCCCCTTAAAACTTCATTCCTAATAAACTCACATAATATGCCTCCTGCCAACCTCCGTTGTTGACCTCCATCACCAGAACCTTTGTCTCCATAACTGGACCCGAATTCCAACCTAATTTATGAGGTTCTACAACTTGATTCTAATCGACATATATACAAGAGAAGAACGAGCTTACGACATATTCTCGAGGTCACGCAAGTACGCATCATCTAGATCAACTATTTCCGGTGATATGCCCATGTCGGCGTCGCTCTAATTATATCTCTTGAATCTGAAAATCCGTTTAACCCAATTTGCGCTGTTACTACTGGTGCGTTTCAAGATTCATGATTCTGAATTAATTTGTTATGATTTTATTTTGTGTTTGTGTTTGTTTAATTTCAGAGTTATTAGTTTTGTAATTTAGGGTTTGCTGATACACAAAAGAAGTTGCTTCCAATTTGATTCAGGCTGTATCTCAATTCATTCAGACGAGAATTATTGTGTTGTTTTCTATGTTAATTCTTTATTCAAACTGTATTTTTTTTGTTGTTTGATGATGTGTACACTCATAACATCATGGCTTTCAGTTGTTGGATACAGTACAAGAGCTGTTGCGTTTTTGAGCTATATACAAACCATTTCAGCTTATTTGATTTGGGAATTATTACGAGAACATACAGGTTGTTCCTTGTTGCTCTGAACACGCCGTTGTTGGCTAAATACTTCTTAGATTTTTTATTTGGATCGATTGTAGGTTTCATTGTCCTTAAATTTAGGTGGCAGTTCTGATGTTTATGAAAGGCAGTTCTACTGGGTATGCAAGGCTCTAATGAAGCATCAAGTTGGAGTTTAATTCGTTGTTTGTTAAATGTTAGCTGATGGAAGAACTGCGTTTATGGAATGTGAAGGCTTCTATGTTCATAATACTTTGATACATTGATGCAAATTATATCAAGCATAGTGCATTTTTTCGTTAATATCTGATGCATGATGTTGTTTTTTAT
This sequence comes from Agrostemma githago, assembly GCA_958450325.1. Classification (NCBI taxonomy): domain Eukaryota; kingdom Viridiplantae; phylum Streptophyta; class Magnoliopsida; order Caryophyllales; family Caryophyllaceae; genus Agrostemma; species Agrostemma githago. Next base: position 51,341,486 of record OY288253.1, on the reverse strand, counting down.
CTTACAAAATAAAGCCTATAAACTGTGTTTTAACTTAAGGCCCACTTGATTTTTTTCCAATTCATTCATCTATGTAATCGGGAAAGCGATCCAATTGTTTCCAGCTATCACTTAATGACAATGCACACCATTTACAAGTGGCCAGGTTTAATAATTGGTTTCCCAGGTGCAAATTTCTCATTAACAAATGTTATGTTCGCGTTGACGGGTTTGGTTGGGGCAAAATCGGTGCAAGTTGTGCTAGATAAGATGCAGTTTTGTGATCATAGTGCTTAAGGAATAACAACAACATCTAGGTAACACTTAAGGAGAGTGAATATTTTCATAAGTTATGTTTTGGGGATTGTAGCTAATGTTGTTGATTGTGATGGTATATTGATGGTAGTTCTCATGGACTAAGAACAACATCATTGGCAGCAAAGGAACTAGAAGCACTACTCTTCTATGCAAATACAGACGTCCTCACTGGTATATTCGGCTCTCTTTATTCACTAAATTGAATTATTTGAAAGGATCGTCGTATAGAACGACATGACCATACTCTCTACCAGTATAGCTCTTGTCTCAAACCACATACTTATCTGAAGCATTTTCATATCCTTCAGTATTAATATTTACTAATTCGTTTTTCTCATCCACCTTAACAACCTGTTTACAAAAGGAGTTATCCTCGAATTTCCTCTTTTTTGGTTTGTAACTACACCCCATCTATAATGCCATGGCACCTTGTCCCTCTCCTACGTAGTATACTTCTCCTCCAAATGGAATGAATGTACCTGGCATCTTGTTATCTTTGATTCACCTCATCCGACAGCTAGGACTTGGTACCTTGTGCTATAATTATCTGTTTTGAATTCTGTCTTTTTCTGTTTTAATGTGACATATTTCTTCTTGCGGCACTTTTGCGATGCACATAGTTGTTCTGGAGGTCTAAAACCATTCTCAGAAGTCTTGGCTCTCCTTCTTACATGCTTGCCCTTTCCCTTTCAAATATTTTCAATTTCAATTATAAATTTCATATATAAACACTAAAAAGAAACTTACCAAAGTAATCATTTAGATTAAGCCACCTTGAGTATGAGAATCAACCATGAAGCTTCGTTTAGTGTCAAGGGAAAGTCCTAGGAAAGTTGTTATACAACTCCCCACTTACAAAAATCCTGCAAAATATGACGGTATATCAATGCTATGTTACTGCAGTGTATCTATAACAAATCATCCATCGTGAACTACCAAACTACAACTAACACTTCCCTTGAGTCCTCTGAAAGTGATCCATGGATTGAGTGTTATTATGAATTCGAGCCTTTCGAATTGTTTTTCTTTGATAATAATGATCAATGGGCAAATCAGCAGCATGATAATTATCCTGTTGGGTTCGACCACAATAATGCGGAGAGTTATAATGACGAGTTCTCAGCAAATGTTGCTTTGCAAGATGTTGCATGAATGACTAGTCACAACCAAAATGATGCAGCTAAAAATAACAGCGGTAAGCCCCCTCTGTCTGAATTTTATTTGGTTCCCTAATGTTTATGTTTCCTATTGAGAATGGTTTTAGACCTATTATACGACATACATTTTGTTGACATTGTCAGGGAAATTGTCTGCTCGGTACACACGAGCATTGTCAATTTCATTAGAGTATTATCTCTTCTATTCAAATTACGGAGACTTGCTTTCTATTTTGAAAGCCTAACACCTTCCTTGACTTTCGCCCTCCTCTGCCATCAGTATGATTGAAGAAAAGATAAGCTTAATGTTTACGCCTTTAAGTAAAAATTCTAAATTTCTAAGACTGGTATTCTACGTGCTTTTTTAATGTGCATATAAGATGATTATAGTAATTCAAGAAGCTGATATGTGAAATTTTGTTGTATAATGTGCCAGACTACCGGGGAGTATACATGAATTAGTGAGTATACACGTAAATATATTTCATTTTTTACTTACACGTGAGAACTAACTTTGTTTATTGCAGTTTTTTAGGCGGACTACTTTACATAATAGAGAATACATGGGTTGAAGCTTTACTTTGGTGGCCGAAGGCGCAGTAATTTTTTAGGTCGACAAAAGATCGTTTGTACTTACTTTTATTAATTTCATTTTGCAGATGTTGGATACATGTAAATTTTGGGATTTATGAATATTATAAAAGTTATATGTTTTTTCCTTTTACTTTCTGTTTATTGTCACACCGTATTTGGGAGATAGAAATGATATATTATTTTGTATCGAATGAAATCGATACCAAATTGGTTCAATTGTGCCATTTTTTTGTACTTATCGCGCCAAATACAATTGATACGATTGCAAATATGTGACCCTAATAATACCTATCGTGTTGAATACAATTACAACAATTGTCACTAAATGACATTTTATTGTACTTATTGTGTCGAATATAATCGCTACAATTATTATTAGTTGGAAATCAAATTATTTACCACATCAACAATAATCGACACTAAAATCGCTACTAAACCTCCTCTTCTTTCGTGTCGATTTTAAGAAGCTAACCCAGCGAATTGATTATTCGCCCCGAAAGGCTACGGCAACGCCGCCTACCTCAACAAATATACAATCGATGGGGAAACCTTTCGCGTCAAATAGAATCGCCACAAAACACCTAAATAATCGCTGCGAAAATGCTTTTTTGTTGTAGTGTCTACTTGCTTCTTCTATCACATATCCTTCATGAGAATAAAATGTGCACTCTTAGTTAATCTATTAATTAAAACTCAAATCATATTATTACCTTTCTCTGTCCATGACAACCCAACTATAAAATCCATAGAGATTGAACTTCATTCCACTCGGAACTTCTAAAGGTTCTAATTTCTCTAAGGTGTCCTATGTTCACTCTTTACCTTTTGACATAACAAGTATCGAACCACAAAATCTGCAAATTTGTTTCTTCATACAAAACCACCAAAAATCCAAATTTCAAATCCATATACATTTTATCACCTCCCAAATAAACATAATACATCTTTTCCTTTAATTCTTTGTGGTTAGGTACACAAACTCAATGTCGGAACTTAATCAATACACTCTGTCGTCACGCTTGAACAAAGCAAACTCATTCATCAACTTATCCTACAAAAATTTATCACCACCTTTCAACTCTTTAATACACTCATCTATTCGCTTTCAACAGAAAACACACTCTACTGGGTTCCTAATTTTGCCATTTTGATCCCAAATATCATAAACTCTTTCCTCAAATTATCATGGTGCATCACTAACGGTGTTGTATGGGGAAAAGTTTACTCAAGTCATCAGCCACCACATTGACATTTCCTACATGATACTGAATATCGATCTTATAGTCTCCAATCAAATCCAACCAGTTCCTTTATCTCAGGATTAGCTCCTAATGGGTAAATATATATCTTAAAATTTATGATCATAAAAACTTTAAAGCGTACACCAAACAGATAATGTCTCCAAATTTTCAAAGTAACGACTACGGTTGCTAACTCTAAATCACAAGTAGGGTATCACTTTCTTATTCTACTGAAAAACACTAACTAATCCATTCTTAAAATGCATAGGTTAAACTTCGGAAACTTCATTTCCATCCGGTAAGGTCAATCCTAAAGCAGTGGTAAATTTCCTTTAAAATTCGAAATGATTCCTTACACCCCTCATCCCAATGAAATTTTATGGCTTTTTTACATCAGTGTAATCATTAATCTATCTATTTTGGAAAAAAATAAATAAATTAATAAATAAATAAAAAACCTTCACAAATCTCCTATTGTAACTAGCTAAACCCAAATTCTACGAATTTCAGTCACAGATTCCGATTTAGGTCACTCCTTAACAACCTTAGCAGGATCTACTGATACTCCATTCATATATATAATATTCCCCAAAATTACTCGTACCAGCCAAAAATTACACCTCAAAACTTTAGCAAATACTGATTTCCTCTCAAGATGCCCAAGAAGATTCCTAAATGTTCATCATGCTCTTCTTCATTCTTTGAATAAATACTATGTCATCAATGAATATCACAAAAATTTATCTAGGTAAGTTCTCAAAGTTCGGTTCATCTAATTCCATAAACACATCAGGTGCACTAATCAACCCAAAAAAAAACATCACAGTAAACTCACAATGACAATACATATTTAGTAGAAAAATGTACTCTTAGATAAATCCTTTAGCGCTATCATTAATTGATGGTACTCAAATTGCAATTCAACTTTAGGGAAAATAAAAGCTGCCTTCAACTGGTCAAATAAGTCATCAATTCTAGGTAAGAGAATCATATTCTATATAGTAACTTGATTCAATTCTCGATAATCAATACATAATCTTAAAGTTTCATCATTCTTTTTCCACAAATAAATCAGGGTCACCCCAAAGCATCACACTAGGCCTAATTCATCCCAAAATAACATCAAAGTAGGGTAATGGAAATTCTATCAGGTTTGCCTTAAAATCATGATCACCAATAAAAACTAACACATACCTATAAACCCTCTCACAGTTTACTAAGTCCCCAGATGGCATGGCAAAATCATAATCCACAATTTCACTAGATTCAACATTCATTTTATCCACAAACTTAGTCTAAATAAAAGAGTGAGATGCACCAGAATCAAATAAAACATGAGCTAAAATAGAATTCACTAGAAAATTACCCGAAACGATATCTGTGTTTTCGGCTTCCTCCCTATTCATGACATAGAGCTTCCCAGTAGGCTTTTTGCTATTTTGTGCAGCATTTACTTGGCCTGTGGGTTTACTAGCTGCAGTAATGTTGGTCTGAATCGGAGCTGGATTCCAAAAATGATTGTTAGTTGTGGACCTACCAAAATTATGTGTGTTCCCCTGACCCTCAAATCGGTTATTCTGATTCACACTAGCACTAGCAGTTTGCGTAGCACGAGGTTTCTCTGCCTTCTTGTTCCTACACTCGAATTCTCGATGTCCTAACTTCCCGCACCAGTAGCACGTCACCTTATTTCCTTGACAGTCAACCCCTGGGTGATCTCCCTTGCATATCTTACAGTAGTAATGTGGGGTAAAGTCATTCGTTGTTCCCTGGTTTTTACCTCTCCAGCTATTACCTTCTTCCTTCCCATTCCCTCCAAAAGATCGCGACTTCTGTTGAGTGTTATTGTTAGTATTGAAATTCACTCTCTTTGTTGGGGTGTCAGATTGACTCCCCTGAAACTCCCTCTTCTTAGTCCCAGTACTTCCCATCTCAACCTCCATCTTCTGGTTACTCCTCTCAATATTAACAGCCCTAGCATAGACATCTCTTAAAGAAGTGAATGTCTCCCCAGCAAATCTACCCTTAATCTTCCAATGTAACTTATCCTCAAACCTAGATGCTTTAATCCCCTCAGTTGGTACTAGCTTCTTAGCAAAACGACTAAGTTCAACAAATTTATTATAAAAGTCTTTCACACTCATCTCGTCGGTTTGTTTTAGGTCTCCAAATTCAGCTAATTTTTGATGTTCTGCTTCTAACATTTCCTTAAGAGTATCCCAGTCGTTATCATGTAGTGTGTGTGTGCCATTAGGATTTCTTATTCTAATTGGTTTCATAAAGTCCTCTTTAACGGTCTACCACCAAATGTCCGCCTCTTCCTTCAGATAGAAGACGGCGATCCTAGCCTGAAATTCATGTGGACAACCTACAACTAGAAAAATTTTCTCCATCTCCCTAACACAATTATCTAGTTCATTTGGATCCCTTTTCCCAGTAAAAGTCGGCGGTTTCTTCTTCTGTACCTCTTCAGACATTCCAGTAACAGTGGATGTAGGATCATTCTCATTCTCGACCCTATCATTCATATTTCGGGTAACAGCAGTCATTTGTTGTACAGCTTCGATAAGAGCTGCATTCTGAGCTAACAATTGTGCCATCATAGCGGCCATATCATTGTTTTCATTTCCTCGAGACGTTGTCACTATAGATGTAAACAATATTCTATTAAGTCTAAGTATAAGAAGATTAAATCACAATATTAATGTTAATAGCATTCATATCTATCACATTTCAATTAGGTAAGGATAATAATAGTACTAAACATGACAAATATAAATATATATACATGCGTATGCAATGCATCCCATCCACCCAACACTCTCGGTTTATAAAGAAAGATTTTTTTTTAATAATAATAATTTCAAATATAAAGATAAAAGTTTTTTTTTAAAAACCATTTCAAATTTTGCAAAACATTTCGGAAAGACCTATTGCTCTGTTACCAACTGTAACAACCCTAAATATGCGCGACCAAAATAACAGAATAAAACCGGAAAATTTAAAGTTGTTACTCCGCATTTAGCTCACAAGGCAAAATCCAAGGCAAAAGAATAGTATAAGAATTAAAAAAAAATATAAATCCGATAAATAATTAAATGAAACGTTGCAGTGAAAGACTTACGTCCCACAAAATTCAAAACGGTTTAAAACAACTTCAACCCAAAATTCAACATGAATATAAATGGTTTGGAGGTAAACGTTAAATAATAAAATTCTTACTCGCTCAGCATCCCGAACCAAATGCACCCATGCAGCATATTAATTGTACCTATCAACTGTACCCAAAACACAAATAGGTACAGGTTCCAGCGGGGGAACGACCCAAAACAAAAGGACGTCAGCAAAGCTGAGTAAAATATATTATATTGAAAACGTAAAACAGTAATTATAATTTGTAGTAAACTGAAATCAGAGTTAAATATTGTTGTCTCAATACCAAACCAAAAGTACTGTAAAACGATAGTCAAAATCAAAACCAACCAAAATATATTGTCTCCACCTGTGTGTCAAGGTCCTACCCTTTTGCACGATCTAGAGGTACCACCTATGCTTAGCTAGACTTACTATAGTGCGCACTACTCACATTTGAGCAGTCAATAGGATGAGGCTGCCAAAGGAGGAAATCTACTACCTAGCAAGTGGGGGCCGGGAACCCCACTTAACACAACTCGGGCTAGGAGTTCAGTTTCGGGATGAAATCCCAGGGACGTCTCAGACGCACCTTAACCTCATAGACCAACAGAGCTCCCAAAGTCTGTTATAACCACCAAAATTGTACCAAAATAATTCCAATATATGACTTGTCACAAAGTTCCAATATCCTAAATATTACAAGAGTATCATAAAATTTCATCGTTGACAAAATAATTATAAAACTGTTTCAAAAAACCGAACATGCTCTTTACTTAAAGGTGAAAAGGTCAAAACGTCCTTACCTCTCAAGACGACCAAAACTCAGCTAATATTAATCCAAAAATTATTTCTCCTCGAACCCACAAGCTACAAATAATATAAATTGATTCAACGTTCTAGTTGATATATTAAAAAAAAACAAATCTAACCTATATAATAGGTATATAGGCTCCCGAAAATGCTCACCATCGAGACCAACTAATGTCGTCCAATTGAAATTGACAACTCTCTTAATATCAATAGTTTTACTAGTGATAAAAGGAGAGATGATATGCACTACTTAACTCCAAAACCGCACCACTAAATCCACAATACTCCTTGCCAATTACTCCGTATCTTCTTGTTTGAATCCTATTGTGCAAATTAAACCCCACACTCACAGTATTCCTGCCAATTATCCCATACTCACAAAATTCAATTTAATGGTTCCTTCTAATAATCACACAATACGACTAACCCAATTCTTTGCTTAAGGACCAAAAACCACGTTAATATTCCTAACCATGAAATCTACCACGCTATTTAAGATCCTCACTATATTTTGCAAAAATTGACTCTGAGATAGAATAAGAGAAAACCCAAATTGAATTACAACTAAATATTGGACATGAGTAAAATTGAGGAGGTAGAACTTACAATTGAGATAAACAAAGGCAACGTGTTGAATCGAAACGGAAAACTGACAACAAGACCCAAGTGAATTGAATAAAGGCAGAGGAGGAGGAAAGAGTGCGGAGAGCTGATATGAAGATTAAGAAATTAGGGTGTTGATGGTTGGAATAAAGGGTGTCGTGGGTTTTTTTATAGAAATAAGTTTTTTTTTTCTTCTTTCTTTCCTTATTGTGTTTGACTCAAAATCAAATACGATACAAAGTTGGTTTATAAAATAAAGTTCCACCTTTTAAAATAGTCAAAATCGATTTATTATAAGACGACCCAAAATACTTTAATTTATAACGACATTAAAAATATTTTTATTTCCAACTTAAAAACACGATTTAAATAAAAGTAGAAAAGTCAAGTTTTATAATTGACTCGAAAAATAGTGGAGTGTTACAGATTCCGAGACAGAAAACGGGGCTTGGAGGAAGACTGTCAAGTGGACCAATAGTCAAGGGAGGATCTACAAGCTGGTCACCAGGGAAGGAGACATGCCTGCTTCTGATTCTGAGTCCGAGTCGGAGTCTGAGTCAGAGTCTGAGGTCGAGTCTAAGGGGTCCAGTGCTAGAGTCACTCCTGTAACCCCTCTCCCTTTAGTTACTCCTGCTGGCACCTCGGTGTCTGTTCCGAGTGCCTTACCTATCCCGCCACTGACCAATGATCAGATGGCTGCTCTTTTCAAGCTATTTCAAAATTTTCAATCAATAATAATAACCGTTCTGCTTACAACTTGTCTCCTTTTAATTCTGGTTTCAAAAATATTTTATGCGATGACTTTGAGAAACCCGACGAACAGGTACCCCTACCTTCTCATTTGATCGAGCAATTAGAGCAAAGTGAGTCCCGGAATCCGGTAATCGAAGAAACCGAGTCCATTAATGTGGGAACAACCTTAGTGTCGCAGATGCTTAAGATAGGATTATCCTTAGATCTTGAGGAGAGACAACAGTTCACAAACCTCCTCCAAGAATTCAAAGATGTCTTTGCATGGTTCTACAAGGACATGTCGGAGATAGACAGGGAAATAGCCGAACATCAGATACCAATCAAAGAAGGGTGCAAACCGGTTAAGCAAAAACTCCGCCGAATGAGACCCGAATGGTTTCTCAAAGTCAAAGAAGAAGTCGATAAACAATTCAAAGCCGGCTTCATACAGATGTCCGAATATCCGGACTGGGTCGCGAACATCGTGCCGGTTCCTAAAAAGGACGATAAGGTGCGCGTATGCGTGGACTTTCGTGATTTTAACAAGGCGAGCCCGAAAGACGACTTTCCGTTACCACACATTGACATATTGGTGGATAACACGGTCGATCATGCCCTTATGTCCTTTATGGATGGATATGCCGGGTACAATCAAATCAAAATGGTGGAAGAAGATATGAGTAAAACCACCTTCACTACACCTTGCGGTACTTATTGCTAAATCGTCATGCCATTTGGTCTCATTAATGTCGGGGCCACTTACCAACGGACCGCTACAACCTTATTACACGACATGATGCATAAGGAAGTAGAAGTTTATGTAGACGACATCATCGTCAAATCCAAAGACCGGGATGGGCACGTCACTGCCCAAAGGAAATTCTTTACCCGACTGCGCAAATTCAACATGAGGCTAAACCCTGAAAAGTGCAGTTTCGGAGTAACATCTGACAAATTACTGGGTCACATCGTTAGCCAACGTGGTATCGAGGTCGATCCAGCAAAAATCAAAGCCATCACCGAGATGAAGTCTCCTAAGACAGAAAAAGAAATAAGGGGATTTCTCAGGAAAGTTTAATATATCAGCCGGTCTATCTCCAAATTGACCATGGTATGTGAACCAATTTTCAAGAAACTGAAAGTAGGGAAACGAACACTGTGGGACGATAAATGTCAAGCGGCCTTCTATAAAATCAAAGAAATCCTATCCATTCCGCCGTTCTTAATGCCACCTCCACCCAGTTCGCCTTTGTCGTAATACCTAACAACGACCGAGACAACCATGGGGGCTATGCTGGCGCAGACAGTTGACTCAGAAGAACGAGCTATTTACTACATCAGCAAAAAGTTTTTAGATTAGAGTATGAATGCAAATACACCATGCTCAAAAAAACATGTTTAGATCTAGTCTGGGCCACCAAGAAGCTCCGACATTATATGCTCAGCTACGAAGTTCAGGTATTGTCCAAGATGGACCCCATCAAATACCTCTTCGAAAAGCCCATACTTAACGACAGAATTTCTAGATGGACTCTAATGTTGGCAGAGTTTGTAATCCCCTAGAAAATCTAACGCAATACAGTGGCGGAAACACTGTAGAGTCGGGATTAAAACACACAGAACTATGTCTTAATAAATTAAATTGGTAAAGTCAAACATGCGCCATACATAGAAATGGCTAAAATTTAAAACAATCCATAAAGAGGTTAAACAATCCTTAAAACATGATTATTAAAAGATCAGCAGGATCCAAGACTGCTCGCTAGCCCACACCCACCGGAAAATAAACACGTACACCTGCCATGTTAAAACATAACAGCCACAATCAGTGGGGAGCAACGTCAACGTTCTCCCAGCCGTATAACAGGATTTTAAAACAGTAATTACTAATATAGGAAAAATAGTAAAAATGGAAAACAGTAAAACATCATATTAAAATAAGATTTAGTGCCGAACAAATTATTCAAAAGGGGTTTCCGAAGACACATAAAGATATTTGCCAACCTGCGCCAATTTATATCGATAATAAATAAAATAATCAAAATGGCGTTATGGATAGGATTAATGTAGAATCTAGACTTTCACTAGGATAATACTAAAAACTAGTTTCGAGAACTTAGTCAAAACAAATTAGACTTTGGTCTCTAACTAGGCAACTCAACCATAACAGGACTGCGTGCAGCGAGGTCCTGGCTTAAGTAATGCACACCCCTCTTGGATACAAACCATATCCAGTTCAACCCGACGCGACTTATACGATGCGATATCTAAGTTTAAGGTAAATATACACTCTCCTGAACATAAACCATGCTCAGTTCAACAACCAATGCGCCCCATAAAGACACACCAGCCTTACAGTTGATGGCAAAACGTACATCCCAGACTATATTACTCTAAACCCACAATTGTCCTTATTCCATAACTCCAAAACAAACCATTATCGATATTTAAAAGATGTATTCATCATAAACAATATGAGGATAAAAGAAGTAAACATTTATATTCTAAAAGAGGAAACTTTCTATTTTAGGAAACTTCTATTTTAGGAAACTTCTATTTTTAGGAAACTTCTATTTTTAGAAACTTTACTAAAAATAGCATCATATCAAAGTAGTGAAAATATTAGTTCATACTAATACCACATTTTAGTAAACGATATAGATTTATAAAACTAATACTTTCGGCCTTAACGATATTAATTATTAAAGTAAGAACATTTGATTTTATGAAACTATTAAAATATCGTACAAGTGTTATAAAATGATTAGAGACATCTAAAAATATTTAATAATACTAGTTAAGGTGTTTTCGAAAGTTATAAAGCTAAAATTCCCTAATTATTATTAGTTTCGACGATAAAATTATAAATAGGATTTTACGGCAAATACTAAATTAAATACTTGAACGTCTTTATTTAATTAAACCAACAAATATATTTAGAGTATGTTAAGGGATGATTTAACTCCTAAAGTTTCAGATTTAAATACTTTCAAAATTGCTGGAAAAATAATTCTTTTAGGTAAGACGAAGCAATTTAGCGATAAATCACAACTTGTCCGAAATCAATATTTATTAACTAAAGACTATGATAAATAGTACAAAAATTACGTAAAATAGTTAAATTATATTTATGGACATTCTGTTCAGAAAAGAAAATTTCCAGAATTCTAAAAACTCGGTTTTTAAAGCGTTTTCTCGTTAATCGTCCAATCTCGACAATAACGATTAATAAAAATAGTAATTACAAAACGACTTAAGTATTAATATCGAAAAATTATTATTACACTTTTAAAATCCTGATTTTACAGAAAATAAATTTTCCAGATTTTTCCAAAATCCAGATTCAACAAATTTCAACAAAACCGTCATTTAAACCCGTTTTCGCAATTAACGATTTTATTAATAAACCTATCGTTCCTAACATTTTATTAAGGCACTAAAAATCATAATAATACACTTTAATATGAAATCATCAGAACCATAATTTTTCCAGATTTAAACTAAAGACCAGAAATCGGGAATTTAAACAACACACACGGTTTTAACGATAAACGATGATTTAAAGTGATTAATTAATTCATCCCCTTAACAATTAAGAAAAATTATGAAAAAAATCAGAAAATTCTATTTCACCAGAAAGTTTCACCAAGTCAAAAATCAGATTAAAATAAAATGTTTAAGTACTAGAACTAAAAATCGGTTTTTAATCGTTTTTGTTCGAAAACGATAATAATTCAATAATCGATATCAAAAATATCAGAAAAATACTAAATTACTAAAAATCATCAAAACAACATTTTTCCAGAATATAAACATATATTACATGTTTAGGCCGATTATTACGATTTTACAAATTAATATAACAATTTAATCGTTAATCTCGTAAAAGCGATAAAAATATCGAAACATGCAAAATTTCAACTTTAAAAATTTTTCCAGAATTCGTGACATACATATATTGCCAAAATAAAATATAAAAATATATACATGCAAATACTCAATTAAAATCTTGAAATACCGAGTAACATCGACGTTACCTCTACTCCAAGTCTGAATCAACGATATATTCGTCGGCTTCGGGATCGTCCAAAAATCCTACCAAACACGTAAATCATGGCAGAAAATACCATGAGAAAACTAATAAAAATCAAGGTAAAATTGATCGAAAATGACGTCGATTAATACCTTAACGAAGGAATCGGAAAGAGGATTATTATGACGATAAAAATGATGCGATTGGGACTTGAAATGGAGCAAAAATCAGCCTAAGGAGGGTAAGAAGTACCCGGCCAAAAGAGAGAAGAAAGAAGTGATGAATATTTTTGTTAATGCAAAAATGAATGTAGAGTAAAGGAGGAGATGGAGGTTACTACACTTAAAGGAGTAAGAATGAATTAAGGCTTCAAAATGAGGAATCCAAAATGTATCTAGACCCATAGTTGGCCGGCCAAAAGGATAAGAGAGGGAGTAAGAAAAGTTTTGACATAAATGCTACAATGAATGAAAATGATTTATCTTATGATTACGTTTTAATGTGATAAAATGAAACGTTTAAATAAAATGTAATAAAACTTGTGACCAAGAGCTTAGTCGGTCCAAAATGTGAGAAAACAGTCTCAAATAATTTATAAGTTGATAAAAAGTATAATCGTAAAATAGTTAAAGGCATTTCGAAGTAATTCGAGTAAACCTCGCGTAAGAAAATAATTATTCGCGAAGCTTCGTAATAAAATCATAAATGGCTTGTTTTTTAGTAACTAAAATATATCTTAGTAGAAAATATTCCATAAACGTATTCAAACATTTTTAGGAAAAAGGAATAACTTAAATCCAAGCTTAAAAATGTCAATTCGGAGAGAAATAGAATTCCTCGCGGAAAAATTACTTAGTTTACGAAGAAACCAAATAAATGGATTTAAAAGAATTTTAAATCTTTAAAATTAAAAATAGAAATTATTAAACTCAAAAATTAAAATAAAGCTTAGTAAAATGATAAAATATGAGGCCAAAAGTGATAGAGTTAAGACGAAGTCCTAACAGAAAGAATAAAATGCTTAGGAGAAATAGCGGGTGTTACAGAGTTCGACCTAAAGTTCGTACTGTTAAAAGCTATTAAGGGCCAGGTAGTATTCGAGTTTCTCGCCAATAGTCCCGTAACCTAAGAAGGACACACCAACACTTGGTCCTTCCCACACGAAGATATATTCCATACCGATACCGAAACATGAGATTTATATTTCGACGGGGCATCCAATATCCGAGGGTTCGGAGGCGGGATCCTTTTAATCTTGCCAAAAGGGGAACATACTTTCGTGTCCAACAAACTAGACTTCGACGTTACTAATAACACCGCCGAGTATGAAGCATGCATCCAAGGCCTACTTGGCGCAAGTAAGGGCTCTCGAGAAACAATTCCAAAAGGTAGAGTATATATCCCTGCCACGGGAAGGAAATCAGTTTGCAGATGCACTCTCAAAATTGGCATCTTTACTAAATATTCCCGATCACCTGACCAGTATGCCGATTTGCGTCCAAAGACATTCCGAGCCGGCATATACCCACGCCATCGAAGACATTGAAATAGCCGACCACGAGCCATGGTATCAGGCTATTTTAACATACTTGTCAACGGGGGAATATCCCTCCGCGACCGACAGTCGGGCCAGAAAAGCTCTACGAAGATTAGCCACCCAGTTTATCCGTACCGATGACGGGCAACTGTACAAAAAGACGGCGCAGGGGGGCTCTCCTCCTATGCGTCGATAAAATTAAGGCCGAGAAGGTTATGGTGAAGTACACGACGGAGAGTGTGGTCCGCATATGAATGCACAGATGTTAGTCCGAAAAATCATGAGGCTCAGATATTACTGGAATAATATGGAAACCGACTGCAGGCAGTATGTCAAACATTGCCATAACTGTCAAATCTTCGCCAACGTGCAACATATGCCGTCATCTTCGCTATATAACATGACATCACCTTGGCCATCTTCGACATGGGGTATCGACATAATCGGGAAAAAAAAATCCCTTCGGTACAGGTGGACACAGCTTCATCCTGGTAGCCATTGGCTATTTCACCAAATGGATCGAGGCTGAATCCTACCGTATTCTCAATGCCAAGCATGTAGCTAAGTTCATCCAGAACAAGATAATATGCCGGTACGGGATCCCGCATGAGTTCATCAGTGATCATGGGACCCACTTTCAGGCCGAAACAACGACCCTGATAACCAAATACAAGATTCAGAGGCATACATCTTCGCCTTACCGTCCCCATACAAATGGAACGGTAGAAGCAGCCAATAAAACAATTGTCACCATACTCAAAAAGTTTGCGGATAATTATCGAGACTAGGCCGATAAGATACCTTTCGCTCTATGGGGATACCGAACGTCGATCCGCACCGCAACCGGCGCCACGCCCTATTACCTGACGTACGGGATGGAAGGAGTCCAACCAGTCGAGTTGGAAGTACCGTCCCTCAGGATTCTTTTAGAAAGTCAAGTGCCTGAAGCGGCCGATTGGGTCCGAGTACGATAAGACTCGTTAGTTCTATTAGACGAATGACGGTCTCGTGCCCTCAATAATATTCAAATTTACCAAAAATGAATCCAACGGGCCTTTAAAAAAAAGGTGAGGCCCAAGAACATTAAGGAAGGAGACTTAGTTCTCAAGTCCGTGCGAGCTCTATTACCAGTAGACTCGAGGGGAAAGTTCAAACCCAATTGGGCCAAGCCATATCTGTGTAAAAAGGTTCTATCAGGCGGTGCTGTGAAGCTGACGGATTTGAACGGGAATGAATTTACCAATCCTACCAACCTAGACCAGCTAAAACATTACTACCCCTGATACTTTCTCAATGCCATTTGCAAAAGTTTATTAAAATTGTTTTTATAATAAACTTTCGAAAAACAAGTCAATAAGCTAGGATTATTTATCCTACTGTCGTAAACATCTCGAACCGATAGTCTTGGTGTATTTCGAGATTGCAAACTTAAAAAAGCCTGAACTATGTTTGGTTTGATTCCGTTAATTGTGGATACGTAGGCAGCCCCTCAAAAGGGCACAACCACTGCAATCGAGAAAAAAAAGACAGGAACGTTTTAATTAATAAACTTCCTTTATTTATTACTAAAAACCCGATAAATTCAGGAAATTACAAAACACAGAAATTCAAAAAACAACACACGACATTATAAAATAGTAGTACTTAATAAATAATAAAAATAAGGATTCGGGTATTCAGGGCATCTTGCCCTTACCCTTATTCTTGGCCCCCTTGGGTGTCCGCTGACGACGAGGCGGAGGCGGAGGCGAACGTTCCCTAATCACTACCGGAACTTCCTTGGCCCGGACCTACTTATTCGAACTTGGATCTTCGATCACTTCAATTGGCCCAAGTCGGGCCCTCACATGCTCGGGCAGCCTATCACGCGGGTCCAGTCGATCCTTGGCTGCCAGTCTTGGCCCGAGCCTCTTCTCTAAGTCAGTCTGGGGGCTCAGTCGCCCCCACACACCTTTAGCACCGGAGTCCTTGGCTCGAGTCTTAGTTTGTGACTTAAGACCCGACTCCAATCGGACCATAGTAGCAGGAGTCTCTTCTTCATCATAGAAACCCCTGTTGTCTTTCGTCGTCTCCCGGCGATTTAGGCCAAGGCCTCATCGATCTTCAAGGCCTTACGGTCCCCCTCCAACTCTTCGGAACTCCATTTCCAATATGACTCGGAAATCCAAGCAGAATGACAGGGGTTAGGTATGGTCCAGATGGCACGGGTGTGCCACCGCTGTAACCATGTATCGTACATTGCGTTCGTCAATTGGAGCAGGACGCTAATGACAGCCTCGGTCTCAAGGATCCTCTGAGTCCAACCAAACTACCTCAAAATGCTATCCGGGTAAATATGGACAGTCCAGTCAAGTGACATGACAACTAGATAACGGGCTTAATCCCTCTTAGCCAACCCACTCAGCCTGGAGATGAACCACCAGGCCACGTTCCACCTAATTAGAGGACCTCCATGGAATCTGAGCTCCTCGTCCCAATAAGTCCGGTTTATATCCTGACTTGAACCTATGCGCCTCTTTCTTGAACTGACCTGACTACTGCAGTATCCAAGCACGTTCAAGGAAGGCTCTATAATCGATAACCGTTCGAATAGCCAAACCTGACGGGACGAATTTATCAAGGTATGCGAAACAAAAACGCGAAATATACTTGCAGAAGACGGATGCTGCCCGTCAATTGACGACCCGGTTCAACTCTCCTAGCATCGAGACCCATAATGATCTCTCCCATTATCAGCCAAGCTGGGCTGCGACCTGTCTCCATCTGGTCAATCACACCAATTAACCGAATCTGGCCCAAGCAATAGTTAGTCTCCATTCGCCCCTCAAAAGCATACCGATGCAGCATCTAGAAGGCAAAGGCTCTACGCCTGTGAGAAGTAGTAATTCTCACATCCCTGGTGTTCATAAATTTATCAGCCAAGTCAAACAGGGAAACAGAACTTCCTTGCACCATCCGGTCTACTTCAGCATGAGACAGACCCAAAAAATCCCTCAACCTTCTCCTTGGATCAGGATAAAATGGAGGAACAACAGGACGAGCAGTAGGAGACCAACCGCCTACAACAGCTATCTCCTCGGGAAGAGGACATATCTCCCCCCGAGGGAATGCAAATACATGGTGGGTAGTATCACAAAATGACAAGCAAGCGTCCAAGAAGTGCGAATCTATCCTAAGACGTTGCAGCGGGAATAAAAAAGAAATCCCCATCTGGTTCAGCTGAACCTTCTCCTCGTCCCAGAAGCATTGGGACAATGCCAGAAGCCTCACAGTTAAATTTTCAATACCCATAGCAAAATCACTCGGTTTTTCTGAGAGGTTTCATGGAAAGAAGTAAGGAAGTAAAGACGAAGTATGAAAATACGAGGAGGGGAAGGGTCGTATATTTGCGCAGAAACCCTACAGCACCTCGGAGTTCGTGCCGCAGCGCGAAAAAGCGAAATCCAAAAATTGGGCCGCCTGGGCCCGGGCGTCCTACTATTAAGGCGCAATGGGACCCGCACCTAATCATTGGGCCGCCCCATCTTCCTCGCCTGAATACGCAAGCCCAACCCGCATTCTGACGCCTTTCTAAACACAATATTGGAATCGAGTCATCCTGAGCATTCCTCTTTTCAAAATTCCAATTTTCAAAGCATCCAAATCTTTTTAGTTCCCCAGCGTGAGTCAGTATTTCATCTAAATGTTACATACAAACTGTTATGTGTCAGCATACAGGTACACCCAGGACTTCAGAAGCAAGTCCCCATGCAGTTCCTTTACTCCCCAGCGGAAGACCAAAAGCGGTGTTTCTCATGGAATGCTACATACAAAATATGATGTGTCTGCATACAGGTACACCCATGACTTCGAAGGCAAGTCCAACTCCCCATGAAGCCATCCATCATCATCAAGACAGGTATGATTCCTACCTTATGGCCAGCGAGCCCTTTGATGCGAGTCTAATGGACTATAAACAACCCGACCGAAAGGCTACCAGGTCGTAATCCTCGATTGGCCTGGTGACTACTCTGACTTTTGCCTTGTCCAGAGTGGTGGCTCTGTAGACACCCTCATTTTGACTGCTTGTGTCTATAATAGTCTCCAACAAAACACCCGATGATGATCAGACGTAAACATGCTCTAATACGCTCGAATACGGTCTCGGAATCCATAGTATCCGATGTGGGCACTTAGCGGAGTGTGAATCTCTTAAAACCAACCACAAATCCAGACTCAGTGGGTCATTTCCAATAAATTAAAGCTATTTTGAGCTAAAACCGCCACCGGGGGCAAAACCATCTTTTGCGACCGAGCCGAAACCGGTCAAAGTCGAAACCCGAAAACAAAAATCCCAAAAATGCATCCAAATAAAAAATCAATCAAGGTCAAATGGAAAAAAATCATGCCTTCAATAGCACAGATTTCAATCTGTATTTTGAGCGATTTCTAATAAGCGCAAGTTCAACTGCTCGCAACCAGGTGTCCCAAAACTGAGTCGCCTTAGATGGGGTGCCCAAGTCTTGAACTGTCCCATTTCGGGCGTCCCAATACTGAGCCGAAACATTTCACAATAACTCTATAAATACACCCTTACCTCCGACGTTTCAAGGGTCACATTTCATTTTCTCGAAACCCATTTCAGAGAACCGAGAGCCTTTCCCATCCCTAAACACACCTTAACTCACCTACATTCTCGATCGCTCCCGTGCCTACGCTGCCGCTAGACGAGCCCGTGTTCCGAGACTTTTAGCATACAGGTTGAGGGTGTAAACAAACCCCGTTTCTCTAATCTCTTTTTCTCATATTTTTGTTTATCGATTACTAATTAACTACTAAACTTTATTTTATCATACTAAATTTTATTTATCGCAACGCTAACTACTAACTTGACTATAAAATACTCATTGTTTTACGTATCGAATACAAAGGATGACGGGATAAGAAAACACGAATACAAGAGTAATGCTCTCGAAGTTGTCGGTCGCTTATCCCGTCACCCCGCGTGTTTGGTTGTTTAAGGCGAGTCAACCCCCCAAAACACCCCTTTACGTTTTTTGTTCATTTTAATTTTGCATCTAACATCTTATTCTCGTTCCTGACCTTCTAACGTTTATATTATCTTTACTTACATTTCCGTCATATACAAATACCGTGTATAGTACGATAATACGAAATCATTTTCAAAATCAAATCAAGTACATCCAATAACTAAACGCTGCACAAAGTCCGTACAATACCCGAATACGGGCGCCTCATCTAAGGTGGCTCAGTTCTGGGACACCCGGTTGCGAGCAGTTGAACTTGCGCGTATCAGAAATCGCTCAAAATACGGATTGAAATCCGTGCTGTTCAAGGCAAGATTTGTTTCCATATTTTAAAGCGCACCGTCCCAGGCGTCTTAGGGTCAGGGCGCCTTATGGCGTGCGCCTGACCCTAAAGGTAACGATGCGATTGCAGTTGTTTATTATTGAGTGTATGCGATATCATTTTCAAATGTCGCTCTAAGCGCCCGATGTTGACTCCTTAGTCAAATGTCGTGCATAAAAGAGCCATCGATAATCGAAGTGGTATGAAACCCTATGACGTCAATCCGAGAGTCGTACGGTCCATGCGACTCGATAACGACATCACGATACGAAGGGCTCCGATATTCGTATCAAGTCGATATAATCGGTTTATCATGAAATTGAATCAATTAAGGACAAGCACCCTATTATATCTAAATAAGATATCGTAGACTATCGACATAGTCCATAACGATACACATTTCTCTTACGGAATAATGCTTGGGACGTTAGTCAACGCGCGTGAATCAATCACGCGTTTCCTTTTTCAAATCTACATTTTGCATTCATTTTGCTCTTTTCTTTACGACTTTGAGCAAATGTCTCAATACGTATGTCTCATACCAACGACTTCCTAGTCGGATTCGATATACGACATACCGTGACAGCCAGACTTCGCCATTAAGAGTTGGGACAAGACATCGAGGCTCGGGGTCAAGCTAGCATCACGCTTTGGTCCCGAACTCGGCCCGACTGGACGCCCTAGGGTAGGCGCCTGAGCTTCAGGCCGCCTCACTCCAGGTGCCTGAATATCAGACCGCAGTCCTTTACGAGTTTGAGCCGCTGTCCTCTTGTTGATACGTAACACAATATGTAATCGATTAGAGTCTGTCCAATATCTAGTTTGCGATTTCAATTTACGATTCATTTACGAGTTCTTTTATTAGTTACGTTACCGTTTCTAACCCGATTATTTTATATTTTTGCTCGTTGTATTGAGAATTTCGGGTTGTATTCCGCCCGTGTAATTTGTAATTTATTTTCGAGTTTAAGTATTTTCGATGTTTGCCATTTATCGCTTTCTAAATGAACATCGCATGCTTAAATTCAACTTCGACATAATTTTAGGTGCATAGTTAAACACGTATTTCGCATGTGTAGCCTAAAATGTTGTTTGCATATCATTTAACCGTCTTATTAACGCGCGTACACGAAAACGGAACGATATCCTAGTTGAGGCCGCTAAGTGTCGGCGGAGTTGGGTGCCCTTCGTGGGCTTCACAACACGTACCTTCACCCCTTATTCAGAACATTTTGTTTCCGGATTCCCCAAACCGTTGGCATACGAGAGTCATTTGATACATGATACCCAATAACTCGGCATTGGTATCGTTATGCAAAGGGACGAACCCCACGAGCTCCAGTACTAAAGCGGGCCATGCTTTGTGCGCGATACGCCTAAGTATAGAGTGGGTTCGAACGGGTCCGAACTCCCACAAAGTTCGGTGGCGACTGATATTTTGATTTAAATTTCGACCCAAGAACAATCTCACCACGAGATTGACGGCTCCCCAAATTGGATCGGTCATTTAGCAAAGGATGGGGGGTCAAACAATATTTGTAGACTTGTAATAACATAAAAACTACTAGA
This sequence comes from Agrostemma githago, assembly GCA_958450325.1. Classification (NCBI taxonomy): domain Eukaryota; kingdom Viridiplantae; phylum Streptophyta; class Magnoliopsida; order Caryophyllales; family Caryophyllaceae; genus Agrostemma; species Agrostemma githago. The sequence goes on along the minus strand of OY288253.1, from coordinate 51,320,429 downwards.
GTAATCGAGGTAAGTCGAGGTCGGTCCACAGGGAACGAAACGTAGTATCGAGTTAAAAGCGGCGTGTTTGGAATCTAGAGGGAGGTGGTTTCTAAGGGTCGAGCCTAAGCAAGAGAAATAAAGATGGAGGTAGCTAGAGGTAAGCAATCCAGGAAATGATGTTTGGGGGAAGTCGGGATTCGGACAATGGAGTCTAAGAAGGTCGGAATCGTGTTTTTGTCGCAACATTGATAAAGGGAGAACGCCACCTTTCGGTTTCTTCACCCAACCCACCTAAAAACCCGCTTTCGCGGCGAAGAAGGGTAAGTCTCAGATTTACGGTAATTTCTACCCCGAATTTCCCCATATTGATAGAAATGAGTCAAGGTCAGTCTAGTTGGCCGGACGAAAACAACAATGACATAACAACCATAAACAAGATAAACCAACAAGCAAGCAACCCACCAACATCCCTTGATTCAAATAATCCAAGTCCTCGTCCCTAAACCCCCAACAAGAAATCTACTCAATAATCATGATGGAAGACAACATATCATCAATAGAGGAGAAGTTAGCTAAAACATGCATAATAACTAGATCTAGAGTAAATAAGGAAACTATGATCTAACAAAATAAACTAGAGAACAATCTAGAACAACATAAATGAAATCTAGAGATTAGGGAGTGGAAGAGAAGCGTACCAACTATGAAGATCTACAATAAATAAGAAGATTGCATAAATAAAGATTGAATCTTTGATGAAGAAAATGAAGAACTTGTCACTAATCCTTCAATAATCCCCACAAATCTTCAAATAAAACTTGGAATAATCTTATACAAACTTGAAATCTAGAGAATTGTTGATAAAAATTAGGAAGATCTACTACTAAATTACTATGTGAACTACTAGAATTATGGAGAATTACTAAGATTACTACTAGAATTGTATACTAATGGATGCATTTCCCTTCTTCCCTCCTTAGCTTAATGGAGAGGTAATAGGCAACTAACTAGGGTAGTTATATATATAGTAATGTCTTAATGGGTTGTTAACCTAAAGCCCAAATCCAACTTTTTGCTCCATTAGTGAGACAATCACCCTTTAATCTTCATGAGGTGAAACTAGGGGTGTAAACGAGCTGAGTTGAGCGCGAGCCTGAGGTTGCTCGGCTCGAGCTCGAAAACAAAAAGGGGAGTCTCAGCTCGAGCTCGAGCTCGTCGAGCTTCAAAAACAAAGGTTCGAGCTCGAGCTCGTTAACTCGACTCGTGGGTCGAGAAAAGGCTTGACTTCGGGTTTGAGTTGAGCTCGACTCGCGGGCTCGTGTTGAGCTTGACTCGCATGATGGATTGGGCTGGAGCTTAAGTGCTCAACTTATTTGAGTTTTTGACTAATGAAACGGAAATTAAATCAATACATTATTGATTTATGGATGTCTTAAGCTATTAGCCTATTACGATGAAAAGAGAAATAAAAATACAAATTGTAATGATGAAAGATAAGAATCGATGTCTTGAATATTGCAATTCGCAACATTATAGTAGTAAAATAAAATCGTCTTAATAAGAGGCGTGTATGATATACCAAACATTTCCAAACTAAATTAACAACGAAAGACAAAATATGAACTTGTGAAGTTGTGAGTATGACTCTTGAATTTGACTTTTGACGGGATTTGAATGGTTTAAGGTTAATTTGGTTTAGTAATATGTGTAAATTATGGTAACAACTAACAATATAAGGGCAAAATTTTAAGGTAATATGAGTAAATTATGATTTGATTTACGATTAACTTTCTTTTTTATGATGAATAGGTATATTTGAGTTATGTATCGGAAAGGAAAATGTAGCTTTAAAATAATATCAAGCCGCTCGCGAGCTATTCGAGCCGAGCCAGGTCTTGCTCGGCTCGACTCATAAATGATCCGAGCCGAGCTCATACGAGTCGAGCTTTGACCAAGCCGATCTCGAGCTGCACGCGAGCTGTCTCGGCTCATTTACACCCCTAGGTGGAACTTCGCCCCGTCGTACACGGACCAATACCGTCGGGTGAAATTTCACCCGGTGAACTTTTCCAGTTTCGTGATTTTTGGACACTTTCACCATCGGGCGAAATATCACCCCGTGGGCGAAATTTCTCCCGGTCATTTTCGCCCGGTGGAGAAGCTGGGAAAATCTTCGGGGATGCACATTTACCGTCGGGCGAAATTTCGCCCGGTGATACTTCATCGGGTGAAATTTCACCCGGTCATATTTCTGGCCTCTTTTCTTGTGTCATTCCTTGTCGATTGATTGGACGGCTTTGAACTTTAAGCTGTGTGCTTTGCTCTTTGGACGGTGTTCCATTCTCTTATGCTCGTGGAAGCTCGATCGTGATTTCGGTGCCAAATCCTATCAAAATTGATATAAAAAACTACCAAAAACACGTAAAATGCACAAGAAGGACGCTAATGCGAGAAGTACTCAAATTATGGTGATAATCGCACTCTAAAATCACAAAACGAGGGAAAAACGGGTCTAAATGGGAGGAAAAACGGTCTAAATTTAGCACACAGCAGAGAATCATTTTATTCATCTCTTGGCATTGAAATAAATGATTTTTACTTCACAGTAAGTTTTGGATTCTTACTTAACTCGATAATTAACTTTTCGGTTAACACCGTTCATATATTACCTAGAAGGTCCCAACTTGGATTGCATTTCGCACACCAGTTTTTTTCTTCGTGTATCTTAATGCTAATGCAAACAACAACCTACTTCTTCATGTTCAATGAATTTATCGTGGATAGCGAGCTATCTATCAAAGAGTTGAGTGCCAAATTTGGTCAGATTGGAGAACTTTTAATCTCTAAAGTTGTCGAGAAATAGTTCGAAATCAAGATGACACACATTTCGCACATGAAAGTTGGAACCTGTATTAGCTGGTTTGTTTTTTCAGTCGTCTAATATTTCTTTATGTGAAGGTTAAGCAATTAGGTGTTACTTCAATGACAATTAGTCTTTTGTCATTTCTTTATGCCCCCGTATGAAATACGGAGTACAAGATAAAGGTTACTACAACACCTCTATTCTCAAATCGAAGTATTATCGCAAATGGACAAAGTTTCAATGATATAGTGCGTCAAACTTAGCATCCATGACGTGTTATTTGAAGGGCTCGAGTATCAGCCATACCCAATCCTATTTTTTCGATATTCTTTCTTCCCCTCTCATTTGATGAATTGCATTTCCGTTATTACTCGTATTGTTTTACTGGTCTTGTTGGTTTTTGGGTAACAATATTGCCACTTAGATTTTGTAATCATCTATTTCATTGCTTATTATTATCAATGAAAGTCACAATTTGGAATTCATTTCAATCGTTTAATACTACGTACTTTTATTCCTGTGAATTTAAAATATTTGTAATTTGTACAAGTATAGGACCAACAAGAAAAAAATGTAGTGACAGTAGCTTGAGAAGAGGTTGACGATCAACGAAAAATGAAAAGATTGTAAGAAAGTATTTCCTTTATATTTTCTCTTTTAAAAAGTATTCATGTTCATATATTCTATAAAAACAAAGTAGCTATTTAAATGATACTCAGTATTTATAGTTTAAGTTTGTAGCAAAATGTTTGGTTTGGAGAAGAACACGCTGACTTTGTGTAGAATGCTTGGTGCAATGATATGAAGACTAGGTTATTTCAGCTGGGCAACCGTGCATATGTCAGTTCAAAGAAGCGGGATTTGGTGAATATCGAGATGTGTGCTATGATCAAGGACCGGGAAAATGAACTTTCATTCAAAGATTTGTAGCCTTTTTATTAGGTTAATGTTTTAAAATGATTTATGGACATATACTTTGATTTAGTCAAAGTACTTTGTAATCATTGAATTCAATTTAGAGTTATATATCAATTTGGGTATTTCTGGTGCCTGAATATACCGTTTCTTGTTGGTTTTTAATTAAAATTTTAACGTTTTGGGGAACTTAAAATAGGTGAAATATGCACATATACAGCACTTTTGCAAGGGATTTACAAGGGAAAACGAAGAGAAAAATTAGTTTTCAAAATATATTTCCCTAGCAAAATCCGTTGCAAACTGGTATTTGCAAGGGATTTGCAAGGGAATATGTTTTCATGCAAGCAAAACTAGTTCCTTTGCAAATCCCTTGCAAACTTGATTTTGCAAGGGATTTTGTTGTTTTTGCAACAACAAACTACAAGGAAAAAAATCCTTAGCAAATCCGTTGCAAAATGGCCTTTTGCAACGGATTATGGCATGTTTGCAAGGGAATCGTCCGTTGCTATGACTACTTTATTTTGACGTGAAGTATCGGTGTGTCCTTCTTCGGTTATGGGACTATCAGTGAGGAACTCAGTTACTACCCGGCCTTTGATGACTTTTAGTGGCACGAACTTTAGGTCGAACTCTGCCAACATTAAAGTCCACCTAAACATCCTGCTCTTAAGGATGGGCTTCTCGAATAGGTATTTAATCGGATCCATTTTGGATAATATATGTACTTCGTAGCTGAGCATATAATGTCGAAGTTTTTTGGTGGCTCAGACTAGTGTCAGGCAAGTTTTCTCGAGCTTGATATATTTGCACTCATACTCCAAGAAGTTTTTGCTGATGTAGTAGATGACCCTTTCTTCCATGTCGACGGTTTGTGTTAGCATAGCCCCCATGGCTGTCTCAGTAGTTGTTAGATATAATGACAGAGGCAAGCTTGGTTGAGGTGGTATTAGGACCGGCGAGGAAGATAGAATCTCCTTGAATTTGTCGAAAGCCTTTTGGCACTTATCGTCCCATAACTTTCGTTCAGCTACTTTTAGTTTCTTGAAACTTGGTTCGCATACCATGGTTAGCTTGGATATGAACCGGCTGATGTACTGAATATTCTCGAGGAAACCCCTTATTTTGTTTTCGGTCTTGGGAGGCCTCATCTCAGTGATGGCTTTAATTTTTGCTGGGTCGACTTCGATACCACGTTGACTAATGATGTGACCAAGCAATTTGCCTAACGTTACCCCGAAGCTGCATTTTTGAGCATTCAACCTCATGTTGTATTTGCGCAATCGGGCAAAGAACTTTCTTAGGGCAATGATGTGTCCGTCTCGGATTTTGGATTTGACGATCATATCGTCGACATAGACCTCTACTTCCTTGTGCATCATATCGTGTAACCAGGTCGTAGCGGCTCGTTGATAAGTTGCTCCGGCAATAATAAGGCCGAATGGCATGACGGTGTAACAGTGAGTACCCCAAGGTGTTGAAGATGGTCTTACTCATATCTTCCTCTGCCATTTTGATCTGATTGTACCCGGCGTATCCATCCATTAAAGATAGAAGGGCGTGATCAGCGGTGTTGTCCACTAGTATGTCGATGTATGGTTATAGAAAGTCTCTTTCGGGCTTGCCTTGTTAAGATACCGAAAATCTACGCATACGCGCACCTTACCGTCCTTTTTAGGTACCGGTACGATGTTCGCAACCCAATCCGGGTATTCAGACACTTGTATGAAGCTGGCTTTGAACTATTTGTCGACTTCTTCTTTGACCTTGAGAGACCATTCGGGCCTCCTTCCGTGGAGCTTTTGCATTACCGGCTTACACCTGTCTTTGATTGGTATACGGTGTTCAGCTATTTCGTAGTCTATCCCCGCGATGTCCTTGTAGGACCACGTGAAGACGCCTTTGAACTCTTGGAGGAGGCTTGTGAACTGTTGTCTCTCCTCGGGATCTAGTGATAACCCAAACTTAAGCATCTGGGGCTCTAAGGTTGTTCCCACATTGATAGACTCGGTTTCTCCGATTATCGGATCCGGGGACTCCATTTGTTCGAGTTGCTCGATTATATGAGGTGGCAAGAGTACCCGTTCATCGGGTTTCTCAATGTCATTGCGTAAAATATTTTTGAAATCGAAAGCATTTTGAAAATAAGACAAGTTGTAAGCAGAACGGTCATCATTATTATTAATAGAAAATTTGGAAAATAGCTCGAAGAGAGTAGCCATCTGATCATTAGTCAGAGGCGGAATTGGGAGTGCTCTCGAGACAGACCCCGAGGCTCTAGTGGGAATGATTACAGGGAGAGGGGTTATAGGTTGACTCTAGCTCCGGATCCCCTAGACTCAACCTCAGACTCTGTCTCTGACTCAGAGTCGAACTCAGAATCGGTATCAGGCATGTCCCCTTCACCAGTGATCATCTTGTAGACCCAGCACTGGCTGTCGGTCCACTTGATGGTTTTCCACCATGCTCTACTCCCGATTAGAGAGCCAACATCCGAGATCAGCTCCATAGGGTCGAACCGGTTGCTTCGGAGGATGAGATTCACTTAATCCTCCTTAGGAGTCGGCGCGGTCTTGTCTTCCCCAAATAGCAGCCCCAGCACGGGCTCGGCATTGTCGGCATCTTTCTTGGATTTTGACTGGATAAGGGTAAATACGTCATCCGAAATGTAGTTGCAATCTCGGGCCAATTTGGTCCCGGGATCAATGATGGTTGGTTGATACAGACCAACCTGGATGGCCCCAAATACTGGTGCGACAAAGTAGTCGGCCAGTCTTGGGCTATAAGGGCTCAAGTGGATACCCATAATAATATTACAGGCTTTCTCGATGCCTGCCTGGACAACGTTGCCCGACGTCATAGTGTATCCTAGGCCGAAGTGGGAATCTTCATCCTTTAGAACCTCGATAATCCTCCCAGGTGGAAGATATGGCCTGGAGGTGGCTCCCGGAAAGTATCCCAAATTTTGTAGCATCAAATCGATGCTGGTGGTGAATTAAGGTCGGATGAGGAAGTCTTCCTCAATCATCCTTACAAAATCGAACCCTCAAAGGTCTGTACCGAGGCGGCCCGTGGCATTGCAGCTAGCCACTGTCATTGGTATTGCCTCTAAGGTAATAATCCCGTCACCTAGAGGCAGCTTGATTTTGCGGTGCAAAGTAGAGGATACGGCCTTAACGGCGTTGATCAATGGGCGCTCCAAAAGTAGGTTAAAGGAGGAGGTGACATCAACCACCTAAAATTCAAGTTCCTTCTCGACCGGGCCCATGATGACGGTCATTTTAATGGCTCCAGCTACTGACTTCGGGCTCCCGTCAAAGGTTTTGATTGTCTGAGCCGTCGGTTTATATTCAGGCTCGATAATGTCGAGGGCTTTAGCAGTCCTTATGGGAAGGACGTTGACTGCGGACCCATCATCTGTCAGGGTCATCGGGAGATATTTTCCCCGGAAAACTACCATGATGTACAGGTGATAAGTGTAGTTTGTAGTGCCTAGTTTGTCGTGTTTTGGTCCCTTTTTCCTTGAGGAATCGCTCCTTGGGAGCGGTTCATGGGCTACTTATGCTTCCTCTAGTTCGTTTCAGGCTCCCGAGACCATTCATGAAGAGTTGGAGCGATTCCGACTCAATACATACACTTTTTGGAGCTAACGAAGGGAAGGAACGATCACTCGATGCCTTGGATTCGACCCCGAAACCTCGGGACCCGATCCCGAGCCCCCTAGACTCGATCCCAAGACCCGAGAGTCAATGAGAAGCCCATGTGAAGCAAGGAGGAACCTTAAAGATCATATTGGAGGCCTACAAGACTCATCCCCGACGGGAAGGACCTCATCCCGTCCGGGATGAGGTGCACAAAAAGCAATGGTTCTGTTTTGGACCCGTCCCGGGCGGGACCAACCCGTCCCGGTCGGGATCAGACCATCCCGGACGGGACCATCTCGTCCCGGACGGGACCATCTCGTCCCAGACGGGATGGCCCAGCTGAAGCCGCGTGACTCTTTTGTCTTCCTCCTTCATTCTTGTAACCCTATAAATACTCCTCCTTTGTAATGTTTAAGCACCATACTTTACCCTAGAATATTTTAGGCTCTCTTAAGCATTCAAAACCCTAATTAGCCTCTCTTCATCTTTAGTTAATCCTTAGTTAATCTTAGTTTAATCTAGTTAATTAATCTTGTAATTGAGAAGATTCTTGAAGACTCATCCAAGATTGACAACCTTGGAGATTATTTGGGTTTCTTATTAATGCATGTTCTCATCTTTTTATCTTCTTGTTAGTGGGTATAATTTCTCTTCTCTTAATCTTTGTTAATCTCTCAAGTTTTAATCTTTACATATTGTTTATTTGTTCTTGCTTGTTCATGATGAATGTTTGGTTATTTATGTTGCTTTCTCATATCATTGTTATAGTTAGTTTCATTATGAGTGAGTAGACTCTTTGTGGGGTTAGTAGGGGGATTAATTGTGGATTATGGGTGATTAGGGCTTGATTGTGGGTAAAGGTGATTCCTTTAGTTGCTAGTCACTTATTGGGCACACTATGTGTTTGTTGTATTGCTTGTGTGGGTAGTAGTGGCCAATGCTTCTCATACTTGTTCTCATCTTCTCATTGTGTATTCGATTTGTGGTTGAATGTTTATGTTTTGAGTAGCATCTTGCATGAATGTTCGGGTCTAGTCTTAGACACGAGAGTGCGGACTTTGGCTTTGGCGCGAGAGCGCAAACCGACCATAGTAACTAAGTGGCACCTATACCCTTGATTACCCAATTACCCTATTTCACTTATGAACCCGACCTAACCCGACTCTTTTCCATATTTGAATTATCTATCTCTTTAGTCGATCATCTTATCTAGTTTATTTGATTAGTTAATCTTTAGTTGTTCATTAGTTTTTGTTATAGCCTATTCATTGTTAGTCTTGTCCATACCTCTTCTCCCATCATAATTTGTCAATTATCATTTCTTTGTGTTTGTTTGTGACTTAGCCTTGTTTGTGAGTTGACCATAGTCAAGACTCTACTATACCGTGTCCGTGGACACGACCCGACTTGCCCTAGCTACCGTTAGGATTAGATGGTTATACATCGATCGGTAGGACCCACGGCAAATCCCACCATCAATTTGGCGCCGTTGCCGGGGACGGTGCATGTTTAGACTTAGTTTGCTTATTAGCTAGAGTTAGTTACCCTTCTTGTGCCCTTCTTCTATCTCTTGTGCATATTGTGTAGTTTGTTTTCTTAGTTTCTTTAAGTTCTTTTTCTCTTTGTCTTGGGAAGTGCTTGTTTATTGTCTTTGCCTAGTGCCCATAAAACACTAGGTGTTCTCACGTTTGCTCAAGTGTGTAGTGTATGCCTAGGGGGGAGGCGAATTCTTTCTCTTCAATCCAGAGCGGGAAAGACTCTTTAGAGCCTTTCGCCAACGGACGATTGGCCAGGTTAGAATCTCTCAACCAAGTGCTAGCAATACCACCGAAGAACAAGCACAAGGATCCGACTTTATCGAGCAACCTCAAGGCAATACCGAGGGGATCTTCATAAATCCTTTTGGTACTTCTCAACCTAGTTCCCCCTTTACTTCTACATCAAAACCTTCTACACCGTCCTCTCCCGCATATCCAATAATGCCTAAGTTCTCTTCACACTCGACGTTTACGGAGGATGTCTTGCCCGGTCCAACCGCTTTACCGGAGGCATATACCGACAATTTTGTGGCAAAGACTCAATTTATCCAATTGGTCGAGCGAAGCCAATTTAATGGGCTACCAACCGAAGATCCTCATCAACACATGGAAACCTTTTCGGATTATTGCGATGCTATTTCACAACCGGGAATAACCCAAGACCAAATCCGGTGGGTACTATTTCCTTTCTCTTTGATCGGTAAAGCAAACCAATGGTTCAAAGGGTTAGACAAGGCGACTCTTGGTATTGATACTTGGAAGAAGCTAGCATTGGCTTTTTACCAAAAATTCTATCCCCCGGAGAAGACAAATGTATTGAGAGCATCTATCACGGGATTCCAACAATGTGATGAAGAAAGCCTCTATGAAGCTTGGGAAAGATTCAAAGCCTTGATCCGCTCTTGTCCTCACCATGGTTTATCACAATGGTTCCTTGTTCAACAATTTTGGAACGGGTTATATGAAGACTCAAGGACCATACTCAATATGGGATCTAATGGAAGGTTTACCGAGGTGGATGATGACCAAACTTGGTCACGAATTGAAGAGATGGCGGTCCACAATTCCCTATACTCCAGACCTAGGAAGGCGAATCGAGGAGGTAGGCACGAGGTCGATGCTATCACACAACTAAGCATTGACCTTGGAGCTCAATTAAAAACTCACATGGAGACCATTCACAAGAAGCTCCAAAGCCACCTTAATCAAGTTCAAAGCGCGACTTCCTCCAACCAACACTCGATTTGTGAAGTTAATGCTTTAGGAGTTGTGCCTCATACACCTTATTATGGGATGTGTGATACTTGTGGGATAGTTGGACATGAGCCCATACATTGTCGGGGAAGTATTGAGCAAGTGAACGCCTTTGAAGCGTTCAAGCAAGGTGCCCCTTATCCTAATATGTACCAAGCTTCCCATCAAGCTTCTCAACAACAAGCTCTACAACACCGTCCTTATGTTCCAACTCCCTTAAGGGACAACAATCAAGAATACCAAGGTTATCAAGGCAACCCAAGGCCATTCAACAATTTCAAGCAAAATAACCAAGGTACATTCAACAACAATCAAGGGTTCCAACAAGGGAATTTCAATCAAGGAGATCAAAATTACAACCATGGCAACAATCAAGGCCTTAATCAAGGCAACTCTCATGGGTTCCAAGGGAACCATCAACAACAACAAACAACTCAAGGTAATCGACAGGAAAGCAAGCCAAGGAGTCGGTCTCCTACTCATGATTATGGCATTCCTCTAGCCATCACAAACACTCCTCATAACCAACAATCTCCTCCTCGGGATTTCGACATGCAAAAGTCAATGTTGGACATGCAAAGGAGTCAATTGGAGACACAAAGAACCCAACAAGAAATCATTACTCAACTTCAAAAGGATAACTTGGCAAGAGATGCTCATGTGAAGATGCTCGAGACCCAAATAGCTCAACATGCTTCGGGTAGCTCTTCAAGGCAAAAGGGGCAATTACCTCCTCAAGGTGAAGTGGCGAAATTTGAGCACGTGAATGCTATTACCACGAGGAGCGGTTCATCTTATAACCCTCCCCCACCTCTTAATGAGCATGTACCAATGAAAGAAGTTGTGTCTCCAATTCAAGAAGATCAAAGCTTGGGAAATCCAATAGAGGAGCAAGTCTTATGGGAGATTGAGAAACCCCAAGAAGACGACCTTCCCCCACTTCAAGGAAAAGACAAGGGTAAAAGGAAAGTGTCATTTGAGAAGTCCACCCCAAATGAGCAAAACAAAGTTCACATTAAGTTGCCTTTCCCAACAAGGCAAATGAAGACCAAGGTGGATCTCCAATATGACAAGTTCCTTAATATTGTGAAGAAATTTGATGTGAGTGTCCCATTTACCGAGCTACTTACCCAAATCCCGGCATACGGAAGATTCATGAAAGAAATATTGGCTAGGAAGAGATCCGTCGAAAAGGAAGAGACTATCGCGTTCCCAAGAGTGGTCAGCGAGATTATTCAAGGTTCTACGCTTCCCGAGTTGAAGGATCCGGGTAGTTTCTCGATCCCTTGCACCATACGCAACTTCAAGATTGAGAGAGCATTATGTGATTTGGGTGCGAGTGTAAGCATCATTCCCTATTCCATTTGTGAGCGACTCGGGATGAAGGAGCTCAAGAGTACTTCCATTACACTCCAAATGGCCGATAGTTCCCTCAACCGACCTTTGGGGATGTTGGAAGATGTGCCAATTAGAATCGGGAAGTTCTTCATTCCGGTCGACTTCCTTGTACTTCACATGCCGGAAGATGCTATCACTCCCGTTATCCTTGGGCGCCCATTTCTACACACCGCCGGTGCTATGATCGATGTAAAGAACGGTTGGATCACATTTGAGTTAGGCGGCGAGAAGCTTGTGTTTGACCTCCAAAGCAACACTTCGCCTACTAATGATGAGTCTTGTAAAATGATCACCGCCACGAAGGACATCGGTCTAGGGGATGGGATGAGTAAAAGTTTGAAGAACGACTTCTATGCAATTGAGGACGATGATTTCGAGATTGGGGCGGATGAGTGCCCATATCATAAGTTTGAAGACAAGTGCCAAGACAAGAAGGAAGATGAGCTTCCCTTGGGGCCACATGAGGATAGATGGAAGTTTGGGTATATACCGAAGGATCGAAAGTACAAGTTCAAGCCATTGAACTTAGTAGATCGGGATGCCCCGGGAACGTCGAGGCTAGGATGTAATGATCCTTGGAGTGGAGGTTGGTATTCCACTAGCTTGATTGAAAACTTTGCAAGAGCCTTCGATTTGTTTCTTCGTGCCCCTGATGGCGATGGAATTGGTTATAGTGTTGTCGAAAAAGAATTGAAGAGTGCGCCATTCTTGGTTTGACGGAGTTCCGAAAGAACCTTCTTATTGTATATATCTCTTCCTTGTAATTTTTTTAGGTTTTGTGAAATTCTTGTGATTTGGTATTTTGTTGAGTGATGTGAGGGAGGGATTTTGATGAATGTTTTGAGCCCATTTGATAGGTGTGAAGTGAAGATGAATCCTAGAGAGGAGGGTTTATTGTAAGAGCTTGGATCGTGCAAAGGGGAGTCGGTTTTTGAAGCTTGGAACGAGCTTTTGGAGCTATAAAGGGTTAGAAGACTCTTCCCGGCCGAGAAGAGTGCATCCCGACCGGGAAGGATGAACCATCCCGATCGGGAAGGATGTCATCCCGTCCGGGATGAGTGTGCCAAAATTTGGGTCTACTGGAGTGTCATCCCGATCGGGACGAGGTCTTCCCGACCGGGACGGGCAGGTCATCCCGACCGGGACCATCCATCCCGACCGGGATGAGGCCTTGTTCCTCCTTTGGCCTTTTCTTTGTCATGTGAGCCCACCCTACCACTTTATACCCCCTCCCAACCTCCCTACCTATCCTTGCCCTTCATATGACCCCTACACTTCATATACACATATTCACCTCATTTTCTCATCACTTTACACCGACTTTCACATCAAAACCAACCTCATTATACCTTTGTGCTCCAATCATGGAACCATATCGTGATTGGGGAGGAATAATAATGACGACGACTAGCTACGTGCCAATATTGACTTATGAGACGATGGAGCGAGTGAGTTGCTAACCGCATGGTACGGCAACTATCCTTTCTTTTCCGTCTTTTATAGCTTGTTTTCCTTTGTTAGTTCCCCTTCCCCTTATCATTTGTGTCATGGTGGCCCTCGGGGCCTTGGTAATTGTTGCTCCTGAATCTCGATGACGTGACTACATCGAGAGTCATTTCAAAATCTAAATTTACAAGATTTTCACCCTTTTTCTAGGATTTAGTCATATTTGGGCGGAATCCGGGCTAGGTGACTTGATTACACCTAGTCCTCCCCTCCCATTTCCTTTTCTTTCTTACTTTTTATTTCTTCCCCCATCCATATCTTTTCTTGTCTCGGCCAATGGTGACTTGACTACACCCCGGCCGGACACATTCTACCCTTTTCTCAACTTTTCTTTTTGATTTTTAGCTTTATTTTCGTTATTTCTTTTCTTTTCTTTTTTCGTCTCCATACACTACGTTCGAGCATGAGGACATTGCTCGGCTTAAGTGTGGGGGAGCGATATTCTATCATAGTTAGTTTTGTTTTCGTAGTTTTTCCAAAAAATCTTTAAAAAACCCTAAAAATTTGAAATTTTTTCACAAAAATAAAAAAGATTTTCTTTTGTGTGTTTTCCTTTTGTGTCGTTATGTCGTATATTTGTTGTGTTGTGCGTGTTTTGCCTCCCTTTTTCCTTATAGGTTTCTTGAATCACCGATAGCTTTGGAGAGTTTTCAAGATATCCGGTAACATCTTTTGTCCCTTTTTCCTCTTTGTCTCTTGGGGAGCTTGGAGGAGATTGTGATGTGGTGTGCTCGGGTGGAGCTTTATGCATACTTGTGGTTGATTTGGTGACTTGTTTGGAAGCTCGGGGTGGTGTTTGTGTTGTTTATGTGTTCGTTTTGTTTTGCTTTTGTTTTGTTGCTTTTGCTTCTTTTTCTTTCGTTCTTTGTCGTGTCTTTGTTTTGTGATGTGTACTTGGGTCTAGTGTGTAAACGGTTTTCGAAAACCCGGTTTAGAGGCTAGTGTGCAAGTGTCTACTTTCCCTCTCTAGTAGTATAAATCGAGTCTTGGACTTTAGTCTAGTAGAATGACCCTAAATCAATGATTTCGTTGGTTTCTTACCTTGAGCCCACCTAGTCTACTAGAGATTTACTACGGGATTTGCATTTTGACCATTTTGACCACCCACGGTGTGAAAAGGCCTTGGTTACCGAGTCCCGTCCCTTAGGTGACCGTGTTTGAAATTGTTTGATTAGTCCAAATTCTCCACCTTTTTATGGGTTTGAAGGGGGATCGCGAATCCCGACTCACCCATTCCCCTACCTCCTACACATTTCCACAAAATAAGATGCAAATTGTTGAAATCTCTTTCTTAGTTGCAAGAAGAAATGCCTACAACTCAAATCTAGCGAAAAGGGCAAACAATGAAAAAGAAAGAAAAAGAAAAAGAAAGAAAAGATTGAAGAAAAAGAAAAGGCACAAAAAGCCAAAAACAAAATACAAAAGGTGAAAAAGAAATGGCATAGCAACACACAAAGCAAAAAAAAATGCAAAAGAAAGAAAAATGCCAAAAGAAAACCGTCTCACAAAAATAATCCCCACATCTCTAAAATAAGCCTTTTTCCGATCATTACCGTGAAGAGCCAACCAAAGAACCGAGTCCCTAGGAAGGATGATAGCGGTAGTGGTGGGTCTTCCCTCATTTTGCAATCATGTCCACCTTTTTACTTGGACTAGTTGGGCGGTTTTTGGCATGGGACAACCCTCTTGGCTCATTGCTAAAGGGGGCGGGGTCTCACTTACCTACAGTGTCAACTAACACCGTGGTTCATTCCTTTTTCCATCCAGCCGATCGTCCCGTAGTACGTTCTTAGAAGGTTAGGAGGAACCTAGGTAAGTTACCAACGTTTTTGTTGCTTTGTCGTCATACTATTAGGGTTTTGTCCATTTTGGTTTGTATTGCTAGATTGGGAACGTTGTCACTTGCCTTGAGTCCTAAACCGGTGATTCTTTCACCGCTTTTTAGAGGGAAGCGGTATTTGTTTCTTTTGGGTGCAACCTTTTGTGTGTTTGAATGTATGTTTGTTTGTTTTTGTGTTTTTGTGTTTTTGTGTCCGGTTGCATCCACGGTTTTGTCGCAAGACCTCACTTGCCTTGCGGAGAGCACTTATCCTCTAGGTGTTCTCGCGTGAGTTCAACCACCTGAAATTCAAGTTCCTTCTCGACCGGGCCCATGATGACGGTCATTTTAATGGCTCCAGCTACTAACTTCGGGCTCCCGTCAAAGGTTTTGATTGTCTAAGCCGTCGGTTTATATTCAGCCTCGATAATGTCGAGGGCTTTAGCAGTCCTTATGGGAAGGACGTTGACTGCGGACCCATCATCTGTCAGGGTCATCGGGAGATATTTTCCCCGGAAAACTACCATGATGTACAGGTGATAAGTGTAGTTAGTAGTGCCTAGTTTGTCGTGTTTTGGTCCCTTTTTCCTTGCGGAATCGCTCCTTGGGAGCGGTTCATGGCCTACTTATGCTTCCTCTAGTTCGTTTCAGGCTCCCGAGACCATTCATGAAGAGTTGGAGCGATTCCGACTCAATACATACACTTTTCGGAGCCAACGAAGAGAAGGAACGATCACTCGATGCCTTGGATTCGACCCCGAGACCTCAGGACCCGATCCCGAGCCCCCTAGACTCGATCCCGAGACCCAAGAGTCGATGAGAAGCCCATGTGAAGCAAGGAGGAACCTTAAAGATCATATTGGAGACCTACAAGACTCATCCCCGACGGGAAGGACCTCATCCCGTCCAGGAAGAGGTGCGCAAAAAGCAATGGTTCTGTTTTGGACCCGTCCCGGGCGGGACCAACCCGTCCCGGTCAGGATCAGACCGTCCCGGACGGGACCATCTCGTCCCGGACGGGATGGCCCAGCTGAAGCCGCGTGACTCTTTTGTCTTCCTCCTTCATTCTTGTAACCATATAAATACTCCTCCTTTGTAATGTTTAAGCTCCATACTTTACCCTAGATTATTTTAGGCCTCTCTTAAGCATTCAAAACCCTAATTAGCCTCTCTTCATCTTTAGTTAATCCTTAGTTAATCTTAGTTTAATCTAGTTAATTAATCTTGTAATTGAGAAGATTCTTGAAGACTCATCCAAGATTGACAACCTTGGAGATTATTTGGGTTTCTTATTAATGCATGTTCTCATCTTTTTATCTTCTTGTTAGTGGGTTTAATTTCTCTTCTCTTAATCTTTGTTAATCTCTCAAGTTTTAATCTTTACATATTGTTTATTTGTTCTTGCTTATTCATGATGAATGTTTGGTTATTTATGTTGCTTTCTCATATCATTGTTATAGTTAGTTTCATTATGAGTGAGTAGACTCTTTGTGGGGTTAGTAGGGGGATTAATTGTGGATTATGGGTGATTAGGGCTTGATTGTGGGTAAAGGTGATTCCTTTTGTTGCTAGTCACTTATTGGGCACACTATGTGTTTGTTGTATTGCTTGTGTGGGTAGGAGTGGCCAATGCTTCTCATACTTGTTCTCATCTTCTCATTGTGTATTCGATTTGTGGTTGAATGTTTATGTTTTGAGTAGTATCTTGCATGAATGTTCGGGTCTAGTCTTAGACATGAGAGTGCGGACTTTGGCTTTGGCGCGAGAGCGCAAACCGACATTAGTAACTAAGTGGCACCTATACCCTTGATTACCCAATTACCCTACTACACTTAGGAACCCGACCTAACCCTACTCTTTTCCATATTTGAATTATCTATCTCTTTAGTCGATCATCTTATCTAGTTTATTTGATTAGTTAATCTTTAGTTGTTTATTAGTTTTTGTTATAGCCTATTCTATGTTAGTCTTGTCCATACCTCTTCTCCCATCATAATTTGTCAATTATCATTTCTTTGTGTTTGTTTGTGACTTAGCCTTGTTTGTGAGTAGACCATAGTCTAGACTCTACAATACCGTCTCCGTGGACACGACCCGACTTGCCCTAGCTACAGTTAGGATTAGTTGGTTATATACATTGATCGGTAGGACCCACGGCAAATCCCACCATCAACAGGGTTAAATTATGGGAAGCCCCGAACGATGGTTGATCGGACTCGGAGAAGGTAATGAGCGGACCTTCTTCCTTGGACTTGCCCTTGAGGTAGGGGTAGCGGTGGAGTCGATCTTGATTTTATCGATAGCCTTAGTAAGTTCCTCCTGATGTTCTTGTGAGCTTACAAGGAGTTGCCATATAGTGAGGTCAACTCGGGTTTTCTTCAGCTGTTTGACCAGAGCCATGTCGGTAGTTGGCTCTTCTGGGGCGGTTTCTGTCATGACTGGATCAGTGATAGTCATCGGAGTGGGTGTCCCTAGAGCTAGTACCTTGGTAGGCACGACCGGAGCGAGTGAGGTGATTGCTAGCCAGCGCCTTAGTCATAGCTTTTCGAACTTCCTCACTAGTGATAGGGATAGCCTCCCCTTTGGACAGGTATACATAATCCTGGCTATCAAACCAAATCCCGTTTACTTGAGGGGTAAAAGGGGAAATAAGGTGAGAGCAGTCAATCACTTCCCCGGCAAAGATGGCATGGGAACTGAAAGGATTGTCTTTGTTGCTCGGCTTGTCCCCGGGCAGCGGAATCTTACCACTTTCAATCAAGTCTTGGATGAGGTGCTTCTATTTCCAGAGTTTCTCGGTATCGTGCCCGTTGCCTCTATGGTATTGGTAGTGGGCTTGAGCGTCATAATTCTTGGAACACCTACGGATCAGGACTTGCGGAGTTGGGCCTATTGGTTGAATTAGACCCCTGGACAAGAGCCTTTGCAGGGCATAGGCAGAAGTAGTACCTATGTCGGTGAATACCCGAGGTGGGGTATTCTTCTTGGATGAGGAATCTAGTAGATTAACCTTATCGAATATACCGCGGACTGCGGTCGGGGTCTTAGTAGTCGAGGAAGAGGCCCTTTGGTAACATTTGCCGGAAGCCTTAGTTAGGCGTTCTAGTCATAGGTCATCTTCAATTCTCATACCCATTTCATTAGGGTAGTGAAATTTGGTATGACGACATACCGAAGATGAACACGGTAGGACGGAAGCAAGTTTTTCACGAAAGCTTCCACTAGAGTCTTCTCACGGGGCTTGTCAACCGGCTTGACATTCTCAGCCCTCCATCGTTGGAGGTATTTTGTGAACCCTTCTTTGGGTTCCTGCGCCATGACCTCCATAGTGCGCATGGTCGTTTGGATCTCGGTATTGTCAGCATAATTCCGAGCAAACTCCATGGACACATCATCCCAAGTTGGGTATTTTTTGGAGTCTAGCCTATAGTACCAGGCTCTTGGATGCTTTGCAAGGGAGGAAACAAATAGATTCTTGAACATGTTAGAATTTACTCCCTTTATGGCCATGAACTCTTTGATGTCCCGAATGTAAAGCAACGGGTGTTCGATCCCCTCGAACATTGGCAGACCCGTGAGATTCAGATTAGCGGGCAATTTCTCATTCACAGGACAATAGACACGAGAATTTTCCGTGTGGATGCTGTTACTCTAGGAGGCATGGATCTATTCCTCTAGCCTATGCACCGTGCTGATTAACTAAACAATCAGACCTCCATTTGTACCGGAGTATGGATTCCCTTGTTCTAGGATGGCCACACAAGCATTCGTAGCCACCTGATCGACCCTTATGGCTAACAATTGGGTCTCGACGTCGGTCACCTTGTTGACCGAAGTCTCCACCATAGTCTTCATGTCGTTCGTGGCTTGTTCCATCTTGAGCCTGGTTGAAGGTGGCCTGTATGGAAGAATGCCACGTAGTCAGAAACCTCAGACCCAGACCTCAGAATCAAGATATCCCGAGCAAGGAGCGTAGAAAGATGACTCTAGGGAGAATCGACTAGACGGGTGACGACCGGGTGGTGTGATTCCCTTAGGGTACGGTTATGTGGGACCGATTCCAGTTTGAAGGGAAAACCACGTGAGACTTCCCTAGACGTTGGACTCGAGTGTCTAGACGACCTTCCTTCGTAGGGGTATGCCCTATGTAGGTTGGTCATGCCTTTGACGAACAAGGTGGGCTGGGATAGGGGGGAAACCCGTGATGTAGGATCGACAGAGTTTCGACGCTTTCGATACCTCATGGAAAGACCTCACACACGGATTACGGTAGGTCCTAGAATAAGGAGGTTTTGAAAGGGTTGACTTCCTAAAATAAGGAAGGTTTTGGAAAGGTTGACTTTGTAAATTCGAGGATGGTCCTGACTTTTGAAATTGACAGCATGCCGACAAAACAGGTTCTTTTTGGAAAGTCAAGAGTTTTTTGAATTTTGAAACGGGCAGCATGCCGGCTAAAAATAGGCTACTTTTGAGTCAAACCACAAGTCTAAATTTTGGCAGCATTCCGGGTTTTTGAAAAATTGGAGATTTTGAAAAGGATGCATTTTTGAAATGACGGGTTTTTTGAAAACGACACGGAAACCAAGTAGCACATAGTCAAACAAGCATTATGACGACAGCATGTACGCTTTACACGAAGTCTCGATTGGTCTATATAGGGTCTATATTAGTGTGCATGGCCATTCCGACAATCGGGACGGACTCCCTTACCAACTTGTATAAGGACATGTCGCGAAACCCATACGAATTAGCCATGAACAACTTGACATAACCAATTTGAAATACATCGTGGTATAGTGGGACGTCGGTCGCCAGTACCGGCCCGGGTAAAATTAAGGTTATGCATGAACCGTAAAACTAACACGCGTACTTTACTAACCAATCGATTTCTCTTCGAGTCTCCCCCTGAAGATCTCGATGACAAGTTGTACACCAGGTATCCCCAGCAGAGTCTTGGACATGACATAGGTCCACCGCGACGCGACCACGAGCTGGTTTGGGCGATGGTATGTTCTCGTGATGAGATGATTCTCGGGTCAAAAGTTAAATAGAGGTTGGAGTCGTCACCGAACTTTATGGGAGTTCGGACCCGTGGGAACCCACTCTATACTTAGGCATATCGTGCACAAAGCCAACGGGTGTCGTGTATCAAATGACTCTCGTTCGCCAACGGTTTCGGGCATTCGGAAACCAAAGGTTACGAGTAACGGGTGAGGGTACGTGTTGGGAAGCCCACGAAGGAAACCCATCCCCGCCCGCACATAGTGATAAGTGTAGTTTGTAGTGCCTAGTTTGTTGTGTTTTGGTCCTGTTTTCCTTATGGAACCGCTCTTTGGAGCGGTTTCTGAGCTACTCATGCTTCTTCTAGTTCGTTTTAGGTTCCCAAGACAATTCACGGAGAATTGGAACGATTCCGACTCGTTTCATACACTTTTGGAGCCAACGAAGAGAAGGAACAATCACTAGGTGCCTTGGATTCGATCCCGAGACCTTGGGACCCGATCCCCAGCCCCTAGGACTCGATCCCGAGCTCCGAGAATCGATGAGAAACCAATGAGAGTCAAGGAGGGGCCTTAAAGATCATATTGGAGGCCTACAAGACCCATTCCCGTCGGGAAGGACCTCATCCCGTCCGGGATAAGGTGCACAAATGCGAAGGGTTCTATTTTGGGTCCGTCCCGGTCGGGACCATGCCGTCCCGGCCGGGATCACTTCGTCCCGGTCGGGATGACCCTGCTGTAGCCCGTGTTTGATTCTTTTCTTCTCCTTCATTCTTGTAACCTTATAAATACTTCCCTCTTGTATTGTTTAAGCATCTTTCATTACCCTAGACTATCTTTAGCCCCTCTACATTGTTTAAACCCTAGATTTAGTTCTCCTTTCATGAGTTTAATCTTCCTTTAATCTTTAGTTAATCTTTGTAATTAGTCTTGTATTAAGGAGATTCTTGAAGATTATTCCAAGCTTGACAACCTTGGAGTTTTATTTGGGTTTCTTATTAATTCAAGTTCACATCTTTTTCATCCTTTTCTAGTTTGGTATAATCCTCTTCTCCCTTTTACTTTGGTTCTTTGTTTGTTTATCAAGTTTGAATCTTTACATATTGCTTATTGTTATTGTTTGTTCATCATGGATGTTTTTTATTATTATGTTGTTTTCTCTTGTTCATGTTAGTTTCATCTTGATAATGAGTGAGTAGATTCCTTGTGGGTTAGTAGGGGGATTAGGTGTGGATTATGGGTGTTAGGGTTTGATTAGGGGTAAAGGTGAATCGTTTGTTGCTAGTCACATATTGGGCACTCTATGTGTTTGTTGAATTGCTTGTGTGGGTAGTAGTGGCAAATGCTTCCCATATTTGTCTTCATCTTCTCATTGTTTGACTAGTGTGCGATTGTGTCGGGTATAGTCTTAGACACGAGAGTGCGGACTTGGGTTTTGACGCGAGAGCGCGAACCGACCTTGACCTAGGATTAGACGTGAGAGCGTAAACCGACTCTAGCAACTAGGAGACACCTACACCCTTGATCACCCAATTACCCTACTACACTTAAGAACCCGACCTAACCCTACTCCCTTCCATATTTGATTCATCCTTTTTGTTAGCCATCATTCCTCTAGTTCATTGTTTAGTTAACTTTAGTTGTCATTAGTTCTTGTTATAGCTAGTTCATTGTTAGTCTTGTTCATACCTCTTCAACCATCATAGTTTGTCAATTATCGTTTCTTTGTGTTTGTTTGTGACTTTGCCTTGTTTCTAGGTAGACCTAGTCTAGAAACCTACAGCCATCTCCGTGGACACGACCCAACTTACCCTAGCTACCGTTAGGTATAGTTGGTATTACTTGATCGGTAGGACCCACGGCAAATCCCTACCATCAATTTGGCGTCGTTGCCGGGGACGGTGCATGTTTAGACTTAGTTTGCTTACTAGCTTGACTTAGTTACCCTTCTTGTGCTCTTCCTCTATCTCTTGTGCATATTGTGTAGGTTTTTTCTTAGTTTCTTTAGCTTCTTTTTCTCTTTGTCTTGGGTAGTGTTCGTTTATTGTCTTTGCCTAGTGCCCATAAAGCACTAGATGTTCTCACGTTTGCTCTAGTGTGTAGTGTATGCCTAGGAGGGGAGGCGATTTCTTTCTCTTCAATCCAGAGCTGGAAAGACTCTTTAGAGCCTTTCGCCAATGGACGATTGGCCGGGTTAGAATCTCTCAACCAAGTGCTAGCAATACCACCGAAGAACAAGCCCAAGGATCTGACTTTATCGAGCAACCTCAAGGCAATACCGAAGGGATCTTCATAAATCCTTTTGGTACTTCTCAACCAAGTTCTCCTTCAACTTCTACATCAACACCATCTACACCATCCTCTCCCGCATATCCAATAATGCCTTAAGTTTTCTTCTCTTTCAACCTTTACGGAAGACGTTTTGCCCAGTCCAACCGCTTTACCGGAGGCATATACCGGCAACTTTGTGGCAAAAACACAATTCCTTCAATTGGTCGAAAGAAGTCAATTTAGCGGGTTACCAACCGAAGATCCTCATCAACACATGGAAACCTTTTCGGATTATTGCGATGCTATCTCACAAACGGGAATAACCCAAGACCAAATCCGGTGGGTATTATTTCCTTTCTCTTTGATTGGTAAAGCAAAGCAATGGTTCAAAGGGTTAGACAAGGCGACTCTTGGTATTGATACTTGGAAGAAGCTAGCCTTAGCCTTCTACCAACAATTCTATCCCCCGGAGAAGACGAATCTATTGAGAGCCTCTATCACGGGATTCCAACAACGTGATGAAGAAAGCCTCTACGAAGCATGGGAAAGATTCAAAGCCTTGATCCGCTCTTGCCCTCACCATGGTTTATCACGATGGTTCCTTGTTCAACAATTTTGGAACGGGTTATATGAAGACTCAAGGGCCATACTCAATATGGGATCGAATGGAAGGTTTACCGAGGTGGATGATGACCAAACTTGGTCAAGAATTGAGGAGATGGCGGTCCACAATTCCCAATACTCAAGGCCTAGGAAGGCGAATCGAGGAGGTAGGCACGAGGTCGATGCCATTACACAACTAAGCGTTGACCTTGGAGCTCAATTGAAAACTCACATGGAGACCATTGACAAGAAGCTCCAAAGCCACCTCAATCAAGTTCAAAGCACTAGTTCCTCCAACCAACACTCGATTTATGAAGTTAATGCTTTAGGACTTGTGTCTCCTACACCCTATTATGGTATGTGCGATACTTGCTGGATAGTTGGATATGAGCCTATACATTGTCGGGGAAGTATTTAGCAAGTGAACGCCTTTCAAGCGTTCAAGCAAGGTGCCCCCTATCCTAACATGTTCCAAGCCTCCCATCAAGCTTCTCAACAACAAGCCCTACAACACCGTCCCTATGTTCCACCTCCCTTAAGGGACAACAATCAAGGATACCAAGGTTATCAAGGCAACCCAAGGTCATTCAAAAACTTCAAGCAAAATAACCAAGGTACCTTCAACAACAATCAAGGGTTCCAACAAGGGAATTTCAATCAAGGTGGTTTCCAAGGAAACCAACATAACCAAGGACATCAAAACTACAACCATGGCAACAATCAAGGCCTTAATCAAGGCAACTCTCATGGGTTCCAAGGGAACCATCAACAACAACAAGCAACCCAAGGTAATCGACAAGAAAGCAAGCCAAGGAGTCGGTCTCCTATTCATGATTATGGCATTCCTCTAGCCATCACAAACATTCATCATAACCAACAATCCCCCCCTCGGGATTTCGACATGCAAAGAAGTCAATTGGAGACACAAAGAACCCAACAAGAAATCATTGCTCAACTTCAAAGGGATAACTTGGCAAGAGATGCTCATATGAAGATGCTCGAAACCCAAATAGCTCAACTTGCTTCTGGTAGCTCTTCAAGTCAAAAGGGGCAACTACCTCCTCAAGGTGAAACGGTGAAATTTAAGCATGTGAATGCTATTACCTTGAGGAGTGGTTCATCTTACAACTTCCCCTTACCCCCTAATGAGCACGTACCAATGAAAGAAGTTGTGTCTCCAATTCAAGAAGATCCAAGCTTGGGAAATCCGATAGAGGAGCAAGTCTTGTGGGAGATTGAGAAACCCCAAGAAGACAAGCTTCCTCCACTTCAAGGAAAAGACAAGGGTAAAGGGAAAGTGTCATTTGAGAAGTCGACCCCTATTGAGCAAAACAAGGTTCATATTAAGTTGCCTTTCCCAACAAGACAAATGAAGACCAAGGTGGATGTCCAATATGACAAGTTCCTCAATATTGTGAAGAAATTGGATGTGAGTGTCCCATTTACCGATCTACTTACCCAAATCCCGGCATATGGAAGATTCATGAAAGAAATCTTGGCTAGGAAGAGATCCGTCGACAAGGAAGAGACCATAGCGTTCACAAGAGTGGTGAGCGAGCTTATTCAAGGTTCTACGCTTCCCAGGTTGAAGGATCTGGGTAGTTTCTCGATCCCGTGCACCATAGGCAACTTCAAGGTTGAGAGAGCACTATGTGATTTGGGTGCGAGTGTAAGCATCAATCCCTATTCCATTTGTGAGCGACTTGGGATGAAGGAGCTCAAGAGTACTTCCATTACACTCCAAATGGCCGATAGCTCCCTCAACCGACCTTTGGGGATGTTGGAAGATGTGCCAATAAGAATCGGTAAGTTCTTCATTACGGTCGACTTCCTTGTGCTTAACATGCCGGAAGATGCTATCACTCCCATTATCCTTGGGCGCCCATTTCTACATACCGCCAGTGCTACGATTGATGTGAAGAACGGTAGGATCACATTTGTGTTAGGCGAAGAAAAACTCATGTTTGACCTCCAAGACAACTCCTCGCCTACTAATGATGAGTCTTGTAAGATGATCCACACCGTGAAAGACATCAATCTAGGAGATGAGTCGGGAAAAAGATTGAAGAATGACTTCTATGAGCTTGAGGATGATGACTCCGAGCTTGAGGCGAATGAGTGCCCATACCATGAGTTTGAAGACAAGTGCCAAGACAAGAGGAAAGATGAGCCTCCCTTAGGGCCACATGAGGATAGATGGACATTTGGGTATATACCGAAGGATCAAAAGTACAAGTTCAAGCCATTGAACTTAGTAGATCGGGATGCCCTGGGAACGTCGAGACAAGGTTGTGAAGAGCCTTGTAGGGTGGATGGTTACACCACAAGCTTGATTGAAGACTTTGTAAGAGCCTTCGATTTGTTTCTTCGAGCCCTCGATGGAGATGGAACTATCCTTAGTGTTGATGAAAAAGAATTGAAGAATGCACCATCCTTGGTTTGACGGAGTTCTAAAAGAACCGTCTTATTGTATATATATCT
Source organism: Agrostemma githago (assembly GCA_958450325.1). Lineage (NCBI taxonomy): Eukaryota > Viridiplantae > Streptophyta > Magnoliopsida > Caryophyllales > Caryophyllaceae > Agrostemma > Agrostemma githago. The sequence goes on along the minus strand of OY288253.1, from coordinate 51,295,155 downwards.
CTTCCTTGTAATATTTTTAGGTTTTGTGAAATTCTTGCGATTTGGTATTTAGATGAGTGATGTGAGGGAGGGATTTTGATGAATTTTTTGATCCCATTTGATAGGTGTGAAGCGAAGATGAATCCTAGAGAGGAGGGGTTATTTTTAGAGCTTGGATTGTGTGAAGGGAAGTCGGTTTTTGAAGCTTGGGACAAGCTTTTGGAGTTATAGAGGGTTAGACGACTCTTCCCGGCCGAGAAGAGTGCATCCCGACCGGTAAGGATGACCCATCCCGACCGGGAAGGTGTCATCCCGATCGGGATGAAGGTGCCAAAAGTTGGGTCTTCTGGAGTGTCATCCCGACCGGGAAGGGAGCTTCCCGACCGGGACGGGCGTGTCATCCCGACCGGGACCATCCATCCCGACCGGGATGGTCCCCTGCTCCTCCTTTTGCCTCTTCTTTGTCATGTGAGCCCACCCTACCACTTTATACCCCCTCCCAACCTTCCCACCTATCCTTGCCCTTATCATATGACCCCTACACTTCATATACACACATTCACCTCATTTTCTCTTCACTTTGCACCGACTTTCACATCAAGTCCCACCTCCTTATACCTTGGTGCTCCAACCATGGAACCATATCGTGAATGGAGGGGAATAGCAATGACGACGACTAGCTACGTGCCGATATCGACCTATGAGACGATGGAGTGAGTGAGTTGTTACCCGCATGGTACGGCAACTATCCTTTCTTTTCCGTCTTTTATAGCTTGTCTCCCTTTGCTTGTTCCCTTCCCCTTATACACTTTTGTGTCATGGTGGCCCTCGGGGCCCTGGTAAATATTGCTCCCGACTCTCGATGACGTGACTACATCGAGAGTCATTTCAAAATCCAAATTTACAAGATTTTCGCCCTTTTTAGTAGGATTTAGTCGGATTTGGGCGAAATCCGGACTAGGTGACTTGATTACACCTAGTCCTCCCCTCCCATTTCCTTTTATTTCCTTCCTTTTATTTATCCCCCTTACATATCTTTTTCTCGTCTCGGCCCATGGTAACTTGACTACACCCCGGCCGGACACATTCTACCATTTTCCTCGCTTTTCTTTTTTGATTTTTAGCTTTATTTTCGTAATTTCTTTTCTTTTCTTTTTTCGTCTCCATACACTACGGTTGAGCATGAGGACATTGCTTGGTTTAAGTGTGAGGGAGCGATATTCTATCGTAGTTAGTTTTATTTTCGTAGTTTTTTCGAAAAAATCTTTAAAAACCTTAAATATTTGAAATTTTTTCACAAAAATCAAATTGATTTTCTTTTGTGTCTTTCTCTTTTTGTGTCGTGGTGTCGTACTTGTTTTGTGTTGTGTGTGCTTGCCTGCCTTTTTCCTTGTAGGTCGCCTAATCACCGTTGACTTTGGAAGCCTTTCAAGACATCCGGTAATGCCTTTCTATCCCTTTTTCCTCTTTATCTCTTGTGGACTGTGGAGGAGATTTGTGATGAAGTGCGCTCGGGTGGAGCTTTGTGAAGATTTGTGGTTGGTTGGTTGCTTATTTGGAAATTCGGGGTGGTGTTTGTTTTCTTTACGTGTTTGTTTTGTTTTGTCTCGTTTTTGTTGCCTTTGCCTCTTTTTCTTTCGTTTTTGTCGTGTCTTTGTTTTGTGGTGTGTAGTTGTGTCTAGTGTGTAAAAAGATTTCCGAAAACCCGGTTTCGAGGCTAGTGTGCAAGCGTTCACTTTCCCTTTCTAGTAGTATGAATCGAGTCTTGGACTTTAGTCTAGTAGAATGACCTTAAATCAATGATTTCTTTGGTCTCTTACCTTGAGTCCACCTAGCTTGCTAGGGATTTACTACAGGGTTTGCATTTTGACCATATTGACCACCCACGGTATGAAAAGGCCTTCGTTGCCGTGTCCCGTCTCTTAGGTGACCATGTTTGAGATTGATTTATTAGTCCAAGTTCTCCCCTTTTTGTGGGTTTGAAGAGAAACCCATCCCCGCCCGCACATAGTGATAAGTGTAGTTTGTAGTGCCTAGTTTGTTGTGTTTTGGTCCTGTTTTCCTTGTGGAACCGCTCTTTGGAGCGGTTTCTGAGCTACTCATGCTTCTTCTAGTTCGTTTTAGGTTCCCAAGACAATTCACGGAGAATTGGAACGATTCCGACTCGTTTCATACACTTTTGGAGCCAACGAAGAGAAGAAACAATCACTAGGTGCCTTGGATTCGATCCCGAGACCTTGGGACCCGATCCCCAGCCCCTAGGACTCGATCCCGAGCTCCGAGAATCGATGAGAAACCAATGAGAGTCAAGGAGGGGCCTTAAAGATCATATTAGAGGCCTACAAGACCCATTCCCGTCGGGAAGGACCTCATCCCGTCCGGGATAAGGTGCACAAATGCGAAGGGTTCTGTTTTGGGTCCGTCCCGGTCGGGACCATGCCGTCCCGGCCGGGATCACTTCGTCCCGGTCAGGACCATTTCGTCCCGGTCGGGATGACCCTGCTGTAGCCCGTGTTTGATTCTTTTCTTCTCCTTCATTCTTGTAACCTTATAAATACTTCCCTCTTGTATTGTTTAAGCATCTTTCATTACCCTACACTATCTTAAGCCCCTCTACATTGTTTAAACCCTAGATTTAGTTCTCCTTTCATGAGTTTAATCTTCCTTTAATCTTTAGTTAATCTTTGTAATTAGTCTTGTATTAAGGAGATTCTTGAAGATTATTCCAAGCTTGACAACCTTGGAGTTTTATTTGGGTTTCTTATTAATTCAAGTTCACATCTTTTTCATCCTTCGCTAGTTTGGTATAATCCTCTTCTCCCTTTTACTTTGGTTCTTTGTTTGTTTATCCAGTTTGAATCTTTACATATTGCTTATTGTTATTGTTTGTTCATCATGGATGTCTTGATTATTATGTTGTTTTCTCTTGTTCATATTAGTTTTATCTTGATAATGAGTGAGTAGATTCCTTGTGGGGTTAGTAGGGGGATTAGGTGTGGATTATGGGTGATTAGGGTTTGATTAGGGGTAAAGGTGAATCTTTTGTTGCTAGTCACATATTGGGCACTCTATGTGTTTGTTGAATTGCTTGTGTGGGTAGTAGTGGCCAATGCTTCCCATATTTGTCTTCATCTTCTCATTGTTTGACTAGTGTGTGATTGTGTCGGGTATAGTCTTAGACACGAGAGTGCGGACTTGGGTTTTGACGCGAGAGCGCGAACCGACCTTGACCTACGTTTAGACGTGAGAGCGTAAACCGACTCTAGCAACTAGGAGACACCTACACCCTTGATCCCCCAATTACCCTACTACACTTAAGAACCCGACCTAACCCTACTCCCTTCCATATTTGATTCCTCCTTTTTGTTAGCTATCATTCCTCTAGTTCATTGTTTAGTTAACTTTAGTTGTTCATTAGTTCTTGTTATAGCTAGTTCATTGTTAGTCTTGTTCATACCTCTTCAACCATCATAGTTTGTCAATTATCGTTTCTTTGTGTTTGTTTGTGACTTAGCCTTGTTTCGTTGACCTAACCTACAACCATCTCCGTGGACACGACCCGACTTACCCTAGCTACCGTTAGGTATAGTTGGTATTACTTGATCGGTAGGACCCACGGCAAATCCCTACCATCACATAGCGTCCTCTACTAGGATACCGATTGGTTTTTAATTCGCGCGCTAGTAATATGATGAAAAGTTATGCAAACATTGTCTTAAGCTATGCATGTGAAATACGTGTTTTGCTAAGTCGTTTAATGCATCTTAATATTTGTCAAAGTGGAATTTAGCATGTGATGTTCATTTAAAAGCGATAAATGGCAAACATCGAAAATAATAAGCTTGAAAACAAATTACAAATTACACGGGCGGAAATACAACCCGGAATTCACAATACAACTAGGGATAACATAAAGGATTAGCACCGGTAAGCATAGAATATAAACGGACCCGTAAATAGAAAATGTAGTCGAAACCGTAAATCGAATAAATGAACGAACCCGGATCAGTTACACATTGCATTGTATATTGGTCGGAGGACAATGGCTTTAATACGCATTCGCATATGGGACCTAAACGTGACGTTATCTCGGTCCTGGGCCTCGTGATCTTGTCCCGACTTATCATAGTGAAATTGGTTTGCCTCGAATTGTCGAATATTGGTTACAAATAAAGAGTCATCGATATAAGATTGGCCGTTTAAGGCATCACTCAAAGTCGCGAAGAAATGGGATAATGATAGATTAGAAAGTTATATGTTGTATGGGTGTTTTGGAAGGTGAACACGTGATTGATTTAGCATGTATCGACTTAGGGTCGTAAATGTGACTCTACGAAAGTTTATATCATCTTTAGGGCTCACGTTGGAGGCTTATTGGGGTCACTCGATCGACTCATTGAAGGGAGTCGGTCGAGTGCCCTAGATGAAAAGTCCCTACCCGTTTTTGAAGGGGTCACTCGATCGAGTGCCCTCTGTAACGGATAAAGGGCTTGGCTTCAAACGACCCATTTCGTGACTTTGATCAAGTGAATTTGAGTTAGTTATGATTATCGGTCCCTTCTTATTATGACATCATTTCCAGGTTGTAGACCGTACGACGGCCGTTTTGACGTCATTGGGTTTCATACTAATCCGATTCTTTGATGACTCGTTATGAACGATGTTCGACTACGAAGTCAATACCACATATTTTAGAGCGATGTTGATGATATGTAAAAAAAAGTTATATGCGAAGAAAAGTTCCTTGATCGCGCCATGCCAACACGAATATCGATCCCTCTGTTTCGCGATGTCAGCTATTGGATCTCGAGGATTGTATGACAATCGGAATGACATCGTTGGGTTTCGTACCAACTTTGGATTTGATAACTCATGATGAACGATGTTCGACTATAGTGTCGACGTTAAACATTTAGAGTGGTATTTCAAAAATGAGATCAAATGTGCTCGATAATGAATAATCGCGATCACGTTATAATCCGATGGTTATGCATACGCCAAACGGCGCCCTAATGTTTAAGTGCCTAGGGCAGCATGCCTCGAAGGGCCCCACCTCCAATACAACTTTTTCAGAGGATTATATGAACTTTGGACGATTTTATCATCGAGCATATTCGATCGGGGACTCGATCACAAATATTGGTTCCCTTGCATTTTGATATCGTAGTTTGGCTTTTGAAGCCTATGATAATCGAGTTAGCATCATCAAACATTTGCTCGAATCGATTTTAAAATTAGTTTTTGTTATATCATAATATACGCGGTATTATATATGAACAATATGTAAAAGACGATAAATAAAAGTTAGATGTTAGTAGTTAGATTGTTAGGAACGGAAAAGTAAAAGTCAGATACAAAATGTAAATGTTAGTATACAAGAATTAAATTGTTAGTAGTGTTAGTTTACAAGAATTAAAATGAGATTAGAGATTAGAAAATGGTTTTGACACCCTCAACCTACATGTTAATAGTCTCGTGAATAAGCTCGCGTAGTAGTGTCAAAGTCACGGGAGCAGTTTGAGATATGTAGGGTGTAATCCCCTAAAAATTCTAGCGCGATACAGTGGCGGAAACACTGTAGAGTCGGGATTAAAACACACAGAACTATGTCTTAATAAATTAAATTGGTAAAGTCCAACGTGCGCCATACATAAAAATGGCTAAAATATAAAACAATCCGTAAAAAGGTTAAACAATCCTTAAGACATGATAGAAAAAAAACAGCAGGATTCAAGACTGCCCGCTAGCCCACACCCACCGGGAATTAAACACGTATACCTGCCATGTTAAAACATAACAGCCACAATCAGTGGGGAGCAACGCCAACGTTCTCCCAGCCGTATAACAGGATTTTAAAATTGTAATTACTATTATAAAAAAAATAGTAAAAAGGAAAACATTAAAACATCATATTAAGATAAGCTTTAGCGTAAAACAAAATAATCAAAAGGGTTTCCGAAGATACATAAAAATATTTGCCAACCTGCGTCAATTTATATCGATAATAAATAAAATAATCAAAATGGCGTTATGGATAGGATTAATGTAGAATCTAGACTTTCACTAGGATAATACTAAAAACTAGTTTCGAGAACTTAGTCAAAACAAATTAGACTTTGGTCTCTAACTAGGCAACTCAACTATAACAGGACTGCGTGCAGCGAGGTCCTGGCTTAAGTAATGTACACCCCTCCTGGACACCAACCGTAATCCAGTTCAACCCGACGGCGACTTACACGATGCGATATCTAAGTTTAAGGTCAAAATATACACACTCCTGAGCACAAACCATGCCCAGTTCAACGACCAATGTGTCTCAACATAGACACACCAGCTTTATAGTTGATGGCAAAACGTACACCCCAGACTATATTACTCTAAACCCACACTTGTCCTTATTCCATAACTCCAAAACAAACCATTATCGATATTTAAAAGTTGTATTCATCATAGACATTATGAGGATAAAAGAAGTAAACATTTATATTCTAAAAGAGGAAACTTTCTATTTTAGGAAACTTCTATTTTAGGAAACTTCTATTTTAGGAAACTTCTATTTTTAGAAACTTTACTAAAAATAGCATCATATCAAAGTAGTGAAAATATTAGTTCATACTAATATCACATTTTAGTAAACGATATAGATTTATAAAACTAATACTTTCGGCCTTAACAATATTAATTATTAAAGTAAGAACATTTGATTTTATGAAACTATTAAAATATCGTACAAGTGTTATAAAATGATTAGAGACATCTAAAAATATTTAATAATACTAATTAGGGTGTTTTTCGAAAGTTATAAAGCTAAAATTCCCTAATTATTATTAGTTTCGACGATAAAATTATAAATAGGATTTTACGGCAAACATCAAATTAAATACTTGAACGTCTTTATTTAATTAAACCAACAAATATATTTAGAGTATGTTAAGGGATGATTTAACTCCTAAAGTTTCAGATTTAAATACTTTCAAAATTGCTGGAAAAATAATTCTTTTAGTTAAGACGAAGCAATTTAGCGATAAATCACAATTTGTCCGAAATCAATATTTATTAATTAAAGACTATAATAAATAGTAAAAAAATTACGTAAAATAGTTAAATTATATTTATGGACATTCTGTCCAGAAAAGAAAATTTCCAGAATTCTAAAAACTCGGTTTTTAAAGCGTTTTCTCGTTAATCGTCCAATCTCGACAATAACGATTAATAAAAATAGTAATTACAAAACGATTTAAGTATTAATATCCAAAAATTATTATTACACTTTAAAATCCTAATTTTACAGAATATAAATTTTTTCCAGATTTTTCCAAAACCCAGATTCAACAAATTTCAATAAAACCGTCATTTAAACCCGTTTTCGCAATTAACGATTTTATTAATAAACCTATCGTTCCAAACATTTTATTAAGGCACTAAAAATCATAATAATACATTTTAATATGAAATCATCAGAATCATAAATTTTTCCAGATTTAAACCAAAAACCGGAAATCGAGAATTTAAACAACAAACACGGTTTTAACGATAAACGATGATTTAAAGTGATTAATTAATTCATCCACTTAACAATTCCGAAAAATTATGAGAAAATTCATAAAATTCTATTTCACCAGAAAGATTTACCACGTCAAAAATTAGATTAAAATAAAATGTTTAAGTACTAGAACTAAAAATCGGTTTTTAATCGTTTTTGTCCGAAAACGATAATAATTCAATAATCGATATAAAAATATCAGAAAAAATACTAAATTACTAAAAATCATCAAAAACAACATTTTTCCAGAATATAAATATATATTACATGTTTAGGCCGATTATTACGATTTTACAAATTAATATAACAATTTAATCGTTAATCTCGTAAAAGCGATAAAAATATCGAAACATGCAAAATTTCAACTTTAAAAATTTTCCAGAATTCGTGACATACATATATTGCCAAAATAAAATATAAAAAATATATACATGCAAATACTCAATTAAAACCTTGAAATACCGAGTAACATCGACGTTACCTCTACTCCAAGTCTGAATCAACAATGTATTCGTCGGCTTCGGGATCGTCCAAGAATCCTACCAATACGAAAATCATGGCAGAAAGTACCATGAGAAAACTAAAAAAAACAAGGTAAAAATTGATCGAAAATGATGTCGATTAATACCTTAACGAAGGAATCGGAAAGAGGATGATTGTGACGATAAGAATGATGTGATTGAGACTAGAAATGGAGCAAAAATTTGCCTAGAATGGCTAAGGTCACACGGCCAAAGAGAGGAGAAGAGAGTGATGAATATTTTGATGAATGTAAAAGAATGAATGTAGATAGTAAAGGTGGAGATGGGTGATACACTACTTAAAAGAGTAAGCATGCATTAAGGTTTACAAAAAAATGCAAGAGTGAACCTAGCCTTGGTTTGGCCGGCCAAAAAGGATAGAGAGGGAGTAAGATAAGCTTAGACATAAGTGCTACAATGAATGAAAATGATTTATCTTATGATTACGTTTTAATGTGATAAAATGAATCGTTTAAATAAGATGTAATAAAACTTGTGACCAAGAGCTTAGTCGGTCCAAAAATGTGAGAAAACAGTTGTTCCGGTATGGAAACGGGTCCCTGACCTTGAGCTTCGCGGTTCTCCTCGGCTCCGAGTGTGTGCCGACGGTGATCCTGCAAAGTGAACTCCGGGCCCGAGGGGAATCCCCGAGGCGGAGCCTCCGACGCCCAAGTCAGTAAAATGTATGACTGAATATAAATATTTAGGGAGATAAGAGAGGTAGAGAGAGTAGGGAGGAATATGTGAATGAAATTGTCCCCCTTTTCCCCTCACCCTAAGTGGGGTATTTATAGGGGAAAGGGTGTAGTAGGGTGATGTCACCCATGACATCAGCATAGTGATCAGTAGATAGGTCTTTTTGGGTCAGTTGATGGCTACCCGTAAAGGAGGTCGGGCCTATGAGTCAGGGGGTTTTATCCCCCAACAATTTGCCCTCAGCGGAGTCGGATACTGAGTATGCGGGTCCGGTGCCAAGCATGATTGGACCGACAAACTAAATGATGGACTTTGTTTTTCATACAAAGCCAAGCATTCACTAGGCCTTGTGGGTGCGTCTGCCCTAGCATTGTCTGGATTCTGTCTGGGCGTCAGACGTCGTGCCTTTAGTGTACTCGGAGGTGTACAAGGGATTTTATTATTCTATACATGACCAGGTAATCACTAAGTCCTGTGGTCAACGCTCATGCCCTGGTACATCTTATACGGATGTGTCAGGGTGCCAGAGGCCTGCCAGGGTAGTTTATGGGCCTCGTCTAGGTCTTGGGGGCCGTGCCTGACCCTGGCTTTTGGTCGAAGTCCAGGTGGCCTGCCCCCTGCCTGCCCAGAGGTAGGCAGAGGGACTTATGATTCGGCGCATGGGGCCGGGCCTGACCCTGGCTTCTGTTCGAAGTCCAGGGGGCCTGCCCCCTGCCTGCCCAGAGGTAGGCAGAGGGACTTTATCGTTCGGCGCATGGGGCCGGGCCTGACCCTGGCTTCTGGTCGAAGTCCAGGGGGCCTGCCCCCTGCCTGCCCAGAGGCAGGCAGAGGGACTTGTAGTTCGGCGCATGGGGCCGGGCCTGACCCTGGCTTCTGGTCGAAGTCCAGGTGGCCTGCCCCCTGCCTGCCCAGAGGTAGGCAGAGGGACTTGTAGTTCGGCGCATGAGGCCGGGCCTGACCCTTGCTTCTGGTCGAAGTCCAGGGGGCCTGCCCCCTGCTTGCCCAAAGGTAGGCAGAGGGACTTTATCGTTCGACGCATGGGGCCGGGCCTGACCCTGGCTTCTGGTCGAAGTCCAGGGGGCCTGCCCCCTGCCTGCCCAGAGGTAGGCAGAGGGACTTGTAGTTCGGTACGTGGGACCGGGCCTGACCCTGGCTTCTGGTCGAAGTCCAGGGGGCCTGCCCCCTGCCTGCCCAGAGGTAGGCAGAGGGACTTGTAGTTCGGCGCATGGGGCCGGGCCTGACCCTGGCTTCTGGTCGAAGTCCAGGTGGCCTGCCCCCTGCCTGCCCAGAGGTAGGCAGAGGGACTTATGATTCGGCGCATGGGGCCGGGCCTGACCCTGGCTTCTGTTCGAAGTCCAGGGGGCCTGCCCCCTGCCTGCCCAGAGGTAGGCAGAGGGACTTTATCGTTCGGCGCATGGGGCCGGGCCTGACCCTGGCTCCTGGTCGAAGTCCAGGGGGCCTGCCCCCTGCCTGCCCAGAGGCAGGCAGAGGGACTTGTGCTCTGTAGAAAGATGAATGTGTATCAGGCCTTATTTTTTGTTGGGGGGTCTATTTTCTCAGGGTTTTGTAACAGGGGCTCCTCCCCTATTGCCCCCTGCCCATTAGCTGTGAGAGTAATGAACAGGTGATGGGTATATATTAGTCTTGTCTTCGTAGAATTCCACATGGTGGTTGGCGGACCTATGCGGTCTCTGCAGACGCTGAGGTTGAGCCGTAAGTTGGTAGGGTCGGACCGTAAATCGGCAGGGAATCATCTTGGCCAAGCCGTAAGTCGGTAGGGCCGAGCCGTACGTCGGCAGGGCGAACCGTAAATCGACAGGGCAACATCTTGGCCGAGCCGTAAGTCGGTAGGGCCGAGCCGTACGTCGGCAGGGCGAACCGTAAATCGGCAGGGCAGCATCTTGGCCGAGCCGTAAGTCGGCTGGGCCATGTCTCTGTCAAGCTAAAAATATTCTGCTCATTTGATACTCATTTTTGTGACTTATCTTCACCATTTTTCGGGTAAATTTCTTAAGGAGTTTTTTGGAAATTCTTTGTGACGGGCAAAAAGTTAAGTCATTTTTTGTGGTTGGTATTTTTTGTCTCACAACTTCGACAATTTTTTGGCTAATTTTTGTGAAGTATTTGTGAATTTCTTGTGGTAGGATGGAAATTTGGATAAATTTTTGTGACCGGGCTAGTTTGTGAATGTTCTACATTAAGGAGTAAATAAGAAACCATAGTAGGTAAAGGTACCCGACATTCAAACCTGGCAAATGGGAGCCTTGATGAGAACACTTTTGACAAGCGAAAGTAAGAGATATCGAGTGGCCTTCATTGGACCAAGCTTGAAAATAGTTGCTCATTGTGAATGGGGCGTGCCTTCTAGTCATCACAATATGGGTCTGTCTCAGGCTCGTAATCGTCTCGAATAGAGTTAAGTTCGGCAGCCTTTACAGCTTGAGCCATTTCCAGAATAAAGGTTGGAATAGGAAATTCATCGAGCACCTTTGGGCACTAGTAAAATCCGTTATACTCATTGCTAGTTGATTTGAACATAAATTCGGGTCAGGACTTTCATCAAACACCTTGTGTGCAGTAAATGTAGTGTCACTCTACGGAGAAAAGATAACGGTTCGCGACTCCGTCGCCTCCTTGTTTCCGACTAAAGACGTAGCAGTACAGAGGGAGTTCCCACAAAACTTGATCGAGTCACCAACAATATATTTAGAGAAGTACCATGGTAACTTGCTATAATCAACTTTACCTTGGGCAGCCAAGTTTAGAGCGAATCCTTCAACCGTTGCCGCCAATCTCTTCATTTCCACTTTGAGCGTCTTAATCTCGTCGGAAATTGCCATCATCGAAAGTTTTGAGCACATCTTTTGAAGCGGTTGATAGTTTGTCTTCCATGTTAGACAAGTAGGATAAAGAATGAATGAATTTTAATGGCGGCTGAACTGAATAACAACGGCGTCTCAATTTGTGGATGAGTGGGCAGCAATGCCTCTAATTCAGCAAGTGGGACCTGATATCCCTTGTACTTTATCAACTCCTTAAGCATGTCAACCACAAAGAGATATCCATCCTCGTCAATGTAACATATGTCTCCTGTCTTGAGCCAGCCGCCTGAAGTGATGGTATTAGCAGTTGCGTCAGGATTGTTGAAGTATCCTTTCATAACAGTAGGGCCACGGAGCCAAAGTTCACCAGTCTGATTAACACCCAAAGCGACTCCACTCTCCGGGTCCACAATCTTGGCTTCAATGCTCGGAGACAGCAGTCCAGCTGTCCCATACTTACGACTCTCCTCGAAGGTGTCGGTTGATGTCCCAATGGCGGTGGATTCAGTAAGTCCGTAACCCTTGAGCTATGGTCACCGGTACGTAGGAGGGTGGGAGTTAAATTATTTGTTTATTGAAACTCCCTTCGTTCACAGTGATGAACAATCACCATGAACACTCATTTTTTTTGTATTTTGTGTCATTGATTTCTGTAGATCTATCTCAAAGATGAAGATTAGATCGGGAAAAATTTGTATTTGGGAGTGGTTGATTTTTTGTGGGTAATTCGTGAGCACAACCGTTCTCCCCACAGACGGCGTCAAATTGTTCCGGTATGGAAACGGGTCCCTGACCTTGAGCTTCGCGGTTCTCCTCGGCTCCGAGTGTGTGCCGACGGTGATCCTGCAAGGTGAACTCCGGGCCCGAGGGGAATCCCCGAGGCGGAGCCTCCGACGCCCAAGTCAGTAAAATGTATGACTGAATATAAATATTTAGGGAGATAAGAGAGGTAGAGAGAGTAGGGAGGAATATGTGAATGAAATTGTCCCCCTTTTCCCCTCACCCTAAGTGGGGTATTTATAGGGGAAAGGGTGTAGTAGGGTGATGTCACCCATGACATCAGCATAGTGATCAGTAGATAGGTCTTTTTGGGTCAGTTGATGGCTACACGTAAAGGAGGTCGGGCCTATGAGTCAGGGGGTTTTATCCCCCAACAACAGTCTCAAATAATTTATAAGTTGATAAAAAGTATAGTCGTAAAATAGTTAAAGGCATTTCAAAGTAATTCGAGTAAACCTCGCGTAAGAAAATAATTATTCGCGAAGCTTCGTAATAAAATCATAAATGGCTTGTCTTTAGTAACTAAAATATATCTTAGTAAAAAAAAAATATTCCATAAACGTATTCAAACATTTTTAGGAAAACGGAATAACTTAAATCCAAGCTTAAAAATGTCAATTCGGAGAAAAATAGAATTCCTCGCGGAAAATTACTTAGTTTACAAAGAAAATCAAATAAATAGATGTAAAAGAATTAAAATCTTTTAAAATAAAAATAAATATCATTAAACTCAAAATTGAAGATAAGTTTGGAAAAATGATGACACCTAAGCCAAAATGTGATAGAGTTATAACAATGTCATAACGGTAAGGAATAAGGATGCTAGAAATATAGCGGGTGTTACAATCCTCCCCACTAAAAGAAAGTTTCGTCCTCGAAACTAAGAATAAGCAGATAGGAAATCGAGGTTTACCTTACTCGAAGAGTTGAGGATGCTTAGCTCGCATCGAAGACTCGGTTTCCCATGTTTCTTCCTCAAACCGATTACAGTGCCACAAAACCTTCACCAGAGGTACAACTTTGTTCCTTAAACGCTTCTCGCGGCGATCAGTAATCTTCACCGGCCTTTCTTCATAAGTCAAATCCGGCTCGAGATCCACAATCTCAAGCTCCAACACGTGCTCGGGGTCACTAACATATTTCCTTAACTGAGAAACATGAAATACATCGTGAACCTTACCCATGGATGCAGGCAATTCCAGTTTATAAGCAACTTCGCCCACTCTCTCGATCACAGGGTATGGGCCAACGAACTTAGGGCTGAGCTTACCCTTGATCCCAAACCGTTTCACCCCTTTCATAGGTGATACCTTCAGGAACACCAGATCACCAACTGAAAACTCCAAAGGTCGGCGACGAACATCAGCATACGACTTCTGTCGATCCTGGGCAGACTTCATCCTAGATCGGACCACATTCACAACGTCAATAGTCTGAGCCAACAAATCCGGGCCCAAAATCTTTACTTCACCGGGAACATCCCAACAGACGGGACTACGGCACTTTCGACCATAAAGTGCTTCAAACGGGGACATCTTAATAGAAGCATGGTAGCTGTTGTTATAGGAAAACTCTACCAATGGAAGATGTCGGATCCAACTCTCTTGGAAATCCAAGGCACAAGCCCGCAACATATCCTCCAAAGTTTGGATTGTTCTCTCGGACTGTCCATCTGTAGCAGCATGGAAAGCGGTACTCATCAATAACTTGCTTCCCAAAGCATCTTGCAAAGCCTTCCAAAATTTAGAGCAGAACCTCGGGTCTCGATCCGAAACAATCTCGAGCGGTACGCCGTGATGACGGACGATCTCGGCAATATACACTTCTGCGAGCTTCTCCAAACTCCAAGTATCGCGAATTGGGACGAATCGTGCACATTTGGTCAAGCGGTCCACAATAACCCAAATACCGTTTCTACCATTCACGGTTCTAGGTAAAGCCATCACCAAATCCATCGATATGCACTGCCATTTCCACTCTGGAACAGGGAGTGGTTGTAGCAAACCTCCAGGCTTCTTGTGCTCGAACTTCACCTGCTGACAAGTCAAGCACCTACTTACAAACTCTGCATTGTCCTCTCTCATATGAGGCCACCAGAAATGGAGCTTCAAATCTCGATACATCTTGTCACCACCAGGATGAATAGAATACCTCGTCTTATGTGCCTCGGTTAGAACTTGCTTTCTCACCTCAGCATCTCCAGGGACAACCCAGCGGTTCTTAAATTTCAGTGCTCCACTGGAATCCACAGAAAAATCTAGAGCCTTACCAAGATTCATCTTTTCTCGGATGCCAGCCACAAAAGGGTCATCCAACTGCTTCTCACGAATCTCACGGAACAGGGTTGGTTCAGCAACAAGGGCACACAGGCGACCATCATAATCTTCATCCACAACATCAATAGTCATCTTGGCAAAATCTCGGGACAACTTCTCAGGTAAGCTAGAGCACGGAGACAAGGAATGAAGGATCTTTCTGCTAAGGGCATCAGCAACCACGTTAGCCTTTCCCTCACAATACACCAATTCAAGGTCATAGTCATTCACTAACTCGATCCAGCGTCTCTGTCTCGCATTCAGATCTTTCTGCGTGAAGAGATATCGCAGACTCTTATGATCAGTGTGAACCTTGCATCTTACTCCGTACAAATAATGCCTCCAAACCTTCAAGGCATGCACCACCGCTGCTAACTCCAAGTCGTGGGTAGGGTAATTCACCTCATGAACTTTCAACTGTCTAGAGGCATAAGCGATCACCTTACCGTTCTGCATAAGGACACAGCCCAAACCATTCTTAGAAGCGTCACAGTACACATCAAAACCAACGCCTTCTTCAGGTAGGGTCAGGATAGGAGCAGAGGTGAGCTTTCTCTTGAGCTCCGAAAAAGCATCTTCACAAGCTTGACTCCACAGAAATTTATTCTCCTTCTTGAGTAATTGAGTCATAGGTCGTGCTAACTTAGAAAAGTCCTGCACAAATCTACGATAATAGCCGGCAAGACCTAGGAAACTTCGGATCTCGCCAACATCTTTGGGACTTGCCCAGCTCTCGATAGCTGAAATCTTAGCAGGGTCAACCTTAATACCTTCCTTTGTGATAACATGACCCAGAAAAGCTACCTCGGAAAGCCAAAACTCACACTTGGAAAACTTAGCATACCACTTCTGATCTCGTAGGATGCCAAGAATAACCTTGAGATGTTCTGCATGTTCAACTTCTGACTTAGAATAAATCAGGATGTCATCAATAAAGACAACAACACACTGATCCAAATACTCCCTGAAAGTTCTGTTCATCTGATCCATAAAAACAGCAGGAGCATTGGTTAGTCCAAAAGGCATGACTTTGAATTCATAATGTCCATACCTCGAACGGAAAGTCGTCTTAGGAATGTCTGATTCACGGACGGGAATTTGGTGATATCCAGACCTTAGATCGATCTTGGAAAATACGGAAGCACCCTTAAGTTGATCAAAGAGATCATCAATTCTGGGCAGGGGATATTTGTTCTTGATCGTAACCTTGTTGAGATCACGATAATCGATACACAGGCGCATTGAACCATCTTTCTTCTTGACAAAAAGTACAGGAGCGCCCCAAGGGGAAGAACTTGGACGAATGAAATCTTTCTCAATCATTTCATCTAATTGCTTGCGTAACTCTTGCAACTCAGGAGGAGCCATTCTGTAAGGTGCTTTGGCGATTGGGCCTGTACCAGGCACGAGTTCAATAGTGAATTCCACATCTCGTTCGGGTGGAATGCCTGGTAACTCCTCAGGAAATACATCTGCATAATCACACACTATGCGCACCTCTTCGAGCTTGGGGAGTTCAGCAGTTACAGTCACCGTACATAGAAATGCTTGGCAACCTTTTCTCTGCATTCTGATAGCCTTCATGGCAGAAATAATCTTGATACCCTTCTGTCTTCGACCACCACGGTAAGTCACTCGAACACCTTCGGGGGTCTTCAGAGAAATCTTCTGATCTCGACACTGAAATCTTGCATCATACTGAGCTAACCAGTCCATTCCCAAAATAACGTCAAACTCAGCGAGAGGAAACTCAAGGAGAGTAGAAGGAAGAATAGTACCAGCAAAGAGAATGGGTACATTCTGATAAGCTTTAGAACAGTCAACGACTTCACCAGAAGGGAGGGAAATAGCTATAGGCTCATCTAGACAGGGGGTTAAGGATAGTTTTGGAGCCAGAGTAGAAGATATTACAGACGTGGAAGCGCCGGTATCAAATAATATATAAGCATTAACACCAGAAATCAGAAACATACCCGTAACCACATCAGGATTAGCCTCAGCGTCGGCACGGCTCATCACAAAGATGCGTCCCTTACGAGGAGTAGAAGTGGAGACAGCGCCAGCTGCAGTAGCGGTGTTGGTTGCTGCTTTCTTCGGGCAAAAGGTAGAGCGGTGCCCGGCTTCTCCACATGTGTAGCAAACTACAGGGGTGCCGTCACAATTCAAACCAGGATGATAAGCCTTCTTGCACTTGAAACAGTTAGAATCCTTCTTGTTATTGGGCTTCGAGTTGAAATTGTTTTTCTTGAAACCACTACCTGTAATAGCATACAGTAGAGTCAGAATTTAAAAGAAAAGAAAGTAGAAGAAGAAGAGAAAGGAAGAATAATCCAGACCTCCAGAGTTGAACTTCTTAGAAGAAGATGAAGAGTTATTCCCAGAATGGGTGAAAGGTCTTTTATAACCAGATGATGGGTTCATAGATTTCACCCGCTCAATCGAAGATTCCGCGTATAGCGCGGCATTATAAAGCTCATTAACAGTTGAGAGACTCCGGGGCATGTTGAGAGTGATATCGGCTCGAAGTCCTCCACGATAAAAGAAAGCTCGGGAATTCTCATTGGGTAACAGATCACCAGCATAATTCGCCAGAAAGTGAAACCGAGTGGTGTAAGCTTCAACTGACATGTTATTCTGACTTAGAGTGTTGAATTCAGTCATCCTCTGACGCCTCAGCTCCTCGGGATAAAATCTCTGCTCTAAGAGAGCCTTGAACTGAGTCCAGTTGAATCCTGGAGTCTGAAGAGCAGTCGGGCCAACTTGGCTCCACCATCTGTCTGCATCGTCTGACAAGTACAACACAGATAGGCCCACCTTCTGTTCCTCGGGAGCGGAGTAAATTCCGAACTGTCTTTCCATCACTCGAAACCAACGGTTCATGACTTCAGGGTCCACGGAACCGTTATA
This sequence comes from Agrostemma githago, assembly GCA_958450325.1. Classification (NCBI taxonomy): domain Eukaryota; kingdom Viridiplantae; phylum Streptophyta; class Magnoliopsida; order Caryophyllales; family Caryophyllaceae; genus Agrostemma; species Agrostemma githago. The sequence continues at coordinate 51,277,592 of OY288253.1, read as the reverse complement.
ATAGTCCAACCTGCTTTTAGCCATTCCTTCAGCAGCGTGAGAGAAGTTAAAGGGCCTCTGCTGGTTCCGGTTGTTCATCTCGTTCATAGCCTGCGCTATATTGCGTAGCGTCTCAGCCAGAGCTTCGATACCTCCTTGATCATTGTTGTTGTCGTTGTTGCGGTTGTTGTGGTTTCGGTTACCTCTTCCGGCCATCTTGAAGTTCACAAATAACAACATAAAATCAATGCTAATCATCGAGTTCAGGAACAGACAATCTTAACAGTTAAGTCCTTATCTGTTTCTACCCATTTCTAATAATATCTTTATTTACTGTTTAAAAAATTTACTGGTATTTTTCCCTAATTTCAGGTGTGTAAGCGTCGGGAGCAGTGATGCTCTGATACCAACTGTAATCCCCTAAAAATTCTAGCGCGATACAGTGGCGGAAACACTGTAGAGTCGGGATTAAAACACACAGAACTATGTCTTAATAAATTAAATTGGTAAAGTCCAACGTGCGCCATACATAAAAATGGCTAAAATATAAAACAATCCGTAAAAAGGTTAAACAATCCTTAAGACATGATAGAAAAAAAACAGCAGGATTCAAGACTGCCCGCTAGCCCACACCCACCGGGAATTAAACACGTATACCTGCCATGTTAAAACATAACAGCCACAATCAGTGGGGAGCAACGCCAACGTTCTCCCCGCCGTATAACAGGATTTTAAAATTGTAATTACTATTATAAAAAAAATAGTAAAAAGGAAAACAATAAAACATCATATTAAGATAAGCTTTAGCGTAAAACAAAATAATCAAAAGGGTTTCCGAAGATACATAAAAATATTTGCCAACCTGCGTCAATTTATATCGATAATAAATAAAATAATCAAAATGGCGTTATGGATAGGATTAATGTAGAATCTAGACTTTCACTAGGATAATACTAAAAACTAGTTTCGAGAACTTAGTCAAAACAAATTAGACTTTGGTCTCTAACTAGGCAACTCAACTATAACAGGACTGCGTGCAGCGAGGTCCTGGCTTAAGTAATGTACACCCCTCCTGGACACCAACCGTAATCCAGTTCAACCCGACGGCGACTTACACGATGCGATATCTAAGTTTAAGGTCAAAATATACACACTCCTGAGCACAAACCATGCCCAGTTCAACGACCAATGTGTCTCAACATAGACACACCAGCTTTATAGTTGATGGCAAAACGTACACCCCAGACTATATTACTCTAAACCCACACTTGTCCTTATTCCATAACTCCAAAACAAACCATTATCGATATTTAAAAGTTGTATTCATCATAGACATTATGAGGATAAAAGAAGTAAACATTTATATTCTAAAAGAGGAAACTTTCTATTTTAGGAAACTTCTATTTTAGGAAACTTCTATTTTAGGAAACTTCTATTTTTAGAAACTTTACTAAAAATAGCATCATATCAAAGTAGTGAAAATATTAGTTCATACTAATATCACATTTTAGTAAACGATATAGATTTATAAAACTAATACTTTCAGCCTTAACAATATTAATTATTAAAGTAAGAACATTTGATTTTATGAAACTATTAAAATATCGTACAAGTGTTATAAAATGATTAGAGACATCTAAAAATATTTAATAATACTAATTAGGGTGTTTTTCGAAAGTTATAAAGCTAAAATTCCCTAATTATTATTAGTTTCGACGATAAAATTATAAATAGAATTTTACGGCAAACATCAAATTAAATACTTGAACGTCTTTATTTAATTAAACCAACAAATATATTTAGAGTATGTTAAGGGATAATTTAACTCCTAAAGTTTCAGATTTAAATACTTTCAAAATTGCTGGAAAAATAATTCTTTTAGTTAAGACGAAGCAATTTAGCGATAAATCACAATTTGTCCGAAATCAATATTTATTAATTAAAGACTATAATAAATAGTACAAAAATTACGTAAAATAGTTAAATTATATTTATGGACATTCTGTCCAGAAAAGAAAATTTCCAGAATTCTAAAAACTCGGTTTTTAAAGCGTTTTCTCGTTAATCGTCCAATCTCGACAATAACGATTAATAAAAATAGTAATTACAAAACGATTTAAGTATTAATATCCAAAAATTATTATTACACTTTAAAATCCTAATTTTACAGAATATAAATTTTTTCCAGATTTTTCCAAAACCCAGATTCAACAAATTTCAATAAAACCGTCATTTAAACACGTTTTCGCAATTAACGATTTTATTAATAAACCTATCGTTCCAAACATTTTATTAAGGCACTAAAAATCATAATAATACATTTTAATATGAAATCATCAGAATCATAAATTTTTCCAGATTTAAACCAAAAACCAGAAATCGAGAATTTAAACAACAAACACGGTTTTAACGATAAACGATGATTTAAAGTGATTAATTAATTCATCCACTTAACAATTCCGAAAAATTATGAGAAAATTCATAAAATTCTATTTCACCAGAAAGATTTACCACGTCAAAAATTAGATTAAAATAAAATGTTTAAGTACTAGAACTAAAAATCGGTTTTTAATCGTTTTTGTCCGAAAACGATAATAATTCAATAATCGATATAAAAATATCAGAAAAAATACTAAATTACTAAAAATCATCAAAAACAACATTTTTCCAGAATATAAATATATATTACATGTTTAGGCCGATTATTACGATTTTACAAATTAATATAACAATTTAATCGTTAATCTCGTAAAAGCGATAAAAATATCGAAACATGCAAAATTTCAACTTTAAAATTTTTCCAGAATTCGTGACATACATATATTGCCAAAATAAAATATAAAAAATATATACATGCAAATACTCAATTAAAACCTTGAAATACCGAGTAACATCGACGTTACCTCTACTCCAAGTCTGAATCAACAATGTATTCGTCGGCTTCGGGATCGTCCAAGAATCCTACCAATACGAAAATCATGGCAGAAAGTACCATGAGAAAACTAAAAAAAACAAGGTAAAAATTGATCGAAAATGATGTCGATTAATACCTTAACGAAGGAATCGAAAAGAGGATGATTGTGACGATAAGAATGATGTGATTGAGACTAGAAATGGAGCAAAAATTTGCCTAGAATGGCTAAGGTCACACGGCCAAAGAGAGGAGAAGAGAGTGATGAATATTTTGATGAATGTAAAAGAATGAATGTAGATAGTAAAGGTGGAGATGGGTGATACACTACTTAAAAGAGTAAGCATGCATTAAGGCTTACAAAAAAATGCAAGAGTGAACCTAGCCTTGGTTTGGCCGGCCAAAAAGGATAGAGAGGGAGTAAGATAAGCTTAGACATAAGTGCTACAATGAATGAAAATGATTTATCTTATGATTACGTTTTAATGTGATAAAATGAATCGTTTAAATAAGATGTAATAAAACTTGTGACCAAGAGCTTAGTCGGTCCAAAAATGTGAGAAAACAGTCTCAAATAATTTATAAGTTGATAAAAAGTATAGTCGTAAAATAGTTAAAGGCATTTCAAAGTAATTCAAGTAAACCTCGCGTAAGAAAATAATTATTCGCGAAGCTTCGTAATAAAATCATAAATGGCTTGTCTTTAGTAACTAAAATATATCTTAGTAAAAAAAAATATTCCATAAACGTATTCAAACATTTTTAGGAAAACGGAATAACTTAAATCCAAGCTTAAAAATGTCAATTCGGAGAAAAATAGAATTCCTCGCGGAAAATTACTTAGTTTACGAAGAAAATCAAATAAATAGATGTAAAAGAATTAAAATCTTTTAAAATAAAAATAAATATCATTAAACTCAAAATTGAAGATAAGTTTGGAAAAATGATGACACCTAAGCCAAAATGTGATAGAGTTATAACAATGTCATAACGGTAAGGAATAAGGATGCTAGAAATATAGCGGGTGTTACATAGGGTGAGTCGAGGTGTGTGATTAGTGAGAGGTTGCTCTCGGTTTTTTGATGATGTTGGTCTCGAGATGTATTTGTATGTGTGTGAGTATGGATGACTCTATGAAAATGCCAAGGAGAAATGGGAGAAGAAGGTTGAAAGAAGTGTGTAGAAGTCCCCTTAATGATGTGCAAAGGGGGGTATTTATAGACGGGTCACTCGATCGAGTGCCCTTTAGTGGACTCGATCGAGTGCCCCACTAGAGGGTTCCCTTATCATTTTTTTTTGGGGGGGGGGGGGAGGGGGTCACTCGATTGAGTGGCCCTTAGGCACTCGATCGAGTGACCTCAGACGGGTGAGAGGAATCCTGGTTTGTTTATGGTTTGATTGGTTGATTGAATTGGTTTGTTTTGACTTGATTCAGTTTGTACTTGGACACAACGCAAGGTTTCGATTTATTTTATCGAGAACGACCCACTGAGTCTGAATTTGAGGTTGACTTTGGGAGATTCACACTTGGCTAGGTGCGCACGACGAACAGTATGGATTCCGAGACCGTATTCGAGCGTATTAATGCATGTTAGCGTCCGATCATTGATGGGAGGGATTTGTCGTGGATCCCCACCGATCAATAAAGAACCAACTATTCCTAACACGTAGATAGGGCAAGTCGGGTGGAATCCACGGGGATGGTAAAGAGGGTTTGGACCAAGTTTCACCCAAATACAAGACTAGGTCTCGGGACTAAGCTAATCTAGGACGATAGGAAGGGGGGTAAACTATGACTAGGACTAAGCTAAGGACAAAGAATAAGGAAAGAATAGGATTAGGTCGGGTTCATAAGTGTAGTAGGATAGTTAGGAGATCGGTGGTGCAAGGTTCACCTAGTTACTAAGGATGGTCCGCGCTCTCGCGTCAAGGCCTATGTCCGCACTCTCGTGTCAAAGACAAAACCCGAATACTTATGCAAGGTCGGTCCGCGCTCTCGCGTCTAAACCAAAGTCCACACTCTCGTGTCAAAGACTAAACCCAAAAACACAAGAATTCAATCACAAGTCGACCACAAAATGTGAAGAAGAAGAAGACTAGCATGAGAGAAATGGCCAATTCTACTCAAACAAGCAATTCAACAAACACATGGAGTGCACAACATGTGACTAGTAACAAAAGGATCAACCTTTACCCTCAATCAAACCCTAATCATCCATAATCGACACTTAATCACCCTACTAACGCCACAAAAAGTCTACTCACACATATCTAAACAAACATTAACATAAACAAGAGAAATCAACACAAACAACAAAACATACATAATGAAACTAGTGAAAACTATGAACAATGAACAATACAATGAACAAAGATTAAAACTTGAATGAATAAACAAAGATAAGAGTAAAGAAGAAGAGAAATAATACCAACTAGTAAGGGGAAAGATTGAAACTTGCATTAATGAGAAAAACCCAAAACAATCTCCCAAGGTTGTCAATCTTGGTTGAATCTTGAAGAATTCCCTTAATACAAGGGTTAAAATAAGATTAACGATTAACTAAAGACTAATATACCCTAATCTAGTCTAATCTAATCTAAAGTATGCTAGGGTTTAGTGGTTAATGTCTAACATAAGCTAAGATTACAAGAGGGAGGGTATATATAGAGTTACAAGAGGAAAGGAGAAGAAAAGAAGCAAAAGCGAGCTGCAGCTCTCCCATCCCGGCCGGGAAGGTGGTGGTCCCTACCGGGATGAGGTGGTCCCGACCAGGATGAAGTCCTTCTCGGCCGGGACGGCTCAAAACAGGAGCTGTCTCTTTTGTGCACTCCTTCCCGACCGGGAAGGCACTTGATCTCGGTCGGGAAGGCTTTGTAGGCCTCCAATAAGAGCTCTAAGGTCCCTCCTTGCTTCTCATGGGCTTCTCATTGATTCTCAGGGCTCGGGATCGAGTCTAAGGGGCTCGGGAATGGGTCTCAAGGTCTCGGGATCGAGGCTAAGCCACCGGGTGATCGTTGCTTTTCTTCGTTGGTTCCAAAAGTGCCGGAAACGAGTTGGAATCGTTCCATTTCTCCGTGAATGGTCTTGGGTATCTAAAATGAACTAGAAGAAGCATAAGTAGCTCAGAAACCGCTCCAAAGAGCGATTTCACAAGAGAAACCGGGACTAAACACAACAAAATGGGCACTACAAACTACACTTATCAATCATCATCGGATGTTTTGTTGGAGACTGCTAGAGACACGATCATGCAAAATGCGTGTGTCTACACCAAGGCTTTAAACCCTTGCCCTAACGCGCACTAATGGGCCTCAAGTGCATATCCCGAGGTTTGACTCGGCCTGACGCGTTGACTCAGGTTTGAAATTGCGTGTTTTGGGACCGATTCAGAGCCCCGGAGTCGAAATTGACTCTAGTTATTGTTCACGTGACCGTAATGACACGACTAAGACAATGGGCACCATACGGATGAGTGTGTCCAACTAAGGAGAGAGGTTAAGTTCCAGCATGATCAGGGGAACCTGGACCACCAAGTGTCCAGAAACTCCAGCAGGATAAATACATCAGATCAAGTGTTGCCTTCTCCACCTCCAGTATGTACCAGAATTGTCAATGTGATCACAAGAGGGTCAAAATTATGTGGGTTATCTTACTCAGTTTCCAAGAGACATGCCTCTCACGCCAGAGGAGACAAGCCATAGCACTCCTGCAGAATCAGTTGCAAAGACCTCCCAGCCGTCACCTTTGATGAGACTGATGCAGAATCTACTCCAGAAATGCACCACAATGCCTTAATAATCACTCTCTCCATAGGGAATTGCACCGTGAAGAAGATTCTGGTGGACACTGGGAGTTCAGTCAACCTCATCATGTTGGAAACCCTCCAGAACATGGGGTTCAGCGAGAAGGATCTAACCAGGAAGGCGATTCCCTTGATAGGTTTTAGTGGTGAAACCAAGCACTCTCTGGGAGAGATCACCATCCCTAATTATGCTAGAGGAGTGAATAACCAAGTGCGGTACCTAGTCATCGATGGACCCTCCACCTACAACATGATTCTAGGAAGGCCTTGGATCCATGAAATGAAGGCAATCACCTCCACCTACCACCAGTGTCTAAAGTTCCCTACACCCTGGGTAGTGCACAAGATTAGTGGAGACCAGGGAGAGGCCAAGGACTGCTACAGGGTAGCCCTTAAAGAAGACGGCGAGTCCCCCAGTATAGCAATTACAGAACCTTCACCTGCCTTTGCAGGGGTACGTCGGGCCACGTCAGGCGGAGGAAGATGAAGTCAACTTGGACAAGCAACACCCAGAGCGAAAGTGTTAATCGGATCAGAGTGTACAGGTAGTATCCGCCAAAACCTCATTGAACAATTAAGAACTAGCATTTATTGTTTTGCTTGGTCACATGATGATATGGTAGGTATAGACCCGAGCATCATAACCCACAGGTTAAGTGTGGATCCCAACTATAAATCAGTCCAGCAGAAAAGAAGGAAGTTTGCCCCACAGAGAAATCAGGCCATAAATCAGGAGGTAGACAATCTGCTGGCCGCTGGAAAAATCAGGGAAGTGAAGTACCCAGAATGGCTATCTAATGTGGTGGTGGTCCCAAAGAAGAATGGCAAGTGAAAGGTATGGGTTGATTTTACCGACTTGAACAATGCATGCCCGAAAGATCCATTCCCCCTGCCGCATATAGATGCCATGGTAGATGCTATAACATGTCATGAAATGCTAACTTTCCTTGATGCATGGAGTGGGTACAACCAGATCAAGATGCATCCAGCAGATTAGGAGAAAACAACGTTCAGGTCTGAGAGAGGTATCTATTGTTACAATGTTATGCCTTTTGGTTTAAAGAATGCAGGTTCAACCTACTAGAGACTAGTCAATAAGATGTTCAAGAGTTAGATTGGGGACACGATGGAGGTATATATTGACGACATGGTCGTCAATTCAAAACAAGCTTCAAAACATACAACGCACTTGGAAGACACCTTTAACACCTTGAGGGAATACAAGATCACGTTGAATCCTTCAAAGTGCACGTTTGGAGTGTCGTGTGGGAAGTTTCTGGGGTACATGGTCACCTAGAGAGGAATCGAAGCCAGCACGGAACAGATCAAAGCCATCCTCCAGCTGGAGTCCCCACAGAAACCTAAAGACGTACAACGCCTGACCGAGAGAATCACTGCTCTAAACAGATTCATATCTAGGTCCTCAGATAGGTGCAGACTGTTCTATGATATACTAAAGAAGGCCCAAAGGTTTGATTGGACAGCAGAGCACGAGAAGGCGTTCAGCGATCTAAAGCACTACCTCAGCACTCCACCTCTGCTGTCAAAACCAGAACCTGGAGAACAACTCCTCATGTATCTATCAGTAACAGAGATAGCGGTTAGCGCGGTATTAGTACGAGAGCACGAAGGAGCACAACACCCGGTATATTATGTCTGTAAGTCTCTGCTTCCTGCAGAGACCAGGTACACGTCTCTTGAAAAACTTGTACTAGCACTTGTTACAGCTTCCTATGAACTGAGAACTTATTTCGAGTCACATGCTATTTCTGTAGTAACAAACTATCTACTAAAAACTATTATGAGAAAACCCGAGTTGTCAGGAAAGATGGTCAAGTGGTCCATACACCTAAGTGGCTTCGACCTGAAGTTTGTCCCCAGAACAGTAATAAAGTCCCAGGCGCTAGCAGACTTCGTATCCGACTTCAGCCCAACACTACAGTCCCAGGCAGAGAAAGACATCCTTATCCTAGAAGAGGACAAGGGTGAACAAGTGTGGGAGCTAAAGGTAGATGACGCCTCCAACAAGAGAGGATTTGGAGCAGGACTAGTTCTCAAATCACCTCAGGGGGATCTCATAGTCCAGACGGTACGATGTGAGTTCCGGACTACAAACAACGAGGCAGAGTATGAGGCTCTGATCCTAGGCCTTCAGCTGGCCTTAGATCTCAAAATCAAGCGCCTGGAAGTGTACTAATAGTCAACCACATGAACGGCTTGTATGCAGCAAAGGACTCAAAAATGTTGGCCTACCTTGAAGTAGCAAGAGACTTGTCTCTCAGATTTGTAGACTTTTAAGTCAGCCAGATCCCAAGGGACCAGAATACAGAAGCAGACGCCCTAGCCACCCTGGGGGCAACATTCAAGCCTGGAACGGTCTCGACCATACCTATCGTCCATGTCCTGGAGCCAGCAACCCAGAAAATTCAAGAAGCATCTGGAGGAGTCAAAGACAGGACGCGGTGGCTGCAAGAGGCAAACGTATTTAGTACAACCACATATCAGGGGGAGATCTCAGACTGGAGGAAGCCCTACCAGGAATGGCTACGGGACGACATCCTGCCAGTAGACAAGAAGGAAATTAGGAGCTTTAAAATGACGGCATCAAAGTACACCCTCATTGATGGCATCCTGTTCAGGAGATCGACTTCTGGACCATAATTAAGGTGCCTGGATCAGGAAGAGGCAGAAGTTGTTATGCATTACCTCCACAATGGTGAATGTGGAAATCATGCAGGGGGCAGGAGTCTATCCAACAAGGCACTCCGCCAGGGCTATTATTGGCAAACAATGCGCAAAGATACTATAGAGTACGTCAAGAAATGTGACGCCTGCCAGAGACACGCACCAGTCAACCACCAGCCGGCAGAGCCATTGCATCCAGTAATCTCTCCTTGTCCTTTCATGAAGTGGGGGATGGATATTGTTGGCAAGTTACCAAGAGCTCCAGGAAATAAAGTCTTCATGTTGGCCATGACGGACTACTTCTCCAAGTGGATAGAAGCAGAAGCATTACCTCAAGTGACTAAGAAACAGGTTATATCCTTAATAGAACGTAACATTATCTGCAGGTTTGACATTCCTTCAGAAATCATCTGCAACAACGGATCCCAGTTTATTGGCAACAAGATGGAGGCCTACTGCGCCAGGTGGAACATCACACTAAGCAAGTCAGAAACCCTCAGTCTAATGGTCAGGCAGAGTCTAGCAACAAGATTGTGATAGACGACCTGAAAAGAAGGCTGGAGGAGGCAAGGGACAGATATGCAGAGAAACTCCCCTTGGTGCTATGGTCTGACAGAACCACACCCAAGGTGGCTACAGGACAAACGCCTTTCAGCTTGGTCTTTGGTGCTGAGGCTGTCATCCCTTCAGAAGTGAGAGTGCCTACCCACAGATATGGCTGCATAATAGAAGAGAGGAACCAGGTGGAGATGGCAAGCAGCCTGGATACTATAGACGAGCTCAGAACCAATGCTCAGATAAGTATGGCCTCCTACAGGCAGACAGTCGCCAGAAGTTACAACAAGAATGTCAAAATCAGGGTTCTGCAGGAGGGAGACCTATTTCTCAGAAAAGTCTTCCAAAACACCAGGAACCAGTGAGTAGGAAAGTTCGCCTACAACTGGGAAGGACCCTACTAAGTGGAGAAGGTGGTTGGGATCAGAGTCTACCGACTTATGACCATGGAGGGAAAAATCATCCAAAAACCATGGAACATTATACACTTGAAAAATTCTTCTTTTAAATAAGCCAACGTCGCCAGAAATATGGGCCACTGTCGCTAGAAACATTGCATCTATTCTGCCAGATACACCTCCACCAGAACTCAGGTTTAATCTTACCGAACCTTGCAAACATATATTTAAACTTTCATTTCGTCCTTCTGCCTACTTTGGTTTCTTTTCGCAAAATTTAAAAGTCAGGTGTTTCATCTTCAAGTATGCCTCTCTTCTTTCATATCGTCAAAATTTAATTTTCTTTTGCATCAACATTGGATTTTTCTTTTGCATACCCTTAAACGTTTCATCTTCCATGTCTACCAAATTTCATCAGTTTTCCAAACTAAGAGCTGGTAACTGATCTGGTGGACTGTGTAATTTCTACAGAGGGCGTGCGTCTGTGACTAAGTGCCTACAACCGGGGCATTACAGTCCCCCACGCCACTTAGTACCCACGCAAAGCGTGGCACCTCCGACTGAGTGGGCGAACTAAATCCCAGGCCACCACTATATCAACGGTCGACCATACAAACATAAGGCATGCATACAACAGAAGGTAGTAAGACAAAACTACAGCAAACAATTACAATCAAAAGCAAACAGTTACGATCAACATTTAAACACAAAGTACCACCAAGTATTTAAATAAACACTTTGCCCCCTTGGGCAAAGGTAAAGAGAATTCAGAAACGAGGTTTGAAAATTAAAAATGTTTTTGTGCCACACAAGGCAACGTCAGATTCAACGGATAACAAGAAAAGAGATAGGAAAATAAAAAAAGAATGTTAGAGATAGAGAGAGAGGGAGAAAGGGAACCCTAGAGATTAGCGTTGTTTCCTTCTGCAAAATGGCAGGATCGATAACTCCATCCAAATCTTCACATTCTAAGCCTTTGAATAAGTATAATCTGCAGCAATTACATAAAAATCCTACTGAAAACCAAAAAAATGATAAAAATGTGGGACCTTCGACCACTGAAAATCCAAAAACATATAACATTCATACTATTATTGGGGTTCCACCTTTGAACCTTGAGGTCCTTGAACATAGATGGGATGAGAATGAGGGGCCCTGGTTAACACAGGGGTCGAGAAGGAGTATATCTCTTTAGGTTATTAATGAAGAGGAAGATGATCTACTGCAATTTACTAAGGATGATGTTAAAGAAGAGCTGGAATACTGGCAGAATGCGGTGTATTGTTTTATACTCAGTGCAAATCCGCCATGGGAGGTGGTGGAAGGGTTTATTAAACGAATATGGGCAAAACATGGTGTTGACAAGATATCGTTCGCTCCTAATGGTGTATTTCTTGTTCGGTTTAAGACAGCCATAGCTCGAGAGGACGTACTGAAGAAGGGGCATTTTCTCTTTGATAACAAACCACTAATTGTCAAGCCATGACATGAGAAGGAGGAACTTATCAGGGAGGAGGTGAAGCTTGTTCGGTATGGGTTCGATTGTCAGGTATACCTCTTAAATTCTGGGGTAATTGCTTACCTCGTATTGCCGGGTTACTTGGGGATTTTCTTAAGCTGGATGCTTTGACTACTGAGAAAATCCGTTTGGGGTTTGCTCGAGTTATGATTGAAATTCCAGTTGGGAAGAAGTTGAAGGAATCCATTCAATTTTTGGATGTGGAAGGTTATGTAATTGACGTAGGAGTGGAGTATGAGTGGAAGCCTATCATTTGTTTGGAGTGTAAGGGGATTGGGCATGATAAGGAGCATTGTCGGAGTAAGCAGAAGAAGCAGCAAGAACCTAAGAAAGGACCGAGGGTCTGGAAGCCTAAACAGGTTCCCCCTGTAGTTCAAGTCCCGGATCCTGGTAACGTTCCTGTTGTGGAGGTTTTGGAGACACCTGCTGAACAGGTGAGACAATTGGATGTAGTATGGAATAAGGATGGCTCCTATAATATGTGTCCTTCACCTACAAAGCCAATCATTAAACTCAGCAGACAGGAGAGAGGGGAAGCCAGTAAAAGTGGCCTTAAATTTGGGTAGAGTACATTTCTTGAGGTTCTAAATGGTACGGTGACCCCTAGAGTTGGTGTAGGGACTAGTGGTAGTGATCCTCTACAGATTCTGGGGGATGAATAATTTTGGCTTTTCAAACATTAGGGGGATGAATAAACCAACCAAGCAAAAACAAATTAAATGGTTTCTACATACTATTCAGGTTGGTTTATTTGGTCTCCTTGAGACGAAGGTTAAGCCTGCGTCTCTAAATAGGGTTACATGTAGTATTTGTGAGGGGTGGAGCATTACTACAAACACTCATTGTCATAAAAGAGGTCGGATTTGGGTTCTTTGGAAGCCTAGTTTAATGAATGTGTCTATTCTTGAGTATAATGCTCAATTTACACATATGTATGTTGTTGATAATGTCGTTAAGTAAGCCTACTTTCTTACTATGGTGTATGCCTTCAATGATATTGAAGGGAGAGTGGTGTTATGGGAAAAGTTGGAAGAGTTTAGTTCAAGCATTGATGAGCATTGGGTGGTTTGTGGTGATTTCAATTGTGTCATGCAGCCGTCTGAAAGGCTAGGGGGAGGTACAAGTGCTAGAGAAATGGAAGACTTTCATAGATGTGTTGATCAGTTTGATATTCAGGACATATCTGCGAAGGAGTCGTATTAAACTTGGAATAACAAACAGGAACCTGCTCATAGGGTGTATAGTAGGCTTGATAGGTGTTTCATTAATGATGAAGGGAGTAGGAGGTGGCCTGAAAGTTTTGCTCAATTCATCCCGAAGGGTTTTTTTATCATACTCCGTGCATTATTTTCAATAGTATTGGTCATGTTAAGAAGAACAGGTCGTTTAAGTACTATAATATGTGGAGGTCCATTCCAGAATTTCATGAGACTGTTCAGCATGTGTGGAAGGCAAATATTCAGGGTACAAGAATGTACTATTTAGTTACTAAATTAAAGGAATTGAAGAAGCCTTTGAAGGTGTTGAAGGCTTTTTATTTTCAAGACATTGAGAAGACGGCTGGCATTGCATATCAGAATTTGGTATACATTCAAGAACAGTTGAGGGCTGATCCGTTGAATGTTCATTGGCTTACTGCAGAGGCAAATGCTGTAACTTCCTATAAGGAAACATTTATTGCTGCTCAGGAGTTTCTGATTCAAAAATCCAAAGTAAGCTGGATGAGGAATGGTGATGATAACACGCGTTACTTTCACAGTGTAATCAAAGGGAGGCAAAATTCGAATAAGGTGCTGAGCATAACTAATGATAAGGGTCAGATGTGCACGGAAACAGACGGTATACAGCAAGATTTTCTTTCCTTTTATGTGAAACTATTAGGGAAGGAGGCTACCACCACTGCGGTTAATACTAAAATTGTTAGGAGTGGGAAGTGTTGTACTGAAGAGCATTGGCTGTTATTGGAAGCACCTATTATAGTTGAAGAAGTTAAGGAAGTGGCTTTCTCGATCCCTAATCATAAAGCACCGGGGCCTGATGGATACTCGAGTGCTTTTTTCAAGGATGCTTGGGGATTAATTGGAGATGAAGTCAGTAAAGCTGTTATTAATTGCATTGAAACAAGCAGCATGTTGCAGCAGATAAACCACACGAGTATTACACTTATTCCTAAGTGTGAGTTGCCTCTAAATGTTTCTCAATTCCGACCCATCTCATGTTGTAATGTGATTTACAAGATAATCTCTAAAATTCTTTGTCGTCGGCTGGCTAAGGTGTTGCCCACAATTATATCTGAAAATCAAGGTGGGTTTATTCAAGGTCGAAGAATAATAGAGAACGTCCTTATTTGTCAAGACATTGTTCGGCTATATAATAGGAAGGCTGCCTCGCCAAGATGTATGTTTAAAGTGGACCTTCAAAAGGCATATGACTCGGTAAGTTGGGATTTTCTTGAGCAAATGCTATATGCTCTAAACTTTCCAGAATTTTTTCGGAAGATGGTTATGAAATGTGTAAAAACAGTTTCTTACTCCTTGGTCGTAAATGGCGATATGGTGGGTTTTTTAAAGGGAAGAAAGGGTTACGACAAGGAGATCCACTTTCTCCACTATTATTTACAATTTGTATGGAATACCTTAGTCGTATCCTTGGAGTAGCAACTAGTTAGATGCCCTTTAAATTAAACCCTCTTTGCAAGCAACTGAAGTTAACACATATGATGTTCGCTGATGATTTGCTCATGTTTAGTAAAGGTGATCCACAATCGATTATGGTTATTTTGCGAGTGTTTGCGTCCTTCTCGCAAGCATCTGGGCTTCGCATGAATAACCTAAAATCTGATGCCTATTTTTGTTGTGTTCCCTTGGACATTAAGGCTGATATCCTAAAGGTATCAGGTATAGTGGAGAGTAAATTGCCATTCCGATATCTTGGGATTCCGATTACGGCTGGTCGTTTATTGCAAGAGGACTGTTCTATTCTTATTGAGAAGATTATCCAGCGTATTCGGAAGTTTGGGGCGAGAAACTTGTCGTATACGGGTCGTTTTACCCTTGTCAATTCTGTGCTGACTTCCTTATATGTATATTGGGCAAATATCACCATAATTCCAGAGGGTGTTATGCATAGAATCGAATCCACATGCCGTAATTATCTATGGGATGGGGGGGGGTTCGATTTTAACAGAGTGCCCATGGTTGCGTGGGGAAAGATTTGTTTGCCAAAAGATGAAGGGGGCTCGGTATTAGACAAGGGAAGATTTGGAATGTAGCAGCAATCGGGAAATTCATGTGGTGGATTTACTCTAAGCTGGATCATCTATGGGTAAAATGGGATCATATACATTATATGAAAGGGAAGGATTGGCATGATCATGTTTTCCTGACAATGATGTTGGCTGGAATTGGAGGAAGGTATGTAAGGCAAAAGACAAATTGGAGGGTGGTTTCGTGAATGGGAATTGGGTTGTGCAGCAAGTTGATTATACGATCTAAGAAGCATACGAGTGGCTTCGTCATCGCGCACCTAAGGTGTAGTGGTGGCACTATGTGTGGAACAAGCACTCTATCCCCAAGCATTCCTTTATTAGTTGGCTCATTTTCCATCAATCCTTGAAGGTAAGGAGCACCTTATATAAGTTAAACATTGTAGATAATCCTTTGTGTCCACTTTGTCAAGATAAAGAGGAAACGCATATACACCTCTTCCATGAATGTGCTTATAGTTCGAAGATAATGGAGAAGTTTTCTATGCGATGGGAGATGCAGGATCCTCGTGGGGATTGGTACCGGTGTGTTCATTTGAAGAGATTGTCTAAATTTAGGAACCAAATCTGTTGGAGTGTGATAAATGTCGGGTACTATGCAATATGGATGCAACGGAATGTGGCTCGATTGAATGGTAATGTTCTTTATCCGCAGACTATTACAGATAGCATTGTGCACCAATTGAATCAGCGTTTTAGAACTAGCCTAAAAGGATGTATTCCAAATAGAGATATGTTACGGATAGCTAGATGGAGCTAGATTGAGTAGTAGTTGTCGAAAGTGTATATTGGAAACAATATTGTAATTTGGTGATTTTAATGAAAGCTTACAATTTACCAAAAAAAAACAAGAAAAGAGGCTCAAGCAGCCTAGACACCAGTTCTTTCTGGAGGCAGAGAGGCAAGAGGTTCCACGACAATAGGAGTAACGACATGCTCCTGATCAGCTCTATCAGCTCCAGCAGCTCTCTCAGTCCTATGATCTGGGAGAGGGGAATCAACTGACTCACCCACAACTTCTCCCTCTTCGTCAGCAAGAACATCCAAGTCAGGCGTCACGGGAAACTGTTCCACCAGTTGCTCTTTCTCAGCTGTTAAGTCCCAAGACCCATGCTCTCCCTTCAAGTAAGCCTCGATCATCTCCACTCGGGTTTGTAGAGATGCCCAACTAAGAGCATCCCTGAAGATCCGCTTCAACTCAACATTCTTCTCCTTTAGAGAAGAAGTGGCCTCCTGAACCTGAGACAATTCACCCTCAACACACTCAAGACGACTCTTCTCCTGTGACAGCTGCCCCTTAACTTGCTCTAGCTCCCCCGACAGCTTGGAGATATCCTCCTTAGCTCCATCATCCGTGCTCTGTAGATCATCTTTTTGAGCTTTGAGAAGATTCACCTCGCTTATCAGACGAGGCATGCTTTGGCGCAGATACAGACCCAACTGCAAGACCTGAGCAGAACCTCAACGAATCAAGGCACAGTCAAGGAAATCGCAAAAGAAGGCATCCAACAGCAGACAAGGGAATAAATACCTCGAAGGAGTGTCCTATAAATAGGTCAGTCAGCTCCCCCAGAGAACGCTCGTCCATAGCAGATTTAGGGCGAGGAAATAACAGTTGATCCAAAGACACCCAGTCCTTCGAAGATTAGAGGATACGAAAGCCACTGGGGAACTTAAGTGTTAACCTGGGGGATGTGATGTCCACTGACTGGGGGACAGAGTCAAGAGTAGGAGTAGAGGTGTCAGCTATCGGAGATTTCCCAGTAGATATGTCTCCAGGAGATGGAGAGGAGGCACGCCTCCTTTTGGCTCCAGGAGAAGCGGAGGGAGCTGAACTGGATTTTCCCTTGGACTAGGACATAGCAGCCGCCTTCTTCCTCCTGGAAGCGATTATTCGGTCCAAGGTCATGCGAGGCTTGGGATTTCCTAAGGATAAGAGTAAGGCGTAATGACAAGCCTCAAATCACGTTGTAAATAGAGTATTTCAACAAAACGTATAAAACCATACCTGAAGACATAATGTCGGCAGAATCTTCCCCTGGAGTGAAAGGCGAAGGAGGATTATCCCCAAGAAGGTTCAACAGGTGGTGGAAAGATCAAAATTCAGGTTCTAGACCAAAAAGGCGAGCCAAAGAATCCAAATCTTCAGAATCGAAGTCAGGGTCCTCCTAGTCTGCACCACAGTATCAGTAAGAAGGGTAAGTAATAATGAGAGAGCAATTGAGAAAGGTAAGTAATGATGAAGGGTTAGAAGCAAAGTATTAATTAGGGAGGTGGGGGCATCAGTTTTTGAAGGGCAGAAGGTTGATCGTCACCAGAAGCTATCTGCAAAGAAACGGAAATTCCCGCCTAATATGAGCTTAGTCGGAAATTTGGGGGCATTTGTTTGGGATAAAATTTTCACCTTCGGAATACAACGTGACATACTACGAGTGGACGCTCAAAAAGTCAGAAATCAAAAGTCAACGATAAAAAGATCAAAGGTCCGTGGATGAAGGTCAAAGTCGAAGATTAAAAGACTGAAGTCAAAATAACCAAAAGTTGTCAAGTCAAGCAAACCTGGAATAATATACAGTGATGGGTCGAACAAAGCATGGAGTAAATAAAACAATGGGCTACATAACCAGACAGGCCCAACAAACGAAGTAAGAAATCTAGCCCATACAAGGAGGGAGAAGCAAAAGCTGCTCCTACAAACAAGGAAACCCTCCTGCAGACCAGGAGGAGAATGAGGGAACAATTGTAACGGCCGTAACGGCTAGCAAGCAATCAAGAGCAATAACTGCTCCAGGCAATAAAAAGCAATAACAGCTCCAGGAACAGGGGCCATATAAAAGGAAAGGGAGGAAGAAGGAAAGGCATCATTTCAGCACACCAACTCCGAGCATACATTACATCAAAACACCAGCAATCAACCATAGATAAAATACTCATATTTGTATTCTTTTCTTCATTTTTTTACGGTTCATAGAGAAATCTTGGCGGGATTCCGACTTCCCCCGCGGTTTTTCCCACATTGGGCTTCCGCGTCACCAAAACATTGTGTGTCGTTCATTTTCTTTCGTTGTTCTTTTTTTACTAGATCCGTCTCAATTTCGTCAACCCGTAGTTATAGGACGATCGCTTTAACCCGCAACCGAAATCGTAGACCCGGTAAATTTTTACCAAAACAGTAATATAGCTTGAATGCTTCTTGTATTTGTTACAGTATGTTATTATGATCTTAAGCAACATTCTGAGTTGTTTAATATAATATACTTATTACTATTGGGTCGCGTTTGTAGTTTAATGTATATCCGTATAACATGTCGTTCTGAAATATTGTACTAACTATATTACCGAAGGGATTTGGGAATATGTCCCAATGAAAGAATCATACTTATTACATTCTCATACATTTTATTTTTAATATTACGCTAAAGATTAACATATTGTTGATAACTCTCTATAATACAACATATTGTACGTAAAACGAGGTATTTATAACAGGGTATTTGCCAAAAGGAACTCTATGGATCCACTTGTCGGGTTGGAGGCAAACCCGTTTCTTGGAAAAAAAATTAAGGTATTTTTAATGTCAATCAATACGTTATTCGTTCTCAGCAGCCAGAAGGATTCTGTCCTGTGCGGCTACTAGGTTTGTCGATATATGTTGGAGCTAATTAAAGGAAGATATATGAACGTCATCCCAGATGTATGTTAATGCTTCTTTATTTTAATCATGTGTCAGCATGAACGTAATTTAACTGTCACTTATGTTTAATTTTGTTGATAGTTTACGATAAGAGCCCCAAAGACATTCGGTTGAGCAAATTGACGAGGTGTGGGATATTTTGGCAAATTTCGCTCTCAAGTTTCATAATCACTAATTGTTGGTAATTATCAAAGGTTAGTTCATATGTATCATAAAAGAAAAATCTTTAATTCTTTATCTACAGTGTATTTTGCTGGTATTTCTTGGGAATTAATTAAATGTTATTATGATTGTTGGTTTGTTGGTAGTACAACGAAAGATGAATCTAATACTCCGAGTATCAAAGTCCTAAGTACATGTATTGAAGAAAATACTACGTCAAATTGCCTATGACTATAGATTAAGAGGAGTCTTTGAATGTGCACTTGCCAATTTTGGAGTTCCACAATAGGGTGGAACATTGTCTGGTATGGTGGCTTATCCTAAATCAAATCAGGATGCATGCACTCAATTTTCAACTGATGACTTTACTTCTTAATCTAAGAATGGAGGATTACCCATTTTTCTCATTGTTGATTGTGGAGGTTCTTTTTTTATTCTTACTCACACTTTCAATTAATCATCATTGTTTTGGTAACAAATTACTGGGTCAACGATTTCGGTTGCGGGTTAAAGCGATCGTCCTATAACTATGGGTTGGCGAAATAGTATCGAATCTACTAAACGAAGAACAACAAAAGAAAGAGAATGACACGCAAAGTTTTGGTGACGCGGAAACCCGATGTGGGAAAAACCGCGGGGGGAGTCGGAATCCCACAAATGTTTTACTATGGACGAGAAAAGAACGAGAAAAGGAAAAGGATACAAGTACGAGTATTAGGACTACAATTGACTATGAGTATTTTGCTATGGAATTTGCTTGATGTTGATATATGTTGAGGATGGGTTCAATGCCTTTCTTTTCTCTTCCTCCTTGTTTTATATGTCTGCTGATCCTTAGATCCGTTTTTGTTTAACCTCCTCCTGGTCTCTCTCCTATTCTGCAGGGATCCTCCCTTGGATATAGGGGGAAGGTTCGTTGACCCTTTCCTACTGTCCTTCAGTTGAAGTCAGGGTGGGTTGCTATGCTTCTTTGGGCTATTTGGTTATTTTGCCCTAGTTTGGCCCATTACTTTGCTTGCTTTGTATTTCTGATCGGCCCATTGTTGTATGTGATCCCGGGTCTTAGTTTGACTTGTTGACTCTTGATTATATTGACTTCCGATTTCCCAGTCTCCAACTTTTGACTTTTGAGTATCTTCTTTTGACCTTCTTATCTTTTGACCCTTTGACTCTCGAACCTTTGACCTTCCACCGGTATTATGCCACCTCGTATTCTGAGGGCGTGAAATTTATCCCGACTAAATGCCCCCAAATTTTCGAATAAGCTCATATTAGGCGGGAATTTCTATTTCTTTCTGTTGTAGGTAGCTCTAGCGACGATCGATTTTGGGGTGTTTGCTTTCAAGCCTGATACTTCCACCTTCCCAATTAATGTTCTTCCCCCTCATTATTACTCACTCTTCCCGATTTTATCTTCCCCCTTTTCCCTAATTACTCCTTTTCCTTTCATCTCCCTCACCATTCCCATTCTTTCTCTTTTCAAATTCAAAAAAGCCCCAAATTCACTCTAATTCTTCATCCGCCATCGTTGAAGTGTCGTGTTTCTGCCCTTCCCTACTTTGATTTCCAGGTGATTTCCCTTCCGTAGTAATCTTCCTTTTCTTTCCCGCTTGTTTCGTAACCATTGTCTTCTGCTATGGCCCCTAAGTCGACTCGTTCTTGCTCAAAATCCTTAACCCCTCTCCCACCATCATCGTCCTCCTCACCGTCCCTGGCGTTGTTTCCTTCCACATTCACCTTTGGCCCTCCCCACTCTTGTGACTCTCGCTATGCTGAGAAGAATCTCCCCGCTAATGGGGAGGTTTATGGCTTTAGTGAGCATGTAGTGGTTCACGTCCCCCTCTGTGATCAGAGAGCGGATTTTTTCCATCCCGGGTGGACCTATCTCTATTCTTACCCTTTCTGCTTAGGCCTGAGATTACCTTTCTCTGCGTTGATTCGCAATTTTCTGATCTTCCATCCACTTCCCCTTGTCAACTGGTGCCACATGCATGGCGCCTTTTGTTTTGTTTTTGTGCTTTAAACCAGCGATACTAGAGAGGCATCACCTTGGGTGATATTTCCTCAATCTATCGGGCGAGGTCTGTTGGGGGTGGCTTGGTGACTCTTCGCCTAAAGAAGGGTGGAGAGTCTTGTATTTCCTTTCCTACCAACCCTGTAGACGTCAATTGGTTCTGGCACTTTGTCTTTGTGAAGATCGACACCATCTCCCCTTGTGCTGCCAGCTACCTTTTTGTCTCCATGGAAGCCTGTTGAAGGTATTAGTATCTCTCTTGACTTTGGATTTTCATTGTATGATCACCCTTCATACTGATGCTGTGGTGCAGATTTGGAGCAGCCTGACATTGATCTAGAAGACTTAAACTCTTGGACTCGTCTTTTCGGTCTGGAGCCAGAGCTTCGGTCTTTCCATCACCTATTGAGCCTTCTTGGGGACGATCCTTCTTCGCCTTCCACTCCACAGGAAAATTCTATCGACATTATGTCTTCGGGTATGGCTTCTTATGTCTAGTTAAAATGTTTTATTTCCAACGTGGTTTGACGTTTGACACCATGCCTTACCCTTCTCCTTAGGAAACCCTAAGCCTCGTGTGACCCTAGACCAGATAATAGCTTCTAGAAGGAGGGATGCGGCTACCAGATCTTCGTCAAAGGGAAAATCCAGCTCCACTCCCTCTACCTCCACTAGAGCTAAGAGGAGGCGTGCCTCCTACCCTTCCCTTGGAGATATTTCAACTGAGAAGTCTTCACCGGCTGACATCTCTGAACCTATTCCTGATTCTGCCCCTCGATCAGCGGACACCGCGTCCGCTGGTCTAACACTCAAGTTCCCTAGTGGCTTTGGTGTTCTTAAGTCTCTGGATGGCCTGACGCCTGTGGACCATTTGCTGTTTCCGGGTCCTAAAGCTGTCATGGATAATAATTCTCTAGAGGAGTTGGTTGATCAGTTTGCAGGGCAATCCTTCGAGGTAATTATTCCTTTGTCTGCTGTAGGTAGCCTTCTCTTTTGGTTTTCTTGGTTGTGGCCAGATTTATTGAGTTGCTGCTCAGGTTTTGGCTCTATATCTGCGCCAAAGCATGCCTCAATTGATAAGTGAGGTGAAACTCCTCAAGGCGAAGAGGGATGTTCTGCAGAGCACGGCTGATGGAGCTAAGAAGGCGATCTCCAAGCTGTCGGGAGAGTTGGAGCAATTTAAGGGGCTGCCGGCACTAGAGAAAGGTCAGCGTGATGGTGTGGAGGATGAGTTGTCTCAGGTCCAGGGGGATAGTTCTTCTCTAAAGGAGAAGAATGCTGATTTGAAACAAGTCTTGAAGGATGCTCTTAGTAGGGCAGCTCTACAAACCCGAGTGGAGATGATCGAGGCTTATTCGAAGGGAGATCATGGGACTTGGGACTTAGCAGCATAGAAGGAGCATCTGGTGGAGTTGTTTCCTGTGGCACCTAATTTGGACGTTATTGCTGACGAAGAGGGAGAATTTGTGGGTGACCCTCTTCCTAACTAGGAGGTTAAGGAGCCTGCTGGAGCTGGTCAAGAACATGTCGTTGCCCCCGCTGTCGTGGAACCCCTTGCCACTCTGCCTCCAGCCTCCAGAGGGAGAAGATGTTTAGGCTGTTAAGCCTCTTTCTTGTTGTTTCTTGAAACTGATGCCCTGTGTGGCATAAAAAATATTTGTTAATTTTCAAACCTTGTTTATGGATTATGTTTACCTTTGCCCAAGGGGGGCAGAGTGTTTGTTTGAATGCTTGTGGTACTTATATGTTTAACTTTGATCCTAATTGTTTGTTGTAGTTTTTGTCTTACTACCTTCTGTTGTATGCATGCCTTGTGTTTTGTATGGTCGACCTTTGATATGGTGGTGGCCTGGGATTTAGTTCGCCCACCCAATCGGAGGTGCCACCCTTTGCATGGGTGCTAAGTGGCACGGGAGACTGTAACGTCCCGGTTGTAGGCACTTAGTCCCAGACGCATGCCTTCTGTAGAAATTATATACTCCACCAGATTAATTACCAGCTTCTTATGATACTGTTGAAAAAACTGACCATATTTGGTAAAAATGGAAGATGAAATATTTGAAGACATATGCAAAAGAAAATCGAACTTTGATGACATAAAAGGAAAAAGTCAAACTTTGAAGGCATACTTGAAGATAAAATATCCGACTTTTAAATTTTGCAAACAGAGATAAAATAGATAGAAGGACAAAGTAAAGTTGAAGTGAAACATATGTTCGATAAGATTAAACCTGGTTTCTGGTGGAGGTGTATCTGGCAGAATAGATGCCATGTTTCTGGCGGCATTGACCTATGTTTCTGGTGACGTTGGCCCATGTTTCTGGCGACGTTGACCCTTTTAAAAGAAATATTTCTTCAAGTGTATGTTGTTCTAAGGTTTCTGGATGATTTTTCCTTCCATGGTCATAAATCGGTATGCTCCATTCTCCGCTACTTTCTCCACTTGGTAGGGTCCTTCCCAATTGTAGGCGAACTTCCCTGCTTGCTGATTTCTGGTGTTTTGAAAGACTTTTCTGAGAGCCAGGTCTCCCTCCTACAGGACCCTGACTTTGACATTCTTGTTGTAGCTTCTGGCGAGTGTTTGCCTATAGGAGGCCATCCTTATTTGCTCATCAGTCCTGAGCTCGTCTAGAGTATCCAAGCTGTTTGCCATCTCCACCTGGTTCCTGTCATCTGTTATGCAGTCGTATCTATGGGTGGGCACTCTTACTTCTGATTTCTGAAAGAATGATTGCCTCAGTGCCGAAGACTAAGCTGAAAGGTGTCTGTCCTATAGCCACTTTGGGTGTGATTCTGCAGACCATAGCACCAAGGGGAGTTCTTCTGCCCATCTGACCCCTGCCTCCTCCAGCATTCTTTCCTTGTTGTCTATTATAATTTTGTTGCTAGACTCCGCCTTTCCATTACACTGAGAATTTCTTGGGGTAGACTTGCTTAACGTGATATTTCCACCTAGCGCAGTAGGCGTCTATCCTGTTGCCAATAAATTAGGATCCGTTGTCGCAGATGATTTCTAAAGAAATGTCAAACATGCAGATAATCTTACGTTTTATAAAGGATATAACCTACTTCTCAGTCACCTACGGGAATGCTTCTGCTTCCATCCACTTGGAGAAGTAGTCTCTCATAGCCAACATGAAGACTTTGTTTCCTAGGGTTCTTGGTAAATTGCCGACAATATCCATCCCCCACTTCATGAAGGGCCAAGGAGAAATCACTGGATGCAATGGCTCTGCAGGCTGATGGTTAACTGGTGCGTGCTTCTGGGAGGCGTCGCATTTCTTGACGTGCTCCATGGCATCCTTGCGCATTGTTAGCCAGTACTAGTCCTGGCGGAGGGCCTTGTTGGATAGGCTTCTGCCCCTTGCACGATTTCCACATTCACCATTGCGGAGGTCATACATAACAGCCTTTGCCCCCTCCTGACCTCAGGCACCTTAAGTATGGCCCAACAGTCAATCTTCGGAACAAGATTCCATCTATGAGGGTGTAATTAGATGGCTTCATTTTAAAGCTCCTGATTTCCTTTTTGTTTGCTGGCAGGATGTCATCCTGTAGCCATTCTTGGTAGGGCTTTCTCCAGTCTGAGGTCTCCCCCTGACCTGTTGTGCTACTGCACACTCCTGCTTCCCACAGCCACTGTAGCCATTGGTTTGATTTGGCTTAGTTTTTTTCCTTCTCCAGATGTCTTGTGCTCCTGCTTATCCTTCTAGACCGCTGGCTCCGGGACGTGGACAATGGGTATGGTGGAGACCGCTCCAGGCTTGAATGTGGCCTCCAAGGTGACTAGGGCGTCTGCCTCTGCATTCTGGTCCCTCGGGATTTGGCTGACTGAAAAGGCTATAAATCTGAGGGATAAATCTTCTGCCACTTCAAGGTAAGCCAACATTTTGGAGTCCTTTGCGGCGTATGAACCGTTCAAGTGATTGACCATCAACTGGGAATCGCTGTGTACTTCCAGGCGCTTGATTTTAAGATCTAGGGCCAGCTGGAGGCCTAAGATCAGGGCTTCATATTCAGCTTCATTGTTTGTTGTCCGGAACTCGCACCGCACCGCTTGGACTATGAGATCCCCCTGAGGTGACTTGAGAACTAGTCCTGCTCCAGATCCTCTCATGTTGGAGGCGCCGTCCGCGTTCAGCTTCCATACTTGCTCGCCCTTGTCCTCTTCCAGGATGAGGGTATCTTTCTCTGCCTGGGACTGCAGTGTTGGGCTGAAGTCGGATACAAAGTCTGCTAGCGCCTGGGACTTTATCGTCATTATGGGGATGAACTTCAGGTCGAAGCCACTTAGTTGCATGGACCACTTAACCATTCTTCCTGACAACTCAGGTTTTCTCATAATAGTTTTTAGAGGATAGTTTGTTATTACAGAAATAGCATGAAATTCAAAATAGGGTCGTAGTTTATTGGATGCTATAACAGGTGCTAATAAAGGTTTTTGAAGAGATGTGTACCTGGTCTATCCAGGAAGCAGAGACTTACTAACATAGTATACCGGGTGTTGCGCTCCTTCATGCTCTCGCACCAACACTGCGCTGACTGCTACTTCGGTCATTGACAGATATAGGAAGAGCGGTTCTCCAGGCTCCGGCTTTGACAAGAGTGGTGGGATACTAAGGTAATGCTTCAGCTCTCTGAACGCCTTCTCGTGCTCCTCTGTCCACTCAAACCTTTGGGCCTTCTTCAGAATATCATAGAACAGCCTGCATCTATCTGAGGACCTGGATATGAATCTGTTTAGAGCAGCAATTCATCCAGTCATTCGTTGCACGTCTTTTGGTTTCTTTGGGGACTCCTGCTGAAGGATGGCTTTCATCTGCTCTGTGCTGGCTTCAATTCCCCCCAGGAACTTGCCACACGATACTCCAAACGTGCACTTCGAGGGATTTATTTTCATTTTATACTCCCTCAGAGTGTTGAAAGTGTCCTCCAAGTGTGTCGTGTGTTGTAAGGCTTGCTTTGACTTAACCACCATGTCGTCGATGTATACCTCCATCGTGTCGCCAATTTGCCTCTTGAACATCATGTTGAAGAGCCTCTGGTAAGTGGAACCTGCATCCTTTAAACCAAAAGGCATAACATTGTAACAATAGATACCTCTCTTTGACCTGAATGATGTTTTCTCCTGATCTGCAGGATGCATCTTGATTTGGTTGTACCCACTCCATTCGTCCAGGAAAGTTAGTATCTCATGGCCTGCTGTAGCATCTACTATGGCGTCTATATGCAGCAGGGGGAACAGATCTTTTGGGCACGCTTTGTTCACGTCGGTGAAATCAACGCACACCCTCCACTTGTCGTTCTACTTTGGGACTACCACCACGTTAGACAGCCATTCTGGGAACTTTACTTCCCTGATTTTTCCAACAGCCAGCAGGTTGTCCACCTCCTGGTTTATGACTTGATTTCTTTCTGGGGTGAACTTTCTCCTTTTCTGCTGAATCGGCTTGTAGCTGGGATCCACGCTGAGCCTGTGGGTTATAACGCTGGGGTCTATACTTACCATATCATCATGAGACCAAGCAAAACAATCCATGTTAGTGTTTAATAATTCAATGAGGTTTTGGCAGATACTACCTGTACACTCTGATCCGATTAACACTTTTCGCTCCGGGTGTAGCTTATCTAAGTTGACTTCATCTACCTCCGCCTGAGGTGGTTCGATGTACTCCTCTTGAATATGTTGGCTCTATAATTGCTATGCTGGAGGGCTTGCCGTCTTCTTGAGAGCTATCTTGTAGCAGTCTTTCGCCTCTTCCTGATCTCCTCTGATTTTCTGCACTCCCCAGGGTGTAGGGAACTTCAGGCACAGGTGGTAGGTTTAGGTGATCACCTTCATTTCATGGATCCAAGGCCTCCCCAGGATTACGTTGTAGGTGGAGGGTCCATCAATGACCTGATACCGCACTTGCTTCTTTACTCCTCCTGCATAGTTGGGAATGGTGACCCAAGGAATACTTGGTTTCCCCGCTAAAGCCTATCATGAGGACCGCCTTCTTGCTTAAGTCCTTCTCACTAAACCCCATGTTTTGGAGGGTCTCCAACATGATGAGATTAGCTGAGCTCCCGGTGTCCACCAATACTTTCTTCACGGTGCAATTCCCTATGGAGAGCGTGATTATCAGGGCATCATGGTGGGATTGTGGAGTAGATTCTGCGTCAGTTTCGTCAAAGGTGACGGCTGTGAGATCTTTGCAACTGACTCTGCAGGAGTGCTCTGGTATGTCTCCTCTAGCCTGAGAAGCGTGCCTTTTGGCTGTTGAGTAAGTCAGCCCGTATAATTCCGATCCCCCTGTGATCACATTGACAATTCTAGTGCATATAGGAGGTGGAGAAGGCAACACTTGATCTGCTGCATTTACTCTGCTGGAGTTTCTGGAAATGAGGTGATCTAGGTTCCCCTTATTATACTGGAACTTAACCTCCCTCCTGAGCAAAACACACTCATCGGTGTTATGCCCGATGTCATCGTGGAATTCGCACCTTTTGCTGGCATCCCTACGGTCATGGTGTACTCTTGTCTTCTGGGCCATCTGACTCTGCGTCCCAACTCCCTCAGGGCTTTGAGCACACCTGCAAGGTTGGTGGAGAACCCATACTCACTCACTTTAGGTCGCAATTCTGGATGGTCTTTCCAGTCT
The DNA here is from genome assembly GCA_958450325.1 of Agrostemma githago. NCBI lineage: Eukaryota > Viridiplantae > Streptophyta > Magnoliopsida > Caryophyllales > Caryophyllaceae > Agrostemma > Agrostemma githago. Next base: position 51,249,963 of record OY288253.1, on the reverse strand, counting down.
TTCTCCTCAGAGACTTTGTTCACGCTTCTGGCGTAGAGTTTCGACCTTTCAACTCTCTTTTCTACTGGCGCCTTTCTGGAGACGTGCTCAGAACCGTGCGTAGCCCTTCTAGGGCCTGAGTCTTCTTTCAACCTGATGGCTGCCATCGCCTTGGTTTGCACGTCCTCAAACGTGGCACATGGGTACTTCGTGAGATCCTTGTAAAGATATGATTACTGGTGGAGCCCTTTGCGGAAGGCTTCTATGGCGGTGGCTACGTCGCATCTGGGGATGGTCACTTTCTCCCTGTTGAATCTATTGAGGAAGTCGCGCGTGGACTCATTAAACTTTTGCACCACCCTATACAGATTGCTGGTCTGCTTCTCCGGCTTTCTGCTGCTGGCGAAATGTTGATTGAAGGCATTGACCAGGTCAGCAAAGGAGGCAATGCTCCGGTTGGGCAGACCGACGAACCAATGGACGGTTGCTCCTGATAGAGTACAACCAAACCCTTTGCAAATGCAGGCCTCCTTCAGAGGCCCCATAGCGGTCACCACCATCATCTTCTGTTTATACTGGTTGATGTGATCTAGAGGGTCTGCGGTGCCATCGTAAAGCGTCATGGCTGGGAGAACGAACCCTTTAGGCACTGCAACACAAGCTAGATCGTCGACGAAAGGCGAATTTGCATAGCTGTCCCTTGCTGCTTTCTCTAGGGGGCGTGGCATTCCAGGAATTCTATTGATCAGGTCCCTCAATTCCTGGTACTGCTGATCCATCACACTACCTGTTCCTGCAAGAGGGTTAGAGATAGGTGGGAAAAAGCTGAAAGGTGTACTCCCTGTCTGAGGTCCTCCGGGGTGTTGACTGCTAGGAGGAGGAGGTAAAGGTGCGGCGACTGTTGCGGACCCAGGCTGCCATCCTGAGGTGTGCTGAAGTGGGACTCTGGGTGGCCAAACTCCTCCTGGATACGGGTTGTTGTTGGGGGTCGCCACGTTGACGGGAGCTCCTGGTCGCCATTCCGACGCCTGCTGGCTGGGGTTGGATGTTGCCCACGCTCCTCCGGGGGACTGGTTGTTGGATAGGGTGATCATCTCTGCTTGAGTTGCAGCTTGCCACTCTGGTGTCTGGTGGATAGGGGTACCTGCAAAAGATAATGGGTTAGTTTACCGACTTTCGATGCTAGAGAGAAAGTTACCTGTGATACGAGGTCTGTCTGGTGCGGGGCCGTGAGACAGGTAACCAAACCCTCGAGGCTCAATGACTTGGCTAGGTGGTGCCAGTCCTAGTTCCAGCCTGGTGACCAGTTTCTGAGGAAGCGTTCTGGTAGTTTGCTTGCTGATGGCGGGTTCCCTGTGGGTGTTGAGCTCTCTTTCAGGTGTCAGGGGCAGCATTTCTGGTGACAATTGGACTGGTGTGACTGGGGGCTTGGATGTCGTCAGGATCTGAGCCCTGATGTCCTTGTTGTCCTTCTGCAGAGTTTCCACCGCCTGGCGCAGAGCGTTAATCCCTTGGAGCACATCCCTCAGGGGGTCTGGTGAGGCTGAGACTTTGGAAGAGTTTTCAAGTAACTCTCCTTGAACCGATGTTTTGGATGAAGCGCCCTCTTTGCTGATCTGGAAGGGATTGGGCGCTTTCGACGTCTTTGGCGCAGGGGGTGGTCTTAAAGTTGCCGGTACGTGCCCTGCCGCTGGGCTGGTTGAGATTTCCTGGGTAAGAGGTGTGAAAATTGGCCCCGTTGATCCTGGGGACGGTGCTCCTCCAGTGGGCTGAGTCGAGGCTTCCAAATTGATGGAAGGACTTTGACCGGATCCAGACAAGATGGTATGCAAGTCGTCTCTCTATAGGATTTGGCAATAAGAAATGATTACTTGGCCCCACGGTGGGCGCCAAATTGTTTTGGGACAAATTTACCGAGGCAACGAATTTGGTTACGGGTTAAAGTGATCATCCTATAACTATGGCTTGGTAAAATTGTATCGAATCTAGTAAACGAAGAACAAAGAAAGAAAGAGAATGACACGCAAAGTTTTGGTGACGCGGAAACCCGATGTGGGAAAAACCGCGGGGGGAGTCGGAATCCCACCAATGTTCTACTATGGACGGGAAAAGAACGAGAAAAGGAAAAGGATACAAGTACGAGCATTAGGACTACAATTGACTATGAGTATTTTGCTATGGAACTTGCTTGATATTGATGTATGTTGAGGATGGGTTCAATGCCTTTCTCCTATCTTCCTCCTTGTTTTATATGTCTGCTGACCCTCAGAGCCGTTTGTGTTTAACCTCCTCCTGGTCTCTCTCTTATTCTGCAGGGATCCTCCCTTGAATATAGGGGGGAGGTTCCTTGACCCTTTCCTACTGTCCTTCAGTTTAAGTCAGGGTGGGCTACTATGCTTCTTTGGGCTATTTGGTTATTTTGCCCTAATTGGGCCCATTACTTTCTTTGCTTTGTATTTCTGATTGGCCCATTGTTGTATGTGATCCCGGGTCTTATTTTGACTTGTTGAATCTCGATTATATTGACTTCTGATTTCCCAGTCTCCGACTTTTGACTTTTGAGTATCGTCTTTCGACCTTCTTATCTTTTGACCCTTTGACTCTCGAATCTTTGACCTTCCACAAGTAGTATGCCACGTCGTATTTTGAGGGCGTGAAATTTATCCCGAACAATCATCATCATATTTCAATTATATTTGTTATCACCATTTATCCTTTATCACAGATTTGTTTCAAGGGTTTTATTTAATTTTGTATCCATGTTTTGTAATTTGATTCCTATTTTATTTTTTATGAATTGCCAATTTTTTATCTACTTGGATAGGATTGCTAAATTCTGTTGTTCTACGCCATTATCACTGTTTCATTTTATTTTATATTTAATTTGATTTTGCATGTATGGGTTTGATTTGCATGTATGTATGTTGAACTTAGTTGTTTACATGTTGTAGTGCTGAATTTCATTCCTAGTATGAGTAATTATATTAGGCTTCATTGATCACAACATCATGTAGTATGAGACCACTTGATGAGATGACAACAATTGTGGGATTTAAGTTATGAAGTCACCTCATACTAGTATTTTGAGTCTTGAGACAACACAAATATTAGGAAAATTGATATTAAACATTGTGAAATTTATCTAAATTTGAACATATACTATCTTTGCGACCTCATAATGATTATGTCTACATTTGTTTCCATCTTTAGTTTGTGTGATCTTTCTATGTCAACTGTCAACTTAATTAAGTAGCCAACGTAAGAAAGAGTGATGTTACTGGTGGATGATATTGTGTGATAGGTGGGAGAATGTATATAATAAATACTTCATAAATGCAATTATGCAGATAGTTGGCTGATGCACTACGACTTTGAATTGTGTAGCATATGGATCAGTTGCATGTGTTGCCAGTCAACTGAAACTCTCTAAAACGGCCAATTTTGGAGGCTGCGCTGCAGATGATATTATTCTCATGATAATTGAAAGATGGATGTCAATTGTGTGAGAGTGGTATTATTAGAGCTTGTACAAGAAAGATTAACTAAATCATCGAAAAATCATTGTTGTTATAACTCAACCAGATCTATTGGGACCATATTTTATCAATTTGTAATTTTTGGTCAAAAATTGGTACATGTAATGCAATTGTCAGCCTTACGAATGTTGATTTAATGTTTTAATGTAATTATTGGATTTTTGGATTGGCGTACAATTATAACAAAAATCTGTATTTTAAAAAAAAATATGTAACACAAACAGGACGGTTATCGTAAGCGTCTTATTTAGTGGATGATATCTTGTTTTTTTTCAAAAGAATTAACAGGACGGTTCGTACGCTAACCATCCTATTTGTATCAGTGAAAAAATAGGATGGTTTGGGGCAGAACCGTGCTGTTTACTAGAGTTTTAATAACGCGCTTCAAAGGAACTGTGCTGTTAATAACACCCTATATAGGACGATTCGGCCTTCAACCGTCCTACTTTGATTTAATTTTATATCACGCTTTGGCATTCTGGGAAGCGCGCTATTCGATTTAATTGGACATCACCTAAAGGACGGATCCTTATCCAATATAGGATGGTTAAAAACCATCATATTTAATCTTAATTGTAGTAGTGTCAGTGACCTTGAAGTGACATTCTCACAACGTTTTAAGGCCCGTGAAAGATTAAAAAAAACAAGCATCGTAGTCAGTGTCATACACACTAAAGTCATCATTCATGAAGACTTCCATGATAGATCGATAAAGTCCAAAAAAATGGACATCATACAACGTTGAAACGTGGCTGGGGAATTACAAAGATCAAATGGCATCCTTTGGTACACAAAGGTGTCGTAGGGACAGGTGAATGTGGTCTTTTCTTGGTCATCGGGGTGAATGATGATTTGAAAGAATCCTGAATAGGCATCTAGGTACCAAAACTAATTGTGACACGCGAGACGCTCTAGCATCTGGTCAATAATTGGCAAAGGGAAGTGGTCTTTCTTCGTAGCCGTGTTCAGCTTACGATAGTCAAGACACATCCATCACCCAGTCACTAATCAAGTAGAAATAAGTTCATTTCTGTGGTCCTCCTTTTTTAGGGATCACCTGGACTGGGCTAACACATTTAGAGTTGGAAATGGGATAGACAATGCCAGCATCGAGGAGTTTCATAACCTCCTTCCTAACCACATCCTGCATATTCGGGTTCGACCTGCATTGTCCCTGAATAAACGGTTTGTGGAAACCCTCTAGATGAATACGGTTCATACAAAATTTGGGACTAATGCCCCCTAAGTCATCAATGTTGTACCCAATAGCCTTATTACGTTGTCGTTAGATGACCAGAAATTCCGACAGTTGGCTATCAGAGAGTACAGTTGACAATTATGGGGTTTAGTCCCTTATCGTCAATAAACGCATATTTCAAATTAGAGGGGAGGGGTTTCAATTCAGGCTTACGTACCTCGACTTCCTTTTGAGGGATGCCGAGGCTATAGACCTTCTCCATAGACCTCTCCTTCCCGCTCAAAAAATGCTGCAGCTCGTCCACTTTCGCGCTCCATGATCCTTTCCCAACATCAACATCGTCGGCTAGCAAAAGCTTCTCCAAAGGGTCCCTGCCAAGACAATCATCAATAAAGTTTTCAATTTCTAAATCAATGACATCGATACTATAGTAAGACTCCTCTATCATGAGCTTTTTAAGGGCCAGACCGAGACTAAAAGTCACGGTATCATCCCCAACTATAGTGTACACTACAAAAATCAAGCCAGAATTGCGTTGGACAAATCCGACGCAAATGGTCGAAATCCGACGCAAATTATAGATTGCGTCGGACTAGCCGACGCAACATGCCGCCATTATAATCAGACGCAAAAAATTTCATTTGCGTCGGCTAATCTGAGGCATGTTTTTTGCGTTGACTTTGCGTCGGCTAATCCGATGCGAGGCTTCGGGGGTCAACGCCCCAGTTAATGAGACTTTCGTCGGATCAGCCGACGCAAACTAGGACTTCCCGTCGGCCTTGCGTCAGATTAGCCGACGCAAAGTCAAACCTCTCATCGGCCTTGCGTCGGCTAATCCGACGCAGAAGCCCTCAGTCAATGAGCTTTGCGTCGGATTAGCCGACGCAAAGTCGATAGGAGGTTTGACTTTGCGTCGGCTAATCCGACGCAAGGTTGGTTATAAAATAACGTCGGTTCTTTGTTTTCATCTCCCCATATGCGCGAAATTAAACAACATACAATTACACCCCACTCCTAGAACAAACCACAACAGCAGCACATCCCCCACAAAATTCACCCAATAACTCCAATTAAAGCTCCCGTACATATCTTCTTCACAAAACTCCACAAAACGAAACAAATGTAAACCAGTGTACTGTTATAGAAAATGAAAATATATTACAAAGAAAACCAGTGCTAGGTTCACAATTCTATCTAGGAGTTGGTAAAATATATATACACAACCAAAGTCTAAACAAGTGACATAGAAGATAGATGAACTACCTACGCAAGAGGCTCAATCTGCTCCGACCCATAGTGATGATCATCGTCGTTGTTGTCATTCCGTCTACTAGTATGTGGTCCTCTGCCGCAGGTATCATTCTCCACGCACTCGTTAACCTGTCCTGCTCCTCCAACCTCTTCTCTAATGTCTGTAGGCGCTCTTCTTGTCTCTTGAATTTCTCCTCCATGCACTCGTTAACTGTGCATTTCTGGGAGGCGCCGGTGGGAAAGTAGGTGTACGCAGATGGTTCTTTACCACGGTTCAAGCATGTACGAAAGAGATCTTTCGCCGCGTTATCTATCCCCCATAACCTCTTCTTCTGGTTGTAGCCACCCGTGACATCGTGGAAGATCTTTAAGTTGTTGGGCGCCTGATCAGAAGCTCGTGCCTCCTCCACCGCTTTCTCATAGTTCTCCTGAAACAGCAACATGAAACAACGTTATAACTTTTAGAACTACACACACCATCACATCATAATTTTTGGGGCTAGTATTTTCTTGAAAAACATTACTACTACTCACAACGATCTGCTGTCCTCGGGGGTCAATCCAATTGCCATCCTTCCCCTTCTTCGTCTTCTCCAAGAGCTGCACCGAAGATGCACTTGGGCCCTTCATTGAACAGTGTTAAAACTTTCAGCATTTATTTACCAATAGTATATATTGAATTATACTCAAATTGATTACTTGTGTTATAAGGACTTACCATTTGCGCGAAAGCTGTCGCTGCGCTCCTACTCCCATGGCAGCTGGTGGGTTTGGCCACCCCGTCCACTTGCCCACCCCTCCTGTTCGACAACTGAACCGCCGACTTCTTCTTGAAGTTTAGGTCCTCAGGTTTCCTCTTCAGTTCCTCCCACTTCTCCTGCGAAATCCACTTCGCCTTCTACACCCTCAGAACAGCCCTCTGAAATATGTCGGTTATTTTCTTCTTTAACCGACTCTCATAGTCGGATCTGAGGTCGTACCCCAAGTCTATACGCACTCCCTTCGGTTTGTCAAAAATATGATTCGTTAATTACAATTTAATGTATAAGTCGTGCAACGAAAACCTCAGAATGACAGACGAGGCAATTACCGCGAAGTGCATATACATGTCGTCCCGAGCTTTCTGGGGCACCTCCGTCCAGCTACAGTAGGCGCCAGGGGTAGACGCGTACGTCATGATTACTGAATCCCGTATATAATCAGAGTACGTCTTATCCTCCCACCTACACAAGTAATTTAGGATAATGTGAAGCAGATAAATGAGTGAAAATATAAAAAACAACAGATTATAACTAAACTCACCAAGTAGCGGTCCTCAAATTCCATCGTGAAAGGTAGCGCTTCGAAGGCGTCGCCACATAGACCATCGCCCTGATTTCCTGCACAGCGTCCACTTCTTCGACTACAGGCACGTACTCTTCCATAGCGGTGGCGTCACCATGGCTACTGCTACCCGTCACCATCTCACTGGCACCTGCCATAATCACGTCTACAAAAGATGTTTGCGCAAAGTTAAATGTAGAGTCAGTTAGTTGAGGGAAATCCATGAATTTCATTGATTAACAAAATAGTCTCCAACTACAAATAAAAAATTTACAACTTATACTGAATAAAATACAAAGAACTACAGAATTGCTAATTATCGTCACTATCACTGTCCGCATCGGTGTGCGCTTCAATGAACCCCTCTTCCCCGTCTTCATCGTCATCGTCCCAGTCACTATTCACCTCATCACCGTCATCATCATCGACGACCAACTCTTCCTCATCACCCTCTCTCTCAGAAACAATCCAATCAGCAAATTCGTCAGCCTCCCCTTCAGCACCAGCAACTTCAACTACATATTCTTCCTCATTGACGTCATTGTCTTCGATCAAAATAAACGATATTGGCTGATTAGTACCAACTACATTCTCTTTCTATACGTCATCGTCGACGATGGAATTATCTACTTTTGATCTTGCCTTGATCTTAAAAACCGCAGACCAATTCGTACTCTTTCTTTCCTTCGAGTAAGGGGCGTAACAAACTTGAGCGACTTGATATGCCAACACAAAAGGGTTGTGCCCTCGCATTTTTCTCGTCAAGTCGACATCCACAAATTTGTACAACCCATGAACACTGACTCCGTGCGAGGAGTTGTCGATCCAATCACATTTGAACAGTACGGCCTTGCAGCTTTCGTTGTTGTCGTAGTAGTCATGCTCGATCACTTCGACTAGGGTTCCATAATAATCTAACCCCTCGGTAGACAACACACATACGCCGTTACTTTTGGTCAATTTTGGAACGTCAACAACCTCTTCAAACGCACGGAACTTGTACCCGTTAATTGCATATCGCCTCCAAGTCCGGACTCGTGAAGACGACCCAATGACTAGAGGTCTTACGAGGGGATCCTCCAACGCTTCAGACTTTTGTGGAGGTAAAATATATCAATAAATAATTAAATTTAAATTAAACCAAACACAGACACAATTTGTAAAGTTCATTCAAATAGCATTTTGACATACTTGATTACGTAGGTAGGAGGGGAACAGTGACTCGTATTTGACCCAAACATCGTCAGATGTTTTCACTTCCACGTGTTTTTCAATAATAAAAGCCTCAAATTTCCTGAAATGGTTAGCAGCTGTAGTTAATCAAACATACTTCCAATTATGAGGAGGGTATGCTGTACGTGAGTCACTTACTCCTCGTACGGTCGAATGACAGTGCCACAGTTTCTCAGAACATAGGAGTGTGCCTGCTTGCACTCAATATCAGTCAACCACCTCTCCTTACATTTTCTAGTGCTGCTTCCAACGTCAGTTCGAAATGGTTCCACCTTTCTGTGGTGGTCTTCAGTTTCATGTACACCCACGTCAACGTCTTTGGCTTTTGTGTCAACGTGCTCTTCGAAGTAGAAAGAGTAGAAGTTTGATGTCTCCTCTAACAAATACACGTTGCATATTGAACCCTCGACACGTGCTTTGTTACCAATTTTTTTTAAAAATGGTTTAAGAACCTGCAAATTAAAATGATGGTGGGCAAATGTAACACTTACTTGGTAATCAATACACAAAAAGTTATACTAAGGAGAGTTGAGGATGTAACCTTTCAAATGGGTACATCCACCGGTACTGAACTGGACCGCCAACCCTTGCCACATACGGCAAGTGAAGTGGGAGATGCTCCATTGAGTTGAAGAATGACGGAGGAAATATTTTCTCCAACTTGCAAAGGATCTCAGGAATATTGTTCTCCAGCCAATTCATGGACTCGACTGACACCGTAGTGGAACACAAATCACGGAAGAATTGACTGATCTTCGTTAATGCATTCCACGTGTTCATAGGCACCAGCTGCTTCAATGCCACTGGCATCAAGCGCACCACAAACACGTGACAGTCGTGGCTTTTCATGCCATGCAAAATTAACTTCGACTGGTCCACACACCGAGATAAGTCGGATGCGTAACCATCCGGGAACTTCAAACCAGCCACCCAGTCGCACAAAGCCTTCCTTTCATTTTTGTCCATAACAAACGACGATGATTTGGGTCGCCCAAGACACAGTTCCTTGAAATCGCCTTTGCCTTTTGGTTCGAAGGTTGTCTTGTTCGGTACATCCATTACGGTGTTGATAATCTGCTCAAAGAAATTCTTCTCGATATGCATAACATCCAGGTTGTGTCTACTAAGCAGAGTGTTCCAGTAAGGAAGTTCCCAGAATATGCTCTGCTTCCACCAACCTTCCTTCTTGTTCTTCAACTTTTTCAACTGTTGGTGGGTAGCGTTTACTATTGTAGGGTACTTCTGGACATCTGCCCATTTCTCATCACCTGATAACCGTTTACATGCGATCCTACTTTCATTGGGTTGTTTCTTCAGGAAACTCTTACAGTTATGCCTAAATGGATGGTCGGAAGGTAGAAAATGTCTGTGACAGTCAAACCAAGACACCTTTCTGCTATTTTTAAGCCAAAATAATCTTTGGTCCTTCGATTGACAGTAAGGACAAGCACGGTAACCCGTTGTACTCCAACCAGACAACATCCCGTAAGATGGGAAGTCGTTGATGGTCCACATCAGTGCTGCCCTTAGATTGAAACTACTCCTCCTCGACACATCGTACGTGTAAACCCCATTTTCTCAAAAACTTTTTAACTCCTCAACTAGAGGTTGGAGGTACACGTCCATATTGGCTTTCGGGTTCCTAGGGCCAAGAACAATAAGGGACAAGAGCATAAACTGTCTCTTATTGCATAACCACGGAGGTAGGTTGTACGGTGTCAAAATCATCGGCCAACATGAGTACGACCTGCCGAACTGCCCGTACGGTGAGAAACTGTCTGTGCACAAACCCAAACGTACGTTGCACGAATCTTTTGAGAACTCCGGATGTTTGACATCAAATGTCTTCTAAGCTTCATCGTCGCTAGGGTGTGTCATCATACCACTAACCCTTATTTGTGAGTTACTGTGGTGCCAACTCTTCTCGGCCGCAATTTTCTTTGTTGCATACAGTCGTTGCAGCCTCGGACCTACTGGGAAGTAAGTCATAAACTTAGTTGATACTTTCTTCCCCCGAGTATTTGCAGTAGGACTCTTGTACCTCTCCGAACCACATTTCCTACACGCGTCGAGGTCCGAATCTCCCTTCCAGAACAACATGCATCCGTTAGGACACGAGTCTATCTTTCATGGGGGAGTTAGAGGCCCTTCAACACATCTTTAACCTCGTAGAAATTATTTGACATGACATTCTCCTTTTTCGTAGAAATTCACTAATCAGTTGGATCCAACCATCTAAATGTCTTAAGGCCATGTTGCTCTCGCACTTCAAAGTCAGCATCCTTGAAGCGACTTGCAATAGACTCATATCGCACCCACCATAAACTAGGAGCTCAGCATTTTTTAGCATTTCGAAAAAAGAAAGGACTTGTGGGATGGGTTCGTGCTGCACATCTTCGTCGCTTATGTTGTCTAGGTTACGCTCCTCCTCAATTATGTCCTCAACCGTCGTATGCAGTGCGTCCTCCAAGAAGTCCCGGCACGGATTTTCGCGAACAGGTTCTTGCAGGCGACTGGTGATATTTTCATTTTCACCATGATACGTCCACACGTAGTAGTTCTCAACAAAACCGTGCATGTATAGATGTTGTCTGACATGGACTTCATGTTTTAAGGCAGGGTTTTGACATTTTCTACATAGGCACCTAAGCTGCTCGCTGGTGTAGTGGGGGTTATTATCTAAGGAAAACTTAATGAACTCCTCGACACCGTCTCTAAATTCTATTTTCGGCCACTTATTGTCGGCAAGTCTCTCGTACATCCACCTCCGTTCTACTCTCTTCATTCTATATGGATTGAACTATGAATGATCAGGATATGTACACATGAAAAAATAGTGTGGGGGAAGAAGTCAACAACATCGAATTTGAAGTAGGCAACAACAACAACAGGGGAAATGCACATTGAAGAAAAGTTCGCAAATTTTACCATCACTTTGAACTCTCACAACCATCAATTTGGAAACGATTCATCACTGGGGACCTTATCACTCCAACCTAAACCCATTCTTGTACGTTTCATGTCACTGATAAACACGAAATTGTGTTATGTCGATAAGAGAAAAATTCGGCAGCAATTCGCCTCAGTTCTCCAAAAGCACAATGTGGAATATATGAAAACTTCACATACGCAATCGAAGAACATTGAGGGAATTATTACCAAATTTTCCTCTTACCAACACAACACAATTCCATGTTTACCACCTAAGCGACATGAAAAGTACAAGAATAGTCCCAAAACGGGGACTGTCCAAGAATTACTCCTAATGAGTAACTCTTGAACGGGTACTAGGTGGGTCTGAGTAGATATCAAACAATCCTCATGCACAACACATAACGAAAACAAGTAACAACAACAATCATATCTCAAAGCACTCATCAAAAACATTAATACTTACTGTTATTACCACCACTAACTACTGAAATTTAAAAAACAACAACGAATTTTCTTTTTTTTTAGTATTGTTTATGTAGTAGTAGTAGAATATTAGTAGTAGTAGTAGATTATTATTATTATTATTAGTAGTAGTAGTAGTAGTAGTAGAAGTAGATAATTATTATTATTGGTAGTAGTAGTTGAAGAAGATTAGTAGTAGTAGTAGTAGAAGTAGATTATTATTATTATAAGAGTAGTAGTAGGTTAGTGGTAATAGTAGAAGTAGATTATTATTATTAGTAGTAGAACTAGATTATTATTATTAGTAGTAGTAGGTTAGTAGTAGTAGTAGTAGAACTTGATTATTATTATTATTATTATTATTATTATTATTATTAGTAGTAGTAGTAGTAGTAGTAGTAGTAGTAGAAAATTAGTACTAGTTGTAGAAAATTAGTAGTAGCAGTAGCAGTAGCAGTAGTAGAAGTAGAAAATTAGTAGTAGTAGTAGTAGTAGTAGTAGTAGATTAGTAGTAATAGTAGAAGTAGATTATTATTAGTAGGAGTAGGTTAGTAGTAGTAGCAATAGTAGTAGAAGTAGATTATTATTAGTAGTAGTAGTAGAATATTAGTAGTAGTAGTAGTAGTAGATTATTATTAGTAGTAGTAGGAGAAGTAGAAAAGTAGTAGTAGTAGTAGTAGTAGTAGTAGTAGTAGTAGTAGTAGTAGTAGTAGTAGTAGAAGATTAGTAGTAGTAGTAGTAGTAGTAGTAGTAGTAGTATAAGTAGTAGTAGTAGATTATTATTATTATTATTAGTAGTAGTAGTAGTAGCAGCAGCAGAACTAGATTAGTATTAGTAGTATTAGTAGGTTAGTAGTAGTAGTAGCAGCAGAACTAGATTATTATTATTATTAATAGTAGTAGTAGTAGTAGTAGTAGAATAGTAGTAGTAGCAACAGCAGTAGGAGTTTAGTAGTACTAGTAGAAGTAGAAAAGTAGTAGTAGTAGTAGTAGTAGTAGTAGTAGTAGTAGTACTATTAGATTAGTAGTAATATTAGAAGTAGAAAATTATTAGTAGTAGTAGTAGATTAGTAGTTGTATTAGAAGTAGAAAATTATTAGTAGTAGTAGTAGTAGATTAGTAGTTGTGTAGTAGAAGTAGAAGATTAGTAGTAATTGTAGATAGTAGATTAGTAGTAAATTAGTAGTATTAGATTAGTAGGAGAACAGTAGTAGTAGTGTTAGTAGATTTAGTAGAAGAATAGTATTAGTAGTGTTAGTAGATTTGTTGTAGTAGATTAGTAGTAGTATAAGTAGTAGATTAGTAGTATTAGTAGTAGGTTACTAGTATTAGTATTAGTAGTAGATTAGTAATATTAGTAGTAGTATTAAGTGCAGCAAATTAAAAATTACTCCCTTCAAAGTTGCTCTTATTAAAATTTACTCCTTTTTAAAAAAAATTATTATTTAACCGCCAAAAAGATTCAAAAGTTCAAAATTTACTTGCAATTGTAAATTCCGGCAAGACACTCCGGCGAAATTGAATTGACCGTTTTCTTGCCTTTTAATACCCAAACTACTCCTCTCCCTTAAATTCTAATGGAAATCCCATATAATCTTCAATCCATATAATCTTCAATCTCATCCCAAACCAACTAAAATCGATCCTTCCAAATCTCATCCCACATGCCACATCAATTATATAATCTTCAGAGTCTTGTCAGTTCTTCCAAATTAAGCTTGTTTTAGTAATTCTTCAGGTAAATTCGTAATTGTCATTTTTTTTTGTAATAGAAAATACTAATTGGGTTGGTTTTTAGGGTTTATTCATTTACAAATTAGTGATTTAGGGATAGTTGTTTTCTAGGCTTGTGATAAACATATTGACACATTGTGCTTCGATTCCAGTATGCACACAATTTTTTTTAATATTTTTTGGAAAAAATCGACATTGTTGGTGATGTTTGTTGTAGGGAAGATGTCTACGGAATCAAGTTCTAGCATTGTTGATGAAGTCTGCAACAAATGTTTTTGTGGTCGTTTTGTTGTGATACTAACTTCGTGGACAACGGAAAATCCCGGAAGACGGTTTGAGAAATGTAAATTTTCAAATATAAGTACAGGTGCAGTTGGTTGTCGATGGTTCCGTTGGCACGATCGCAGTCAAACCGAGTGGCAAAGAAACGTTATCAACAAGCTGAAGATGCGTAAGCGAACAGCCGACACTGAAATTCACAGTTTGAATCGTGAAGTTGAACGCCTGAAGGATGCTAGAATGAAGATGCAATTTGAATTGGAGAGCTTAATGAATGCGGTAAAAAGGATGGAATGTCGTGATAATCTTAGATCTCGTACATCTTTCTCCAAAGTGATTCAAATGGCGATATGTGCTATTGTTTGCTTCTACGTGGTGGCTAATTATACGACGATGTAGTAGTCTTTTAGTTTCGTTAACGTCATGTAATGCACTACTAAGAACAATTTAGTATTTAGGGACTTCATGTACGAACTTGTTTATTAATGAAGTGTGTTCACGTGTGGACGAAATGTACGTCATATGCATTAGTAGTAGTAGTAGTACATCAGTATCATATGCCCGTCAATGTATTTTGCATGACAGTGGCGATAGTATTAGCGTTATAGTAGAATTAGGAGTGGCATTACAATTTACATTAAGAAAAAAAGAAGTCACACCATCAGTGGTGTTTAATCAATACAGTAGCCCTTCAATATAAACATTAAAAAAGAAGTCGTGCTACGTAGTAGCGTTACAGCAGTAGCATTACAACAGTAGTATATGCCCAGCAGTAGCATCACACCAGCAGTGGTGTTTAACCAAAATATGCAAAATAGGAGCCAAAATGCAACATATTAAAGTACTAGCAGTATCATCACACCAGCAGTGGTGTTTAACCAAAATCCACAAGTTAAAGTACTAGTATTCGTACAAGATTCAATAAACCATAAATGAAATGCAGGTTCATTGAGGATTGTTGACTGATGCTTGTGTGATGGTTTCGATCCCAGCAGATGTGCTTGCTTCAGTATTCCCGACCTTATGCGCTTCTTTCCATCTTTTCTTCTGAGCATCGCTTTTCTTTGCCTTCTCCCTGACCTCTTGCGTCCACGCACTTGTTCCCAAAGGCCTTCCACCCGGAGCTCTAATCTGATTTGAAGTGGCTTTGGGGTTCTTGCAAGTCCTCTTGGAGTGTCCAAGCACTCCACAATTGATACATTTATTAACCCTCTTCCCCATCTCACCTGTTGTTCCTCTAGTTCACCAATCTCCTTTCTTCTCTTCCTTGATTTGGGCCTACCATGCATGGTCCTCATCTTTGGAGGGATTGGTTCTGGTAGACCAGTTCTCTCCCACTGGTTAACCCCTGGCATTGGAGCAATTGCAGGCTCGTATGCCATCATATACCTGGCCTCATCTTTGGAGGGATGTGGGTTTTGTTTTAGTAAATGAGATGTCAGGGTCTAATGGGAAAGTGGTGTTTTTGTTGAGTCTAGGACTCCTTCTTAAAGATAAGGGATCCTCTTCAATGTTGCTTGTTTGATTAGGTTTAGGGTCTTTGGAAGTTAGTGGTGCTTTGATGAGAGGAAAGTTTTGTTTTTTCCCCCAACATCTCCTCCTTTACTCTCTCCTGACATCTTTGTAGTGACAGAAGATTCCCTCCCACTCACGTTCTGTATGTAAATACTTAAGGTCCCCATTGCACTAATTGTTTTTAAAAATTTGGGAATAGCAGCGTCAACTCCCAACAACTCTCTCCCATTACTAACAGTTTTCCCATCTGTACTATACCATATTAGAATAGATGATGACCCACTAATTTTCTCACATAAAATCCTCAAAAAACGAGAATTTAAGTTATAGTTCCATACCCCATGGTCAATATGAAGCTTTCCTCCAACATAGTCAAGGGTCTTTGTATTCATCCATTCGAAACTTCCACCATGGAAGACATGAAGATTGACCGTAAATGTCTTCTTCGATGTGGTGGCCATTTCTGCAATCAAAAATTGCAACAAAAAACATAAAATACGACTAATTAGCATTCAAAGTGGACATATAATCAAAAAATCGTATATGATCGAAAGCCCTAAATTCGAATTTCAAAAAAAAAAGATGATTGTACAAAAATGACACAAACTTACTCACCTATTTGATGAATGGAAGCAATGGATTGATCGAGTGGAAGCAATGGATTGATTGAATGGAAGCAATGGATTGATTGTCGATTGAATTTCTAGGGTTTATGTTTCTAGGTATATTTGGGTTTTTTTTTAGTTTAGAAATTGGAATGAAGAGACTGAAGGGAGAATGAGGTTTAGTGAGGTGGTGGTCGGTGAGGGGCAGTTCGGTCAAATTAGTAATGAATTGGCCGGAATTTACAATTGCAAGTAAATTTTGAACTTTTGTTTTTTTTGGCTGTTAAATAATAATTTTTTTTTAAAAGGGAGTAAATTTAATTAAGAGCAACTTTGAAGGGAGTAATTTTTAATTTGCTCTAGTATTAATACTTCATACTACTACTAATACTACTAGCATTACTAATGTACTACTACTAACACTAATATGACTACTACTAACACTAATATTACAACTACTACATACTAATCTACTAATTCATTAAACTACTGATAAGTGTAGTTTGTAGTGCCTATTTCGTAGTGTTTTGGTCCTATTTTCCTTGTGGAATCGCTCCTTGGGAGCGATTTATGGGCTACTTATGCTTCCTCTAGTTCGTTTCAGGTTCCCGAGACCATTCATGAAGAGTTGGAGCGATTTCGACTAAATACATACACTTTTCGGAGCCAACGAAGTGAAGGAACGATCATTCGATGCCTTGGATTCGACCCCGAGACCTTGGGACCCAATCCCGAGCCTCCGAGACCCGATCCCGAGTCCCGAGAATCGATGAGAAGTCCATGTGAAGCAAGAAGGGACCAAAAGGATCATATTGGAGGCCTTCAAGACTCATCCCCGACGGGTATGACCTCAACCCGTCCGGGATGAAGTGCACAAAAGAGGAGCTGCTGTTTTGGGTCCATCCCGACCGGGACCACCTCATCCCGACCGGGACCACCTCATCCCGACCGGGACCAACTCATCCCGGACGGGATGGCCCAGTTACAGCCCGTGAAGCTTTGTTTCATCTCCTTTTCACTTGGAACCCTATATATACCCTTCCTCTGGTAATATAAGCTTATGTTCTTCACTTCCCACTAAACCATAGACTATTTTAGGTTAGATTAGAGTAGATTAGTCGGTAATTAGTAGTTAATCTTAGTTTAGTACTTGTATTAAGGGAATTCTTCAAGATCCATCCAAGATTGACAACGACCTTGGTGGTTTGTTTTGGGTTTTCTTCATTAATGCAAGTTTCAATCTTTCCTCTTCACTAGTTTGGTACAATCTTCTCTTCCTTTGTACTCTTAATCTTGTTTATTTATCCAAGTTTCAATCTTTGTTCATCTTATTGTTCTTAGTTCATAGTTATCACTAGTTTGTTTATGTTTGTTTTGATGTTTGTGTTGATTCCTCTTGTTCTTGTTAGTTGTAGTTTGATTATGTTAGAGTAGTACTCTTGCTAGGGTTAGTAGGGTGATTAGGGTGTTAATTGGATGATTAAGGGTTTTTTGGAGATGTTGGTGGAAGATTTTGGTTTCCTCTTGGTTTGATGCATATCACATGTTTGTGGAAATGCTTGAATGACTAGTATGCATATGCTTGTTTTTCTTGACTTTCTCTTTTGGGTGATAGTTTGTTTGTGGGTTCGGTTCCCTCACTAAGTTGCGAGAGCCCGGTGAGGACGACCCCTAGGTCGGTCTAAGTTGCGAGAGCCCGGATGCGACCTAGGCCCCGGTATCACGCTAGTAACCCCGTTTGTCGTTTGTGTCGCCAAGGTGGGTTTTAGGTGGAACCTCTAGGTGAGTCTAAGTTGCGAGAGCCCGGACTAGACCTAGATTACCCTACCACCTCCTTCACTCTAGTTCTTTCTTGACCATTCCGTTACCCCTTTGACCCCGATCTAATCCTAGCCCGTTTCCTTTGTTAGTTTTCTCGCTTTAGACCTAGCTTAGTCCTAGTCTCCCCCTCCTTAGATTAGCTCGTCTTGAACCTAGTCCTAGACCGTAGCATACCTTAGTCTGACCTCCCGTCCCTGTGGATTCGACTCGACTTGCCCTAGCTACCCTAGTTAGGTTAGTTGGTTTTTATTTGGTGGCGGGATCCACGACAAATCCCTCCCATCAATTTGGCGCCGTTGCCGGGGACGGTGCTAGTTTAGACTTTGTTTTCCTAGTTACTTGACTTTGTCTTTCTGTTTGTGTTTTTCTTTTTTCTTTTTGTTACCTTGCTTCTTGTCTGTGTGTGGTTTATTTCTCTCTTGTCTAGTGCCAAAAAAACACTAGACTTCTCACGTTTGTTCCTAGTCTACAGTTTGTGCTTAGAGGTGGTGACTATCTTCTTCTTGCAACTTAGAGCCGCTTAAACGGACGGTTGCTAGGGTGAGAGGTTTCCAACTGGGTATGGACTACGATATTCGAGCAAGCATGGGGTTTGATCTAAACTCCCCATACATGGAAGCCGATATGAGCTACTCCTCTTCTTCTATGAACCAAAACTATGACATGATGACTCCTAATCACTATCAAGCTTCTTGGGGTAATCAAGACGGGTATGATCTTCAAGGTTACGGAAACGGCTACCAACAAGTGAACGATTACCAATCCTACGATCATGGTGACTATTACTCGAGTTATCAATGTGAACCCACCATGTTCAATCGAAATTCACCTTATGGAAGCCAATACCCCCAAAACCCACCATATTACCCTCCACCCCAACCACAATATGAACCCCATGACCCATAATACTACCAATCACCACAACCTCACTACCAACAATATGATGCCCCACCCCTTGGGCATCATCAAGATTATCAAGGAACTTTATAAGACCTCAATGACCACCAATCGTCAAACACGGAGGTGTTTCATTCTACGCTTCAAATGCAAAGGAGCATCCAAGAAACGGCCATTCAATTGCAAAAAGAACAAGATGAATTATGGGTCATAATTCGAAGGGCAAACGAGGCGAGGGATGCTCGATTAAATGCATTATCGGTTCAAACCGTAATGCATTTATCCCGAACATCACAATTAGATGAAGGGTGCCCACTTGAGAAAGAGGAGCCACCTAACCATGAAGCCGCCGATGTAGTTCCCTTTGGAGGAGAGATTTGCTTTGAAGAACCTCAATCGTCTACCCAAAAAGTGACGAATGAGGATATGACCCTTGGTGAAGACAACATTGGTGAAGAATTGGAGGAGGATAGTGAGTTGGATGATTTGGTGGAGTTTGTGAAGTTGTTGGGTGAAATTGACAAGCCCAAGTTGCCCATGTCCGATAATGTGGATAAGCATCAAGAGCCCCTTGTATGCAAACCGAGCAATGGTTTGGAAGAGGTTGAAACCGCCGGTAGAAGTTTCAATCCTCTCCTCCAAGATGAGGTGGGGACAAGCGATGAAGATGGGGAACCACAACTTGAGGAAAGTGTGGGGGTGTGCAACAAGAAAATGGGGCCAAAGCCGCTTTTTGTGCCTCGTTTCTTGGATTTGAAGCTTGATAGTGATTGGAGGCGATGCCTAGGGAGGAAGAGGTCGGTGAAGCTCGTAGGATGGATAGACCCCGGAGACAACACGAATGATGATATTGGGTCTTTTGATTCCTACTTCTTGCCTCCACCTTGGAGGCCGTGGAGGTTAGCTTGGCTTGGTTGCTTGGGCCCTCCTTACGATGTGGCTCGAGCATTTGACTTGCTCCTCCGAGCCCTTGGAGGCTACAGTTAGAATGAGAGTCCACCATCCTAGGTTTGACGGAGTTCCTTAAGAACCGTCATGTTGTATATTCCCCTTTCTCTCTTCTCTTTAGTTTTTGTGTTTGTAATTGTGTTATTTATGATTTTGTTTCTTAGTTTTGTGAAATTCTTGATTATTTGGATTGTTGATGAGCGTTGTGAGGGAGAGAATTTGATGTTGTGTTTGAGTTTATTGTGATAGGTGAAGTGAAGATGACTCCTAGAGAGGAATGGTTATCGATAGAGCATGGATTGTGAGTAAGGGAACGGGTTTTTGAAGCTTTGAATAGCTTTTGGGGTTTTGGAAGCCACGAAGAGAGCATCCCGACGGGGAAGAAGTCATCCCGACCGGGAAGGATCCATCCCGATCGGGATGAGGGTACCATATTTTGGGTTTACTGGAGTGCCATCCCGATCGGGACGGGAGCTTCCCGACCGGGACGGGTATGTCATCCCGACCGGGACCACCCTTCCCGACCGGGATGGCCCCCTACTCCCTCTTTGGCCTCTTCTTCGTCATTTGAGTCCACCCAACCACTTTATAACCCCTCCCAACCTCCCTTCTTCTCCTTGTTCCTATCATACGACCCTTACATGCCATCACTTCATTTTCCTCTTCACTTTACACCGAGCCCCACATCAAATCTCGCCCCCTCACACCATTACTACCTCAACCATGCGATACTTTCAAGTTCGAAGCGGGATGACAATGATGACGACAAGCAAAGTGCTTATATTGACCATTGAGACGATGGAGCGAGTGAGTTGCTAACCGATGGGTACGGCAACTATCCTTTCTTTTCCGTCTATTATTGCTTGTTTTTTCTTGTTTGCCCCCTTTCCCCTTATCATTTATGTCATGGTGGCCCTCGGGGCCTTGGTATTTGTTGCTCCCGACTCTCGATGACGTGACTACATCGAGAGTCATTTCAAAATCCAAATTTTACAAGATTTTCACCCTTTTGTAGGAATTAGTCGGATTTCGACGGAATCCGGGCTAGGTGACTTGATTACACCTAGTCCTCCCCTCCCATATCTTTTATTTCTTTCTTTTTATTTCTCCCCCTCTCCATATATTTTCTTGTTTCGGCCCATGGTGACTTGACTACACCCCGGCCGGACACTTTCTACCCTTTTCTCCACTTTTTGATTTTTAGCTTTGTTTGCGTAGTTTCTTTTCTTTTGTGCTCCCATGCACTACGATCGAACATGAGGACATTGCTCGGCTTAAGTGTGGGGGAGCGATATTCTATCGTAGTTAGTTTTATTTTTGTAGTTTTTCTAAAAATCTTTAAAAATCCTAAAAATTTGAAAAAATTTCACAAAAATCAAAAAGATTTTCTTTTGTGTCTTTTCCTTTTTGTGTCGTTACGTCGTATTTTTGTTTTGTTGTGCGTGTTTTGCCCCTCTCTTTTCCTTATAGGTTGCTTAAACCACCGATGGCTTTGGAAAGCTTTCAAGATGTCCGGTAACATCTTCTATCCCTTTTTCCTTCTTTGTCTCTTGCGGAATTTGGAGGAGAATGTGATGTGGTGTGCTCGGGGGGAGCTTTGTAAAGTTTGATGTTGGTTGGTTGCTCATTTGGAAGCTAGGGGTGGTGTTTGTGTTATGTATGTGTTTGTTTTGTGTTGTTCTTGTTTTGTTGCTTTTGTTTCTTTTTCTTTTGTTTTCGTTGAGTCTTTGTTTTGTGTTTTGTTGTGTGTCGCGTGTGTAAACAGTTTTCGAAAACCCGGTTTAGAGGCTAGTGTGCGAGTGTTTACTTTCCCTTCCTAATAGTATAAATCGAATCTTGGACTTTAGTCTAGTAGAATGACCCTAAATCAATGATTTCGTTGGTTTCTTACCTTGAGTCCACCTAGCTTACTAGGAATTTACTACGGGATTTGCATTTTGACCATTTTGATCACCTATGGTGTGAAAAGGCCTTGGTTGCCGAGTCCCGTCTCTTAGATGACCTTGCTTGACATTGCTCGACTAGTCCAAGTTTTCCCCTTTTTGTGGGTTTGAAGAGGGATCGCGACCCCCGACTTATCCATTTACCTACCTCCCACACATATCCACACAATAAGTTGCAATTTGTTGAATTCTCCCTTTCTTGTCATACAAAGAAATGCCAAAAAGCCAAATCAAGCCAAAAGGGCAAAGAAAAGAAAATGAAAGAAAATGAAAGAAAGAAAAGAATGAAGAAAAAGAAAAGGCACAAAAGCCAAAAAGAAAATAGAAAAGAAGAAAAAGAATGGCATGGCAAAAAAAGGCAAAAATGCAAAAGAAAAGAAAAAATGCCAAAAGAAAACCGTCTCACAAAAATAATCCCCACATCTCAAAATAAGCCTTTTACCGACTATTACTGTGAAGAGCCTACCAAAGGACCGAGTCCCTAGGAAGGATGATAGCGGTAATGGTCGGTCTTCCCTCACTTTGCAACTATTTCCACTTTTTACTTGGACTAGTTAGGCGGTTTTGGACATGAGACGACCCTCTTGGCTCATTGCTAAAGGGGGCGGGGTCTCACTTACCTACAGTGTCGACTAACACCGTGGTTCATCCTTTTTTCGTCCCGCCGATTGTCCCGTACTACGTTCTTAGAAGGTTAGGAGGAACCTAGGTAAGTTACCAACGTTTTTATTGCTTTGTCGTCATACTATTAGGGTTTTGTCCATTTTGGTTTATAATGCTAGCTTGGGAACGTTGTCACTTGCCTTGAGTCCTAAACCGGTGCTTCTTTCACCGCTTGTTTGAGGGAAGCGGTATTTGTTTTCTTTTGGGTGCAAACGATTTTTGTTTGTTTGTTTGTGTGCTTGTTTGTTTATGTGTTTTGTGTCCGGTTGCCTCCACGGTTTTGTCGCAAAACCCCACTTGCCTTGCGGAGTGCATTTTTCCTCTAAGTGCACTCGCGTGAGTTGAAAGGGCGTAGGGTGCGCTAATACCCATTCGGCTAGTTTAGTAGTTAGTATGTGCTTACTCGAAGACGAGTAAGGGTTAAGTGTGGGGGAGTTGATAAGTGTAGTTTGTAGTGCCTATTTCGTAGTGTTTTGGTCACATTTTCCTTGTGGAATCGCTCCTTGGGAGCGATTTATGGGCTACTTATGCTTCCTCTAGTTCGTTTCAGGTTTCCGAGACCATTCATGAAGAGTTGGAGCGATTCCGACTCAATACATACACTTTTCGAAGCCAACGAAGTGAAGGAACGATCACTCGATGCCTTGGATTCGACCCCGAGACCTTGGGACCCAATCCCGAGCCTCCGAGACCCGATCCCGAGTCCCGAGAATCGATGAGAAGTCCATGTGAAGCAAGGAGGGACCAAAAGGATCATATTGGAGGCCTACAAGACTCATCCCCGACGGGTATGACTTCAACCCGTCCGGGATGAATTGCACAAAAGAGGAGCTGCTGTTTTGGGTCCATCCCGACCGGGAAGGGGTCCATCCCGACCAGGACCACCTCATCCCGACCGGGACCAACTCATCCCGGACGGGATGGCCCAGTTACAGCCCGTGAAGCTTTGTTTCATCTCCTTTCCACTTGGAACCCTATATATACCCTTCCTTTTGTAATATAAGCTTATGTTCTTCACTTCCCACTAAACCCTAGACTATTTTAGGTTAGATTAGTTTAGATTATAGTAGATTAGTCGGTAATTAGTAGTTAATCTTAGTTTAGTACTTGTATTAAGGGAATTCTTCAAGATCCATCCAAGATTGACAACCTTGGTGGTTTGTTTTGGGTTTTCTTCATTAATGCAAGTTTCAATCTTTCCTCTTCACTAGTTTGGTACAATCTTCTCTTCCTTTTTACTCTTAATCTTGTTTATTTATCCAAGTTTCAATCTTTGTTCATCTTATTGTTCTTAGTTCATAGCTATCACTAGTTTGTTTATGTTTGTTTTGATGTTTGTGTTGATTCCTCTTGTTCTTTTTAGTTGTAGTTTGATTATGTTAGAGTAGTACTCTTGGTAGGGTTAGTAGGGTGATTAGGGTGTTAATTGGATGATTAAGGGTTTGTTGGAGATGTTGGTGGAAGATTTGGGTTTCCTCTTGGTTTGATGCATATCACATGTTTGTTGAAATGCTTGAATGACTAGTATGCATATGCTTGTTTTTCTTGACTTTCTCTTGTGGGTGATAGTTTGTTTGTGGGTTCGGTTCCCTCACTAAGTTGCGAGAGCCCGGTGAGGACGACCCCTAGGTCGGTCTAAGTTGCGAGAGCCCGAATGCGACCTAGGCCCCGGTATCACGCTAGTAACCCCGTTTGCGTTTGTGTCGTCAAGGTGGGTTTTAGGTGGAACCTCTAGGTGAGTCTAAGTTGCGAGAGCCCGGACTAGACCTAGATTACCCTACTACCTCCTTCACTCTAGTTCTTCCTTGACCATTCCGTTACCCCTTTGACCCCGATCTAATCCTAGCCCGTTTCCTTTGTTAGTTTTCTCGCTTTAGACCTAGCTTAGTCCTAGTCTCCCCCTCCTTAGATTAGCTCATCTCGAACCTAGTCCTAGACCGTAGCATACCTTAGTCCGACCTCCCGTCCCTGTGGATTCGACCCGACTTGCCCTAGCTACCCTAGTTAGGTTAGTTGGTTTTTATTTGGTGGCGGGATCCACGACAAATCCCTCCCATCAACTACATACTAGTACTACTAATCTAATAACACAATTTCTAACCTAATACAATAATCACTAATATAATACCACTATTACTAGTATAACACGAGCATAATTAACAAATACTAACATAGTTAATAGTTAATATAATTAACCATTAACGTAATTAACAATTTCCGTCTAACAATAAAACGAAATCTAACCTAATCAACCTAACTTACCTAATTAACACACTAATTAACGTAATTAACATAATTATTAAACTAATTAACCTAATTTACATACTAAAATAATCACGTAATTAATCTAATTAACCTAATTTAGGTACTAACATAATCACCTAATTAATCTAATTAACCTAGTTTACATACTAGCCTAATTAACAAAAATCTTTAAACGATTAACATGCTAATAATGAACATAATGAATCTAATTAACTAAGAATTAATCTAATCAACTAACAATTAACCTAATCAAAACAATTAAACCCTAATTATCATACCTGAGATTTGGGGTTGGGTTAGGATTTTTCGG
This sequence comes from Agrostemma githago, assembly GCA_958450325.1. NCBI lineage: Eukaryota > Viridiplantae > Streptophyta > Magnoliopsida > Caryophyllales > Caryophyllaceae > Agrostemma > Agrostemma githago. The sequence goes on along the minus strand of OY288253.1, from coordinate 51,225,067 downwards.
GGCTGACCTTCGTCTGGGAGGAGGGGGGGATTTGTTCGCCGCGATTCGGGTTCGTCGGCAGGGTTCGTCGGGCGTGGGGGCGGGTTCTACTAGCCGGAAAGGGTATGGGCTCGTCGGGGTTTATGGGTTCGCCGGAAGAGGAGGAGGTCGCCGGAAAATAGGATGGGAGGAAGACCTAGGGTTTCGTTTTTGGGGTCGATTTAGGTTTGTGTCGCCAGATCTAGGTAGGGTGGTGGTCGCCGGAGGAAGGTTAGTCGCTGGAGGTTGGAGTTTTTCCGGAGGTGGGTGGGGTAGGGGCTGCGCGCGCGTCATCGTCGGTTTCGCCTTAGAGAGAGAGAGGGAGTTTGGGGTGTCGGGTTTGGGGTCTATTTGTTTGTCGCGTTAATTATTTTTATATTAAAACCATTGCGTCGGATTAGCCGACGCAAAAGAGACGCTCAATTCAATTTTGCGTCGGCTAATCTGACGCAGCCCCCGACTTTCTGTTGACAGGTCGCGTAAGCTGACGCGTTTAGTCGACACCTTTGCATGGGATTAGCAGACACAAAACAGACACAAAAATTCAATTTTGTGTCGGCTAATCCGACGCAGTACTCGTCTTAATTACTGTTGACTGGAAACGCGTTGACTCGACATGTAATCCCCTAGAAAATCTAACGCGATACAGTGGCGGAAACACTGTAGAGCCGGGATTAAAACACACTGTAACTATGTCTTAGTAATATTAAAATGGTAAAGCCAAACAGTAGGCCTTAAATAAAATGGCCAAACTTTAAAACAATCCACAAAAGGGGTTTGAACAATCCATAGGACATAATTATAAAAATAAATAAGCAGGATCCACACTGCTCGCTAGCCCACACCCGGAACACGTATACCTGCCACGTTAAAACATAACAGCCACAATCAGTGGGAAGCAACGCCAACGTTCTCCCAGCCGTATAACAGGATTTTAAAACTGTAATTACTATTATAGAAAAATAGTAAAAAGGAAAACAGTAAAACATCATATTAAAATAAGCTTTAGCGTAAAACAAAATAATCAAAAGGGTTTCCGAAGAAACAAAAAAATATTTGCAAACCTGCAAACCAATTTATATCGATAATAAATAAAATAACCAAAATGGCGTTATGGATATTCGGTTAGTGTGCACAAGGCTAGACTTTCACTAGGAATAATACTGGAAACTAGCTTCGAGAACTGTAGACTTAACTCATAACAGAATCCAGTCTCTAACTAGGCAACTCAACTATAACAGGACTGCGTGCAGCGAGGTCCTGGTTTAAGTAGTATACACCCCTCCTGGATACCAAATGTATCCAGTTCAACTGACGGCGACTAACACGATGCGATATCTAGCTTAAGGGCACAATGCACACTCTCCAGGGCGAAACTACGCCTAGTTCAACGACCAAATGTGCCCCAAATAGGCACACTGGCTTTATAGTTGATGGCAAAAACGTACTTCCCAGACTGTATTTGTGGACATGACGTAGGTCCACCCCGACGCGGCCACGCGCGGGTTTTGGTAGGCGAATGAATCTCGTGGTGAGATTGTTCTCGGGATCAAAATTTAAGTCAAAATGGAGTCGCCACCGAATTTTGTGATTATTCGGAACCATACAAGCCCACTCTATGTCGTCATGGGCTATGCACAAAGTAAGCCCACTTCGATTTCAGAGTTTACTGGGCTCGTCCCTTTGCATTGCAATATCGATACCGTTTAAACCGGCTTTCGTATATAGAATGACTCTCGTGCGCCAAGGGTTTCGGACATCCGGAAACCAAAGGTTATGAATAAGGGGTGAGGGTACGTGTTGGGAAGCCAACTAAGGACACCCAACCCCGCCCGCACATGGCGGCCTCTACTAAGACATCGTTCGTGTTCGTGTGCGCGCGCTAGTAAAACGATTAAATGATATGCAAACAGCGTTTTCGGGCTAAGCATGTGAATAGTATGTGAACTACGTCATTTAATGCATCTTAATTATGGTCGAAACGATTTAGCATGCGAGGTTCATTTATAAAGCGATAAGCAAGTAAATAAACGAAACTCAAAAATAAATAACGTACAAGTTACACGGGCGGAAATACAACCCGGCCAATACAGAAATTATAAGAGATATAGAAATGGAATAATAAATAATAAAAAGTTAGGAACGGACCCGTATACAAAATAGACCGTGAATTGTGTAGGTGGACGAACCCCAATTAAATACACATTGCATTGTGTAATAAATGAAGGACGGAGACATAGGACCTAAGCGTGAAGCTAGCCCGATCCCATGTCTCGATGCCTTGTCCCAACTTATCACGTCGAAAAATCGATCAAAGTTGTTATAGTGTCGTGATAAGCGTGAGTTTTGAAAAGGGGAAAGTCACGTGATTGTCTTTACACGTGATGACTAAAGTCGATAAAAGGACGAGGCTTAAAATGTGTGTCAAAGCCCTCGGTTTTCTGGGTTACAGGACCCACTCGGTCGAGTCATGGTCTGACTCGGTCGAGTGTGTCCTCGAAAAGGGTTCTGCCCAGGTTTATGGACGCTACTCGATCGAGTCGCCTACGTACTCGGTCGAGTAGCCCCTGTACGAGTGTCAACTCGTCTCGTTTTTGGGTTTAAAATCGACGGTCGGTCAAATTAAATACAAATATTGCACGATTTGAATTTAACTTGACCTCCGGTACTATAATCGTGTATATATACGATTATAATACCGTTGTCGAGATTTTATGAAAACGTTTATATTAGAAACTTTGAATTAGCAAAGGAATGCATCCCTCTACGTCACGACATCGAAACTAACCCTTTCGGGTTATGTGATGTCGGTTTTCGTGTCAACGGGTTCCGTACTAATTAAAATGGGATCAAATGCGTTCAACTATTATTAGTCGCGATCACGTCACGCCCTTGAGTACGTTGGGGCGGGGCTCCTCGAAAGGGCTCCACCTCCGTCGTTGCTCGTAAAGGGATTAGACGGACTTTAGGCGACAATTATAGTTAAACGTATTCAAAACCGAATTTCGATACTAGTTTATATATACGCGGTATAATAGTGTTAGTAACGAGAATGTAAAAGTTAGTATACGAGAAATAAAATGTTAGAGTTAATGTTAAAGTTAGTGTTAGGATAATAATACAAGAACGTAAATAAAAACAAAGTAATAAGGATCGAAATGGGGTTTAGGACACCCTCAACATACATGCTTAGTAAGGACCTCGGAAATGGACTCGTAAATAGCGACGGGACGTCGGAGTATCGAGGATGTATGCAAGTTATGGTGTGTATGTGTATATGTGTGTGTTTTTGTCGGTTTTTGAAGAGCAAATGGCTCAGTTTTTCTATGGCTTTGCTTAGGATTGTAGTGTGGAGAGTTTAGGTAGATTAGGGCTGAAAAATGTAGGGTAAATGTAGGTAAAAATTCTGTGTAAAATGATTGGGGGTCGTGAGGTATTTATAGAGTTTACTCCACGACCTAGGGTCACTCGATCGAGTGGCCCTAGTGCACTCGGTCGAGTGCCCTAGAAAATGGGCCTGATCCGGTAAATGACGCTCCACTCGACCGAGTGGGTCAATCCACTCGATCGAGTGGGTCAAGCAAATCGAGACAAAATAGGAAAGAATTGATTTTGTTGTTTTGATTGATTTTTTGAATTTGGATTTGTGCGCCAGCTGAACTTGGCTGATTTATGAGACGGTTTCGTCTTTGACCGGGTTTTGACCTGGTCGCCAAAAGACGGGTTTCATTTTTGGTGTCGGTTTTGGCCCAAATTAGTCTTATTTTGCTCGGAACGACCCACTGGGCCTGAATTTGAGGTTGGTTTTGTGAGATTATTAATCCGCTAAAAGTCCATGTCAGATATTATTGATTTCGGGTCCAAATCCGAGTATACTAAGTCATGTTTGCGTCCGATCATCATCGGGTGTTTGTCGGGAACTGCCATAGACACTAGCAGGCAAAATGCGGGTGTCTACAAAGCCCCCACTCTGACTGAGGCTTGGACAAGGCGAAAGTCAGAGTAGCTACCAGGCCAATCGCAGATTACGACCTGGCAGCCTTCCGGTCGGGTCGTTTATAGTCCATTAGACTAGCATGGAGGGCTCGCCAGCCATAAGCAGAGGGTCATACCTGTCCTGCGAATGATAGCTCCGTGGGGAGTGAAACTTGCTTTTGAAGGTATAGGTGCACCCGTATGCTGATACATCATAGCTCTGATTGTAGCATTCTGGGATAAATATTGACTCACGTTGGGGAGTGAAGTAATTGCGTGGAGACTTGCTCCTGAAGTCTGGGGTGTACCTGTATGCTGACACATAAAAAATTGCATGTAACACATAGGCAAAACACTGAATCGTGCTGGGGAAACTGTACCGAAATTTGAAAAAGTTGAAATTTTCGATTTTTTTTTTTCAGAATTTTTAGAAATATTTAGGAAAGCTCGGGACAACTTGATTCCTATTATGGGTTGAAGTCAGGCCTGCACATGTTGGGGCCCAGTTTGCTGAGGAGGCAGGGTAGTTAGGGTTACAGTTAGGGTTTCCTATTATAAATATAGGTCTCCTTGCTTCAGTTTACTGCATCTCAAATCAAAACCCCTTCTTTTCCTCAAAAATTTCTTAGTCTCTCAAAAGGATTCAAATTCCTGCCATGGGTATCGAGCATCTTACTTCAATGCTTTTTGCCTGGTCCCAGCACTTCCGGGATGAGGACAAAATTCAACTGACCCAAATGGGGATTGTCAGCCTGTTTCCTCTTCGACGCCTAATACCTGATTTGCATTTTTTGGACGCTTGTCTGTCATTTTGGGATACCACCCATCACGTCTTTGCGTTCCCGCGGGGAGAGATATGCCCTCTTCCCGAGGAGATCGCAGCCATCGGGGGTTGGAGCCCTGTTGCTCGTCCTGCCATCACTCCGTTCTACCCGGACCCGAGGAGAAGGCTGAGGGATTTCCTGGGTCTGTCTCATGCTGAGGCAGATCGAATGGTGCGGGGAGATACTGTTTCCTTCTTCGACTTGGCTGACAAGTTCATGAATAGTCAAGATGTAAGGGCCACGCCTTCTCACAGGTGTAGGGCTTTTGCATTCTGCATGCTGCACCGCTACGTTTTTGAGGGGATGATGGATGTTGACTCATGCGTGGGTCAAATTAGGCTGATCGGAGTGGTTGACCAGATGGAGACTGGTCATAGCCCTGCTTGGCTAGTCACTGGAGAAATCATCATGGGTCTGGACGCTAGGCGACTCGACCCAACCCGGCAACTGACGGGGAGTACCCTTATTCTGCAGGTATATGTCTCGCAATTTCGATTTTTTTTTGTTTCGCGCGATTTCTTGAGGTCCGTAAGTCACTCGATCGAGTGGACCTGTCACTCGATCGAGTGATGTCTGCAAAGTGCTTTTGCCCATCTGTGGAGGGCTTGCTCGATCGAGTGGGATGCTTTACTCGATCGAGTGTCACTCTTAACGAGATTCTGGTTGCTTTTAGGGGGCCTTACTCGATCGAGTCAGATGGTATACTCGATTGAGTGGGCTGTAGCGGACCATTCCGTTGCTTATGAATTTTGTTTATACTTTTTGTAGGTTTGGTTGTCGGAACGCCTGTCGATCATAGAGCCTCCTCCGAGCGTTCCCAACTACCGTAGCAGCCAAATCAGTTCAAGAGGGCGCCGGATAAGCTCGAGTCACCATATAAATAGAGCTTACTGGGATGAGGAGTTGGTGTTCCATGGTGGCCCCTTAATCAGGTGGACTGTCGCTTGGTGGTTCCTTTCTAAGCTGACGGGGCTGGCCAAGAGGGACCAAGCTCGTTACCTTGTGATCCTGTCCCTTGACTGGACAGTTCACATTTACCCGGACCGCATTCTGAGGCAGTTCGGTTCGTCTCAGCGCATTCCTGAGACTGAAGCCATTATTAGCGTCTCGCTCCAATTGACAGACACTATGTGCGACACCCGGTTGCAGAGATGGTTCACTCGTCCTACATGGACTATTCCCAACCCTTGCCAATCCGCTTGGGTTTCTTGGGCTTATGAGAAATGGACTTCCGAGGAGTCCGAGGAAGCTCGTAAAGCTCTGAAGGTCGATGAGGCCTTCGAACTGGTCCGTCGGGAGACGGCAAAGGAAAATAAGGGATTCTTTTATGAGGGAGAGACCCCTGCTACCTTAGTCCGATTAGAATCGGGTCATAAGTCACATACTAAGACTCGAGCTAAAGATGCCGGTGCTAGTGGCACGCGGGGGCGGCTAAGCCCCCAGACTGATTTGGAACGGCGACTTGGGCCAAGGCTGGCGGCCCGGGACCGACTAGGTCCGCGTGACCGGCTCCCTGAGCCTGTGAGGGCCCGACTCGGGCCTATCGAGGTGGATGAGGACTCGAGTTCCAAGAAACGAGTCCGGGCTAAGGAGGTTCCTGTGGTGATCCGGGAACGCTCTCCTCCGCGTCGTCGTCAGTGGACGGCCAAGGAGGCCAAGGACAAGGGGAAGGGCAAGATGCCTTAAATACCGAGTCCTTAGCTTTTTTATTATTTAAATATTATTAATATTTATTGTCGTGTGCCCCCCTTTTTTTTTGGTAATTTTTGAATTCCTGCATTTTTGTAAGTTTCCCGAGTTTATCGGGGTTTCCTTTTTTGTGATAATTAATAAAAGAAGTTTATTATTAAACCGTTCCTGTCTTTTCTCGATTGCACTGGTTGTGCCCTTTTGAGGGGCTGCCTACGTATCCGCAATTAGCAGAATCAAACCAAACGTAGTTCAGGCTCGGTAAATTTGCAATCTCGAATTACACCAAGACTAGTGGTTCAAGATGTCTTGTGACAGTAGAATAAATAATTCTAGCTTATTGACTTGCTTTTTTTGTAAAATAAATGATTTTGATAAAAAAATGCTAATGACATTGAGAAATGGCTAAGGGTAGTAGCGCTTCAATTGGTCCAGGTTGGTTGGGTTGACGAACTCATTCCCGTCCAGGTCCGTCAGCATTACTGCTCCCCCTGATAGGATCTTCTTTACCAGATATGGCCCAGCTCAGTTGGGTTTGAATTTTCCCCTTGGGTCAACTGGTAGTAAAGCTCGAACAGACTTAAGGACTAGATCCCCTTCTTTAATGTTTCTGGGCCTTACCCGCTTGTTGAAGGCCCATTGGATTCGTTTCTGGTAGATTTGGATGATGTTGAGAGCGCGGGACCGTCGTTCGTCTAGTAGAACCAACGAATCGTACCGTGCTCGAACCCAGTCAGCTTCGGGTACTTGACTTTCTAACAGGATTCTGAGGGACGGTACCTCCAATTCAACTGGTTGGACTGCCTCCATCCCATAAGTTAGGTAATATGGTGTTGCTCCGGTTGCGGTGCGAATTGATGTCCGGTACCCCCATAGGGCAAAAGGTATTTTGTCGGGCCAATCCCGGTAATTATCAGCCATCTTTTTGAGTATGGTGACAATCATTTTATTAGCCGCCTCTACCGCTCCATTCGTTTGGGGACGGTAGGGCGAGGACGTGTGCCTTTGAATTTTATATTTAGGCAGTAGGGCCGCGGTCTCAGCTTGGAAATGAGTACCATGATCACTGATAAATTCATGTGGGATTCCATACCGACATATTCTCTTGTTTTGGATAAATTTGGCGACATGCTTAGCATTGAGGATGCGATATGATTCAGCTTCGACCCACTTGGTGAAGTAGTCGATAGCTACTAAAATGAAGCAGTGTCCGCCAGTACCGGAGGGATTTACCTTCCCGATTATGTCGATACCCCATGTCGAGAACGGCCAAGGCGACGTCATGGTATAGAGCAGAGATGATGGCATATGTTGCACATTGCCGAAGATTTGACAGTTATGACAATGCTTGACATATAACTGGCAGTCGGCTTCCATGGTGTTCCAGTAATACCCGAGCCTCGTGATTTTTTGGGCCAACATGTGAGCATTCATATGTGGACCGTTTTCAACATCATGTATTTCGGCCTTTACTTTCTCGGCCTTATATTTGTCAACACAAAGGAGAAGAGCCCCTTGTGCCGTCTTTTTGTATAGTTGCCCGTCATCAGTATGGATGAACTGACTGGCTAGCCTCCGTAAGGCTTTCTTGGCTCTACCCTCGGTCCCGGGAGGGTATTCTCCATTCGTTAGGTATTTTAATATAGCCTGGTACCAAGGTTCGGGGTCAATTATCTCGATGTCTTCGATGTCATGGATGTATGCCGGCTCGGACCGTCTTTCGACGCAAATTGGCATACTGGTCACGTGGTCGGGAATGTTCAGTAAAGATGCCAATTTTGAGAGTGCATCTGCAAACTGATTTTATTCCCGAGGCAGGTATATGTACTCTACCTTCTGGAATTGTTTCTCGAGATCCCTTACTCGTGCCTGGTAGGCCACGAGATTAGCATTCCGAGTCTTCCATTTTTGGAGTGCTTGGTTAATGACCAAGGATGAGTCGCCATGTACCCGGAGATTTGTGATCCCTAGGTTGGTGGCGGCTTGTAGCCCGTAAATGCACGCTTCGTACTCTACTGCATTATTAGTAACATCAAAGTCCAGTTTGATGGAGACGGGGGTATGCTCCCCTTTTGGTGAAATCAGAAGGATCCTGACTCCGAACCCTCGAAAATTAGATGCTCCATCGAAGTATAAATCCCATGTTTCGGCATCGGTATGGAAAATATCTTCGTCTGGGAAGGACCAAGTGTCGGTGTGTCCTTCTTCGGTTACCAGGCTGTCGGCGAGGAATTCAGCTGTTATTCGCTCCTTAATAGCCTTTAACGATACAAATTTCAGGTCGAACTCCGCCAGCATCAGAGTCCATCTCGAAATCCGGCCATTGAGAATGGGCTTTTCGAAGAGGTATTTGATCGGATCCATCTTTGATAGAACATGGACCTCGTAGCTGAGCATGTAGTATCGGAGCTTCTTAGTGGCTCAGACTAGTGCCAAGCACGTCTTTTCGAGCATGGTATATTTGCACTCATACTCTAAAAACTTCTTGCTGATGTAATAAATGGCTCGTTCTTCGGAGTCGACTGTCTGAGCCAGCATAGCCCCCATGGCTGCCTCGGTCGTTGTTAGGTATAACGACATAGGCAAACCGGGTTGAGGTGGCATCAAAACCGGCGGAGCAGACAGAATTTCCTTAATCTTGTCGAAAGCAGCTTGGCACTTGTCATCCCATAGTATCCGTTCCCCTATTTTCAGTTTCTTGAAAATTGGTTCGCACACCATGGTTAGTTTGGAAATGAATCGACTAATATACTGGACTTTCCCGAGAAATCCCCTTATTTCTTTTTCGGTTTTAGGAGCTTGCATCTCGGTAATGGCTTTGGTTTTTGCTGGGTCGACCTCGATACCTCGTTGGCTAACGATATGACCCAGTAATTTGCCTGACGTTACCCCGAAACTGCACTTTTGAGGGTTTAGCCTCATGTTGTATTTGCGCAATCGGGTGAAGAATTTTCTTTGGGCGGTGATGTGACCGTCCCGTTCTTTGGATTTGACGATCATGTTGTCCACATAAACCTCTACCTCTTTATGCATCATGTCGTGTAATAAAGTGGTAGCGGTCCTTTGGTATGTGGCTCCGGCATTAATGAGACCGAATGGCATGACGGTATAGCAGTAAGTACCCGAAGGTGTGGTGAAGGTAGTCTTACTCATATCTTCTTCCGCCATCTTGATTTGATTATATCCGGCATACCCGTCCATGAATGATAGAAGGGCATTATCGGCCGTGTTGTCCACCAGTATATCGATGTGTGGTAACGGAAAATCATCCTTCGGGCTTGCTTTGTTAAGATCCCGAAAATCTACGCATACCCGCACCTTACCGTCCTTTTTAGGAACCGGCACGATGTTTGCAACCCAGTCCGGATACTCGGACACTTGTATGAAGCCGGCTTTGAACTGTTTGTCGACTTCTTCTTTTACCTTGAGAGACCACTCGGGCCTCATTCGACGAAGCTTCTGCTTGACCGGTTTGCACCCGTCTTTGATAGGTATGCGGTGCTTGGCTATTTCCCGGTCTATCCCCGGCATGTCCTTGTAGGACCACGCGAAGACATCCTTGAATTCTTGGAGGAGGTTTATGAATTGTTGTTTCTCCTCGGAATCTAAGGATCTGATGCTCTAAGGTTGTTCCCACGTTTATGGACTCGGGTCTCTTCAATTACCGGATTCCGGGATTCCCTTTGCTCTAGTTTCTCGATCAGATGTGGAGGTAGGGGTACCTGTTCGTCGGATTTCTCAATGTCATAGCATAAAACATTTTTGAAAGCAGAATTTAAAAGAGACAAGTCGTAAGCAGAACGGTTGTTATTATTGATTGAAAATTTGGAAAACAGCTCAAAGAGAGCAGCCATCTGATCATTGGTCAGTGGCGGAATTGGTAAAGCACTCGGGACAGACCCCGAAGTGCCAGCAGCAGGAATGATAGAAGGGAGAGGGGTTACAGGAGTGACTCTAGCACCGACTTTCTTAGACTCGACCTCTGACTCTGACTCAGACTCCGACTCAGACTCGGACTCAGACTCAGGCATGTCTCCCTCTCCGGTGACCAGCTTGTAGATCTTCCCTTGACTGTCAGTCCACTTGACAGCCTTCCTCCAGGCCCTTTTTCCGTCTCGGAATCAACATCCGAGATCAGCTTGGTCGGGTCAAACCTGTCGCTGCGGAGAATCAGGTTGACCAGGTCTTCTTTTGGGGTTGGGACTATGGTGTCTTCCCCGAAGAGCAGCCCCAGCGCGGGCTCAGCATCATCAGCTTCATCGGACTGGATGAGGGCGAACACATCATCCGGGATGTAGTTGCAGTCCCGGGCCGAGTGGATCCCGAGGTGCGTAGCATTGGGTTGGTACAGTCCAACCTGGATAGCCCCAAACACGGGTGTGACAAAGTAGTCGGCCAACCGTGGGCTGTAAGGGCTCAAGTGGATACCCTTCATCATGTTGCAGGCTTTTTCGATCCCTGCTCGGACAACGTTGCCCGGAGTGGCGGCATAGCCAAGGCCGAAGTGAGAGTCTTCGTCCTTAAGGACCTCGATGATCTTCCCAGCTAGAAGGTCGGGTCGAGAGGTAGCCCCCGGAAGGTACCCTAGGTTTTGGAGCATTGTGTCAATGCTCGTGGTGAAGTAAGGCCTAAAAAGGTACTCTTTCTCGATCATCCCCACAAAGTCGAACCCCCAGAGGTCCGTGCGGCCTGTGGCGTTACAGCTAGCCACGGTCATTGAGGTTGCCTCCAAAGTAATAACATTGTCGAGCAAAGGCACCTTGATCTTACGGTGGAGGGTGAAAGACACAGCTTTGACCGCGTGGATCCATGGCCTTCCTAGGAGCAAGTTGAAGGATGAGGTGACATCGATCACCTGGAATTCAAGCTCTTTTTCTATCGGGCCTGTTATGATGGTCAGCTTCACGGCCCCAGATACCGTCTTCGGGCTCCCATCAAAGGCTTGGATGGTTTGAGCCGTCGGGACATAATCTGCCTCGGTGATCCCGAGGGCTTTGGCGGTCCTTAAGGGAAGGACGTTTACAGCGGACCCGTCATCAACCAAGGTCATAGGGAGGTATTTTCCTCGGCAGATCACAGTAATATAGAGGGCCAGGTTGTGAGAGGCCCCAAACGGTGGCAAATCGGCTTCAGAGAAAGTGATTATTGGGCCTCCTTCCCTGGCCTTACCCTTTAGATGGGGTAGGACTGTGGCTACCATTTCAGCAGGGGTAGCCAAAGAGTCGATCTTGACTTGATCGAGAGCCTTAGTGAGTGCTTCTCGATGTTCTTGTGAGCTAACCAAGAGTTGCCATATAGTGAGGTCAACTCGGGTCTTTTTCAGTTGCTTCACAATAGCCGTTTCAGCGGTCGGCTCCTCAGGGGCGACTTCCATCCGGAGTGGATCGGTGATGGTTGTCGGGATGGGGGTGTCCCTAGTGCTTGTGGCTAAATAGGGACGACCAAGGTTGTTGCTGGCTAGGACTCGAGTTTTGACCTCGCGAATCTGTTCAGGGGTGATGGGAACGGTTTTCCTCTTAGCGAGGTAGACATCATCCTCGTCATCAAACCAGATCCCGTTCACTTGCGGGATAAATGGAGAGATAAGGTGAGAGCAATCAATCACCTCCCCGGCAAAGATGGCATGGGAGCTGAAAGGGTTCTCCTTGTTGCTTGGTTTATCTACGGGTAGCGGGATTTTACCGCTTTCGATCAAGTCCTGGATCAGGTGCTTCAGCTTCCAGCATTTTTCGGTATCATGCCCATTGCCCCGGTGGTATTGGCAATAGGCCTGAGCATTGTAGTTCTTGGAGCGTCGCTCGACCGGAACTTCAGGAGTTGGGCCTATTGGTTGGATTAGGCCTTTGGAGGACAGCCTTTGTAAGGCGTAGGTATATGTGGTACCTATGTCAGTGAAAACCCGAGGTGGGGTGTTCTTCTTGGACGGGGCATCTAGTAGATTAACCGCGTCAAAAATGCTACGAGTTGCAGCTTGGGGCTTAGTGGTGGAGGAAGAAGCCCCTTGGTACCCTTTGCTAGCGGCCTTAGTGAGGCCTTCCAGTCTCAGATCGTCTTCAATCCTCATACTCATTTCAGTAAGGGTGGTGAAATTGGGTATGACAGCATATCGGAGGTGAACCCGGTAGGAGGGTAGAAGGTTCTTGACAAAACCCTCCACCAAAGTCTTCTCATTGGGCTTATCGACCAGTTTCACGCTCTCGGCCCTCCAGCGTTGAAGGTATTTAGTAAAACCTTCTTTCGGCTCTTGGGCCATAACCTCCAGAGATCGCATTGTGGTTTGGATCTCGGTGTTGTCAGCATAATTCTGAGCGAACTCGGTGGCCACATCATCCCATGTAGGGTATTTTTTCGGGTCTAGCCTGTAGTACCAGGATCGTGGGTGCTTCTCAAGAGATGCAGCAAAGAGGTTCTTGAACATGGACGAATCCACTCCCTTGATGGCCATGAATTCCTTGAAGGCCCGCACATGTAGTAACGGGTCATCAGTTCCCTCGAACATGGGCAAGCCTGTAAGGTTCAGGTTTGCGGGCAGCTTGTCACTCACTGTGGAGTACTCTCGGCTATTCTCCCGGTGGATATTGTTACTCCCAGTTAAATGGACTTGTTCTTCTAGTCGACGCACTGCGCTGACTAGTTTAGCTATGGGCCCAGTAGTCTCGACAATAGGAGCCCTTTGCTCCACCGTAGCTAGGCGAGCAACAATGGCCACTTGGCCAGCCCTCATTTCAGTCAGTTGGGCTTCGATGTCGGTCTGCTTCGCGACCATGGCGTCCAGAGAGGTTTGTAGGCTGTTCAAAGTAGCCATCCTTCGAGCGTGTCTAGTTGCCGGCGGCCTGTCTGTAAGAACAACGCGTAATCAGAAACTGAACCCAGATCTTGGAAAAAGAAAGGAAAAGTACATCCCGAGCGACACTAAGAAGGGAGACTAAAGACTCGAGAAAGACATCTAGACGGATGACTCGATGGGTGGTATAGCTTCCTTAGGATTTTGGCTTTGTGGGCCTAATCCCGTTCGAAGGAAGGTCCACGTGAGACTTTTCCCCAGACTTTTGACTCGAGTGTATGGACGGACTTTCCTTTGTAGGGGTATGCCTCACGCGGGCTGGTCGTGCCTTGACAGATAAGGCGGACTCGGAATAGGGGGGGAACTCGCGATATAGGATCGGCGGAGTTTCGACGCTATGGACCTTCGACATACTTATGCAAAGACCCGACACACGGCTAGACGGTAGGTCCTATAATGAGGAAGGTTTATTAGGATAGTTGGATGCTTGAATTTTTGAATATAAAATGAGCGAGTTTTCAAAAGTTCGGAAATTGAAAACGGGATCTCGAAAACCAAGATTAGAATTTTGAAAATTCAGAAAATCGGAATGGTGTTGGAAATCCAAGAATTAAAATGGGCAGCATGCCGACTAGAGAAAAAGGATATTTTGAGTCAAATCGTTGATCCTAAATTTCGGCGGCATTCCGAATTTTTGAAAGTTGGATATTTTTGAAAGATGGGTCCCGAAACGGACAGTTTTTCGGGATTTTTAAAAATCTGGTATTTTTGGAAAGATGCATTTTTTGAAATGACGGTTTTTTGAAAAATGACACGGAAACCAAGTAGCACGTAGTCAAACAAGCATTATAACGACGCTTATGTATGCATTACGCTAAGTCTCGGTTGGTCAAAGTAGGGTCTATACCAACAACGATAGCATTCTCGCGAAACGGGACGGACTCCCTAGCCGATTTGGACTTAGGACCTGCCGTAAAACCCCGGCGAGTTCCGCCATCGAAGTCTTTAGTGCACCCATGCAGGAATGCACCGTGGTATAGTGGGACGTCGGTCACAAGTAACCGGCCCGGGCAAAATTTGGGTTATGCATGAATCATTAAACTAATGCGCGCGCACTAATATACGAACAATTTCTCTTCGAGTCTCACCCTGGGAACCCCGATGACATGTGGTACATCAGGTATCCCCAGCGGAGTCGCCAAATTGTGGACATGACGTAGGTCCACCCCGACGCGGCAACGCGCGGGTTTGGGTAGGCGAATGAATCTCGTGGTGAGATTGTTCTCGGGTTCGAAATTTAAGTCAAAATGAAGTCGCCACCGAATTTTGTGGTTATTCGGAACCATACGAGCCCACTCTATGTCGTCATGGGCTATGCACAAAGTAAGCCCACTTCGATTTCAGAGTTTATTGGGCTCGTCCCTTTGCATTGCAATATCGATACCGTTTAAACCGGCTTTCGTATATAGAATGACTCTCGTGCGACAAGGGTTTCGGACATCCGGAAACCAAAGGTTCTGAGTAAGGGGTGAGGGTACGTGTTGGGAAGCCAACTAAGGACACCCAACCCCGCCCGCACATGGCGGCCTCTACTAAGACATCATTCGTGTTCGTGTGCGCGCGCTAGTAAAACGATTAAATGATATGCAAACAGCGTTTTCGGGTTAAGCATGTGAATAGTATGTGAACTACGTCATTTAATGCATCTTAATTATGGTCGAAATGATTTAGCATGCGAGGTTCATTTATGAAGCGATAAGCAAGTAAATAAACGAAACTCAAAAATAAATAACGTACAAGTTACATGGGCGGAAATACAACCCGGCCAATACAGAAATTATAAGCGATATAGAAATGGAATAATAAATAATAAAAAGTTAGGAACGAACCCCAATTAAATACACATTGCATTGTGTAATAAATGAAGGACGGAGACATAGGACCTAAGCGTGAAGCTAGCCCGATCCCATGTCTCGATGCCTTGTCCCAACTTATCACGTCGAAAAATCGATCAAAGTTGTTATAGTGTCGTGATAAGCGTGAGTTTTGAAAAGGGGAAAGTCACGTGATTGTCTTTACACGTGATGACTAAAGTCGATAAAAGGACGAGGCTTGAAATGTGTGTCAAAGCCCTCGGTTTTCTGGGTAACAGGACCCACTCGGTCGAGTCATGGTCTGACTCGGTCGAGTGTGTCCTCGAAAAGGGTTCTGCCCAGGTTTATGGACGCTACTCGATTGAGTAGCCTACGTACTCGGTCGAGTAGCCCTTGTACAAGTGTCAACTCGTCTCGTTTTTGGGTTTAAAATCGACGGTCGGTCAAATTAAATACAAATATTGCACGATTTGAATTTAACTTGACCTCCGGTACTATAATCGTGTATATATACGATTATAATACCGTTGTCGAGGTTTTACGAAAACGTTTATATTAGAAACTTTGAATTAGCAAAGGAATGCATCCCTCTACGTCACGACATCGAAACTAACCCTTTCGGGTTATGTGATGTCGGTTTTCGTGTCAACGGTTTCCGTACTAATTAAAATGGGATCAAATGCGTTCAACTATTATTAGTCGCGATCACGTCACGCCATTGAGTACGTTGGGGCGGGGCTCCTCGAAAGGGCTCCACCTCCGTCATTGCTCGTAAAGGGATTAGACGGACTTTAGGCGACAATTATAGTTAAACGTATTAGAGTTAGTAAAAGTTAGTATACGAGAAATGAAATGTAATACAAGAAATGAAATGTTAGAGTTAATGTTAAAGTTAGTGTTAGGATAATAATACAAGAACGTAAATGAAAACAAAGTAATAAGGATCGAAATGGGGTTTAGGACACCCTCAACATACATGCTTAGTAAGGACCTCGGAAATGGACTCGTAAATAGCGACGGGACGTCGGAGTATCGAGGATGTATGCAAGTTATGGTGTGTATGTGTATATGTGTGTGTTTTTGTCGGTTTTTGAAGAGCAAATGGCTCGGTTTTTGTATGGCTTTGCTTAGGATTGTAGTTTGGAGAGTTTAGGTAGATTAGGGCTAAAAAATGTAAGGTAAATGTAGGTAAAAATTCTGTGTAAAATGAGTGGGGGTCGTGGGGTATTTATAGAGTTTACCCCACGACCTAGGGTCACTCGATCGAGTGGCCCTAGTGCACTCGGTCGAGTGCCCTAGAAAATGGGCCTGATCCGGTAAATGACGCTCCACTTGACCGAGTGGGTCAATCCACTCGATCGAGTGGGTCAAAAAAATCGAGACAAAATAGGAAAGAATTGATTTTGTTGTTTTGATTGATTTTTTGAATTTGGATTTGTGCGCCAGCTGAACTTAGCTGATTTATGAGACGGTTTCGTCTTTGACCGGGTTTTGACCCGGTCGCCAAAGGACGGGTTTCATTTTTGGTGTCGGTTTTGGCCAAAATTAGTCTTATTTTGCTCGGAACGACCCACTGGGCCTGAATTTGAGGTTGGTTTTGGGAGATTATTACTCCGCTAAAACTCCATGTCAGATATTATTGATTTCGGGTCCAAATCCGAGTATACTAAATCATGTTTGCGTCCGATCATCATCGGGTGTTTGTCGGGAACTGCCATAGACACCAGCAGGCAAAATGCGGGTGTCTACAGTATTACTCTAACCCCACACTTATCCTTATTCCATAACTCCAACGTAAAGCCATTATCGATATATAATCATTATAAATAATAAGAGAACAAAAGGAAAAATGACCACTTTCCAAAAGAGGAAACTTTCTATTTTAGGAAACTTTACTAAAAATAGAATCATATCAAAATAGCTAAAATATTAGTTTATACTAATACAACATTTTTAGTAAACGATATAGATTTATAAAACTAATACTTTCGGTCTTAACGATATTAATTGATAAAGTAAGAACATTTAGGTTTATGAAATTATTGAAACATCATACGAGTGTTTATAAAATGATTAAAAATGTCTTAAACATTTTATTACTACTAATTAGGGTGTTTCCAAAATTTACAAAACTAAAATTCCCTAATTATTATTAGTTTCGACAATACGATTATAAATAGGATCTTACGGCAAATGTCAAATTAAACCTTTTAACGTCTTTTATTTAATTAAACCATTGAATATATTTAGAGTATGTTAAGGGATGATTTAACTCTTAAAGTTTCAGATTTAAATACTTTCAAAATAGCTGGAAAAATAAATCTTTCAGGTAAGACGAAGCATTTTAACGATAAATCACAATTTGTTCGAAAACCAATACTTATTAATTAAAGACTTTAATAAATAGTACAAAAATTACGTAAAATAGTTAAAATGTATTTATGGACATTCTGTCAAGAAAAGAAAATTTTCCAGAATACTTCGACTCGGTTTTTAAAAGGTTTTCTCGTTAATCGTCTAATCGCGACAATAACGATTATTAAAAATAGTAATTACAAAACGATTTACGTATTAATATCCAAAAATTATAATTAAACTTAAAAATTATGATTTTCCAAAAACTTAAAATTTTCCCAAGGTGTCAAAATTCCAGATTTCACAAAATTAGGTAAAACCGTCTTTTAAGCCCGTTTTCACAATTAACGATTCCATTAATAAAACTTATCGTTCCTAACATTTTATTAAAGCACTAAAAATCATAGAATTACATTTTATTATGAAATCATCATAATCATATTTTTTTCCAGATTTAAACCAAAGACCAGAAATCGAGAATTTAAACGACAAACACGGTTTTAACGATAAACGATGATTTAAAGTGATTAATTAATTCATCCACTTAACAATTCCGAAAAATTATGAAAATATTCAGAAAATTCTATTTCATCAGTAAGTTTCACCGCCTCAAAAATCAGATTAAAATAAAATGTTTAGGTACTAGAACTAAAAATCGGCTTTTAATCATTTTGTCCGTAAACGGTAATAATTCAATAATTGATAACTAAAATATCAGAAAAATACTAAATTATTAAAAATCATCAAAAACAACATTTTTACAGAATATAAACATATATTACATGTTTAGGCCGAATATTATGATTTTACAAATTAATATGACGATTTAATCGTTAATCTCGTAAAAGCGATAAAAATATCGAAACATGCAAATTTTCAACTTTTAATAATTTTCCAGATTATATGACATACTATGGACATGACATAGGTCCACCCCGACGCGGCCACGCGCGGGTTTGGTGAGGCGAATGAATCTCCATATGAGATGGATCGAATTGAATTTTAAATCGAAGTAAGAGTCGCCACCGAACTTTGTGGGAGTTCGGGCCCGTTCGAACCCACTCTATGTCGTAGTGGGCCATATTTAAAACATGGCCCATTTCCGATGTCAGAGCTTATCGGGTTCGTCCCTTTGCATTACGATACCGATACCGACATTATCGGATACCGTGTATTGAATGACTCTCGTTGCCAATGGATTCGAACATCCGGAAACCATGGTTCTGAGTAAGAGGTGAGGGTACGTGTTGGGAAGTTCATTGAGAACACCCAACCCCGCCCGCACTTAGCGGCCTTTACTAAGATATTGTTCGTTTTTACGTACACGCGTTAGTTCGACGGTTGAGTGATATGCAGAGATTATTTTCCTAAGTCATGTGAGGAAATTGAATAAATGGGTTGCTAAGTCGTTTAATGCATGTTAAACTAATAACGTCAAAGTTATTTTAGCATGTGAATTCGTTTTAGTCTAATAAAACGAAGAAATAAATAAATTGCTACAAACACGAGAAAACGAGTTAGTAACGATTGAATAATAATATAGCAAATAAACATACGAGATCGAGAAAATAAATATTAATCGAAATCTGAAAAATATTGTTAATACGTTGTTTTGTATAAAAAACGAAGCTCGAAAAATAATAATAAAAAAACGAAGAAAGAGACTCGTCGTGGCAGCCGGTCGCGCGGCTCGCCCGGGCCTCCGGCGAGTCGCGTGTCGGTCTGATTTTTGAAGACTCGACTAGATCGCGTACAAATATTGCATAACTTGTACTCGATCTAGCATTTTCGATATTCGTTATATTCGATAACTGACTATGAAATCAATATCAAATACTCGGAATAGTTTTGGAAAAGATATAAATTTTAGGAATCGTTTCGTAGAATAATAAAATAAAACGATCGAAAAGGATAAAAAAGGACCCGGGTCACAGGCCCGTGCGCGAATCGCCTGGGCATGGCGCGACTCGCATGCGGGTCTGCCCGTTTTTTTATTTTTTGTCGAAAAATCGTTAATTTTATAAATCGCGTACAAATATGGATTAATTTATACCCGATTCATATTTTCGATATTCGTCGTATTCGATATTCGATTATGAAATCGATATCGAATAGTCGGAAGGATTTTAGAAAAGGTTTTGAAAAAAAGTTTGTTTTGAACGAAAAGTAAAAAAAAAAAGAATTTTGAAAGAAAAAGATGTTAATTCTCTCCGCATATAAAATCGTCGAATTTTGTTTAAAAAAAAGATGTAACGATTTTGTTTAGCATCAACGAGAAATAATTAAATTTGTTCTCGTTAAATACGATATTCGATTAGAGAATCGATATCGCATTTTAAGAACGTTATAAAAAATAGTTTTTCGTAGTATTGATATTAGAAATAATGAAAAACATGCGAAAACGACCCATATTAAAAGAAAAAGACGTGAGAAAGGAAGAGAAGGAAGAGAAGAAAGAGAAGAATGGGGTTTGATTTACACCCTCAACCTACATGCTTTGTTTTCTCGGGATAAGGCTCGTCGGAAAGTGATTTAAACTTAGGAGCGTCGAGATGATGAGAATGGGTTTAGGGTGTCGGTTTGGACGTCGGGTTTGGCGTGTGGTCGGACGGTTTCTCGGGGCTTCGAGGCTTCGGGAAGATGTCGGGATTTGCTAGATATCGAGGATGTAGGATGTGTGTTTTTTTTATATGTGTGAAAACCGTGTTATGAGGCTGTTCTACCGTTGTTTTCGCGTCTGTTTTGTGTTGGACGAGAGGTCCTATTTATAGGAATCGAGGTAGTCTTGCTTGTGTGACAAGAAATACCGGTTTGGATGGGTTTGTAAGAAGTTGAAGGGAACGAGAAGTCCGTTGCTTGGGAAGGAAGTAAGGGAATCTCGGCTGAATTGGGACGCCTAAACCGAGTGTTTGAGCTCGGTTTGTGTCTGTTCCGGTTTCTGGATAGAATTCCTACTTGAGATCGAATTCTACCTTTAACGGAATTGTTTAATGTTTATTGAAGATGATATTTTGTAATGTTTGAGTCCAAACCGGACGTGTAGTGTCACGGTTGGCTCGCGGGTCTCGGAAAAATGTCCTTGACCGGGTTTTGACCCGGTCGCTAAAAGACGGTTTTACCCCTGGTGTCGGAATCGACCCAAATTAGTCTTATTTGACTCGAAACGACCCACTGGGCCTGGATTTGAGGTTGGTTTTGTAAGATTTGTACTCCGTGATAAGTCTAAACCAAATGTCCATGATTACAAGCCCATATCCGAGTCTATCAAAGCACGTTTACGTCCAATCATCATCGGGTGGTTGGTGGGAACTATTATAGACACCTGGCGGTCAAAATGTGGGTGTCTACAGAGCCCCCACTCTGACTGAGGCTTGGACAAGGCAAAAGTCAGAGTAGCTACCAGGTCAATCAAAGATTAAAACCTGGCAGACTTTCGATCGGGTCGTTTATAGTCCATTAGACCTGCGTGAAGGGCTCGCCAGCCATAGGATAGAAATTATACCTGGGTTGATGCTGATAATGTCGCGGGAGCTGTCTTGGAAGCTATGGGTATACCTGTTTATAGGTACATCCTGTCTTAGAATTGCGCGGGAACTTGCCTTGGAAGCTATGGGCACATCTGTTTACAGATATATCCTGATTCTTCAGTAGAAAATGTCGCCTGAGCTTTCCACCGGGGAACTTTTCTTAGAATTTCTCGGGAGTCTTGGGTGTACCTGTATGCTGACATAATTTGTATGTAACATTTAGGTGAAATACCGACTCATGCTGGGGAAGAAATGATGATTTTTTTTTCGGAAATTTTGAAAAGAAAGATGCTGAATTTTTTTGAAAAGTTTGGGAATAAGGATGCTTGGGATGACTTTGATCCCTAATCGGATTCTGACACGAATTCCTGGAATTCCCTGGTTAGGCCTGTATGCCTAGATGAAGCAGGGGAAGTGATATAAAAGTCCTATTCCTGTGATGACTAGGGAAAGGGATATCCTCTATTATAAATAGAGGGTTCTGGCTTTTTTATTTTTCATATTCCAACCCAAATCTTTTCTTCTATCTTAAAATCCTTTAGACTTTTAGGATAAATAAAAGGAACTATCCTTGCAATGGGTATTGATCATTTGACTACGATGCTTCAGGCGTGGGCCCAAGATTTTCGAGACGAGGATAAAGTCCAACTAACTCAAATGGGAATTGTGGCTTTATTCCCACTTCAGCGACTTAGGGTAGACTCGCACTTCCTTGATGCTTGCTTATCCTTTTGGGATACTACCCACCATGTTTTTGTATTTTCTCGAGGAGAAATATGTCCCCTTCCTGAAGAAATTGCAGCTATAGGCGGTTGGTGCCCTAGTGCTCGTCCTGCCATTCCCCCATTTTATCCTGACCCAAGGAGGAGGCTAAGGGATTTTCTAGGTCTGTCGCATGCTGAGACAGCCCGTATGGTAAAGAGAGATTCAGTTTCCCTATTTGACCTAGCTGACAAATTTATGAATCCAGCTGGGGCAAGAATCACTTCTACCCATAGGCGTAGGGCTTTTGCCTTTTGTATGCTGCATCGATATGCCTTTGAAGGTCGGATGGATGCTGACTCGTGCTTGGGTGAGATCAGGCTAATTAGCATAGTTGACCAAATGGAGACAGGTCACAGCCCGGCTTGGCTGATAACTGGGGAGATTATTATGGGCCTTCACGCTAGAAGACTTGACCCGGATCGACCATTGACAGGAGGCATCCGTCTTTTGCAGGTATTTAACCGTTTTTCCAAATTTTTCCGCGATTTCGCAATTTCCGGAATTTTCCAGAATTTTGGACTTTTCCGAAAATTTTCGAAATTTCCAATTTTCGAAAATTTTGATTTTTTTTGAATTTTTTTTTAAGGTTTTTTTTTTGAAATTTTTTTAAAAAAAAATTCCGAATATTCGATTTTTCGATTTTTTTGATTTTTCGAAAGTTTTTGACTTTTCGAAAAATTTCCAGATCTGGTTATCGGAGCGTTTGTCAATCATACAGCCCCCAGTGAATATATCAAGATATCGTAGCTGCCAGATTGGCTCAAGGTCCCGACGAATAAGCTCAAGCCATCATATAAATCGAAAATATTGGGATGAAGAGCTAACATTCCATGGTGGGCCTTTGATTAGATGGAACGTCATCTGGTGGTTCCTTTCAAGGCTGACGGGGTTAGCTAGAAGGGACAAGGCCCGTTATCTGGTGATCTTGTCTTTGGACTGGACTGTCCATATCTATCCGGACCGTATTCTAAGACAGTTCGGTTCGTTTCAGCAGATCCCTCAGACTGAAGCAATCATTAGCGTTTCGCTCCAATTGACGGACGCTATGTGTGACACGTGCCTACAGCGTTGGTTTACCCGTGTCATGTGGACTATACCTCGCCCTTGTCAAACCACTTGGGTTTCTGAATCATATCGAAAATGGACCTCTGAAGAATCCCAGGAGACCCGTAAAACTTTGAAGACTGAAGAGGCTCTTGACTTGGCCCGTCGAGAATCGGCCAAGGATAACAGGCGGTTCTTTGATAAAGTGGAGACTCCAACTATCTTTGCTGAGCTGGGGTCGGGTCCTAAGTCAAAAACTAAGACTCGAGCTAATGAGACCGGTGCTAGTGACTTGGAGAGAAGACTTGGACCGAGACTAGCGGTCCGAGACAGGCTAGGTCCGCGTGATAACGAGGTGACCGGGGAATCAAGTTTGAAGAAACGAGCCCGGGTTAAGGAGGTTCCCTTGGTGATTAGGGAGCGTTCACCTCCACCTCGACGCCAATGGACCGAAAAGGAGGCTAAGGGCAAAGGAAAGGGAAAAATGCCCTAGTTTTTTATTATTTAAGTATTAGTATTATTTATTGTGTGCTGATTTTTTTTGTAACTTTCCGGATTTGTCATAAATTTGTTTTTTTTGAAATTAATAAAAGAAACTCATTAAAGAACCGTTCCTGTTTTCTTTTCTCGATTGCAGTGGTTGTGCCCTTTTGAGGGGTTGCCTACGTATCCATAATAAATGGAATCAAACCAAACGTAGTTCAGACTTATTTGCAATTTCAAAATACGTCAAGACTATTGGTTCAAGATGTTTGTAACAGTAGAATAAGTAATTCTAGCTTTTGACTTGTCTCTAAAAGTTTATGTTTGAAAAGAATTTTTTTAATAAACTTTTGCAAATGACATTGAGAGAGGTGGGTTAAGGGTAGTAACGCTTCAGCTGGTCCAGGTTAGTTGGGTTGACAAACTCGTTCCCGTCCGGATCCGTTAGCATTACTGTTCCACCTGATAGAATCTTCTTTACCATATATGGCCCGACCCAGTTAGGTTTGAATTTTCTTCTTGGGTCTACTGGTAATAAAGCTCGAACAGACTTGAGAACCAAATCTCCTTCTTTGATGTTTCTGGGCCTCACCCTTTTGTTGAAAGCCCGTTGGATTCTCTTCTGATAAATTTGAATATTATTGAGGGCACGAGATCGTCGTTCGTCTAGAAGGACTAGCGAGTCATATCGTGCTCGAACCCAATCAGCTTCGTGTACCTGACTCTCGAGTAGGATTCTGAGTGATGGCACTTCTAACTCAACAGGTTGGACTGCTTCCATGCCGTATGTAAGGTAATACGGTGTTGCCCCGGTCGCAGTACGAATCGAGGTTCGATATCCCCAAAGTGCAAATGGTATCTTGTTGGGCCAATCCCGGTAATTATTAGCCATCTTTTTGAGTATGGTGACAATTGTCTTATTAGCCGCTTCTACCGCTCCATTGGTTTGGGGTCGGTAGGGTGAAGATGTATGCCATTGAATTTTGTACTTGGTCAGCAAGGCTGCTGTTCCGGCTTGAAAGTGGGTCCCGTGGTCACTGATGAATTCATGAGGGATCTCATACCGACATATTATCTTATTTTGAATAAACTTGGCGACATGGCTGGCGTTGAGAATACGATAGGATTCAGCTTCGACCCATTTGGTGAAATAGTCGATTGCTACCAAAATGAAGCAGTGTCCTCCGGTTCCTGAAGGGTTTATCTTTCCAATTATATCGATTCCCCAAGTTGAAAATGGCCAGGGTGACGTCATGGTGTATAGCAAGGATGGTGGCATATGCTGCACATTGGCAAAAATTTGACAATTATGGCAATGTTTAACATATAGCTGACAGTCGGTTTCCATGCTATTCCAGTAGTATCCGA
Source organism: Agrostemma githago (assembly GCA_958450325.1). Taxonomy (NCBI): domain Eukaryota; kingdom Viridiplantae; phylum Streptophyta; class Magnoliopsida; order Caryophyllales; family Caryophyllaceae; genus Agrostemma; species Agrostemma githago. The sequence goes on along the minus strand of OY288253.1, from coordinate 51,200,361 downwards.
GCCTCATGATTTTCCAGACTAACATCTGGGCATTCATGTGTGGGCCGCATTCGCCATCATGTACCTTAGCCATAACTTTTTCAGCGTTGGTCTTATTGACGCATCGAAGGAGAGCCCCCTGTGCTGTCTTTTTGTAGAGTTGCCCATCGTCGGTGCGGATGAACTGGGTTGCCAGTCTTCGCAAGGCCTTTCTGGCTCGATTGTCAGTCCCGGGTGGATATTCCCCGGTTGGTAGGTATGTCAAAACAGCTTGATACCATGGCTCGGGATCAGGTATCTCGATTTCTTCGATGTCGTGGATATATGCTGGCTCGGATCGTCTTTCGGCACAGATTGGTTAACTGGTCATATGATCGGGAATGTTTAGTAAAGATGCCAGTTTTGAGAGTGCATCTGCGAATTGATTTTCTTCCCAAGGTAGGTATATATATTCTACCTTGTGGAATTGTTTCTCAAGATCCCTTACTCGTGCCTGGTAGGCCACGAGATTAGCATTTCGAGTTTTCCATTTTTGGAGTGCTTGATTAATGACCAGAGATGAATCACCGTGTACTCGGAGGTTTGTGACCTCTAAGTCGGCGGCGGCTTGTAGCCCGTGGATACATGCTTCATACTCAGCAGCGTTATTAGTGACGTCGAAGTCTAACTTGATGGATACGGGAGTATGTTCCCCTCTTGGCGAGATTAGGAGAATCCCGACTCCAAATCCTCGGAAATTGGTTGCCCCGTCAAAGTATAAGTCCCACGCTTCGGTGTCAGTGTGGAAAATGTCTTCATCCGGGAAGGACCAAGTGTCGGTGTGTCCTTCTTCGGTTATGGGACTGTCAGCGAGAAATTCGGCTACTATTCGTCCTTTGATGGCTTTCAATGGTACAAACTTTAGATCGAACTCTGCCAACATTATGGTCCATCTCGATATACTGCCGTTGAGGATGGGCTTTTCGAAGAGGTGTTTGATTGGATCCATTCTGGATAATACCTGTACCTCGTAACTGAGCATGTAATGTCGGAGCTTCTTAGTGGCCCAGACCAAAGCTAAGCATGTTTTCTCGAGCATGGTGTATTTACACTCGTACTCTAAAAATTTCTTGCTGATGTAGTATATAGCCCGTTCTTCGGAGTTGATCGTCTGGGCTAGCATAGCCCCCATGGCTGTCTCTATCGTGGTTAGGTATAGTGACAAAGGCAAACCGTGCTGAGGTGGCATTAGGACCGGTGGTAAAGACAAAATTTCTTTGATTCTATCAAAGGCTGCTTGACATTTGTCGTCCCATAGTAACCGTTCCCCTATTTTAAGCTTCTTAAAGATCGGTTCACACACCATGGTCAGCTTTGAAATGAACCTGCTAATGTATTGGACTTTTCCGAGAAACCCTCTTATCTCCTTTTCGGTTTTAGGGGGCTGCATCTCGGGGATGGCCTTGATTTTGGCTGGATCGACCTCGATACCTCGTTGGCTAACGATATGACCCAGTAATTTGCCAGATCTTACCCCGAAACTGCATTTCTGAGGGTTTAGCCTCATGTTGTATTTGCGTAATCGGGTGAAGAACTTTCTCGGGGCGGTGATGTGACCGTCCCTGTCTTTGGATTTGACGATCATGTCGTCCACGTAGACTTCCACTTCTTTATGCATCATGTCATGTAATAAAGTTGTGGCAGGTCGTTGATATGTAGCCCCAGCATTGATGAGACCGAATGGCATAACAGTATAGCAATAAGTACCCCAAGGTGTAATGAAGGTGGTCTTATCCATGTCTTCTTCTGCCATTTTTATCTGGTTATACCCTGCATACCCGTCCATAAATGATAGGAGGGCATGGTCAGCTGTGTTATCCACCAGTATATCGATGTGTGGTAACGGGAAATCGTCTTTCGGGCTCGCCATGTTAAGATCCCGAAAGTCTACACAGACACGAACCTTACCATCCTTTTTAGGGACTGGTACAATGTTGGCAACCTAATCTGGATGCTCGGAGACTCGTATGAACCTAGCCTTGAATTGTTTGTCGACTTCCTCTTTGACTTTGAGGGACCATTCGGGCCTCATGGGTCGGAGTTTTTGTTTAACCGGCTTGAACCCTTCCTTGATTGGTATATGGTGCTCGGCTATTTCGCAATCGATTCCCGGCATGTCCTTGTAGGACCATGCGAAGACGTCTTTGAATTCTTGAAGGAGAACTATGAATTGTTGTTTCTCCTCGGGATCTAAGGATAATCCTATATTAAGCATCTGAGGTTCTAAGGTTGTTCCCACGTTGATGGATTCGTTTTCTTCGATTACCGGATTGTGGGATTCCTTTTGCTCTAGTTGCTCAATCAGATGTGGAGGCAAGGATACCTGTTCGTCGGGTTTCTCAATGTCATTGCACATAATATTTTTGAAATTGAGAAAGTTTTGAAAATGAGACAAGTCGTAAGCAGAACGGTTGTTATTATTGATCATGAATTGGGAAAATAGCTCGAAGAGAGCTGCCATCTGATCACTAGTCAGTGGCGGGATAGGTAGGGTGCCCGGGACAGACCCCGAGGCACCAGGAGTAGCTAAAGGGAGAGGGGGAGTTATAGGGTTGACCCTAGCACCAGACTCACCAGACTCAATCTTAGACTCTGACTCGGACTCCGACTCAGACTCAGACTCAGATTCTGGCATTTCTCCTTCCCCCGTGATCAGCTTGTAAGTCCTTCCTTGACTGTCAGTCCACTTGACAGTCTTCCTCCAGGCTCTGCTCCCGGTCCCTGATCCAACTTCTGAAATCAGTTTGGATGGATCAAAGGTGCGGCTACGGAGAATGAGGCTGACCAGCTCTTCCTTCGGTGTTGGGACCGCGAGTTCCTCTCCAAAAAGTAGCCCTAGCGCGGGCTCAACATTCTTAGCATCTTCGGACTGGATGAGAGCGAAGATGTCGTCTGGTATGTAGTTGCAGTCCTGGGCCAAGTGAGTCCCCGGGCGTATAGTTGTGGGCCGATATAGGCCAGTTTGGACAGTCTCGAACACTGGCGTGACAAAGATAACCTTGCCGGCTCCGGTTTGGCCCATGTTTTCCGGGGTTAGGGAGTAGCCCAAGCCTGTTTGAGTCCTCCCATTGTCCAGAACTTCGAGGATTTTTCCTGCAGGGAGATCGGGCCTTGATGTAACCCCTGGTAGAAAGCCCAGATTCTGCAGCATTCGGTCAAGGCGGACCGTGAAGTAAGGACGGAAGAGATGATCTTCTTCGATGGCCCCTACGAAATCGAACCTCCAGAGATCGGTGCGACTCAAGGTGTTGCAGTTAGCCACAGTCATAGGTGTGGCTTCTAGAGTGATGACGGTGTCGTGCAAAGGTAGCTTGATTTTCCGATGCAAGGTGGAGGACACAGCCCTGGTCGCGTGGATCCAAGGTCTTCCCAAAAGAAGGTTGAAGGAGGAAATCACGTCGATCACTTGAAATTCCAGCTCCTTCTCTATTGGGCCTGTTATGATAGTAAGTTTTGTCGCTCCGGCTACTGACTTTGGGCTTTCGTTAAAAGCCTGAATGGTTTGAGCTGTGGGAATGTAGTCGGCCTCGGTGATGCCGAGGGCTTTGGCGGTCCTTAAGGGAAGGACATTGACTGCGGACCCGTCGTCAATCAGGGTCATGGGTAGGTACTTTCCACGGCAGATGACCGTGATGTAGAGGGCCATGTTGTGGGCTGGCCCAAATGGTGGTAGATCAGCATTAGAGAAGGTAATCAGTGGGCCTTCCTCTATGGATCTCCCTTTTAGGTGGGGTAGAACCGTGGCTACCATTTCAGCTGGAGTAGTCATAGAGTCGATTTTGACTTGATCGAGGGCCTTATTGAGTGCCTCTCGATGTTCCTGGGAGCTAACTAAGAGTTGCCATATAGAGAGGTCAACTCGAGTCCTGTTTAGCTGTTTTACAAAAGCCTTTTCAGCAGTTGACTCTTCTGGGGCGGGCTCGACCCTAAGTGGCTCGGCGATGATGAGGCTTGACTAGTGGCTAAGACTTTGGACTTAACCTTCTGGATCTCCTCAGGCGTGATGGGGACAGCTTCCCCTTTGGTGAGATAGACGTCGTCTTCGTCGTCGCACCAGATCCCGTTTATTTGCGGGACAAATGGAGAAATGAGGTGTGAGCAATCCATTATTTCCCCGGAGAAGATGGCGTGAGTTGCCAACGGGTTATCCTTGTTGTTGGGTTTACCCCCGGGCAAAGGGATCTTCCCGCTCTCGATGAGATCTTGGATAAGGTGCTTTAGCTTCCAACATTTCTCAGTGTCGTGTCCTTTACCATGATGGTAGTGACAGTAGGCCTGGAGGTTGTAGGCCTTGGAGCGTCGCTCGACCGGGAGATCAGATGTTGGGCCTATAGGGTTGATCAGGCCTTTTGATGAAAGCCTCTGCAGGGCATTTTCATAGGTGGTGCCTATGTCGGTGAATACCCGGGGGGTGGTATTCTTTTGGGACGAGGTATCAAGTACGTTTACCTCGTCAAAAATGCTCCGAGTGGCAGGCGTAGATGTGGGCTTGCTTGTTGATGAGCTGGCCCATTGGTATCCCTTGGTGGAGGCCTTAGTGAGGCTTTCCAACCTTAAATCATCTTCGATTCTTGTTCCCCTTTCAGTTAGGACCGCGAAGCTAGGTATGATGGCGTACCGGAGATGGACCCGGTAAGCAGGAAGGAGGTTCTTGACGAAGGCTTCAACCAGCACTTTTTCACTGGGCTTATCGAAGGGCGTTCAGGAAGGGGTATTACTTCCAGGGTGCGCATAGTGGTCTGGATTTCCGTGTTGTCGGCGTAGTTCCGAGCGAATTACGTTGCCACGTCATCCCAAGTTTTGTATTTCTTGGAATCGAGCCGGTAGTACCAGGCTCTTGGGTGCTTCTCGAGAGAGGAAGCGAACAGGTGCTTAAACATGTTGGACTTAACCCCCTTAAGGGCCATGAACTCCTTGAAAGCCCGGATATGGTGGACCGGGTCTTCAGTACCCTTGAACATTGGCAGACCCGTCAGATTGAGATTGGTGGGTCGTGTGGATGGAGTTTTGGGTCGACAGGTGGACCTGTTCTTGCAGTTTGTGAACTGCGCTGGCCAATTCAGCTAAAGGCCCAGTAGTGTCGACACTGCCACTGGGAGTTCCCTGCTCCATGGCACTTACCCGGGTAAGGATGGAGATCTAGTCCCCACTCATCGACGTGATCATGTTTTCCAGCTTGGTGAAAGAGGTCCTCAATTCGTCTACAGCTTGTTGCGTCATGGCTCGGGTGTGGGGTGGCCTGTCTGTAAGGGCACCGCCTAATCAGTAACTGACCCAGATCTTAGAATCAAAGAGTACATCCCGAGCAAGGAAAAGACTAAACTAGAAAAGGACCGGAAACTGACTTCTAGACGGATGACCCGTGGACGGTGGGCCTTCCTTAGGATTCGGCAAAGTGGGCCTAGTCTCGTTCGAAGGAAGGTCTATGTGCGAATTCCCCAGACTTTGGACTCGAGTGTGTAAACGGGCTTCCCTTTGCAGGAGTTTGTCCTACGCAGGTGGGCCGTGCCTTGACAAATAAGGCGGACTGCGATGGGGTGGAAATCCGTGATGTAGGATCAACGGAGTTTCGACGCTATAGACTCTTACAACCTATGACAAGACCCGACACTGCTAAATACGGGAAGTCCTAAGAAGAAGAGGGTTTTGAAAAGAGGTTTGGATTTGAAAACCAAACAAAGTCGGGTAGGATGGTCTGATTTCATTGAAAACCGGAAAAAGGGTATCGGGCCGAGATTTCGGGCTTTTTGAAAAGGTTTAGACAGCATACCGGCTAAACATAGGCAATTTTGAGTCAAAATCATAAGTCCTAAATTCGGTAGCTTTCCGGGTATTGAAAAAAAGTAGATGGGTTTGAAAAGATGCAGGTTTTTTTTGAAAATGACGGTTTTTGAAAAGGACCAAAGAAGATCAAGTAGCATGTAGTAACGGAAACAGTATATCGATACCATGTATGCTCTTAGTCTAAGTCTCGGTAGGTCGAATAGGGTCTATACCAACAACGATCGCATTCTCGCAAATCAGGACGGACCTCCTAAGCCGATTTGGTCTTAGAATCTGCCATAAAACTCATGCGAGTTCCGCCATCGAAGTCTTTAGTGCACCCAAGTGGGAATGCACCGCGGTATAGTGGGACGTCGGTCACAAGTAACCGGCCCGGGAAAGAACGGGGTTATGCATGAACCATTGAACTAAAACGTGTACATTACTATTCGAACGATTTCTTTTCGAGTCTCACCCTGAGGATGCCGATGGTAAGTGACACATCTGTTAATCCCCAGCGGATTCACCAAATTGTGGACATGACATAGGTCCACCCCGACGCGGCCACGCGCGGGTTTGGGGAGGCGAATGAATCTCCATATGAGATGGATCGAATTGAATTTTAAATCGAAGTAGGAGTCGCCACCGAACTTTGTGGGAGTTCGGGCCCGTTCGAACCCACTCTATGTCGTAGTGGGCCATATTTAAAACATGGCCCATTTTCGATGTCAGAGCTTATCGGGTTCGTCCCTTTGCATTACGATACCGATACCGACATTATCGGATACCGTGTATTGAATGACTCTCGTTGCCAATGGATTCGGACATCCGGAAACAATGGTTCTGAGTAAGGGGTGAGGGTACGTGTTGGGAAGTTCATTGAGAACACCCAACCCCGCCCGCACTTAGCGGCCTTTACTAAGATATCGTTCGTTTTTACGTACACGCGTTAGTTCGACGGTTGAGTGATATGCAGAGATTATTTTCCTAAGTCATGTGAGGAAATTGAATAAATGGGTTGCTAAGTCGTTTAATGCATGTTCAACTAATAACGTCAAAGTTATTTTAGCATGTGAATTCGTTTTAGTCTAATAAAACGAAGAAATAAATAAATTGCTACAAACACGAGAAAACGAGTTAGTAACGATTGAATAATAATATAGCAAATAAACATACGAGATCGAGAAAATAAATATTAATCGAAATCTGAAAAATATTGTTAATACGTTGTTTTGTATAAAAAACGAAGCTCGAAAAATAATAATAAAAAAACGAAGAAAGAGACTCGTCGTGGCAGCCGGCCGCGCGGCTCGCCCGGGCCTCCGGCGAGTCGCGTGTCGGTCTGATTTTTGAAGACTCGACTAGATCGCGTACAAATATTGCATAACTTGTACTCGATCTAGTATTTTCGATATTCGTTATATTCGATAATTGACTATGAAATCAATATCAAATACTCGGAATAGTTTTGGAAAAGATATAAATTTTAGGAATCGTTTCGTAGAATAATAAAATAAAACGATCGAAAAGGTTAAAAAAGGACCCGGGTCACAGGCCCGTGCGCGAATCGCCTGGGCATGGCGCGACTCGCATGCGGGTCTGCCCGTTTTTTTTATTTTTTGTCGAAAAATTGTTAATTTTATAAATCGCGTACAAATATGGATTAATTTATACCCGATTCATATTTTCGATATTCGTCGTATTCGATATTCGATTATGAAATCGATATCGAATAGTCGGAAGGATTTTAGAAAAGGTTTTGAAAAAAAGTTTGTTTTGAACGAAAAGTAAAAAAAAAAAAAAAGAATTTTGAAAGAAAAAGATGTTAATTCTCTCCGCATATAAAATCGTCGAATTTTGTTTTAAAAAAAGATGTAACGATTTTGTTTAGCATCAACGAGAAATAATTAAATTTGTTCTCGTTAAATACGATATTCGATTTGAGAATCGATATCGCATTTTAAGAACGTTATAAAAAATAGTTTTTCGTAGTATTGATATTAGAAATAATGAAAAATATGCGAAAACGACCCATATTAAAAGAAAAAGACGTGAGAAAGGAAGAGAAGAATCGGGTTTGATTTACACCCTCAACCTACATGCTTTGTTTTCTCGGGATAAGGCTCGTCGGAAAGTGGTTTAAACTTAGGAGCGTCGAGATGATGAGGATGGGTTTAGGGTGTCGGTTTGGACGTCGGGTTTGGCGTGTGGTCGGACGGTTTCTCGGGGCTTCGAGGGTTCGGGAAGATGTCGGGATTTGCTAGATATCGAGGATGTAGGATGTGTGTTTTTTTTTATATGTGTGAAAACCGTGTTATGAGGCTGTTCTACCGTTGTTTTCGCGTCTGTTTTGTGTTGGACGAGAGGTCCTATTTATAGGAATCGAGGTAGTCTTGCTTGTGTGGCAAGAAATACCGGTTTGGATGGGTTTGTAAGAAGTTGAAGGGAACGAGAAGTCCGTTGCTTGGGAAGGAAGTAAGGGAATCTCGGCTGAATTGGGACGCCTAAACCAAGTGTTTGAGCTCGGTTTGTGTCTGTTCCGGTTTCTGGATATAATTCCTACTTGAGATCGAATTCTACCTTTAACGGAATTGTTTAATGTTTATTGAAGATGATATTTTGTAGTGTTTGAGTCCAAACCGGACGTGTAGTGTCACGGTTGGCTCGCGAGTCTCGGAAAAATGTCCTTGACCGGGTTTTGACCCGGTCGCTAAAAGACGGTTTTACCCCTGGTGTCGGAATCGACCTAAATTAGTCTTATTTGACTCGAAACGACCCACTGGGCCTGGATTTGAGGTTGGTTTTGTAAGATTTGTATTCCGTGATAAGTCTAAACCAAATGTTCATGATTACAAGCCCATATCCGAGTCTATCAAAGCACGTTTACGTCCATTCATCATCGGGTGGTTGGTGGGACTATTATACACCTGGCGGTCAAAATGTGGGTGTCTACACATACATATATTGTCAAAATAAAATTATAATTATATTCATGCAATTACACAAATAAAATCATGCAATACCGAGTAACATCGACGTTACCTCTACTCCAAGTTTGAATCGATTATATATTCGTCGGCCTCGAGATCGTCCACGAATCCTACCAAACACGAAAATCATGGCAGAAAAATACCATGAGAAAACTAATAAAAATCAAGGTAAATATTGATCGAAAACGACGTCGATTATTACCTTAACGAAGGAATCGAAAAGAGGATTAATTTGACGATAAAAATGATGCGATCAATGCTCGAATTAAGCAAAAGTCGGCCTAGGAGGGGAGAGGAGTGTCACGGCCAGAAATGAAGAAGGAAAAAGATGTTGTAATATTTTTTTATGAAAAGAATGAATGAAAGAAGAAAGATGGTTTATGCATAAATGAAAGTAATAATAAGGGTGATGAAAACTATGTGAAATGTGTGAGGAAACCAGCCAAAATAATGAAGGTGAGGGAAAGTGAAAAGTTTGAGTAATAAAGCATGAATAAATGGAAGAAAATAATCTTACGTTTACGGTTTAACGTGATAAAACGAAACGTATAAATAATACGTAGTAAAATTGTGACAAGAAGCTTTGTCGGTCCAAAATGTGAGGAAATGGTCTCAAATAATTTATAAGTTGATAAAAAAAAGAATCGTAAAATAGTTAACGACATTTCAAAGCAATTCGAGTAAACCTCGCGATAAAAATAATTATTTACGAAAGTTCGTAATAAAATCATTAATGGCTAAATTTTCGTAAATAAAAATATTTCTTAGCCTAAAATATTATATAAATGTATTTAAACATTTTTAGGAAAAGGAATAACTTAAATCCGAGCTTAAAAACGTTAATTCGCAGAGAAATAAAAGTCTTCGCGGAAAATAAATAGTTTACGAGGAAAATCAAATAAATGGATTTAAAAGAATTAAAAATCTTTTTAAAATATAAATAAATATTATCATTAAACTCAAAAATGAAAATAGAGCTTGGAGAAAGATGAAATGCAAGGCCGAAATGTGACAGAGTTATGACAGAGTCATAACGGTCAAGACAAAAACGCTAGAAAAAAATAGCGGGTGTTACAATCCTCCCCACTAAAAGAAAGTTTCGTCCTCGAAACTAAGAATAAGCAGAAAGTAATAGAAATTACCTCACTTGAAAAGATGGGGATACAAAGTTCGCATAAAAATTTTACTTTAAAAGAAAACTTTACAACTTTCAAAGTGATACGAAATCGAATGCAAATATTTATTCCAAGAGAAAATGGGCTAAGCTACCCGAAGTTTAAATTTTTTTTTAATTAATGAAATCGTAATGTAAAGTTATTTGATAACATAACGACGTCAAATAACATTTGTAAATGAACTCGAAGAAAATTGGGTAACCAAACATTTTCAAAATAAAAGTAAAACAATTTGATTAAGAATAATTCGATAATATTTCGTTTTATGACAAAATAAAATTTAGTTTGGAGAAATCAAATTTTGTTGTTATTAAAAATCGAACCAACCGTCAAACATTTTCAATAACAGATTCAAAAGTCCACCAACAATAAAACGAAAACTAATTTCAAAATATTAAAATTTTGAAAATGTTATCATAATAATTATGAAAGTTTTCAAAAATGTTATCAAACCATAAAATAATTTCGACAATGTCAAAATGTTTTATGTAATAATCATATAGAAATTGAATATTTTGGAAATATGAAAGTCTTCATAAAAGTCTGATTGCTTGAAAATAAAAAAAATAAAATAATTTCGAAATGATTTAAAATAAATTATTTAGGCATTTTGAGACAGATCTAGATATAATTATCAACCAAAGATAAAACAAAAGTGGAATATCAAGTTCTTAAATTATAATTCAAAAAGGTTAAGTTTCACGATATCCGAAAAGTTGAATTTAGTCAAACTTTTTACAAAACGGCAACTTCATAATTAGAAATTATAAGTCAAAAATGTTAAAATTTTACGACAATCCATTTTTTTTTAAACAAGTCAAACTTTTTATAACACAAGTCCGGGGAAAATAATAAATGGATAAATAGAGTCAAAGTCAACGACAAATCGAAACAAAAGTTTTCAAACCCGATAAAGAAGTCGAAAGGGATTGGCTGAAGAAGAAGAAGCGGGATTCAAGAGAAGCTAAGGGGAGGACGAATTTGAGAGTCAAATAGAACTATCAAGGACTTTTGAATTAAATTAACCATCTCGAGATTCCCGGTACAACTCCCACAATCCCGGTCCCTAATTTCCATCAAATAACGTTAAGTCCAATATTAGGCACTAGGTGGTACTACTCGGTCACTATCTCCAAAAAAAATGTCTTACGTGACTATCCAATCGTTCAGGCGATACGATACTAATCCACAAATGCTTTAGACTAATCCATTAATTAAAATTTCAACGATCATCAAAACATACCCAATCTTGTAATCACTAAGGCTCGTAATTCAAAGCTCATAAGGTCTGAACTCGAGGTATACTTCAAATTTCTCGAGTAAGGAACACTAAATAAAATCCACCAATTAACAATGTTCGGGCACAGAATCCTCAAAATGATCACCAACATGTTATAATGCCACAAGTAAAGAAGTTGGAGAAAGTATAACAAATCCTCAAATACGCTCAACCTATAGGTAATGGCGCAAACACTCACATCTTCAAACACGTCATTGGGCTAAGGTTTCTAAAAATTCCACCAAATTTCATATTGTATCAGCGAAACCACCAAAATATTTATTAAATCAACGAAGCCACAATCTCGTTGGTCTAAGGTTATAACAGTCCCAATAAGATGATCCGTATAATAGTATTCCTCAAAACTGCAAAATAAAACCAAACTGTGATTGTGCAAGATAGTTCTCTTCTCTAGGGACAACAACAATTTATCCCAAGTTAGATCACTCAACCCCAAAGTTCATAGGTTACAACCTTAAACGACGATCAACGATCTAATCCTTAAGAAATACGGGTAATCTATGTCAACCAAAATTTCTAACGACATTAATGAAAACCTTCAATAGTACCACAACACTCAGCCTAACACCTTAAACAATACTCTATGATCCCAAATAATCGCGATGCATCCATTAAGTAAGCATTAGGTAAGAATCCAAAGTAATATTATCAGTTACCCTTAGTTTGGTTCGGGGTTAGGTAATAGGTATCCATCAAAAATGACCTACTCTCTTACTAGTCCCAAATATATCCAACTCTAAGTACCCCAAAATAATCAAGGTAACCTATAACCCAAGGTGCAGTGCCTAAAGTATCATCTTAATTCCATCAAGCAACATTTTGCTATCCAAATTAATCCTCAAGAATTTCTTACTTGCTTAGAAAGTAGGGCAGACTCAAAATCCTCAAATCTGGTAACAAGGGTTTACTAAACCTCAAACATGTATAACATGGGTTCACTAAGACAGAATCCGGTCTAACCAAAGAATCTCAAGAGAAAGATGGTAGAATAGAAGAATAAAACAAGGATTCACCATGAGAATGAAGATGAGAATATATAAGAGATGAATTGGAAGAAATAGGGGAAGGAAGAAAAGAATCGATTATCCTATATTACTAAGATCTTGAGCCAGAGGAGAATCTTCAATCCTCCAGAGTTCACGAGGGAACAAAAAGGATTACTTCATCTTCTTGTAGAGGAACGAGCATACAAGTCTTGGGTCGCTCCATCTGGATCTACTACTACAATGTCACGGAACAAGGATCTACTCTTAATCATCTAACCTGTAGCTTGAGAAAACTAAACCGGAGCTGAAAAGTCACCATCGGCATCTTTCTTGGAGCACCAAGTTGTCCACTCGAGTCAGCAGGCGTTCAGAGTGCTATATAGGTCCCATCCCAATTTGGAGCAGCATCATGTCAACATCTTGTCCACTCATCATCTTCTTTGACATATAAAACAAATATTCAATGCTAATCATTGGGTTTCAGGAACATGAAGGCTAATCACATAAGTCCTTACTTGTTTCTACCCATCTCTAATAATATTTTTATTTACTGTTTAAATAATTTACTGGTATTTTCCTTAATTTCAGGTGTAAGCGTTGGGAGCAATGATGCTCTGATACCAACCGTAATCCCCTAGAAAATCTAACGCGATACAGTGGCGGAAACACTGTAGAGTCGGGATTAAAACACACTGTAACTATGTCTTAGTAAAATTAAAATGGTAAAGTCAAACAATAGGCCTTAAATAAAATGGCCAAACTTTAAAACAATCCACAAAAGGGATTTGAACAATCCATAGGACATAATTATAAAAATAAATAAGCAGGATTCACACTGCTCGCTAGCTCACACCCGGAACACGTATACCTGCCATGTTAAAACATAACAGCCACAATCAGTGGGGAGCAACGCCAACGTTCTCCCAGCCGTATAACAGGATTTTAAAACTGTAATTATTATTATAGAAAAATAGTAAAAAGGAAAACAGTAAAACATCATATTAAAATAAGCTTTAGCGTAAAACAAAATAATCAAAAGGGTTTCCGAAGAAACATAAAAATATTTGCCAACCTGCAAACCAATTTATATCGATAATAAATAAAATAATCAAAATGGCGTTATGGATATTCGGTTAGTGTGCACAAGGCTAGACTTTCACTAGGAATAATACTGGAAACTAGCTTCGAGAACTGTAGACTTAACTCATAACAGAATCCAGTCTCTAACTAGGCAACTCAACTATAACAGGACTGCGTGCAGCGAGGTCCTGGTTTAAGTAGTAAACACCCCTCCTGGATACCAAATGTATCCAGTTCAACTGACGGCGACTAACACGATGCGATATTTAGCTTAAGGGCACAATGCACACTCTCCTGGGCGAAACTACGCCCAGTTCAACGACCAAATGTGCCCCAAATGGGCACACCGGCTTTATAGTTGATGGCAAAAACGTACTTCCCAGACTGTATTACTCTAACCCCACACTTATCCTTATTCCATAACTCCAACATAAAGCCATTATCGATATTCAAGAGATATAATCATTATAAATAATAAGAGAACAAAAGGAAAAATGACCACTTTCTGTGGACAGGACGTAGGTCCACCCCGACGCGGCCACGCGCGGGTTTGGGTATAGCGAATGAATCTCGTGGTGAGATTGTTCTCGGGTTCGAAATTTAAGTCAAAATGGAGTCGCCACCGAATTTTGTGGTTATTCGGAACCATACAAGCCCACTCTATGTCGTCATGGGCTGTACACAAAGTACGGCCCACTTCGATTTCAGAGTTTATGGGGCTCGTCCCTTTGCATTGCAATATCGATACCGTTTAAACCGGCTTTCGTATATAGAATGACTCTCGTGTGCCAATGGTTTCGGGCATCCGAAAACCAAGGTTCTGAGTAAGAGGTGAGGGTAGGTGTTGGGAAGCCCACTAAGGACACCCAATCCCGCCCGCACATGGCGGCCTCTACTTAGACATCGTTCGTGTTCGTGTGCGCGCGCTAGTAAAACGACTAAATGATATGCAAACAGCGTTTTTAGCTAAGCATGCGAATTATTGGTTAACTACGTCATTTTAATGCATCTTGATTCACGTCAAAGTGATTTAGCAGGTGATGTTCATTTAAATAAATAAATGGCAAACATCAAATAATAGAAAACTCGTAAATAAATTACAAATTACACGGGCGGAATACAACCCGGAATTCACAATACAACGAGCAATAAAATAGAATAATCGAATAGGAAATGGTAAACGTTAACTAGAAACGGACCCGTATATAATAAATTATAAACTAGACCGTAAGTTGTGCAAACGGACGAACTTCGATTAAATACACATTATATTGTGTATTAAATGGAGGACGGAGATATGGAACCTAGACGTGGTGCTAGCCCGATCTCGAATCTCGATGCCTTTTCCCGACTTATCACATCGAGGAATAGAGTCTAAATTAATCATGTGTTGGATACGACTAAAGAGTCGTCGACACAAGATTAATAGTGCGAGACCGTCGATCAAAGTCGTTTTAAGTGATATGATATGCATGAGTTTTGAAAAATAGGATCACGTGATTGACTTTACACGTGTCGACTAAAAGTCATAAAAAATGACGAGGCTCAAATGATGATCAAAGCGCTCGGTTTTCCAGGCTACAGGGTCCACTCGATCAAGTCATGCCACGGACTCAGTCGAGTGTGCCTTTAAGGTGGCTACTGCCCGGTTTTTGGGGTGCTACTCGATCGAGTGGCCCATGGCACTCGATCGAGTGCCCCCTGTACGAGGCATGGCTCGTTTCATTTTTATTTGTTTGAATTCGATAATTGACCTAGTTAAATAAAAATATTGCATTATTTAAATTCAACTCGGTTCTCGATGTCATAAACGTGTATTATACGATTATGAGACCGTTATCGGGAATTTATGAAATATGCTATTATGTGATTGAAGAGTTTGATTAGTGACGAAATTATAGTCCTCCGCGTCACGGCATCGATACTAATCCTAAAGGATTATGTGATGTCGGTTTTCGCCTCAACGGATCTCGTACTAATCTTAGAAATGGAGTCTTACGCGTTCAACTATGAGCAATCACGATCGCATTATGCCCTTGAGTACATTGGGGCGGCGCTCCTTGAAAGGGTGCCACCTCCGTCGTGACTCGTAAAGGGATTAAACGGACTTTGGATGATCGTCGTAGTCAAACGTGTTAAGTTCCGAATTTTAATATTATATAAATATATATATATATATATATATATATATATATATATATATATATATATATATATACACGGTATTAATATGTTAATGACGATAATTAAATGTTAAAGGTTAGATACAATAAATAATAATAAAAAGTTAGATTGCGATAAATGAAATGTTAGTAGCAAAATTAAAATAATGTTAGTAACTGAATTAAAATGTTAGTGTTAGCGGTTAGTAATAATAATAATAATAATAATAATAATAATAATAATAATAATAATAATAATAATAATAATAATAATAATAATAATAATAATAATAATAATAATAATAATAATAATAATAATAATAATAATAATAATAATAATAATAATAATAAGGGAGTGGGGGCCCAGATAGTATCTAGGCTCCCCTCTAACTTCTTGTAATTTGTTCTGGTGTTAATGCAAGATCCGTTTTAAAAAAAATTAAAAAAAAAATAATAAAAAAAAAAATAATAATAATAATAATAATAATAATAGTAATAGTAATAGTAATAGTAATAGTAATAATAATAATAATAATAATAATAATAATAATAATAATAATAATAATAATAATAATAATACATATATATATAAATAATCAAAAAGAAAAGAGAAAGGAGAAAGAGATGTCGGGATTTGAATTACACCCTCAACCTACATGCTTAATCTCGGAAACGAACTTCTAACGTAGCGGCGTGTGCGCGGGAGTGTCGAGAATGTAGGAGGAGTTATGGTGGGATTGGTTTGGGAGAGGTTGCCCTCGGGTCTTTGGCGAGTTTTGATCTCGAGTTTTTGATTGTATGTGTGTGTGTAGAGAGGATGTGTATATGGTGATGTCGAAAATGGTGATGATTTGTTTGAAGGTTGAAGATGTAGTGTAAAATATGACTGATTTTGGGTTGCCAAAATGTTGTAAGTGTGGAAGGTTGAATCGGGAGTGAAAAGAGTTTGCAAAGGTTATGTAAATGGTTGTAGTGTCAAAAAAGTTGTTTTTGTGATGGGTGATGATGGGGTATTTATAGGACAAATACCCCGGTTCAGAGTCACTCGATCGAGTGGCGTGGGTGCACTCGACCGAGTGCCCGGTCTGGGTCTGGATCGGCCGGTTTATGGCCTTACTCGACCGAGTGGATGTGAGCCACTCGATCGAGTGGGTGTGAATGGAGGGAGTGTAAATAGGGCATGATTTGTTGCCTATTTTTTAATGAGATTTGGTTGATTTGGTTGTTGAGTCTTGATTCATTTTGTGTATTTGGACATATTGTGAGGCTGGTTCGTCTCGGGATTCGACTTTGACCGGGTTTTGACTCGGTCGCTAAAAGGCGGTTTTATTTTCGGTGACGGTTTTGACCCAAATTAGTCTTATTTTATTGGAAACGGCCCACTGGGCCTGGATTTGAGGTCGGTTTTGAGATATTTGCACTCCGCTAAATGCCCATGTCGGATACTATTGATTCCGAGTCCGTATTCGAGCGTATTAAGTCACGTTTACGTCCGATCATCATCGGGTGTTTTGTCGGGAACTGCTATAGACACTAGCAGGCAAAATACGGGTGTCTACAGAGCCCCCACTCTGACTGAGGCTTGGACAAGGCGAAAGTCAGAGTAGCTACCAGGCCAATCGAGGATTACGACCTGGCAGCCTTCCGGTCGGGTCGTTTATAGTCCATTAGTCTCGCGTGAAGGGCTCGCCAGCCATAAGAAAAAGGGGTCATACCTATCCTGATGACGATAGCTCCGTGGGGAGTTGGACTTGCCTTTGAAGTCCTAGGTGTACCTGTATTTGCACGTAATATCTAGGTGAAACACCGACTCATGCTGGGGAGTAAAGTAGCTGCGCGGGGACTTGCTTCTGAAGTCTTGGGTGTACCCGTATGCCGACACATCACGTCTTGGATGTAGCATTCAAGGAGAAACACCACTTTTGGTGTTCCATTGGGAAGCACTAGCTGACAACTGAAATGTTAGATACATAGGCAGAAATAGCAGGCATAGTATATAGCAAGATAGCACATAGGAAATGCAGTTAGCATCTATAGACTAGTTTGCGCTGAGGGAAATGATTTTTGCTTAGTTTTGAAATCGAAGTCCTGAAAGAAACTCACGTGCTAGGAGATAGGTTTTCAAAATTGAAAGGGGTAGAAAAGAAATTTGCAGTTTAAATAGACCAAAATTTGACCTTGTCGAAAAGGATTTTCTCAAATGGCTAAGTTTTGCAAATTTTGAAGTGAAAATTTGAGGAGGAGGTACCGACAGACTCGACTCTGGACGTGACAGGACGACGAGTTGACAGACACGACTTGGACTCTCGAGGGGTTGGACTGCGACTCGGTAGGAGGGTGGGCCACCTATGATGACAAGACTCTTAAGTTGCGCTATTCCATAGCCTAGGCGAGTGGCAACACGGTCGAACTTCAAAATGGGAAGGATGTGTCATAGACTGTAATGAGATTGCTTCTGCCGGACTCAGCAGTGGCAATGTTGTGGTCTAGTGTTCTTTGAATGTTTGGTTTTGGGGTACATTCCCAAAGTCGGTGTCGCTTCGAGTCCCTGACGGATTCTCGTCTTCGACTGAGCCGAGTACTAGGACACTCTATAGAAAGGAGGCTAGTTTTTGAAAATCATTTGGATTATGTGAGTGGATGGGAGTCTTCTGCCTAAGAGAAGCCCCCAGGACAACAAAGCTAGCTGTTGAGAACATGACAGTGTCGTGATAGGAATGATGGTGCTTTTTTATATTTGTGTCGATGTGGGTGGTTGTGCCCTTCTTTGAAGGGCTGCCTACGTATTCACGTGTAGTGAAATCAAACCAAGCCGTAGTTCAGTGAATTGAAAGATATATTATGGTGCCTAGTTTATTTGGGCTTTGTGTGTAACTAGCCATAGCGATGGTGTAGGCTAGGTGCATTCCCAATGATGTCCTGATCAAAGGGTTGGAACAGTTAGGATGTTGATCCCGTGACTGTGAGCGTTCTCCGGGGTAGCCCCCAGAGGTGGTGTGAACTATTTGGGCATGTTCTATGCCGACCGCAGGTTGAGTTCCCGTGTTTGGGGTTGGTAACTGGTTTAGATGTTTTTGGAAATGTGGAGCTAGGTCGCAAGTGGCTTTGATGATTCAAAATCTGGAGCTCGATTTTGTGGAGCTAAGGCTTCGAGGGTAAGGTATTGCAATGTGGTAGGAAAGGGGGAAGTCGAGTAAAAATGACTCGGACTTCGATCGGGATAGGTTTGATAATGCGGGATCTGATTTCCATGTCTGGCCCTTATGGTTAGGGTGTATCCTATGGAGCTAGAATCCTCAAAATTCCGAGCTGTCTCTTAGCCTAGGTCTCGAGAAGGTCTTGAGGGTTGCAATGTAGGAAGGCTAAGTGTGGTGTTAGCTGACCAGCTTGATTGTCTCTTCCCTATTGGACGGTATAGGCATTGATAATTTTTTAATTGACTGTACCCCGGTCAAGGGATTTTCACTTGAGTTGAACGTTGACCACGGTCATGGGTATTTGAATTTTTTGTTTTTGTTTTTTGTTGGGTTGACCTCTTAGCCCCGGTCGTGGGATCCTTCACTTGAGTTGACTGTGTCCCGGTCAAGGGATTGATCGTATCTGGTCGAGGGATGTTGAGAGTTCTATTTTGGTCATGGCCAGCTCTTTTGTTTCGGCCTTTTGCTTTTTTTCTTTGGACTTCTGTTTTTTGTCCAGTTTTTTTTCCGGCTATCCCTCCCTTTGATGTTGTGGGTGGATATGGGGGTGGGCCCATCGGTTGGATTAGGCTTGTGGAGCTAAACCTTTGTAAGGTGTAAGCCTAGTTGGTGAGTGCAACTCGCGGTGGAGTACTCTACGGTAAGCATGGTGATTTGGATCTCGGTATTGTCATCATAATTTCGAGCAGGCTTAGTGGGAGCATCGTCCCGAGTTGGGTATTTTTGGCATCAAGCCTATAGAGTCACGATGCTTCTTTTTTGCTTCTGGCCAGACTAACGCCTAAGTTAGGGATTGATCAGTCTTATTGGAGGGGTGTATATTGTGGGAAATGGGCTTGCCTTCCGTCTTGAACCCAAACTAGGAGACTACCTAGATTTGTCATAGGATTCGATACTGCTCCTACTAGGGGTAGTTATGTGGCTGTCTATGCCGGACATGGAACAGGTAAGGGAAAACATGGGTCTCAGTTCCTGTAGTCATTATAGATGTGCCTATAATAGTCACGTGCATGTGCTCACAGTGTATGATGGTGTTCATCATGTTCTTGGAAACACATAAGGAAGCATATAGGAGAGATTGAAAAAGTTGATTTTATTGAATTTTGGAAAGAGGACAGAATACAGTTGACTCTGACTCTGACATCGGAATTGAAAGAAATAGAACATCCTAGACTCGGACTCAGACTCGGACTTAAATCAAATCTGGACACTGGGATGAGGTTGTCAGTAATCTTCGGCTTCTAAGGACTCAAATGGATGTCCAGTATAGCCTTCGGTAGAAGCTTTACCCAGATCTTCATTATGTCGAAGATCGTCTTTAATCCTAGTGCCCATTTTGGTAAGCACTGCAAAGTTTGAAATGCCGGCATACCTAAGATGGACGCGGTAGGAGGGTAGAAGGTTGTTGATGAACGCCTCCACTAGTGTCTTCTCGCTGGGCTTGTCCACCAGCTTAACACTCTCAGCCCGCCAACTTTGAAGGTATTTGGTGAAACCTTCTGTTGGATCTTGTGCCATGACTTCTAAAGTCTGCATGGTAGTCTGAAGTTCAATATTATCAGAATAGTTTTTAGCGAACTCGGTAGCCACATCTTCCCAAGTGGGGAATCTTTTTGTATTAAGCCTATAGAACCAGGCTTTTGGATATTTCCCGAGGGACGTGCCGAACAGATTGATGAACATGTCGGCTTTGACCCCCTTGATCGCCATAAACGCCTTGAAAGCTCGGAGGTCTAGTAATGGATCCTCCGTCCCTTCGAATATGGGTAACCCTTCTAGATTGATATCTGTTGGTAGTTTCTCACTAATGGGTGTATAGTCTCGAGAGTTTTCAACTCGGATGTTGTTCTCTTGGGAGGCATGGAACTGTTATTCGAGCTCACGCACCGTGCTGATCAGTTTGGCAAATGGCCCAGTATTTACCGACCCGTAATTGAAGTCTTGTTCTTCAACGACAGTTAGACGAGCATCCAAGGCCTCTTGGTCGGCTCTTATGAACCCTAGTTGGGTTTCAAACATGGCCTGCTTACTAGCCATGGTTTCTAGAAAAGCCTTCAGTTCATTAATGGTGTTTTCCATCTCCCTATTCCCGGTTGTGGATGCCATCCTCTGCGAGAATACCCACGTAATCAGAAAATGTTGCTTCGGAACTTGAATACACCAAGGCATAGGAAATAGCGCGGGAGGAGAGACAACTCTGGTTTGACTCGGGTTAGACTCTCCTAAGACAAATATGTAGTGTACGATTCTCGGAGTGATTGTGATTAATCGCCTCGTCGGAGAATAGCCCCCAAGTGAGACCAAGGACTCTTGTAGGACTCAGATGTTGTGACATCTAAGTGACTCAAAAGCGGGGTACGTGAGACAACACGTGTAAGACATGACCCTTAGAGCAACCGTGACTGATCGCTCTGCTGAAGGGTAGCCCCCGAGTGAGATTGAAGGTTTTGTTAAGACTCGAGTGTCGGACGAGTGACCCTTAGATGTAAGGATCACGAACCTTTAGCTACAGGGCTATGCCTTGTAAAAGGTTGACTCGGCCTCGAGAAAAGGCAGACGGGGTAAGGGAAGAAACTCGCAATGTAAGATCGGCAGAGTTTCAACGCTAGAGACCCATGACTTGACTTGAATAAGGATAGACCCTGTGATTAGGGTAGACCCTAAAGTTAAAGGACTTGAATCGAGATGACTCGACTAACGGATGGAAAGACGGGCAAAATTCCCCTAGGAAAGGTCGTGGGGACCGTCCTGTCGGAGGGAAAGATCGCGTGTGACTTTCTAGTTAGGACTCGAGTGTTCAGACGAACCTTCCAGTTACGAGTGTATGACTCGTGTTGGTCGGTTATGCCTTTAGGAAAAGGCGGACTAGGATGGGGAAGAAACCCGTGATGTAGGATCGACGGAGTTTCGACGCTAAAGACCTTCGACAAATTATGAAATTACACGACACACAGATTAGGGTAGGTCTTATAAGAAGGAAGGTTTTTGAAAAATGATTGAATTTCGAAAATTGAGAAGAGGGTCCCGAAATTGGTAATGGGCCAATAGGACTGGGCATTTTGAAATGTTAGAATGGTTGCGAGTTAATTCACGTTTTGAAAAATTGGGAGACGGTCTCGTCTTTTGAAATTCGTAGCGTGCCGACAGGACCGAGTTTTTTGAAAAGTTGAATATCGAAAATAAACTTCCGAAATTTTGAAAATCGAAAATAGGATCCCGAAGATTTGAAAATCGAAAACGGCATCTCGGAGATTTGAAAATCGAGAATCGCATCTCAAGGATTTGAAAAAAAATCGAAATGGAATTTGAAATTTGAAAATCGAAATGAATTTTGAAAATTCGAAAATCGAATGGTGGATCGGAAATTCGAATTTTGAAATGGACAGCATGCCGGCTAGAAAATAGGCTATTTTGAGTCAAATCGTAAGTCTAAATTTCGGCAGCATTCTGAGTTTTTGAAATTGGATATTTTGAAAAGACGGGTCACGAAACGGACAGTATTTCGTGTTTTTCAAAATTTGGTATTTTTGGAAAGATGCATTTTTTGAAATGACGGTTTTTGAAAAAAAATGACACGGAAACCAAGTAGCACGTAGTCAAGCAAGCATTACAACGACGCTTATGTATGCTTTACACTAAGTCTCGGTCGGTCAAAATAGGGTCTATACCAACAACGATGGCATTCTCGTGAATCGGGACGGACTCCCTAAGCCGATTTGGTCTTAGGACATGCCGCAAAACCCAGACGAGTTCCGCCATCGAAGTCTTTAGCGCACCCATGTAGGAATGCACCGTGGTATAGTGGGACGTCGGTCACAAGTAACCGGCCCGGGCAAAATTGGGTTATGCATGAATCATTAAACTAATGCGCGCACACTGATATACGAACGATTTCTCTTCGAGTCTCACCCTAGGAACCCCGATGACATGTGGTACATCAGGTAACCCCAGCGGAGTCGCCAAATTGTGGACATGACGTAGGTCCACCCCGACGCGGCCACGCGCGGGTTTGGGTATAGCGAATGAATCTCGAGGTGAGATTGTTCTCGGGTTCGAAATTTAAGTCAAAATGGAGTCGCCACCGAATTTTGTGGTTATTCGGAACCATACAAGCCCACTCTATGTCGTCATGGGCTGTACACAAAGTACGGCCCACTTCGATTTCAGAGTTAATGGGGCTCGTCCCTTTGCATTGCAATATCGATACCGTTTAAACCGGCTTTCGTATATAGAATGACTCTCGTGTGCCAATGGTTTCGGGCATCCGGAAACCAAGGTTCTGAGTAAGGGGTGAGGATACGTGTTGGGAAGCCCACTAAGGACACCCAACCCCGCCCGCACATGGCGGCCTCTACTAAGACATCGTTCGTGTTCGTGTGCGCGCGCTAGTAAAACGACTAAATGATATGCAAACAGCGTTTTTAGCTATGCATGCGAATTATTGGTTAACTACGTCATTTTAATGCATCTTGATTCACGTCAAAGTGATTTAGCATGTGATGTTCATTTAAATAAATAAATGGCAAACATCAAATAATAGAAAACTCGTAAATAAATTACAAATTACACGGGCGGAATACAACCCGGAATTCACAATACAACGAGCAATAAAATAGAATAATCGAATAGGAAATGGTAAACGTTAACTAGAAACGGACCCGTATATAATAAATTATAAACTAGACCGTAAGTTGTGCAAACGGACGAACTTCGATTAAATACACATTATATTGTGTATTAAACGGAGGACGGAGATATGGAACCTAGACGTGGTGCTAGCCCGATCTTGAATCTCGATGCCTTATCCCGACTTATCACATCGAGGAATAGAGTCTAAATTAATCATGTGTCGGATACGACTAAAGAGTCGTCGACACAAGATTAATAGTGCGAGACCGTCGATCAAAGTCGTTTTAAGTGATATGATATGCATGAGTTTTGAAAAATAGGATCACGTGATTGACTTCACACGTGTCGACTAAAAGTCGTAAAAAATGACGAGGCTCAAATGATGATCAAAGCGCTCGGTTTTCCAGGCTACAGGGTCCACTCGATCGAGTCATGGCACGGACTCGGTCGAGTGTGCCTTTAAGGTGGCTACTGCCCGGTTTTTGGGGTGCTACTCGATCGAGTGGCCCATGGCACTCGATCGAGTGCCCCCTGTACGAGGCATGGCTCGTTGCATTTTTATTTGTTTGAATTCGATAATTGACCGAGTTAAATAAAAATATTGCATTATTTAAATTCAACTCGGTTCTCGATGTCATAAACGTGTATTATACGATTCTGAGACCGTTATCGGGAATTTATGAAATATGCTATTATGTGATTGAAGAGTTTGATTAGTGACGAAATTATAGTCCTCCGCGTCACGACATCGATACTAATCCTAAAGGATTATGTGATGTCGGTTTTCGCCTCAACGGATCTCGTACTAATCTTAGAAATGGAGTCTTACACGTTCAATTATGAGCAATCACGATCGCGTTATGCCCTTGAGTACATTGGGGCGGCGCTCCTCGAAAGGGTGCCACCTCCGTCGTGACTCGTAAAGGGATTAAACGGACTTTGGATGATCGTCGTAGTCAAACGTGTTAAGATCCGAATTTTAATATTATACATATATATATATATACACGGTATTAATATGTTAATGACGATAATTAAATGTTAGAGGTTAGATACAATAAATAATAATAAAAAAGTTAGATTGCGATAAATGAAATGTTAGTAGCAAAATTAAAATAATGTTAGTAACTGAATTAAAATGTTAGTGTTAGCGGTTAGTAATAATAATAATAATAATAATAATAATGATGGGGGTCGGCTACCTGTCATTGGCCGCCTGCCAATCAGGCCCCGAGGCGACCAAATCCCGAAAGGGGGGAAAGGTCTGTCTAGAGGCTTTTCCCATCAGTCACCGGAATCTCCAAGTGTGGCCCCAATCCCTTGGGCCGTCTGCCAAACGGAGTAAACCAAGCCTACCGCCTGCTTCCAGGGCGTTCCCGCCTGAATGAAGCCGAAGGAAAACCGAGGACCCATCCGTCATTTTATCTAAGGTAAGGGGAAATGGGTGGACAAGGTAAGTCCACGTGTCGCGCCAACATCCACCCATTTCCCTCCTCTTCTTTCTCTTTTCCTCTCTCTTGTGGGAAGGTATAAATACTTACCCACTTCCCACATGAGAGAGGTTGGATTTTCTCTCTCTAGATTCTTACTCTTAAAACGCCACCTAGTTCCTCACGAGCTAGGTT
This sequence comes from Agrostemma githago, assembly GCA_958450325.1. NCBI lineage: Eukaryota > Viridiplantae > Streptophyta > Magnoliopsida > Caryophyllales > Caryophyllaceae > Agrostemma > Agrostemma githago. The sequence goes on along the minus strand of OY288253.1, from coordinate 51,175,436 downwards.
CGTAAAGGCACTTCACGGACTGACTTAGGCATCGGAGAGGGTTTCCTCGGACAACCTCCGAGGCCCTGTGCGTTTATTTGTGCAGGGAGCAGGCCATTTTCCGCCGGGAAAGTCCGACTCTAAGAGTGAGAGAAAAGGGAGATCAAGGGAATCAAGCAATTAATCATCCATCCTCAATTCAATTACACTACCCGGATTCTAGGCCGGGTGAATTGTTTCCGTAACCGGAACAATTTGGCGCCGTCTGTGGGGAAACTTACGGTTGTGCTCACGAGTTACCCACTAAAATCAACCACTCATAACCACAAAATTAAACACAATCATGCCAGAAATCGTTGATGACAGTGCAGGAGCGGGTCCGACGGTCCCTCCGGTGACCCCCCTGTACGGAATGCCGCTGTTGGAGAGGGTCCCTCCTGCCACAACCCTTGGGGTTGAGGGAACCAATCCCTTCGGTGGACCTAACACTGCTGTGACACCCGAGCTGGGGGCACGCCCTGGACGTGCTCTTAATCTGACCCCAGCTCAGATGGCACAGGCAGCCGCGTTCTTCTCTGCAATGCTGGATCAAGAGTTCACACCTGAGGACCTGGTGGGCAGGGTCGCATCGGCTCCTAGGCAACCGTCCCCAGGCAGCAGGGACGAGGCCGGGGGCACGAGGCGGACCGCCGCCAGAAACGCTCAGAGAAAGGCGAGAAGAACAGCCCAAGTGTATACGCATGTGCAGAGGCGCATTACCACTGACAAACCAGGATCACCTGCCCAGCAGGCTGTCTCTATTCACACGACAGAGTCGGCGTCTGGAGGGCAGGGAGGCTTATCACAAAGCTTGCAATCCAGACTCAACCGAGGACTACCACTCGAATCCAGGTACCATCAGGGTGAAAACCTCTGCCACTCCCAGAGGAAGAGGCCCAGGCAGACCTCCTCGGGAACAGAGGACGAGGCAGCTAGCAGACCGCCACCGAGGCACCGCTCCCCCAGTACGAGGAAACCAACCCATAGACAATGGGAATCTCATGGTAACCAGTCTGGGGAAAGCAGGTCACGACTGGTAGGCAGGCCTACGAAAACCCCGTTGCACCCTGAGGTACAAGAGTACCCCATTCCAAAAATCAAAATGCCCACCATCAAATTTGACGGGACGACGGACCCTGAGGACCACCTGGCAGCCTTTGAGAGCCACATGGGCATGTATGATGTAGATGATGCCATCTGGTGCAAAGTTTTCCCTACCACCCTGGTGGGACTTGCGCAGGGGTGGTTCAGAGATCTCCGCCAGGGGTCAATCAGATTCTTCATAGAGTTGGCTGAAATTTTCCTTGAACAGTATGCCGGAAATAAGAGAAGACGACTTACTCGTTTCGATCTCATGACCCTGAAACAAAAGAAGGGTGAGAGTGTGAGAGAATACATGAGAAGATTCGATCTATCCTACCAGCAGGTTAGGGAGATCGACGATTCCACCGCCGCCTACGCCCTGACAATCTCCCTACTTCCAGGGGAAATGAAAAACCAGATGATCAGGGCCCAGCCCGAAACCTTGGCCATGGCCAGGAAGATTGCTGAGGGGTTCATTCTGCAGGAGGAGTTCCACGGCCTGACGGACACCCCTGCAGGCCAAACAAAGCCTCAAGGGGGACCGCAGGGTGGAAGGGGCAGAGGTGAACCAGGAAAGCAGAAAGAAGAGGGAGACACTCCCAAGAAAGAACGCCCAGTCTACCAACCCAGATTCGATAGTTACACCGCTCTGAACAAATCCAGGGCGGAAATCTTCGAACTAGAAAAGGAAACTGCCAAATGGAACCGTCCAAGCAAACCTCGCAGCCCAAAAGGCGACCCAAAGAAATTCTGCACTTTCCACGACTGCAATGGCCACACCACCGAAGAGTGTCGTCACCTGAAAGATGAAATTGAGAAATTAATCAGGAACGGATGGTTGGCCAACTACGCAGCTAAAAACAAGTCTCAGAAAGAAGTGTCTGAAAAACCCGAAGGGTCAGTGCAGAACCGGATGGTAATCCACGTGATTTCAGGGGGCACTGCGGGCCAGCTCAGTCGAAGAAGTCAAAAAAGGCAAATGCGCGAGCTGAGAAACCAGATCTGCTACGCTGAGAAAGAGGGGAGCCCAAAGGGAGTGACACTAAGTATCACCCCTGATGATGCAGGACGGGTGATATATCCGCACAGTGATCCTCTGGTGCTGTCCCTAGAAATCAGCAACCACATTGTGCGAAGATGTATGGTAGACACAGGCGCATATACAAATCTTTTATACAAGGATGCTTTCGAAAAAATGGGCCTGGAAAAAAGGCATCTACGGCCTGCTCCCGGATCCCTGTACGGATTCAGTGGGGCCGGCGTACTGCCCATGGGCGTCATCGACTTGCCTGTAACCTTCGGGGAAGGTTCCGCAGCCCGGAATGTCAGGGCAACCTTTGTTGTTGTGGATGCAAGGTCTGCCTATAATGCCCTGATTGGCAGGGCCACGCTGGATGAAATCGTGGCCGCAATCTCCATCAGAGCTCTCACCATTGCGTATGTCACGGACTTCGGGCTGGAAGGAAAGATACGTGGGGACCAGGAGTCAGCCAGACAATGCTACTCCGTGGCCCTACAAGAGCACGAGAGGGACAGAAAAGGAAAAAGAAAAGCTGACAGTTCCCCCTGCAGGGAAGGCGAAGTCCCAGTCGAGCACCCGACGCCCGACCGCCTGGAACCAGGAGGCGAAAGCATGCTGGTAGACTTAGAACCAGGAAGACAGGTCCTGGTAGGAACAGGTTTGGAGGAATCCTACCAGGCCGAACTGGTCAAACTTCTGAGAAAAAACAAAGACGTGTTTGCCTATTCTGCAGACGAGATGCCCGGCGTTGATCCCTCATGCATCGTTCACAAGCTGAACGTAAGCATGGATGCTCGCCCTGTAAAGCAAAAGAAACGAAACATGTCTGCAGAAAAAACGCAGCAATCAAGGAAGAAATCGACAAACTCTTGAAAGCAGACTTCATTGAAGTCTGCGACTACCCAGAATGGCTGGCAAATGTGGTCATGGTCAAAAAGTCGTCTGGAGCATGGAGAATGTGCGTCGACTTTACGAACCTGAACAAAGCCTGCCCGAAAGACTGCTATCCGCTCCCTCGGATCGATCAATTGGTAGACGCCACCAGTGGCTACACCATGCTAAGCTTCTTAGACGCCTTTTCAGGCTACCACCAAGTGTACTTGTGGCAGCCAGACAGGGTGAAGTGTGCGTTCATCACTAGTTCGGGCACTTACATGTATAAGATGATGCCCTTCGGGCTCAAAAATGCGGGAGCTACGTACCAGCGTCTGGTTGACAAAGTGTTTGAAAAACAAAAAGGCAGAAACATTGAGGCTTACGTTGATGATGCCATCGTAAAAAGCAGGGAAGACAGGGAGCACCTGACAGACTTGCAGGAAACCTTCAATTCCCTGCGCGCTTACAAAATGAAACTAAATTCGAAAAAATGCACGTTTGGAGTACGCTCCGGAAAATTCCTAGGGTTCTTGGTCAGTTCTCGGGGTATAGATGCAAACCCTGAAAAAATTCAGGCAGTTCTAAACCTCCCTGAGCCCAAGACCATCAGGGACATCCAGCGCCTGACGGGACGAATGGCCGCCTTGGCACGATTCATAGCCCGATCAGCAGACAGAGCCACTCCTTTTTTCAAAATTCTGAAAGGAAACAAACAGTTCAAATGGGAAAGCGAGCAGAAAGAGGCCTTCGAGCAACTGAAGGACCATCTTAAGAAGCTCCCTACCCTGGCAAGACCAGTAGCAGGAGAGAAACTCTTCCTCTACATTGCAGTAACTAATATAACTGTCAGCGCGGTCATCCTACGGGAAGAAGCAGGCACCCAGCAACCTATATACTTTGTGAGTCATGCGCTGGGGGCAGCTGAGAAGAATTATCCGATGGTTGAAAAAGCCGCCTACGCGGTCATAATTGCAGCCAGGAAGCTCAGACCTTATTTTGACGCGCATCCAGTCATAGTCCTCACCGACCAACCCCTGGAAAAGGTGTTGGAAAAATTCGAAAAATCGGGAAGACTGTTGAAATGGGCGATTGAGCTGAGTGGGCTAGGTATCTCTTACCAGCCGAGAACAGCCATCAAAGCCCAAGCTCTGGCAGACTTTTTGGCTGAGTGCTCCCATTCAGGGGAAGAGGAAGCCCCCGCCCAAGAATGGGTCGTATACACTGATGGGTCCTCAACGGCCAACGGCGCAGGCGCAGGCGTCGTATTAACCAGCCCAGAAGGGACCGACTTTGAGCATGCTCTCAGATTCGTTTTCCCAGCATCAAACAATGAAGCAGAGTATGAAGCAGTACTCGCAGGCGTCAGGCTGGCTAAAGCCGCAGGGGCGGAACGAATTGTTTTAGCAACAGACTCCCAGCTCATCGCCAACCAAATCAATGGAGAATACGAGGCAAGAGACCAAGCAATGGCCGCATACCTGGAGATGGTAAAGGGAGAATTATCCGGCCTAAAATCATATGAGGTCAAACAAATTCCCCGATCCCAGAACAACAGAGCAGATGCCCTGTCAAAACTGGCAAGCTCCAGTCTGCAGGACATCCGAAGATCCGTATGGGTCGACGTTTTACACGAGAAGTCTACTGATCCCTGTCAAACGATTAGTGCCGTGGAAGAAGAGCTGGAAAGCTGGATGACCCCTTTCGTCCAGTACAAGAGGCACGGTATCTTACCGTCAGACTCGCTACAAAAAAGGAAGATACAGGCTAAAGCAGCCTGGTTCATATTCATTAATGGAGAACTCTACAAAAAATCTTTTACTTATCCCCTGCTTAAATGCCTACGTGCGGATCAGGCCGCTGAAGTATTGGATGATATCCACTCAGGGATTTGTGGGCATCACATTGGCGGGAGGTCGCTGGCCCACAAGGCCCTCAGGGCAGGCTATTACTGGCCTACCATGCTGGCAGATGCCAAGAGCCTGACCCAGAAATGCAGAAAATGCCAACTTTTTGCCCCATCGATCCATGCCCCAGCTCAGGAGCTCAGGCCAATCCTATCTCCCATCCCTTTTGCTCAATGGGGGATGGACATCCTAGGACCCTTCACGGTGGCCACAGGGGGCAGAAAATTCTTAATTGTCGCCATAGACTACTTCACCAAATGGGTGGAGGCTGAAGCAGTGCCTAACATCACTGAGCCGGCAGTCAGGAAGGTGATCTGGCGAAATGTCATCACCCGGTTCGGTGTACCAAAAATGCTGGTATTTGACCACGGAAGGCAGTTCGATAATGACCCACTAAGAAACTGGCTGGAAAGCCACAACATCTTGGTCGCCTACTCAGCCGTCTGCCATCCTCAAACCAATGGACAGGCGGAAGCAGCCAACAAACAAATTCTGAACGGCCTGAAGAAAATGGTGGATGACTGCAAAGGCAGGTGGGCTGATGAACTCCCCAGTATACTCTGGTCCATCAGAACTACCAGAAAGGAGTCTACAGGCCAGACCCCATTTGGCCTAGTATATGGAGCAGAGGCTTTATTGCCAATTGAGACAAGGATTCCCTCTCTACGTTCCCTGCAGTACAACCAGGCTGAGAATGAAGCCGCAATGGTTGAGGCCCTGGACCTGGTAAATGAGCTAAGAGAGGAAGCCAGTACCAATATCGCTGCCTACCAGCAGCGAATGAGGAAAGCTTTCAATAGCAAAGTCCGACAGAGGAGCTTCCAGGTGGGCGAATTAGTTCTGAGAAAAACACAGGCGATTGGAAAATCAAGAGAGCATGGGAAGCTAAGTGCCAATTGGGAGGGCCCATACCAAATAACTCAGGTTTTGGGTCCAGGCACGTACAGGATAGCCAATCTGGAGGGACAAGAGCTAGGCGCTCATTGGAATGCAGATACACTAAAGAAATATTACGTCTAAGCAAGAGTGTAGGCAATTTTTACTTTTACTAGAGTAAAAAGGCGGAGGACGATCAGAAATGTCGACGGCTCCGACCACCCCTATGTCAAGAAGAAAATTTTAAGAGAAATGAGAAAATGCAGATTTATACTCGTTGCCTGTTCACACTCGCGTCTTTCACACACAAACGAGCAGGGGGCAATAGGGGGAGGCCCCCCTGTTGCCAAAATTGGGAAAAATGAACCCCCCAACGCAAAGAAAGCTACCCTGCCTACCTCTGGGCAGGCAGGGGGCAGGCCCCCTGGACTTTGAACGAAAAGCCAGGAGCAGGCCATACCAACAAGGACTGGGGGCAGGCCCCCCAACCTTGTATACAAAACGCAAAAAGCTACCCTGCTTACCTCTGGGCAGGCAGGGGGCAGGCCCCCTGGACTTTGAACGAAAAGCCAGGAGCAGGCCATACCAACAAGGACTGGGGGCAGGCCCCCCAACCTTGTATAAAAAACGCAAAAAGCTACCCTGCTTACCTCTGGGCAGGCAGGGGGCAGGCCCCCTGGACTTTGAACGAAAAGCCAGGAGCAGGCCATACCAACAAGGACTGGGGGCAGGCCCCCCAACCTTGTATAAAAAACACAAAAGCTACCCTGCTTACCTCTGGGCAGGCAGGGGGCAGGCCCCCTGGACTTTGAACGAAAAGCCAGGAGCAGGCCGTACCAACAAGGACTGAGGGCAGGCCCCCCAACCTTGTATAAAAAACGCTAAGGAACCTCCCTGCTTACCTCTGGGCAGGCAGGGGGCAGGCTCCCTGGATTTTAAACAAATGCCAGAGGCAGGCCAAGCAAACAAGAACCCTCCTACCTACAGGCAGGTGGGCTGCAAATCAAACTCTTGAAGAATCAAAATACACAAAAGCAAACAGAAAATTCACATATAAAAGAAAAAGTAGCGTCGAGGAAATACAAGACAAGTTTTCAAGTTTTCAAGACAAATAGTTACAACCAAGAGTACGGCAGCCGGCCACCAAAGGGCTCGGCGCGCAAAGAAGTAAGGAAATTAAAGCGTTGGCACAGGCGCAGCAGGGGACGAGCAAGAGCCCTCTGAGGAAGACTGCCCTCCATGTTAAGCAGGGGGAGCGTCTGGGCCGGAAGCCTCTCCCTCAGACAGCCTACGCATTTGAGCTTCATCCTTAGTTGTGTAAAGGGCCCGGAAAGCATCTTCGTCAAAACCCGGGAACATCTCCCTGACAGCTTCCATCACAACCTTCAGGCAGGAGTTAGCACCATTAACAAAGCCCGCCGACACCGCCACTTCCACCTCCTGGAGAATCTCACCCCTCTCTTTCTCCCAGTCCTCGGTCTTCGTCGCCAGATCCTCGGTCTTCGCCGCCAAATCGCCAAGGGCCGTCTGCAGATCAGAGTTTGCCTTAGAAAGGCGCTCACCAAGGTCAACAGCGCTCTTCTTAGCATGGTCCAGTTCAGCCAAAGCCTTTCTGGCCCGCTCCAGTTCAGCAAAGGCCTGCTGTGCTCTCTTGGACTCCTCTCCCAGGCGAGACACCTCCCGTGTAGCTTTCTCGCTCTCAGACTTCCAGTGGATAGCCCGACCCCTGGCCTCTTCTAGCTCAATCTCCTTTTTCGCCAGCTGGTCCTTAAGGCTGGCAATGAGAGCAACATCCCTCTCAACTGCAGAAAGGCGGTCGGGGTTGGCTAGTTCCTCATCACTCAGACGACCAAGGGCAGCCAGCTCCGCAGAGGCCTGCATAATTCGGGAGGTGCGCTTGATATACTGGGTCACTTGACTGGCAGCGGACTTGACGGTCTTGAGAAGATGGTCAGTTAAAACCGCCCCTGAGTCGGAGAGTAGGGCAGAAATATCCTGGCTGTCACCCGCATTATAGTGGAACTCAACGTTCTCCTCAGATAAAAGGGTGGCGGGAATCTCCGGAGCAAAACGCTTGGGTTCAGGCTTGGCAGTCTCCAAATCCACCACCTGGTCAACGTTAGGGGCCTCCCGACTCCTCTTTCTGGCCAGTGCTCGGGGGGTACTCTCCCCAGTCTCCTCGGAACCTGCGGCCCGCGACTGCAGGGGAATCTGAATCCCCGCTGAAAGGCCCTCTTGCCTGCCAACAGGCGAAGGAGTAGCCTCGAAAGCAATCGCCCTCGCAGCTGGCGAGGGGGTAGCCTCAGAAACCGCCGTCTTGGCGGGCGTAACTCGAGGAGGAGGGGGAAGCCTTGGCCTACTGAATGACAGGCCCTTCAAATGCTTCATCAGATTCTTCTCGCCTCTCTTGAAACCAGGGGGAAGAGAAGGGCGACTTTGGATAACAGTGAGGTTCTCGTCCAGGCCCAGGCGCCTCACCTCCCCCTTTTTCCAGATAAAAGTGGCAAGAGCTGCAAGACAAACAAACAGGCTGTCAAGGCATTTTCAAAAGAAAAAAGAGTAAGAAGGAATCACCAGCACTCCTGAACTACCTTTGTCTAGACCCGGATTCATGCCCAACCGGGTCAAATAATTATCAGTCGCTATAAGCTCCGCATGAGGGAGCCATAAGGTGGGGCCATACACCCCGTACTTGTTAGTATGGCCTGCAAAGTAGGCCGTCAACTCTTTCTCCTTCTCACTTAGCTTAACCTCCAAGGCCTTTCCACCCACGCCAGGGTGATACTCCTCAGGGGTCTCCATCCTGGTGTGGACATGATTCCTGAAGTGACGAGGAATCTTCCACCCATGGGTGCTGTGTATGTAAAGGAAGTTGTTCTTCCAATCCCTCAAGCTGTCCATACCAGGCCACACCAAACAATGTCCCTTCTGCGTCAAGAGGGACCAATAACCAGGGGAGCCCGTACTCCCAGAAGAAACCATCTGTAATCCCACCATAAACCGCAGGGCGTCGATAGAAGGCTCCATGCGGTGAAAGAGACAGGTCCAGACATATGAGATCAGCGCCCTGACAGCTGTGGCTGTCAGCTGGGCAACGGCGACGTTCATGCGCCTGAAGATCTCCTCTAAAGCAGGATGGAGGGGAAAGCGAAGGCCGAACTCTAAACATTTATGGTAAACCGCTATGCACCCATCCGGAGGGTTGCATACAGTATCCTTTTCATTGGGGATAACAACTGTATACCCCTCCCCGAAGTTATAGAGCCGCTCAATCACGACGGCGGCGTTCTTGGCAAGGATCACCTCCCGATTTTTCGGGTCAGGGAAAGTACTCAGAGGGATGCGGTATTTAGTCCTGTCTAAATAATAAACCCTACCCTTTTCCCGACGAACGAGGGGACCGGAAGTTCGGGAAGGGTTAACTTCCAACGCCTCATCGTCCGAATCGACAGCGTCGAACGAAGGGGGATCAGGGGAATTACCGCCCCCACTGTCCGCCGAGTGTTCCTCCTCAAAATCAACCTCCTTAGAGGAGGAGGCAAAATCCATCTCTTCTCCCCTCTTTGATGGGTCGATAAAGGGCAAAATCCTTTCGCGGGTTCCAGACATGATTACTCTAAAAAGATACGGAATAAAGGAAATCGAAGAGAGAAAAAAGAGTGGAGGATGAAAATCTGACCTAAGATCGCCTGACAGCACGCCGCAAGCCCGAAGAAAGAGGTCTCAGGGAAATGAGGGTGCAAGGTAGGATACGATTCGTCAGTACTCCAGGGTTTTTGACAAGAGAAAGAATGAGAGAAGGTTGAAAGAAAAGAAGGATTGAAAAAAAATGAAAGAATGAATAACCGAGCGCTTTTATAGAGAGGAAGGCATGCCAAGAGTCGCCCAACCCTCAGAGGCTCACCCAAGGGCTACGGCCCACGTGTCGTCCCTAGGGGGGATTTGCTCTAGGCAGCTTCCCAAGAAGAACCTCGGGAAGACCAAAGGATGTTAGGAGGTTGGTCACCCTGTGACGTCCCCCTAAAAAAAAAAAAAAAAAAAAAAAAAAAAAAAAAAAAATCGCAACACATAAACGCACCGCCTGATCTTCATTTCATTAAAACCTTACAAAAGAGAGTTACATCTTAAGACAGATATGGGAGGAAAAATACATGAGGCCCAAGAGTTTCGGCCTGACAGAAAAACAAAATGCCCTGCCACGCAGGCCTAGTCATCCCCCAGATCCGGGGAATAGTCTCCAGGACTGCCCGGACTCCCGAGAGCCGAACCCCAGTCCCAACTTGGGGAGCCCTGGAAGGGGTCATCTGAAGCCCCGTCTTCGTCCCTGTCGCTCAGGCAGCCAAGACCTTCGCTGTCGTCAGAGTCATGACTGCTGTCTTCCCAGTCCCTTCCAAAAGGGACAGCCCGGGACTCGTCGCAGGTGCGACAGCCTGTCTTCTTTACAGGCGAAGAAGGACCCGACTCCAGGGAGGAATCGGTGTCGGAGTTGAAGCCGAATTGTTCAGGGTGCAGCCATGGAAAACACTCATGACACCCCCTATCATAACAGCCCCCTCCCTGGGAGCAACGCCTAAACCTAGGCGCAGCAGGAGGAGAGGACCACCTGGGGCGTTTGCCCATCCTAATGGAGGCCTTCCGACCCCTCCGGCGAAGGCGAAGCTGTGAGCAGCGACTCCGGCGAACAGCTAAGTAAGCCGTCCGCGCATATCTGAGCCTCCAAAACCCCCTGAAGATGAAGGAAACATGTTTGACTCCGCGGCGAACTACACTTTTCTTGATCCAAGCCATGTTTAAAGTGAGGAAAATGGAAAGATTGAAGGTGGAATGAAGCACAAATGATCAAGAAAGCTAAGGGTTTTATACCAAGGAAAGCACCGCATTAATGGTGCCTCAACCACCTCTGCAAGGGAGAAGGCCAATCAGCGGAGCGACACGCTGCCCAAAAATTCTCTATGCAAGGGAGGGTAATCATAACGAAAGACGTTTGAACTCCCTGCGTGCTCAGAGAAATTAAAGCATGTTCCCTCGGGAACATGCGACGCATTAAATGCAAGTGTCCAAAGAAGCAACCTCCCGCTGTCCCAGAACAAGACATCGCCTGCCGAGCTGGAACCCCGTTCCTCCTCAGCCGGCGAGGGCCAATTGATGGGGGTCGGCTACCTGTCATTGGCCGCCTGCCAATCAGGCCCCGAGGCGACCAAATCCCGAAAGGGGGGAAAGGTCTGTCTAGAGGCTTTTCCCATCAGTCACCGGAATCTCCAAGTGTGGCCCCAATCCCTTGGGCCGTCCGCCAAACGGAGTAAACCAAGCCTACCGCCTGCTTCCAGGGCGTTCCCGCCTGAATGAAGCCGAAGGAAAACCGAGGACCCATCCGTCATTTTATCTAAGGTAAGGGGAAATGGGTGGACAAGGTAAGTCCACGTGTCGCGCCAACATCCACCCATTTCCCTCCTCTTCTTTCTCTTTTCCTCTCTCTTGTGGGAAGGTATAAATACTTACCCACTTCCCACATGAGAGAGGTTGGATTTTCTCTCTCTAGATTCTTACTCTTAAAACGCCACCTAGTTCCTCACGAGCTAGGTTCGTAAAGGCACTTCACGGACTGACTTAGGCATCGGAGAGGGTTTCCTCGGACAACCTCCGAGGCCCTGTGCGTTTATTTGTGCAGGGAGCAGGCCATTTTCCGCCGGGAAAGTCCGACTCTAAGAGTGAGAGAAAAGGGAGATCAAGGGAATCAAGCAATTAATCATCCATCCTCAATTCAATTACACTACCCGGATTCTAGGCCGGGTGAATTGTTTCCGTAACCGGAACAAATAATAATAATAATAATAATAATAATAATAATAATAATAATAATAATAATAATAATAATAATAATAATAATAATAATAATAATAATAATAATAATAATAATAATAATAATAATAATAATAATAATAATAATAATAATAATAATAATAATAATAATAATAATAATAATAATAATAATAATAATAATAATAATAATAATAATAATAATAATAATAATAATAATAATAATAATAATAATAATAATAATAATAATAATAATAATAATGAATAATAATATAATAATAATAGACTCTCTCTCTCTTGATTCTAGAGATAGAAATCTCTCTCGATTGGCGATCAAGAACTCCATGAAAGTACTCTGAGTATGGCGGGAACAGGTCGAGGGAGGGGGAGGCCACCTAAAAACAAGGCGCGATATGATCAGACGTCTCATTTCGAGGCTAAGAAGGGTTTTTCTGGTACGATTGGCGAATCGGTGCAGGGGGATTCCGAGCCTCTGGAGAGGCAGGGGAGTCCATCTCTTAATGACCTGATTAGCTCAGCTTTTCAGGCAGTGAAAACTGGTTCAGGGTTGCGATTGGGGGGCAATTCTCATCAATCGGATGATGCCGCTACTCTTCCTCCGGAGCTGGAAAGCAGGGGTTCCTTGGGTGGTGCGGATCCTCAGGTAGAAGTGATGGAGAAGTCTACTACTGCTTCTTGGGTCCAAAAGGCTAAATCGGTTAAGATGGGCATGGGTCTTTATTTTGATAAGGATAGTGCCGATTCAACCGAAATGGATATTAGGATTGATGATTTTGCGGATGAGCTAAAATTCTGGGAGCATACTCTAATGGGGAATGTGATTGGGGCACGACCAACAACGAAACAGTTGCAGGATTTCGTCGCGCAAGCGTGGAATCATGTAACTCTGCCGACAGTCCAATATTTCAAAAAGGGTTGGTTCTCGTTTAGGTTCAAGGCAAAGGAGGATATGGATGCAGTTCTCCGTGGAGGGCCTTGGTTGTATGGTAAGAATTCGCTGATTTTTAAACAATGGAGTCCTCTATTTTCATCTGAAATGGATAGAATTTCTATGGTACCAACCTGGGTTCTCTTCCCGGATCTTGATCCTTATTTATGGACAGACATAGTTTTGAGTAAAATGGCGAGTAAGATTGGTACTCTGATGTTTGCTGACTTAACGACTACCTATAAGGAACGTTTGTCCTTTGCAAGGGTCCTTGTGGAGGTGGACGTTTCTAAGGAGTTACCAAGCTTCATTACTTTGAATTTACCAATGATTGGTAGGTCTGATCAGCGGGTTGAGTATGAATGGTTACCGTATTATTGTGACGGGTGTGGTAAGCTTGGTCATGTTAAGGCCAAATGTAAGAAGGAGAAGAAGGTTTCAAAACCAATTGCAGCTCCTATTTTACAGCAACGTTACACACAAAAGAAGGTTATGTCTCAAGGGTTAGGTGGTACCTCAACAGGTGGAGAATTTAATTCTTCTACCCATGTTGAAATGCATCAAGGATCCCTTGAGATGGAACACCCCGGAGGCCTGATTATCACTGGCTCAGGACCCCAGGCGCTAGGCGGTATCTCAGCTGGTGTAAGGCAGTCTGAGGAACAGTTCGGGACACACTCTGACTCAGGATGCCTCGGGCTAGGTCAGGCTGTCCCTTCTGATTCTGAAGATGTCTTTATACCAGTTGTAAGGCGTCAAGGATGCGGTGGGGTAGGCCTTAAGGTGAAAGGCTCCGGGGAAAGTTCCGAGAAGAATGAGAAGCAGTTAGGGGAGGATGATATTCTTTCGCCTAACAGATTCAACATATTGCAGTCGGCTGGTTTAAAGGATTTGGAGGTTTCCATTCCTCCAGTTGTGGATAACGTCCCACCTGATTTACGGGTATGATAGTTGCTTCTTGGAATACCAGAGGGGCTAATAAGACTCTCAAGCAAAACAAAGTTATTAATTGTATGAGGGGTAGGGGTATTGAAATTCTTGGGCTTCTTGAGACAAGAATCAAGGAAAATAAGGCTACGAAACTGGATAGAGGGAGGTTTAAGGGTTACAAGGTTTTGAGCAATTATAGTTGTCACTATAATGGTAGGATTTGGGTCATATTTGATCCTGCTAAAGTTGGAGTTACTCCTATTTTGATTCATGAGCAGTATATTCATTGCTTGGTCAAACATTTGGCTACTGGAAAAGATTTGTATGTTACTTTCGTTTATGGGTTAAATGATGCTAATTGTAGAACTGATCTCTGGCATCATCTGAATGGACTTAGCGGTAGAGTTCATAGTTGGTTGGTAATGGGAGATTTTAACATCGTTAGAAATAGAGAGGAAAAGGTAGGGGGCGGTGCTCCTGATGATAATGCTATTGACGAGTTTAATGATTGTATTGTGAGCAGCGGGTTGCAGGATTTGCCAGCCCAGGGATGTGATTTTACATGGACCAACAAGCAAGAATCATCCTCGAGGGTTTGGACAAAATTAGATAGAGCTCTTATTAATTTGCAATGGATTTCTGATTTTCCTAATTCCTTTGCTAACTACTTGACTTTAGGGGTTTCTGATCACTCCCCTATTATTGTGCAAATGTTTGAGGAGCAGAGGAGAGGGGCAAGGTTCAATTTTCTCAATTGCTGGGCCACCCATCCTTTTTTTTATCGATTGTCAGAAAGGCTTGGAATATACGAGTGTTTGGAACTGCTGGGTTTAAATTGTTTAGTAGGTTGAAGAATGTCAAAAATGATCTTAAAGAATTACATAAAAGGAATTTTACAAGTATTGGAAAGAGGATTAAAGATATTGAGGTGGAACTTGCTGATTGTCAGACCAAGCTTCAAAGAACTCCTTTCTCGAAGGATTTAATTCAACAAGAAAGAGAACTTACTATGGATTGTACCAAGTTGAAGCAGGCTGAGATTAGTATTCTACATCAACGGGCGAAAATGGATAATATTAAGTTGGATGATGCACCTACTTCTTATTTTCATGCTAGAATCAAAGAACGTAGGATGCAGCAGGTGGTTGGGACTATTATAGATATGAATGGGCAGGTTAGAGAAGGAGAACAAGAGGTAGCGAATGGATTTGTGGAATTTTATGAAAACTTGCTTGGGAAAGCTGCTGAGGTTGGGGTTACTGATGATAGTACTTTCAGGAAGGGCAACACGGTTAATTTGCATGATTGGGAGGCTCTTTTAAAGCAACCTACTCAAGATGAAATTAAAAGAGTGGTATTTTCTATGGGTGACAATAAAAGTCCAGGGCCTGATGGCTTTACGGCAGGATTCTTCAAATCAGCTTGGTCGATTATTCAGCATGATTATTGCGAAGCTGTCTTAGAGTTTTTTTGATAAGGGTAAGTTGGTTAAACAGGCGAATACAACTGTTATCACATTAATTCCTAAAAAAGATGTTTGCCAGTCTGTTTCTGGTTTTCGTCCGATTTCTTGTTGCTCTATTCTTTACAAAACAATTACTAAGATTCTCACTAATAGAATTCAAGGAGTTCTTGGAGAAATTATTGGATGTGAGCAAGCAGCCTTTATTCAAGGCCGGAGTATTCATGAGAATATTGCTCTCTCTCAGGCGTTAATTAAAGGGTATGGGAGGAAATTCCTAACCCCCAGGTGCCTAATGAAGATAGATCTTCGGAAAGCCTTTGATTCATTGCAATGGTCTTTTCTCGAGAACATGCTCAAGGGGTTTAATTTCCCTCCTAGATTTACCAATTGGATCTTAGAATGTGTGAAAGGGTCTTGGTTTTCAGTGAAGGTTAATGGATCTATGCACGGTTTCTTTAAGGGGAAGAGTGGTGTGAGACAAGGGGATCCCCTATCCCCGTACTTATTTGTGCTTAGCATGGAAGTTCTATCTCAACATTTGAGGAACTTGGATCAGAAAGCTCAGGTCTCTCTGCACCCAAAGTGTAGAAAGATTAATCTCAATCATATGATATTCGCTGATGATCTCATGATATTCATGAGAGGTGACGCTCCTTCTGTGGGTGCAGTTACCTCTACTTTAGATCTTTTTGCTAAGGAATCAGGTCTTTATGCTAATAAAGATAAGACCGAAATTTATTTTGGGGGAGTTCATCATGATGTACTGCAACAAATTTTGACTGAATCCGGGTTTAAGCAAGGGTTTTTCCCCTGCAAGTACCTTGGGATCCCGCTTAATGATGTTGTCAACAAGATGGAACATTATTCTGGTCTGATCAGTAAGATTCCGACTTCTATGTCTGCTTGGTCTTCTAACTGCTTGTCGTATGCTGGGCGTATTCAGTTGATTAATTCTATAACGTTTTGGATAATGAATTACTGGTGTTCCAACACACTTATCCTGACTAATGTGATGGCTAGAATAATCAAACTGTGCAGGAGTTACTTCTGGACTGGCTCTCCGGAGAAGAGAAGCATAGCATTTAAAAGTTGGTCTAATGTTTGTGGTCCATGGGAAGAGGGAGGCTTCTTAGCTAAAGATCTTGTTGCTAGGAATAAAGCTCTCATGGGACATTGGTTATGGAAATGTCAAAATAATCAGGGGGGAATTTGGTGTAAATGGTCGAAGGCTTACTCCTTAGGGGGACAATCAATTTGGGTAATCAAACCCAAGGAGTTTCATTCTGGAACATTAAAAGGGATTTTACATGTGAGAGATGAAATTCTTTGTATTGAGGGGGAGGAGAGACGAGCTAGAAGTCATGTTCAAAGTTGGATGGCAAAGGATGCTTATTGTACAGGTGCAGCATACGAATGGTTTAGAACAAAAAGGAGGAGGATGAATTGGCTTCGAGATCTCGTTAGCAGGGCAATAATACCAAAGCATCGGATTATTGCTTCCATTGCAGGTCAAGATAAACTAGCTACCTTGGATAACATGTGTAAAAGGGGGATTAATATAGTTCATCGATGTAGCTTATGCAGGGCTGCAGCTGAAAGCCACGCACACCTATTTTTTAACTGTAGTTATGCTAGGCAGATTTGGGGAGGTTTACTTCATTGGATGAGTGCTCCGCTGAGGAGTTTTGACTACAAGACTGAACTGACTTGGTGCAGTACAAGAAGAGCTCGGAAGCATTGGAGAAGTAAATGGTTTTCAACCTCTCTCGCAGCAGCTATATACTTCATATGGGGGGAACGTAATGCAAGGATTTTTGAGAACAAAGGTAGACAGGCATATCAGTTATTGCAGCAGGCCAAGTTCGACATTTTTGTTAGATTAAAGAGTTTGAACATTGATTTACGTTATAACTTGGATTTGTATAGATGAAGAATGCTCTTTTACACTATAGGGGTTATTGTTTTTTTTGTAAGCCTAGGCTCTTTCTTTTTCCCTTAATGGATGAATAAAGAGTCATACTTTCTTGCAAAAAAAAAATAAATATAAATAAATATAATAATAATAATACATATATATAAATAATCAAAAAGAAAAGAGAAAGGAGAAAGAGATGTCGGGATTTGAATTACACCCTCAACCTACATGCTTAATCTCGGAAACGAACTCGTAACGTAGCGGCGTATGCGCGGGAGTGTCGAGAATGTAGGAGGAGTTATGGTGTGATTGGTTTTGGAGAGGTTGCTCTCGGGTCTTTGGCGAGTTTTGATCTCGAGTTTTTGATTGTATGTGTGTGTGTAGAGAGGATGGGTATATGGTGATGTCGAAAATGGTGATGATTTGTTTGAAGGTTGAAGATGTAGTGTAAAATGTGACTGATTTTGGGTTGCCAAAATGTTGTAAGTGTGTAAGGTTGAATCGGGAGTGAAAAGAGTTTGCAAAGGTTATGTAAATGGTTGTAGTGTCAAAAAAGTTGTTTTTGTGATGGGTGATGATGGGGTATTTATAGGACAAATACCCCGGTTCAGGGTCACTCGATCGAGTGGCGCGGGTGCACTCGACCGAGTGCCCGGTCTGGGTCTGGATCGGCCGGTTTATGGCCTTACTCGACCGAGTGGATGTGAGCCACTCGATCGAGTGGGTGTGAATGGAGGGAGTGTAAATAGGGCATGATTTGTTGCCTATTTTTGAATGAGATTTGGTTGATTTGGTTGTTGAGTCTTGATTCATTATGTGTATTTGGACATATTGTGAGGCTGGTTCGTCTCGGGATTCGACTTTGACCGGGTTTTGACTCGGTCACTAAAAGGCGGTTTTATTTCCGGTGACGGTTTTGACCCAAATTAGTCTCATTTTATTGAAAACGTCCCACTGGGCCTGGATTTGAGGTCGGTTTTGAGAGATTTGCACTCCGCTAAATGCCCACGTCGGATACTATTGATTCCGAGTCCATATTCGAGCGTATTAAGTCACGTTTACGTCCGATCATCATCGGGTGTTTTGTCGGGAACTGCTATAGACACTAGCAGGCAAAATACGGGTGTCTACACTTTCCAAAAGAGGAAACTTCCTATTTTAGGAAACTTTACTAAAAATAGCATCATATCAAAATAGCGAAAATATTAGTTTATACTAATACAACATTTTTAGTAAACGATATAGATTTATAAAACTAATACTTTCGGCCTTAACGATATTAATTGATAAAGTAAGAACATTTAGGTTTATGAAATTATTGAAACATCATACGAGTGTTTATAAAATGATTAAAAATGTCTTAAACATTTTATTACTACTAATTAGGGTGTTTCCAAAATTTACAAAACTAAAATTCCCTAATTATTATTAGTTTCGACAATACGATTATAAATAGGATCTTACGGCAAATATCAAATTAAACTTTTTAACGTCCTTTATTTAATTAAACCATTGAATATATTTAGAGTATGTTAAGGAATGATTTAACTCTTAAAGTTTCAGATTTAAATACTTTCAAAATAGCTGGAAAAATAAATCTTTCAAGTAAGACGAAACATTTTAACGATAAATCACAATTTGTCCGAAAATCAATACTTACTAATTAAAGACTTTAATAAATAGTACAAAAATTACGTAAAATAGTTAAAATGTATTTATGGACATTCTGTCAAGAAAAGAAAATTTTCCAGAATACTTCGACTCGGTTTTTAAAGGGTTTTCTCGTTAATCGTCTAATCGCGACAATAATGATTATTAAAAATAGTAATTACAAAACGATTTACGTATTAATATCCAAAAATTATAATTAAACTTAAAAATTATGATTTTCCAGAAACTTAAAATTTTCCCAAGGTGTCAAAATTCCAGATTTCACAAAATTAGGTAAAACCGTCTTTTAAGCCCGTTTTCACAATTAACGATTCCATTAATAAAACTTATCGTTCCTAACATTTTATTAAAGCACTAAAAATCATAGAATTACATTTTATTATGAAATCATCAGAATCATATTTTTTTCCAGATTTAAACCAAAGACCAGAAATCGAGAATTTAAACGACAAACACGGTTTTAACGATAAACGATGATTTAAAGTGATTAATTAATTCATCCACTTAAAAATTCCGAAAAATTATGAAAATTTTCAGAAAATTCTATTTCATCAGAAAGTTTCACCACCTCAAAAATCAGATTAAAATAAAATGTTTAGATACTAGAACTAAAAATCGGCTTTTAATCGTTTTGTCCGTAAACGGTAATAATTCAATAATTGATAACTAAAATATCAGAAAAATACTAAATTATTATAATCATCAAAAACAACATTTTTACAGAATATAAACATATATTACATGTTTAGGACAATATTATGATTTTACAAATTAATATGACGATTAAATCGTTAATCTCGTAAAAGCGATAAAAATATCGAAACATGCAAATTTTCAACTTTCAAAAATTTTCCAGATTATATGACATACATATATTGTCAAAATAAAATTATAATTATATACATGCAATTACACAAATAAAATCATGCAATACCGAGTAACATCGACGTTACCTCTACTCCAAGTCTGAATCGATTATATATTTGTCGGCCTCGGGATCGTCCACAAATCCTACCAAACACGAAAATCATGGCAGAAAAATACCATGAGAAAACTAATAAAAATCAAGGTAAATATTGATCGAAAACGACGTCGATTATTACCTTAACGAAGGCATCGAAAAGAGGATTAATTTGACGATAAAAATGATGCGATCAATGCTCGAATTAAGCAAAAGTCAGCCTAGGAGGGGAGAGGAGTGTCACGGACAGAAATGAAGAAGGAAAAAGATGTTGTAATATTTTTTTATGAAAAGAATGAATGAAAGAAGAAGGATGGTTTATGCATAAATGAAAGTAATAATAAGGGTGATGAAAACTATGTGAAATGTGTGAGGAAACCAGCCAAAATAATAAAGGTGAGGGAGAGTGAAAAGTTTGAGTAATAAAGCATGAATAAATGGAAGAAAATAATCTTACGTTTACGGTTTAACGTGAAAAAACGAAACGTATAAATAATACGTAGTAAAATTGTGACAAGAAGGTTTGTCGGTCCAAAATGTGAGGAAATGGTCTCAAATAATTTATAAGTTGATAAAAAGAAGAATCGTAAAATAGTTAACGACATTTCAAAGCATTTCGAGTAAACCTCGCGATAGAAAATAATTATTTACGAAAGTTCGTAATAAAATCATTAATGGCTAAATTTCGTAAATAAAAATATTTCTTAGCCTAAAATATTATATAAATATATTTAAAAAATTTTAGGAAAATGATTAACTTAAATCCGAGCTTAAAAACGTTAATTCATAGAGAAATAGAATTCCTCGCTGAAAATAAATAGTTTACGAGGAAAATCAAATAAATGGATTTAAAAGAATTAAAAATCTTTTTAAAATAAAAATAAATATTATCATTAAACTCAAAAATGAAAATAGAGCTTGGAAAAAGATGAAATGCAAGGCCGAAATGTGACTGAGTTATGACAGAGTCATAACGGTAAAGACAAAAACGCTAGAAAAAAATAGCGGGTGTTACACGACACCTTTGCGTGGGATTAGCCAACGCAAACCCTTCCTATTGGGTCGTCGTTGCGTCGGCTAATCCCACGCCACCCTTTCACATAGTGGCGCCAACCCAAAATTATTGGCGCCTGTTTCATGGAGGCGGATAGCGTCGGTTAATCCGATGGAAATTTTTTGTGTCGGAATATCCGACGCAATCCCAGGCAACATAGATATCTACGTCGGATATTTTGTCCGGTGGCAGAGGTGCAGAAAGTCTGCCGCAATTTCGTCTGTTTTTAGTAGTGGTAAGCTTCCCATTCTTTACATCGATGATCGCCCCGCCGTATGTAAGAAAGGGCGACTAAGGATAATGGGAACCGTGGCCTCCTTGGCCATGTCTAAAACTACAAAATCGATGGGAATTAAGAATTTCCCGACTTGGACTGGAACGTTCTCAAAAACACCGAGAGGATACTTCACCGATCTAATAGTCATCTGCAGAGTCATGTTAGTACATTTCAAAACACCCATTTTCAATTTTTGACAAATAGAATTAGACATAACGCTAACTCTAGCAACCAAATCGCAGAGAGCCTTATTATTGATAAGCGTCCCTATGGTACAAGGGATAGAAAAGCACCCTGGATCCTTGAGCTTTGGTAGAGTACAGCTCTTTGGAAATGCGCTACATTCCTCTGTGAAAGCAATTGCCTCAATCTCGTTAAAAGAACGCTTACGAGTTAGAATGTCTTTCACAAACTTCGCGTAAGCAGGAACCTGAGTAATCAAGTCAGTAAAAGGAACACTTATTACTTACAGATTCTTGACGACTTCCATAAACTTACCGAATTGTTGGTCGAGCTTGGACTTACATTGTCGGTGAGGAAACGGAAGTGCGATGGGAATCATAGGTTCCTTTACTTGAGACGGGGATGCTTGAGAGGATTTAGCATCATTAGACGAAGATGGAGGACAAATAATAGGCGAATTCAGCGTTTGGAGCACCACTCGATCGAGTCCACCCTAACTCGGTCGAGTGCCACCATAATCGATCGAGTCACTTGGGGTGACTCGGTCGAGTGGCATACTTGTGATGACTTCCCTGGTCAAATTTTGATGGTTTACTCGATCAAGTCCACTAGCTGGTGACTCGGTCGAGTGGCTGTTGACTCGATCGAGTCGTCTTAAATGACTTGATCGAGTGGCTCTCGTAAAACCTCCCTAGTCACTTTCCGGGGAGTCACTTTATCGACTCCAGTAGTGTGTCTCGTTCGAGTTGACTTGGGAATAGCGTCCCCCGCGTTAAGTAACTCCTCTGCGAGTTCTTGTTTCTCTAACTCAGTCTCATCGACCAGATCATATTCTCCGAGCATTTGTAGACCGTCATAGTGGGTCCCGCATCTTAATGTAATCGCATTAGCTTGTTCAAGCGATTGTTCACCTTAGGGTGGTAGAGTACTCGGTGGCCTTGCTTGCTTTTGAGCGGCAAGTTGGGCAACTTGGGTGTTCAGAATCTTGTTACGAGCAAGCAATTGGTTAACTTTGGTCTCTTGCTTTTGGTGAGCTTGAATACCTTGAAACAACAATACTTTTATTTCCTCATACTCAGCATTAGACGGAGGTGGTGGTTGAGCTTGATCTTGAGCTTGCGGGGTAGCTTGAAGTTGTTGTTGTTGATTTCCCCAATTTTGT
This sequence comes from Agrostemma githago, assembly GCA_958450325.1. Lineage (NCBI taxonomy): Eukaryota > Viridiplantae > Streptophyta > Magnoliopsida > Caryophyllales > Caryophyllaceae > Agrostemma > Agrostemma githago. The sequence continues at coordinate 51,153,274 of OY288253.1, read as the reverse complement.
TGATTGCCTCATTGTTGGCTACCCCAAGGTTGATTACCCCTTTGTTGGTGTTGGCCTCCATGAAACTGTTGTTGTTGATGGCTCCCTTGATGTTGACGATTAGAATTATTGTTGTTCTAGGAGGTTTGGTTATGAGGCGCCACATAGGGGACAACTTGGTTACCACCGGGTGGTGGTGGATTGAGCACATTATGGCTTCTATAGGATAACATGGATTTGTCATATCCTGATTGATTCATATATGGGAGATGTGGTCTTATGGATTGGAAAGCATTCACCGTCTCGAAACCCATGCACTCGTGTGCATAATGTCCCATGTTCCCACAATCCTCGCATACAACCTCGTACATAGTATTGACTTGGTACATGCCCCCTTGTTGTTGTTGTTGGGTTTTGAAACCTTAATAGAATCAAACTGCTTAACCAAAGCAGCTAATTGGCTAGTTATGGCATTTGATGACTCAAAATCACCACTATTACTGCGGGTGCTACCCCGTGGATTTCCCCATCGTGAGTGAGTCACCATCTCCTCAATTATTTTCCATGCTGTGTCATCGTCCACATTATTTTGGAACCTGTCATTAGCTGCAGAATCAAGTGTAGCTCGGCAATCGTCATATAATCAGTTATAGCATTTATTGCAAAAAAACCATACCTCGAAACCATGATGTGGACACTCCTTGACTAGCTTCTTGAACCGCACCCACGCCTCATGAATGTTCTCGTGAGAGGTTTGTCGGAAATTAGTGATCTAACTCCTCAACATGTTGGTCTTCTGTGGCATGTAGTAGTATTTGTATAAGGCTAAGACAAGAGAGTTCCAATCATTAACTCTCTCAATTACGCGGTCTAATTTCGCGATCCAATATCTCGCGGCGCCGCGTAGAGAAAACATGAATAAAATCTCCATCACTTCATCTTGAGTGACTCCTGCAGGGAGTGGAATGGTAGAGCAATAGTCGGTAAAGAATTTCATATGCTTTGTCGGATCTTCATCGACACCTCCACCGAATTTATTTAGCTCCACCAATGTGATAAAGTGGGGACGAATCTCAAAAGGACCGCTTGTGGCCGTAGGCCGTTTAAATGGTTTCGACAGGGAAGCCTGCTCCGGTTCAGAATGGCTAGCAAGTTTGGGAGACATCTTAACTAGCGGTGTCTCAGTAACAATGATGAGATTATCCTCTTCAAAGGACTGTGATCCGGGTATGAACTTGTCATCCGAAGTTTCCACTAGTTGCGATTTTCTTGTCTCAGCGATCTCCTTGTGAAATTTTCTAGACCTGCAGAAAGTTCTCTTAGGTTCAGGATCGTAGGGTGGTATGTAGCCTGAATTTTGGGAGTACCTGTGCATACAAGGAAACTACACGGAAAATATGAGAAACGGTCTCAAGGAACTAAAGTTCCCCGAGACGAGAGTAATCAAAAATCTAGAACAAAACAAGCAACTAAATAACACCGTCTCCCCAACAATGACGCCAAAATTTGATATGGGAAATTCGTATCCCTATTCAAATATAACCTAGGGCCCACTAACTAATGCAGAGAGTGAAGTAGGGGTCGAACCACCATGAGACGGGACTCAATCACTTGTTTTACGGTCTAAACTTAAGACTATAGGTCTTTGATTTCTGGTTTGTTTATTTAACTAAGAAATAAATGACTAAAAGATTAATCAATATGGGAATGAAAGGTCTAGGGTCTCAGGTTCACTAGAAATATTAATCGGGTCAAGGAATTTACTAACACAATCAAAAATTGAACTATCTAAGATGTTGGCCCGGTCGGTACTCTACAAACTTTAGAGCTAAACTTAACCTGCGGTCGCTAGATTTAAGCTGGTCTACTTAAACCACTACAAGAAAAGGTTCCCCAGGCGTCCACCTAGTGGGCACCGACAGTGGACGCTATAAGAGGACGGACGTCCGCAAACAGATGCCAGAAAGCGGAAGCGACGATTGGTCGCCCCTTTTTTACACGGGCGTCCACTATTGGACGCTAGGAGAATTGGCGACCGATAGCGGACACCATGTGTGGCAACCGACTGTGGACGCCAAGAGACTTACTTTGGCGTCCGACTGTGGATGCCATCTAGGGTTAACTGGCATCCACAGTCGGACGCCAGGTCCCATGAATTATGTCAATTTTGGTCGATTTCAGCCTCCTCTGGCGTCTGGCATGGCGTTCGTTATTGGACGCCACTTACGCTGCTGCATGGCCGTAAACATGCGTTCAATGTCTAGCCAAAATCTGCAAAATAAACCACATCCACAATTCCCAACCAACCACAACTGTCGACTATCCACAATACCTCAACCTCATTCACTCTCAATCAACCAAAACACTTCATCTCTCGACTCATTTATGATGAAAAAACTTATATAGAAAAGATTTAACATACGGTGTGAAGGAACACAAATATAAACTAGTTCGAAGATACATAATTCATAAATCCTGTTACAACAACAACAAAAAACAATCAGCTAACTAAGAAGCTAGCTGAAGCACCAGAGTTACCGTCGTCCCCACTAAAGGGGTCGCTGTCGTCTAGAGGGGAAGGAGGACGATCTTGGTTGCATTTGTTGAACATCGCCTGAAACATGGCCATCTGTTCCTGCATCTTCTTTATGTGCTCCGCCTGCTCCTTCAGTTGCTGTTGCTGCTGTGTCAGCTGCTCCTTCGTTTCCTCCTTTTCCGGATCGGGCTGCTAAGATCCGGCCGGTGTGTACTCCATCTGTGTGGAGGTGCCGAGACGTGCTGGGGGAGGTGTGAAGTAGATACCGTGTGTGTTTTCAACACCATACACACTTACCTTCTTGTATCCCGAGACTGTCTTGAAAAAAATCTTATTCGGGTAGACGTCTATAGCATCAGGAGCATTCTCGAGGTTCGCTAGCTCTTCTTGGTAGGCATCCTGCGTACACAACAACGATTTCAATTCAAGTTATTATTAGATGAAATCATTGAAGATAGTTATCTACCACCTAAAGTATAGACAAAGTCGATTTATTTGAAATAGTTAGTACTCACCCAGATTGCCTGATCCTTTCTCGTCTTAAATTTAGTCCCTTTGGCATCGGTCTTCCCGTGCATGTCGAAAAATACCTCCGCCGTTGTTGGCACCCTCCCGAGTTCAGCTTGCAGCTATTAAATGAGTACGAACGTTAGGCGAATATAAATTATGCGAACATAGTTTACGATAATTCAAGGAAGAGTACGATATTAGTAGAAATCATACCCTCTTGACACGACTGAAAGAAGAATGCAAACCCCGATGATGTGTCGGGTTTGCGTGGCCCTCATGTTCACAGTTCGACAATTTGTTCCTCTGGCCTGTTTCAGACCTAACCTTGAAGTCCTGCTTGTCGTGGTACGCAACCCATCTCTCCAACGCGTCCCCTGAATTATGGCGACACCAATATATTCTTTAATACAGTGAAAGATTGAAGTTAGATTGTTTGTTAAAATTGATTACTATAAAAAACTACACCTTTAAGGTCTTTCAGCGCAGTCCCCCATGTGTGGCGTTTGTTCATCACGCAAGCGAAACGTCGTGTGCACGTCTCTTTATACCGCTCCCAGACCCTTCCTTCTAACTCAGTTTTCCAAGTGATCTTCAACTACACAATCAAGGCGGATGATTAATTAGTAGAAGCAGTATTTACAAAGTCCACATTATAAATTAAGAACTCGGTAACAAAAACAATCCACGTCACCGGAATTGGTTAAACCACCACTCCCGTACGTCCACCGGCACCTGAGTCCAGCAGGAATACCCCTGCCCTCTGTCGGCCATGTAGCTGTTAGTACAGCCTCTGGTGACCTGTCTATGCAGAAACCTGCACCAAGTCGAGAAGCACATATATGTACAAAATCTGTCAAGATGTAGTCCAAAAATTCATATGTTATAAAAGAATAATCAACATGTTAGAATATATTACCATGTACGACAAGGGTCGAGAATCACCCGACCGTGATCATCTTTCGCCAGCTCCTCCTCCTACCTCTGTTGCTACTGCTCCTCATCCTCCTGCTCATCGGTCTGCTCCGGTCCCGTTTCGAGGACCACTTCCTCCTCCTGCTGCTGCGTGGTCGACGTCTGAACTGACCTACTACCCCCACCATGTTTCCTGGTTGATCTAGCGCCTACCATTATCTTATCCTTGCTTGCAACAAATTAAACAATGTTAACAACAATTAGCAATTACATTCTAAATTAATTGAAATAATGTACCAAATAAGTAGCATAATCACCTAACCATGTAATCATCAATATAACCTACTACAGCAACTCTAGTAGTCATCTTCACTGTCGTTATTGTCTTCAACCTCATCCTCCTCAATCTGATCCTCCTCCTCTGTCTCCTCGCCCTCCACTTGATCGTCCTCCAAATTCTCTTCATCGTGTCCGTCATCCTCCTCAAGGTTCTCCGGAACATCCCTAACCATGTAATCTCCTTGTCAACTATCATACCTCTCAATACCCCCTCATTTTGATGGTTTTGGGGTTCCTCAGACTGAGATGGCTCATCATGACAAATCCAATTATAATAATCGGGTGAAAAACCACTATAGATGACATGTTTCTTAACTACAAGGACCTCAAAAAATTTTAGGTTCTTGCATTTAGTACACGAACACCTAACCTCTCCCCTCGATGCATAATCTACTGACTTTTTAGCCACCTCGACAAATGATTCAACACCCCTCAAAATTTTGACGGTGGGACGTCTCTTCTTATGAAGTCTTCCCTCATACATCCATTTCCGTTCAATTCTCTTCATTTTCTATGTTCAAAAAATATATATAACAAATTAAAGTTTAATTTCCCTAACTTAATTTAGAACTTACTAAACGAAAATTTAATCACCGTTTAACTTAAACTTAATTTCTCTAACTTAATTTCCATAACTGAGTCTCCTCAATTTAGTCACTAATACGTCAAAGTAAACCCAATTTTTAATTTGCAAATGTCTTATTAATTTTTAATTGACCTTACAAGAAGTAGTCACTGAATTTAATCACAAATGTAACCTCAATTTAATCCCAATTTACAAAAACCCTAGCTAATTTATCAATGTAATCCTAATTCAACCGAACAAAACACAATAATTCATGGCTTAGGTCACACAAAAACAGCTTAAACAGGTCAAAAAAGGTTAAATTTTCGGATGTAGATATCAAAATTCCAAATGCGCCGCTAACACCTATTTACAACCCCGATCAGGATAGAAGTGGTTTCGGGAAAATTCAGCATTATTACGACACTTTATGTTCCGTCCTAAGTCACACAAAACCTCACGGAAGGCGCTAAAGTCATTCTATCTCAATTCAACCGAATTCATTAAACCCTAATCAAAATTTTGATGGGCAAAACTAATCAACCTAATCGAACTTGGCCTAAACTAATCAACCTAATCGAAATTTAGACCTAAACAATATTTACTAGCAAACTACAAATAAATAACGATAACAATAAAAAAACAAGAACTAATTATAATGAATAAGAACTAAGTAAGTAAGAAAACATACCAAAGATTAATAAAAAGTAGGAAAATTGGAGAAGAGGAGAGGAGATTGGAGTCGGCGGTGGACGAGGGAGTGTAGAGAGTGGTTTTTTTTTAGAGAGTGAAGGGGGAGAGGGGGGTGGGCGGGTATTTGACGCCAAACTGACCCAGACGGGCGTCCACTATCGGACGCCACAGGTGGACGCCATATACTGCTAATTGGCGTCCAATAGTGGACGCCATTAGTGGTATATGGAGTCCGCCTGTGGACGTCCGTCGGCCTGAATTTCGTCCTTCCCAATTTCAGTCGGACGCCAAGTTTGGCGTCTGACAGTGGACCCCCATTTGTTTTTTCAGACGCCATGTAGGCGTCCATATGACCAGGACGCCCACCAGGTGGACGCCCGGGACTGTTTTTCTTGTAGTGAACTATCATGACCTAATCAGTCGTTAACCCAGTTGGTGAAAAGTCCTAATTGTGATACTAATCAATCAACCCTAGCCAGTAATCAATTAATCAGAGTTAAAACGATATTCGAGTGATAATCCATGCGATTAGAAACGAATCAATTAAATATAACCCTCATAATAAACATAGATCCCTCTAAACCCTAGATAAAGATTAGCTACGCATATTAAATTGAACTAAACTAATAATAGATGAATTGCAATTAAACATGATGAAAGTGATACGAACTAGTTACGACGAACGAGGACGAAACTATGCTACTAAACAATAAATCAAATTAAATTACGAAAGCGATAACTAATAGAAGCAATAAAACAAATAACGAGATGCAAGAGAATAAAATTAAAACTGAGATTAAAATATCAATACCGAAGAATTTGAGGCTAGAAAGTGTGTAAAAAATTCCAAAGCAAACTAATGTAAAACTAGCTATTAGATTTTTCTAGGGAATTTCTAAAGCTAAGAATAATTCTAGATAATGAAAAGTGTCTGTTACAAATCATAAAATCTGATTAAAACACTCCATCTCAATCACTTGGGCTCAAAGTAACTGGCCCAATTTCCATCAAAATAGAGAAGCGAAGCATGCGGCCCAGACAGACGAGGTGACTCGATCGAGTGGGCTATTAAATCTCGTTTCTTCATTGTTTTGGGCATGGGAATAGAAATCCATCCCAATCTTTAAATGCGGTCTAGTTGGTAGCATATGAGAGGCACTCGATCGAGTCCAATAGGGTGACTTAATCGAGTGGAATGCCTGAAACTCGCCAGTACATTCCTGTAGTTTGGCCTCTCAATTCCTTCCTCGACTCTCATTCTCGTCTCGGCTATTCATGTTATTTTTTTCCCTAAATGCATCCGAAAGTCTACGTAACCTGCAAGATAGCACAAGAATCGACAGTATCGACATTCTAATAAAAATCGACACTAAATATATACTTGGAAGAAAGAAAGACTCTAAAATGGTCATCGAGGAACAATAAAATTAGATATAACATGGGTTTATCACAGTCCAGGCAGACCTACGCCCTACTTTAGACCTCGGGCTGGGTAATTCAATAGTGGGGAAAGGTACATGCCGGTGACCAACCCTAAAAGGCAAAACAATCTCTAAACCTTGGAATGTTATCCATCTAATGCTTAATCTAGCTAAGTACTTTATTTTTAATATTTTGTTTTACATTCGTTATGCTTATGTGTCGGAAGGCCCTCGACAAACAACAAATACTAATCTTATTTCTTCTCTATCATGCTAGATCAATAAATGATGCACGCTAAAAGATGAAACTCATCAAACTGTTTTCCTACACTTCCATCTTTTTTGGGAACATACCCTAGTACGACAGGCTCATTGAAGTACGCACAGGGCTATTGAATAACGCCTAAGGGCTAAAATTCAAAATTATGTAGTTGAAGTACTCCCCAGGGCTACCGAAAAACGCCTCCGGGCTAAAAATCAAAATTCTCGATGTTGAAATATGCCTTCACGGTTAAGAAAAATGCCCCAGGGATAAACTTTAACATTCTCAACGTTGACATACACCCCAAGGTTACCAAAAAACGCCTCAGGGCTAAAAAATAATGTGCTCACACGCACTAATGGGCTAATAACACGACTAAGGGTTAAGGAACATACACCCCAACACCCAACGTCAACATAACGCCATAAAAAGACACCTTAGGGTAACGTCCATATTAAAAGGACAATCACTCGGGGTCACCCGACATATTAAAAGGGCAGTCACTACAAGGTCACCCAACATAAAAATTAACAAAGATCAGTCAAGCCTGGCAGAGTATCCACATTGCGCAAGGTACAACATTATTTCCTCATTTATTGGCCTGATCACCCAATCAATAAGCAAATAAGGGGTTTGTGTTGGGCCCAAAAAATACGCCTAGGTTCGATATTCAAAACTAGTCCCTCAAGTGAAGCCTGACTAAGGAAATACATAAAAAAAATACTATACATCAATCTTGGAGTAAATCATCCAAATACTAACCCTACAGCTACCGTGCTAAGCCCGCTAACATGATTCATGATTCCCTCAAATTAATTTAACTATTTAAAAGTTTGTTGGATCAAAGATTAATGTCAACCTACTAATTGTGGTATTAAAGGAGGAAATAATGACAAAGATACTTCATAATGACAACAAAGGAGAAGCATTAAAAACTTAATGACCAAATAGCAAGCAAACCAAGATAACTGGTTGACCAGGTTAATAGCTCAGCGGCCCAACTTAGTCAAGGTAGCAGCTCAGCTTACCAGCTTAGCCGACCCGGCAAGTCAGCAGTTCAACATACCAAGAGATACTAACAAGGTCAAAAGATAATGGGCGGAGTTACGAGGGAATCAAGAAAATTAAAGAAGTCAAGACAATCAAAGCAGTCAAGGCAGTCAATGTACAACGGACATGGTAATTAATGCTATCAATGACACTTAATTGCTGACAGAATAACAAGGAAGCTAAGTAGAGGGAGACTTGGACTATAAATTAGATCCTTTGCTATTTACAAAGGGGAGACCGCCTTAAGGTAATATTTTACACACATACTCATCTTCATATTTGCCTTAACCCTGCTACAAAACATCTCCATAAAAACCATGTTTTTATTTTCGTTAACCAACCAAGTTGTCTAGTTTGATAACCTGATAACGGTACTAGTAAAACCTGTCCTGACTTGGCGCCCGTATTTTTCCCTTTTTCCTAAGGGTTTTTAACGTACAAGTTGTTTGTATTCTTATTGTTCTTCATTATTTTTGTTCATTAGATCTTTATTCGCACACTCAAATAATCAACGTTATACTAGTAAAACCCTAAGTATAGTAGGATGATACTGGTTGACCCACCATACCTTGACATACCCCTAATTTAGGGAGAAATTTACCAAAACAGGTACCATGCACGGGGTGCTTGTTTTAGGCCATACAAAGACTTACGAAATGGGCATACATAACCCAGTTTAGTCTTGGCGTGAAAACCTGGGGTTTAATATATATAGACCGTTTCGGCCAAATCACCGTGAAGAAACGCATTCTTAACATCGAGTTGGTGAATTGGTCATTTCTGCGAAACGAGAATACTAACAACTGTTCGGATGGTAGTGGACTTGACAACAGGACTAAAATTCTCATCACAATCAATCCTGACCTGTTGTGCTTTGCTATTTACAACCAACTAAGGCTTGTAACGCTGTACAGTACCGCCAGACCAAAATTTCTGATGGAACAACATAATACATATAATGATAACGTGTTAGCAGAATGAGGAACGAACTCCCACATTCCATTACTAAATAAAGCACGTACTCATCTACCAAGGCGACATTCCAATTTGCGTCACTTAGGGTAGTAAGGTGAGATTTGGGAAGAAGAGAAATTAGAGGTCGGTCTGTGAAATGTAGGTTAGTTAAGGGGGACCCGAGGCTTAAATATGCCATGTTTGGCTCGAGTTTCCATAGTGGGAGTTGGAGGAATGGGTAAGAGAGTGACAAGTCTAAAGTTGTATCACCTTAATCAAAATAATCCTAATGAAGAAATAACAAATAGCTAGCGGCAAGGGAGGGTCGAACCACAGAGAGATAGACGAATATTGTAAATTTTCTAATAATCAATTCTAAACTATTTGAATTTCGGTTTGTTTGAGTTTTAACTAAACTAATGCGATTATGTAATGAAAGGTTTCTAACAACATTAAAAGATTCTAAGGCTTTCCGGTTCACTATGCAATTAAATTGGGTAAATTTAATTAATCATTCAATCAATCAATCAATCACAATTATTTAGGTCAAAAACATGGGCTTTCGGATCTTATGTTAACCTTAGCATAATTTCTGACGGGCTCTCGCAACTTACCAGATTATCCTACTCACTAGTAATTTAGCCTTACCAAACTTTTGATCATAGGTTCAGGTTCCTAAACATTCAACTAGTTCAACGTCTCAAACTAGCAAAACAACGATACAAAACAAGTAGTAAGGCAATAACATATGAATGATCAATCAAATAAATAGTTAAGCTAACAACCATAATTCAATTAACATAGATCCCTTCAACCCTAGCAGAATAAATTAGCTACTCAAACTAAAAGATGAAGCAATAAAATAATTAAGCATAATTGAAGACAATATGAAACTAGGAGAAAAGGAAAAAAAAACAAATTACGAAGAACTGAAAGATTGAATATCTAAGGGCAGCTACAAGGTTGAATAATCTGATGCTAATAATGAACGTCTAAACTAAAGTTCTCAATAAGAAATTTGAAAGAGTCGATTTCGGTCTAAGTATACTAAAGAGGGGGGGGGGGGGGGGTGAATTGAGTATATATACCCGATTTTTACGTTTTCTAATTTTCTTTTAAGATCTCGTTTATGTCGGTTGTGGGTAGTTAAATAAATAAGATAATGAAATATGCACAACGGAATTTTGAAGTGGTTCAGTCTCATACTCTCGGAGACCTGCGTCCACTTTTCTCATATTAATATTTTAGCGTCGATCCCTAGGATTACAAACTATTAATAACCAACCAATGACTAATAAGCGAGCCGCAGTGCTCCACTGAATGACTACTAAGCCGCGGTGCTCCACCCAATGACTAGTAAGCCGCAGTGCTAGAATAATACTAATTATTCTAGTCCTAAACCAATTGACACACAAAGGATAAGTCGAGGTTCTCCTGTGAATTGTCTTTTTCGTAGGACGGATGTAGGAGTGTTGATCTTCAACCGACAAGTACTTAAGAGCAATGACCAAGACGATCAAGTATGAGGTAATTTTCTGTGACAAATCCAACCTTACACAAATATAGTAAAAATATTTTTGACTCTAAAATAATTTTACTTTGACTCCAAAATAATTTTACTAAACAAAATAAATCAATGGAAGGATGTATTTAATATGAAAATCGAGTCAGATTTATATAGCCTACAAAAGCGTGTGCATCAAGTGTTAGAAAGTAAATAAATTTAGAAAACTTATCTAATATAAAATAATAGAGGAGGATATGCAACTAGTAATTGATTCCTAAATAAAGTGAGATACCAAGATCTCATGTGTGATTTAGCAATTAGTTTCCCAATCACATTGTGAGTCTTGCTCACCAAGTAAACTTATTCCAATTTGACTTCTTATGAGTTAAGTAAAATAATTACTATAAGATAATACTTAAAGATATGCAAATAGTATTAGATTCCTACTTACCTTAGATAACTAAGGTGGTGCATGTGTGTTAGGATTTAGTTTCCTAAACACAATGTTCAACCTTGCTGTCCAAGTAATTTATACTAACCAAGACTTCTAATAACTCAAAGGATATAATTTCCATAAAGATATAGTTTTATTTAAGAAAACTTATACTCAAAATAAAACATAATAAAATATTTTCCAAAACTCAAAGGAATATTATTTCCATAAAATCTAAAAAAATTATTTTACTAAAAAATACTTTTAGGAAATATTTTCATAAAGAATAGAGTTTTATTTAGGAAATTATTTGACTCAAAATAAAGCACAATAAAATAATTTCCATAATATAATAGGACATATTTTCATAAAATATAAGGAAGATATTTTACTAAAAAAAATCTTTTAGGAAATCTTTTCATCTCTAGAATTCTGGCACACTTTTCGGAAAATACTCAACATGGATTTCGCCACGGAATCTCGCAGACTGCAACATTCTGAGTCAAACTGTAACATCTCAAACTCAGACTGTAACAAGTTGTGGACATGACGTAGGTCCACCCCGACGCGGCCACGCGCGGGTTTGGGTAGGCGAATGAATCTCGTGGTGAGATTGTTCTCGGGTTCGAAATTTAAGTCAAAATGGAGTCGCCACCGAATTTTGTGGTTATTCGGAACCATACGAGCCCACTCTATGTCGTCATGGGCTATACACAAAGTAAGCCCACTTCGATTTCAGAGTTCATTGGGCTCGTCCCTTTGCATTGCAATACCGATACCGTATAAACCGGCTTTCGTATATAGAATGACTCTCGTGCGCCAAGGGTTTCGGGCATCCGGAAACCAAAGGTTCTGAGTAAGGGGTGAGGGTACGTGTTGGGAAGCCCACTAAGGACACCCAACCCCGCCCGCACATGGCGGCCTCTACTAAGACATCGTTCGTGTTTGTGCGCGCGCGCTAGTAAAATGACTAAATGATATGCAAACAGCGTTTTCGGGCTAAGCATGCGAGTTGTTGGTTAACTACGTCATTTAATGCATCTTGATTCACGACAAAGTGATTTAGCATGCGATGTTCATTTAAATAAATAAATGGCAAACATCAAATAATAAAAAACTCGTAAGTAAATTACAAATTACACGGGCGGAATACAACCCAGAATTCACAATACAACGAGCAATAAAATAGAATAATTGAATTAAAAGCAGCAAATGTTAACTAGAAACGGACCCGTATATAATAAATATAAACTAGACCGTAAGTTGTGCAAATGGACGAACTTTAATTAATTACGCATTATATTGCATATTAATCAAAGGACGGAGGTTCGAGACCTAGGTGTGGTGCTAACCCGATCTCGAACCTCGATGCCTTGTCCCGACTTATCACCTCGAGAAATGGAGTCTAAATTAATTATGTGTTGGATACGACTAAAGAGTCGTCGACATAAAATTAATAGTGCGAGACCGTCGATCAAAGTCGTTTTAAGTGATATGATATGCATGAGTTTTGAAAAATAGGATCACGTGATTGACTTTACACGTGTCGACTAAAAGTCGTAAAAAAATGACGAGGCTCGAATGTTGCATTAAAGCTCTCGGATTTCTGGGCTACAGGACCCACTCGATCGAGTCATGGTCTGACTCGGTCGAGTGTGTCTTTAAAGTAGCTACTGTCCAGATTTTTGGGTGCTACTCGATCGAGTAGCCTACGTACTCGGTCGAGTAGCCCCTTTACGAGTGACAACTCGTGTTGCTTTTTTGGTTAAAATCGATAGTGGGCCAAATTAAATACAAATATTGTACGATTTGTACTTAACTCGGCTTTCGGTGCTATAATCGCATATGCAAGCGATTATAATACCGTCATAGGAATTTTATGAAAATGTTATCGTTTAGATTGAAATTTTGAATTAGTGACGGAATTGCATCCCTCTACGTCACGACATCGGAACTAATCCTTTCGGATTATGTGATGTCGGTTTTCGTGTCAACGGGTTCCGCACTAATCTTGAAAATGGGATCAAATACGTTCAACTATGACCGATCACGATCACATCACGTCCTTGAGCGCATTGGGGCGGCGCTCCTCGAAAGGGCGCCACCTCCGTCGTTACTCGTAAAGGAATTAGATGGACTTTAGGCGATAGTCATAGTTAAACGTATTCGAAACCGAGATTTTAATACTAGTATGTATATATACACGGTATAATAAGGTTAGATGTTAGAATACGGAATTAAAGTGTTAGTATACAAAAATGAAGGTTAGTGTTAGAATACATAAATAAAATGTTAGTATGCACAAAATTAAAGGTTAGTGTTAGGGGTTAGTAGTAGTAGTAATAATAATATTAATAATAATAATAATAATAATAATAATAATAATAATAATATTACATATACATATATAATTGAAAAAGAGAAAGGAGATGTCGGGATTGAATTACACCCTCAACCTACATGCTTAATGGCCTCGGAAACGAACTCGTAGTAGCGGCGTGTGCGCGGGAGTGTCGAGATATGTAGGGTGAGTTAGGGTGTGTTTGGTTAGGGAGAGGATGCTCTCGGGTCTTTGGTGAGTTTTGATCTCGAGTTTTGAATGTGTATGTGGTGATTGTGTATAAATGAATGTGTATGAATGTGGAAGATTGAAAGGTGGTAATGTGTAGAGATTGATAAGTTGGCTGAATGTGTTGTTTTGGGTTTTTGTAAATGTGGTGTAAAGGTTTATAGTGTAGTGTGGTACGGTAGGATTAGGGTAGAAAGTGTAGACTAAGAATGCATGGGAAAAGCTTGTGAAATGAATGGGGTTAAGGGGGTATTTATAGGCTTTACCCCCCGACCTAGGGTCACTCGACCGAGTGGCCCTAGTGCACTCGATCGAGTGCCCTTCAAAACGGGCCTTATCAGCTGTTGACGCTCCACTCGACCGAGTGGGTCTATCCACTCGACCGAGTGGGTCTATCCACTCGATCGAGTGGATCAAGCAAATCGAGCTATTATAGGAAGGAATTGATATTGTTGTTTGTTGTAATCTTTTTTGAATTTGGATTGGGCGCCAGCTTCTAGAAGGTGCACTTGGGCTGGTTTTTGTGACGGGTTCGTCCTTGACCGGGTTTTGACCCGGTCGCCAAAAGACGGGATTTATTTTTGGTGTCGGTTTTGGCCCAAATTAGTCTCATTTTATTGGAAACGGCCCACTGGGCCTGGATTTGAGGTCGGTTTTGAGAGATTTGCACTCCGCTAAATGCCCACGTCGGATACTATTGATTCCGAGTCCGTATTCGAGCATATTAAGTCACGTTGACGTCCGATCATCATCGGGTGTTTTGTCGGGAACTGCTATAGACACTAGCAGGCAAAATGCGGGTGTCTACAGAGCCCCCACTCTGATTGAGGCTTGGACAAGGCGAAAGTCAGAGTAGCTACCAGGCCAATCGAGGATTACGACCTGGCAGCCTTCCGGTCGGGTCGTTTATAGTCCAGTAGACTTGCGTGAAGGGCTCGCCAGCCATAAGCAGAGGGTCATACCTGTCCTGATGATGATAGCTCCGCGGGGAGTCAGACTTGTTGCATAAGTCCTAGGCGTGCCTATATGTGGGCCCATCCTGTACCATTTCGGGGAAAATGCTGCCTCGGGCGTTCCGCTGGGGAAATATGCGAGCTGTACGGGCTTGCTTTTGAAGCCTTGAGTCTTACCTGAGCTGATGATGATGCTCCGTGGGGAGTAAAACTTGCCTTTCGGGGCGTAGGTGTACCCGTATGTCGACACATCACGTCTTGGATGTAGCATACCGGGGAAAAGTTGACTCCGTTGGGGAATTTAAATAGTTTCGCAGGGACTTGCTTCTGAAGTCTGGAGTGTACCTGTATGCTGACACATAACAACTTGTATGTAACATATAGGCAAAACACTGACTCGTGTTGGGGAGTAAAGTAGCTGCGCGGGGACTTGCTTCTAAAGTCTTGGGTGTACCCGTATGCTGACACATGACAACTTGCATGTAGCATTTCAGGAGAAACACCGCCTTTGATGTTCCGTTGGGAAGCACTAGCTGGTACCTGAAATGTTAGATACATAGGCAGAAATAGCAGGCATAGCAGATAGCAAGATAGCACATAGGAAATGCAGTTAGCCTCTATAGACTGGTTTGCGCTAGGGAAAATGGTTTTTGCTTCATTTTGAAATCGAAGTCCTGAAAGCAACTCACGTGCTAGGAGATAGGTTTTCAAAATTGAAAGGGGTAGAAAAGAAATTTGCAGTTTAAATAGACTGAAATCTGACCTTGTCGAAAAGGATTTTGTCAAATGGCTAAGTTTTGCAAACTTTGAAGTGAAAATTTGAGGAGGGAGGTACCGACAGACTCGACTCTGGACGTGACAGGACGACGAGTTGATAGACACGACTTGGACTCTCGAGGGGTTGGATTGTGACTCGGTAGGGGGTGGGTCACCTAAGATGACAAGACTCTTAAGCTGCGCTATTCCGTAGCCTAGGCGAGTGGCAACACGGTCGAACATCGGAATGGGAAGGATGTGCTATAGAGTGGCTGCAGTAGTCTGTAACGAGACTGTAACGACAGGACTTAGTAGTGGCAATGTTATAGTCTGGTGCTCTTTTGGATCTTTGGTTTTGGGGTATAGTCCCAAAATGGGTGTTGGTTCGAGTCCCTGACGGATTCTCGTCTTTGACTGAGCCGAGTACTAGGACACACTATAGAAAGGTGGCTAGATTTTTGAAAGTCTTTGGATTATGTGGGTGGATGGAGAACTTCTGTCTAAGAGAAGCCCCCAGGACGACAAAGCTAACTATTGAGAACATGACAGTGTCGTGATAGGAATGATGGTGCTTTTTGAATTTGTTGATGTGGGTGGTTGTGCCCTTATTGAAAGGCTGCCTACGTATTCACGTGTAGTGAAATCAAACCAAGCCGTAGTTCAGTGGATTGGAATGAAGATATATTATGGTGCCTAGTTTATTAGGGCTTTGTGCGTAACTAGCCATAACGATGGTGTAGGCTAGGTGAATTCCCAATGATGTCTTAATCAAAGGGCTAGAACAGTTAGGATGTTGATCCCGTGACTGTGAGCGTTCTCCGAGGTAGCCCCCAGAGGTGGTGTGAACTATTTTGGCATGTTCTATGCCGACCGCAGGTTGAGTTCCCGTGTTTGGGGTTGGTAACTGGTTTGGATGTTTTTGGAAATGTGGTGCCAGGTAGAAAGTGGCTTTGATGTTTCGAAATCTGGAGCTCGATTTTGTGGAGCTAAGGCTTCGAGGGTAAGGTATTGTAATGTGGTAGTAAAGGGGGAAGTCGAGTAAGAATGACTCGAACTTCAATCGGGGTAGGTTCGATAATGCGGGATCTGATTTCCATGTTTGGCCCTAAAGGTTAGGGTGTATCCTATGGAGCTAGAATCCTCAAAATTCTGGGCTGTCTCTTAGCCTAGGTCTCGAGAAGGTCTTGAGGGTTGCAATGTGGGAAGGCTAAGTGTGGTGTTAGCTGACCAGCTTGATTGTCTCTTCCCTATTGGACGATATAGGCATTGATAATTTTTGAATTGACCGTACCCCGGTCAAGGGATTTTCACTTGAGTTGAACGTTGACCACGGTCATGGGTGTTTGAATTTTTTTTTGTTGTTTTTTTTTTTGGGTTGACCTCTTAGCCCCGGTCGTGGGATCCTTCACTTGAGTTGACTGTGCCCCGGTCAAGGGATTGACCGTATCTGATCGGGGGATGTTGAGAGTTCTTTTTTGGTCATGGCCAGCTCTTTTGTTTCGACCTTTTGCTTTTTTTCTTTGGACTTCTGTTTTTTTTTGTCCAACTCTTTTTTTTTCTTCTTTTTTTTCACGGTAATCCCCTCCTATGGTGTTGTGGGTGGATATGGGGGTGGGCCCATCGGTTGGATTAGGCTTGTGGAGCTAAACCTTTGTAAGGTGTAAGCCTAGTTGGTGAGTGCAACTCGCGGTGGAGTACTCTACGGTAAGCATGGTGATTTGGATCTCGGTATTGTCATCATAATTCCGAGCAGGCTTAGTGGGAGCATCGTCCCGAGTTGGGTATTTTTGGCATCAAGCCTATAGAGTCACGATGCTTCTTTTTTGCTTCTGGTCAGACTAACGCCTAAGGTAGGGATTGATCAGTCTTATTGGAAGGGTGTTTATTGTGGGAAATGGGCTTGCCTTCCGTCTTGAACCCAAACTAGGAGACTACATAGATTTGTCATAGGATTCGATACCGCTCCTGCTAAGGGTAGTTTTGTGGCTTTCTATACCAGACATGGAACAGGTAAAGGAAAACACGGGCCTCAGTTCCTGCAGTCATTATAGATGTGCCTATAATAGTCACGTGCATGTGCTCACAGTGTATGATGGTGTTCATCATGTTCTCGAAAACACATAAGGAAAGCATATATGAGAGATAGAAAAGCTGATTTTATTGAATTTTGGAAAGAGGACAGAATACAGTTGACTCTGACTCTGACATCGGAATTGAAAGAAATAGAACATCCTAGACTCGGACTTAAATCAAATCTGGACTCCGGGATGAGGTTGTCAGTAATCTTCGGCTTCTAAGGACTCAAATGGATGTCCAGTATAGCCTTCGGTAGAAGCTTTACCCAGATCTTCATTATGTCGAAGATCGTCTTCAATCCTAGTGCCCATTTCGGTAAGCACTGCAAAGTTTGAAATGCCGGCATACCTAAGATGGTCGCGGTAGGAGGGTAGGAGGTTGTTGATGAATGCATCTACTAGTGTCTTCTCGCTGGGCTTGTCTACCAGCTTAACACTCTCAGCCCGCCAACGTTGAAGGTATTTGGTGAAACCCTCTGTTGGATCTTGGGCCATGACTTCTAAAGTCCGCATGGTAGTCTGAAGTTCAGTATTATCAGAATAGTTTTTAGCGAACTCGGTAGCCACATCTTCCCAAGTGGGGAATCTTTTTGTATTAAGCCCATAGAACCAGGCTTTTGGATATTTCCCGAGGGACGTGCCGAACAGATTGATGAACATGTCGGCTTTGACCCCCTTGATCGCCATAAACGCCTTGAAAGCCCGGAGGTGTAGTAATGGCTCCTCCGTCCCTTCGAATATGGGTAACCCTTCTAGATTGAGATCTGCTGGTAGTTTCTCACTAATGGGTGTATAGCCTCGGGAGTTTTCAACTCGGATGTTGTTCTCTTGGGAGGCATGAAACTGTTGTTCGAGCTCACGCACCGTGCTGATCAGTTTGGCAAATGGCCCAGTATTTACCGACCCGTAATTGAAGTCTTGTTCTTCAACGACAGTTAGACGAGCATCCAAGGCCTCTTGGTCGGCTCTTATGAACCCTAGTTGGGTTTCAAACATGGCCTGCTTACTGGCCACGGTTTCTAGCAAAGCCTCCAGTTTATTAATGGTGTTTTCCATCTCCCTATTCCCGGTTGTGGATGCCATCCTCTGCGAGAATACCCACGTAATCAGAAATGTTGCTTCGGAACTTGAATACACCAAGGCATAGGAAATAGCGCGGAAGGAGAGAGAACTCTGGTTTGACTCGGGTTAGACTCTCCTAAGACAAATATGTAGGGTACGATTCTCGGAGTGATTGTGATTAATCGCCCCGTCGGAGAATAGCCCCCAAGTGAGACCAAGGACTCTTGTAGGATTCAGATGGTGTGACATCTAAGTGACTCAAAAGCGGGGTACGTGAGACAACACGTGTAAGACATGACCCTTAGAGCAATCGTGACTGATTGCTCTGCTGAAGGGTAGCCCCCGAGTGAGATTGAAGGTTTTGTTAAGACTCGAGTGTCGGACGAGTGACTCTTAGACGTAAGGATCACGAACCTTTAGCTACAGGGCTATGCCTTGTAAAAGGTTGACTCAGCCTCGAGGAAGGCAAACGGGTAAGGGAGGAAACTTGCGATGTAGGATCGGCAGAGTTTCGACGCTAGA
This sequence comes from Agrostemma githago, assembly GCA_958450325.1. Taxonomy (NCBI): domain Eukaryota; kingdom Viridiplantae; phylum Streptophyta; class Magnoliopsida; order Caryophyllales; family Caryophyllaceae; genus Agrostemma; species Agrostemma githago. The sequence goes on along the minus strand of OY288253.1, from coordinate 51,134,176 downwards.
GACTCTTGACTTGACTTGAATAAGGATAGACCCTGTGATTAGGGTAGACCCTAAAGTTAAAGGACTTGAATTGGGATGACTCGACTAACGGATTGAAAGACGGGCAAAATTCCCCTAGGAAAGGTCGTGGGGACCGTCCTGTCGGAGGGAAAGATCGCGTGTGACTTTCTAGTTAGGACTCGAGTGTTTACGAACCTTCCACTTACAAGTGTATGACTTGTGTTGGTTGGTTATGCCTTTAGGATAAGGCGGACTAGGATGGGGAAGAAACCCGTGATGTAGGATTGACGGAGTTTCGACGCTACAGACCTTCGACAAATTACGAAAAGACCCGATACACGAATTACGGTAGGTCCTATAATAAGGAAGGTTTTTGAAAAAATGATTGAATTTTGAAAATTGAGAGGACGGTCCTGAAATTGGCAGTGGGCCAATAGGGCCAGGCATTTTGAAAGGTTAGAATGGTTGCGAGTAAATTCGCATTTTGAAAAATTGAGGAGGCGATCCTGTATTTTGAAATTGGCAGCATGCCGACAGGGCCGAGTTTTTTTTGATAAGTTGAATATTTGTAATTTTGAAAATTTGAATATCGAAAATAAATTTCCGAAAATTTGAAAATCGAAAATAAGATCCCAAAGATTTGAAAATCGAAAACGGCATCTCGGAGATTTGAAAATCGAGAATCACATCTCGAGGATCTGAAAAAAAAATCGAAATGGAATTTTGAAATTTGAAAATCGAAATGGAATTCGAAAATTCGAAAATCGAATGGTGGATCGGAAATTCGAATTTTGAAACGGACAGCATGCCGGCTAGAAAATAGGCTATTTTGAGTCAAATCGTAAGTCTAAATTTTGGCAGCATTCCGAGTTTTGAAATTGGATATTTTTGAAAGATGGGTCCCGAAACGGACAGTATTTCGGGTTTTTCAAATTTTGGTATTTTGGAAAGATGCATTTTGTGAAATGACGGTTTTTGAAAAAAAAAAATGACACGGAAACCAAGTAGCACGTAGTCAAGCAAGCATTACAACGACGCTTATGTATGCTTTACACTAAGTCTCGGTCGGTCAAAGTAGGGTCTATACCAACAACGATAGCATTCTCGCGAAACGGGACGGACTTCCTAGCCGATTTGGAACTAGGACCTGCCGTAAAACCCCGGCGAGTTCCGCCATCGAAGTCTTTAGCGCACCCATGTAGGAATGCACCGTGGTATAGTGGGACGTCGGTCACAAGTAACCGGCCCGGGCAAAATTTGGGTTATGCATGAATCATTAAACTAATGCGCGCACACTAATATTCGAACGATTTCTCTTCGAGTCTCACCCTAGGAACCCCGATGACATGTGGTACATCAGGTATCCCCAGCGGAGTCGCCAAATTGTGGACATGACGTAGGTCCACCCCGACGCGGCCACGCGCGGGTTTGGGTAGGCGAATGAATCTCGTGGTGAGATTGTTCTCGGGTTCGAAATTTAAGTCAAAATGGAGTCGCCACCGAATTTTGTGGTTATTCGGAACCATACGAGCCCACTCTATGTCGTCATGGGCTATACACAAAGTAAGCCCACTTCGATTTCAGAGTTCATTGGGCTCGTCCCTTTGCATTGCAATACCGATACCGTATAAACCGGCTTTCGTATATAGAATGACTCTCGTGCGCCAAGGGTTTCGGGCATCCGGAAACCAAAGGTTCTGAGTAAGGGGTGAGGGTACGTGTTGGGAAGCCCACTAAGGACACCCAACCCCGCCCGCACATGGCGGCCTCTACTAAGACATCGTTCGTGTTCGTGCACGCGCGCTAGTAAAATGACTAAATGATATGCAAACAGCGTTTTCGGGCTAAGCATGCGAGTTGTTGGTTAACTACGTCATTTAATGCATCTTGATTCACGTCAAAGTGATTTAGCATGCGATGTTCATTTAAATAAATAAATGGCAAACATCAAATAATAAAAAACTCGTAAGTAAATTACAAATTACACGGGCGGAATACAACCCGGAATTCACAATACAACGAGCAATAAAATAGAATAATTGAATTAAAAGCAGCAAATGTTAACTAGAAACGGACCCGTATATAATAAATATAAACTAGACCGTAAGTTGTGCAAATGGACGAACTTTAATTAATTAAGCATTATATTGCATATTAATCAAAGGACGGAGGTTCGAGACCTAGGTGTGGTGCTAACCCGATCTCGAACCTCGATGCCTTGTCCCGACTTATCACCTCGAGAAATGGAGTCTAAATTAATTATGTGTTGGATACGACTAAAGAGTCGTCGACATAAAATTAATAGTGCGAGACCGTCGATCAAAGTCGTTTTAAGTGATATGATATGCATGAGTTTTGAAAAATAGGATCACGTGATTGACTTTACACGTGTCGACTAAAAGTCGTAAAAAAATGACGAGGCTCGAATGTTGCATTAAAGCTCTCGGATTTCTGGGCTACAGGACCCACTCGATCGAGTCATGGTCTGACTCGGTCGAGTGTGTCTTTAAAGTAGCTACTGTCCAGATTTTTGGGTGCTACTCGATCGAGTAGCCTACGTACTCGGTCGAGTAGCCCCTGTACGAGTGACAACTCGTGTTGCTTTTTTGGTTAAAATCGATAGTGGGCCAAATTAAATACAAATATTGTACGATTTGTACTTAACTCGGCTTTCGGTGCTATAATCGCATATGCAAGCGATTATAATACCGTCATCGGAATTTTATGAAAATGTTATCGTTTAGATTGAAATTTTGAATTAGTGACGGAATTGCATCCCTCTACGTCACGACATCGGAACTAATCCTTTCGGATTATGTGATGTCGGTTTTCGTGTCAACGGGTTCCGCACTAATCTTGAAAATGGGATCAAATACGTTCAACTATGACCGATCACGATCACATCACGTCCTTGAGCGCATTGGGGCGGCGCTCCTCGAAAGGGCGCCACCTCCGTCGTTACTCGTAAAGGAATTAGATGGATTTTAGGCGATAGTCATAGTTAAACGTATTCGAAACCGAGATTTTAATACTAGTATGTATATATACACGGTATAATAAGGTTAGATGTTAGAATACGGAATTAAAGTGTTAGTATACAAAAATGAAGGTTAGTGTTAGAATACATAAATAAAATGTTAGTATGCACAAAATTAAAGGTTAGTGTTAGGGGTTAGTAGTAGTAGTAATAATAATATTAATAATAATAATAATAATATTACATATACATATATAATTGAAAAAGAGAAAGGAGATGTCGGGATTGAATTACACCCTCAACCTACATGCTTAATGGCCTCGGAAACGAACTCGTAGTAGCGGCGTGTGCGCGGGAGTGTCGAGATATGTAGGGTGAGTTAGGGTGTGTTTGGTTAGGGAGAGGATGCTCTCGGGTCTTTGGTGAGTTTTGATCTCGAGTTTTGAATGTGTATGTGGTGATTGTGTATAAATGAATGTGTATGAATGTGGAAGATTGAAAGGTGGTAATGTGTAGAGATTGATAAGTTGGCTGAATGTGTTGTTTTGGGTTTTTGTAAATGTGGTGTAAAGGTTTATAGTGTAGTGTGGTACGGTAGGATTAGGGTAGAAAGTGTAGACTAAGAATGCATGGGAAAAGCTTGTGAAATGAATGGGGTTAAGGGGGTATTTATAGGCTTTACCCCCCGACCTAGGGTCACTCGACCGAGTGGCCCTAGTGCACTCGATCGAGTGCCCTTCAAAACGGGCCTTATCAGCTGTTGACGCTCCACTCGACCGAGTGGGTCTATCCACTCGACCGAGTGGGTCTATCCACTCGATCGAGTGGATCAAGCAAATCGAGCTATTATAGGAAGGAATTGATATTATTGTTTGTTGTAATCTTTTTTGAATTTGGATTGGGCGCCAGCTTCTAGAAGGTGCACTTGGGCTGGTTTTTGTGACGGGTTCGTCCTTGACCGGGTTTTGACCCGGTCGCCAAAAGACGGGATTTATTTTTGGTGTCGGTTTTGGCCCAAATTAGTCTCATTTTATTGGAAACGGCCCACTGGGCCTGGATTTGAGGTCGGTTTTGAGAGATTTGCACTCCGCTAAATGCCCACGTTGGATACTATTGATTCCGAGTCCGTATTCGAGCATATTAAGTCACGTTGACGTCCGATCATCATCGGGTGTTTTGTCGGGAACTGCTATAGACACTAGCAGGCAAAATGCGGGTGTCTACACAAGTACTCAAAATCACCTTAGGACCTTGACACACCTAAAAAACTTCTATCCAAATAACACGATTAACGAGATCGAGTCAGCGAGTTCGATTAGAAAGGCTCCTGGTATTACATCTTTGATTCTTTTCCTTGTCCTTCTAACCTATGGAGTGATTATAGCTCCATGTTAGGTAACTTCACTTCTCTTTTGTTTTCCTCTAATGCAAGTTTCAATATGATCTTCTATGACTCTCAATGCTTGTCTCTAACTTCACTTTTCCTTGTACAAGCTTTTGGTGTAATCTTTCAGAAACTCCAAAGCTTGACTTCTCTTCTCTCATGAAGTACTTAGATATGATCTTCATTTGTCTCCAAACTTAACTTCTCGTAATTTCCAAGTCCAATTCTGTAAAGCTTAGCACTAGACAAACATCAAAACAATTATGTGCCACTTGTAATCATCAAAACCAGTACACGAGATTGCCATAAATAGTAGTTATTAAATTAGTATAAAAAACCAATCTTGAGTCTAAAAACTCGAAAAATAAGTCTAACCCTAAGAAGGGTATTTATACTAAACTAAGATATCTAATATAATCCCTACTTTCCTAAAGATTAGGAAAAGCTAACAAGGTAAGTATATCTCGTAAAATAAGAATTATGGTAAGATACGGACTCCAAAACTAAAAGTCCCACAAAACAGTTTGAAATCAGTCCGTTCAGATCTGTCCCGACCAGTTCGGGTTTATCTGCACTGCGCACTGAATTTGTAACACTAGTTGTTTCTTCGTTACTTATCGGAATTGGACTTATAATATATCGCTGGAAAGCTAAGAGAACGTGATTTCTAACTTCACCTGAATCTGCTCGATCAAAGTTTAAAACTCAAGATATTCATGTTTAAGGTTAACCCTTATTTTAGCGACCATTCTTTCTTCTAAATTCGCATTTGTTTGAGCTTTCAAACTTTTTTCTTCGTCGTTTCTTATTGTTTGTTCACTTAAAGGTCCTTATTCAAGTCTTCACTTAACATCATCTAACTCTTATCATTTCCTTGTATGACTTTATAACTCTCGATTCTAGTCATTGCCCAAAATGTAGCTACATCGCCTTCTTTTGTTTGGTTTCTAAAAGACTTAAACAAAAAACCCGGCATAACAAACAAGGATAAAAAGCTAGATAAACGACTCCTTGGACACATAAAATAAACAAAAATAAATGAAAAGTTAGGGTTAAATATATATGCCAAATGAGTTCATTAGAGAGGTGGTGATGGGTTAGACAGAGAGAATGGTGGTGAGGCGTTGGTATGGGGCGAGGAAAGGGGTGACAAATTGGAGGGGGGTGGGGAAGTGACATGAGGTGGTGAGGTGGGATAGGATGGATAACAGGGGGTGTGGATGAGGTTACGTGAAGGAATAAGATAGGCATGAGAGGTGTGTGCTCGGGTTCGAGGAAAGAGTAATTTGATGACGAGGAAGAGGAAGACGTTGTAACAGCCCTAAATTTTCGCGACCAAAATAACCGAATAAAACTGAAAAATTTAAAGATGTTACTCCGCATTTAGCTCACAAGGCCAAAGGCAAGGCAAAAGAATAGTATAAAAATTTAAAAAAAATATAGATCCGATAAATAATTAAATGAAAACGTTGCAGCGGAAGACTTAAGTCCCACAAAATTCAAAACGGTTTAAAACAACTTCAAACCAAAATACAACATAAATATAAATAGTTCGGAGGTAAATGTTAAATAATTAAATTCTTCATCGCTCAGTATCCTGAACAAAATGTACCCATGCAGCATATTAAGTGTACCTATCAACTGTACCCAAAACACAAATAGGTACAGGTTCCAGCGGGGGAACGACCCAAAACAAAAGGACGTCAGCAAAGCTGAGTAAAATATATTATATTGAAAACGTATACAATAATTATAATTTATAGTAAACTGAAATTAGAGTTAAATATCATTTTCTTGATACCAAACCAAAAGTACTGTAAAAAAAGTAGTGAAAACCAAAACCAACCAAAATATATTGTCACCACCTGTGTGCCAAAGTCCTACCCTTTTGCACGATCTAGAGGTACCACCTATGCTTAGCTAGACTTACTATAGTGCATACTACTCACATTTGGGCAGTCAGTAGGATGAGGCTGCCAAAGGAGGAAGTCTAACTACCTAGCAAGTGGGGGCCGGAAAACCCCACTTAACACAACTCGGGCCAGGAGTTCAATTTCGGGGCGAAATCCCAGGGACGTCTTAGACGCACATCTGTAACACCCCGTTATTTTCCGAGTCAATTATATGGCGTTATTTTTCTATTTTATTTAAATCGGGTTTTTAAGTTGGTTAAATAATTTTAATGTCGTTTTAAATAATAAAGTATTTTGGGTCATCTTATAATAAATCGGTTTTGATTTTCTTAGAGTGAAACGTTATTTTATAAACCGACTTTGTATCGTATTCGATTTCGAGTCAAACACAAAAGAAAAAAAATACTAAACTAATTATATAAACCCTCGTATTTTCCCCCCTTTTAGTCACCACACCACCAATTCCCTTCATTATTCCTCCCGCTGCCGCACTTCTGCTGTTACTCTTCCTCTATTTCTCCATTGCGACCTTCTTTTTCCGTCGTCGTAAAATCGGTTTTTCATTACACTCCTCCATCAAAACTGCTGTAAGTACTAATTTTATTAAAGATCTTTAATTCATCTTTTTGTTTATATATAAATCGAGTTTTTATTAAATCGGTTTTGATCTTATTCAAGTTTATGAGTGTGGTGTAAATGTTATTTGGGAGTGATTTATGTTCGTCTTAGAGAGTCGATGTTGTAGGTGTCGTTTTCCTTGTGAGGGTTTTATTTGTGGTTGTGTGTTAGTGACATGTAAACGGTGGAGTACTCAGTTGTTGAGATTTGGCTAAACGAATTTATGATTTGCAATTGATGAGGATGATGATGCAGTTGATGATGCAGGATAGTAACTAGATTCTTTAATGGCTGTGATGTTGTGATAAGGTCAACTAATCTTGGAAATTCACATGATGCGAGTTTTTTTAGTATTGATGCCTACCTTGGTTATTAGGCTAACTTACGGGAATAATGATTTGGGACCTTAATCGGGTTGTGTCCGAAATCGTAACTCTAGAGTTTGGGAAGTAAGTAAATTAGTTTCGGAGTGAAAGTTGATGACTTGGTATGTTTGGGAGGTTGATCTTTTGCATTAGGTCCATATGTGATATATTACGTTGGGTTCACATCCACTTTAGTGATAGATTATTAAACCTATTTATATTATTTGTAGCTTGTGGGTTTGAGGTGAAAGAATTCTTGGAATAATATTAGCTGAGTTGTTACCGTCTTGAGAGGTAAGCACGTTTTAACCTTTTCACCTTTAAGTAAAGAGCATGTTCGGTTTAAATTATATTTTTGAAACGGTTTTATAATTATTTTGTCAATGATGAATTTTTATAATACTCTTGTGATATTTTGGATATTGGAACTTTGTGACACAAGTCATACGTTGGTATTATTTTGGTATAAAATTTTGGTGGTTATAACAGACTCTGGGAGCTATGTTGGTCTATGAGGTTAAGGTGCGTCTAAGACGTCCCTGGGATTTCGTCCCGAAACTGAACTCCTGGCCCGAGTTGTGTTAAGTGGGGTTTTTCGGCCCCCATTTGCTAGGTAGTTAGACTTCCTCCTTTGGCAGCCTCATCCTACTGACTGCCCAAATGTGAGTAGTGCGCACTATAGTAAGTCTAGCTAAGCATAGGTGGTACCTCTAGATCGTGCAAAAGGGTAGGACCTTGGCACACAGGTGGTGAAAATATATTTTGGTTGATTTTGGTTTTGACTATTGTTTCTACAGTACTTTTGGTTTGGTATCGAGACAATGATATTTAACTCTAATTATTGTATACGTTTTCAATATAATATATTTTACTCAGGTTTGCTGACGTCCTTTCGTTTTGGGTCGTTCCCCCGCTGGAACCTGTACCTATTTGTGTTTTGGGTACAGTTGATAGGTACACTTAATATGCTGCATGGGTGCATTTGGTTCGGCATGCTAAGCGATGAAGAATTTAATTATTTAACATTTACCTCCGAACTATTTATATTTATGTTGTATTTTGGTTTGAATTTGTTTTAAACCGTTTTGAATTTTGTGGGACTTAATTCTTCCGCTGCAACGTTTTCATTTAATTATTTATTGGATTTATATTTCTTTTAATTTTTATACTATTCTTTTGCCTTACATTTGGCCTTGTGAGCTATATGCGGAGTAACAGCTTTAAATTTTTCAGTTTTATTTTGTTATTTTGATCTCGAAAATTTAGGGCTGTTACAGACGTGAACGGGAAGAATGACTCATCAAAAGTGACATGACGAGGAATTAATAATTTACCCGTGGACAAATCAAGACATCGATACCCACGTTGATTTGGTGGGACCTAGGAACACACACTATATGTGGAACGGTGTAGGAGTTTGTGGCCCCGATTAGCAGAGAGATTATGGAAACACAAACACTTGAACACACGAAGATGTTCATAAGAAGGATTACGGAGAAAAAGAAGAGACGTGGGAGGGCGGGATTTTAGAGTTGTGGATGGAAGAATATTATGGAGGTATGTTGCGGCATTGAGCACATCGATCCAAAAGCAGGGAGAGAGGGATGTATGACACAGAAGGATTAGGACAATTTCATTAAGACGACGGAGCATTGTTTCGACTTTAACATTTTGGTGAGAGATTTTAGGACAAGAAAAACGAAAGACAAGGCCATTTTGGGTCGCAAAATTATAGGTGGGATTATCGAATTTGAGGCTCATATCACATTGGAAACTTTTTATATCTCGTCCAAATTGGGTTTTAATGTATTTGACAACTTATAGGAATTTCTGATGAGTGTCAGACCTGAATTTTAATGGAAAAACCCATATATAATTTGTGAAATCTTCGACGAGAATCAATATATATATATATATATATATATATATATATATATATATATATATATATATATATATATATATATATATATATATATATATGATCCTTTGAGGCAGCTCAACTCGCCGCACCCATTGAGACACAATCTCAATCATTAGATTAAAATCAAATTAAAGGGAAAGATTAAAACAAAAACTCATACATAAAATTTTTTTCCAGGGGAAAAAAATCAATATTTTTCAGGAAAAAAAAATTTCGGAATTTGTTTTCCAAAAAAAAAATCCTAAAGAATAAACCAAAAAAAAGTTTCGGAATTTTTTTTCCCAAAAAAAAAACACACCTATTTTTTTCCGACAAAATAAACACATTTTTTTTCCCAAAAAAATATTTTTTGCCGGGCATTTTTTTTTCCAAAATAACAAAAAAAGTCCAAAAAAACAAATCCCGAAAAAAATAATTTTTTTTAATATTAAAATAAAATTGATGTATATAAAAACAATTTCAGTGTATATAATACTCCATTGTTGATTAACTGATGTACATATTAACTATTTGGGTGTATCTAACAATTATTTTACTGTATGTGTTGAGTTCTTAAGTGTATATATGCAGTGAGTTTAATAGCGTATATAATGAAATTTTTTATTGCATATATAACAGTTATTTTGATGTATGTTCCATTGTTGATTAATTGGTGTACATAAAAACTATTTGAGTGTATATAACAATTATTTTACTATATATATATTGAGTTCTTAAGTGTGTATATATATAGTGAGTTTAATAACGTATATAATGAGTTTTTTTAGTATTAAAAAACTCTTAAGACTATATACTTAAGAAAATTATCGCACATCGAAAAATTATATTCCCTCTCTTTCGAGTCTTAAAAAACTCTTGAGACCATAATAAGACGATGGAATTCTATTATAACTAAAAGTAACCATTTCTCCAAATTATAATGAGATGATGAAATTCTATATTATAAGTAAGACTAATCATTCATCCTTAGATGTCAACAAAAAACTTTTAGTCAAAAAAAAAGTTCTTAATAAGACTACAAATAAAGTTAAATTAAAATTATCACATATATTATAAATAAGAGTAATCATTCGCCTATAAATAATAGTTTTTAATTAGACTATATATAAACTTAAATAAACATAAGTAAAATTCATAGCAGCCAATACTTAAAATTAAATTTTCCCAAAAGCTAGAGAGATGAGAGAGAAAAAACCTAGAGAATTCATAGCAGTTACAGCAGCCAATACATGAGAATGGGGAGATCCAAGAAAAATTCATCCAAAAAATTCCAAAAATATAATAAACGTGTAATCCATAACTCTAACCCTTTTTACAAATCTAATACCAAGCAAACAATGATCCCGAATCCTATGAGTTCAGATGAGACTATTGAAGCTTATAATCTGGAGTACAATGATGATGGAGAAAAGTCGAAAGAGTCCACTGATGAGGATCAAGGTGAACCTTGGACTGAAGCAGCCAAGAAAACATCAGCTAAGGGTAAGGAAAAAGTGAATGAACCTTCTCTTTTACAGTTAATTGATAGTGATGTTGAGGAGGAGGTAGAATACTGGAAAACTGCGGTGTTTGGTTATATTGTGGGAGCCAATCCACCATGGTCTGTTATACAGGGATTCCTGAATAGGCTATGGAAAAAGGAGGATGTTGACAAAATGTCATTTATGAATAATGGGGTGTTTTTGCAAAGGTTTAGGACTATGGAGTTGCAGGAAATTGCTCTGAAGAGATGGATCATGTTTGATAACAAACCCGTGGTTATTAAACCTTGGACGGAGGAGGCTATCCTTGAGAAGAGTGAAATTCCTGAAATCCCCATTTGGATGAAGTTACATGGTTTAAAACTCAAATTCTGGGGAGTGGAATGTTTGAGGAAGATTGCAGGGCTGGTGGGGAGCTACGTGCAGAGTGACCTGGTCACAGATAGTAAGACCTTTTTGGGTTTTGCTAAAGTTATGGTAACGGTCCAATTGGGGCAAGAGTTTCCGTCTGAGATTCACTTTTTGGATGAAAAAGGGCAGGAACAATGTGTTCGGGTGGAGTATGATTGGGTACCAGTGAAGTGTCTTAAATGCAAAGGCATAGGCCATAAAACTGAGATGTGTAGGAAGGATGAAAAGGTGAAAACTACGTGGAAGCAAAAGGTGGTGCAGCAGCCAAAAGTTGTGGAGACAGTTCATACCCCAGTGGTAGTGATGCCGCCTCCAACAAGTCAGGCTCCGACCCCTGCCAGAATCATTTCTAAGATAAATAGAGATGATGGTACTTCATTTAATGTTAGCAAAGAAGGTACAAGTCTCATTAAGACCTTACAGGCCTTGCTTCAATCATCAACGAAGGAGCAAGTAATGCCTGACCCAACAATTACTGATCATGGGTAGCCTTGGATTTTGGAATATAAGGGGCCTAAACAGTCTATATAAGCAACTCGATATCAAATGGTTTCTCCATAGGAATAATATAGGGTTGTTTGGGCTCTTAGAAACTAGAGTAAAGAATAATAATTGGCTTAATATTAGCAATAATATATGTACTGGTTGGTCGATCTGCACGAATAGCTCCCTTCACACTGGAGGTCGCATTTGGGTGCTTTGGAACCCGGTATATTATGAAGTTGATATTCTAGATATGACCCCTCAGTCCATTCATATGAAGGTGGCTGATAAGGTAAGAAATAAAGGGTTTAAGATGACTATGGTTTATGCTTTCAATAAACAAGTAGAGCGTAAACCTTTATGGAAGAGATTATGTGAGTATAGTCAGAATGCAACAGGACCGTGGTTATTGGGAGGTGACTTCAACAATGTGTTGCATTTTGATGAAAGAATTGGATCAATGGTTACTTGGAATGAAATTAAAGAGTTTCGTGATTGTGTTGAGAGCTGCCAGATTATGGACCTTCCGAGAATTGGTGCTCGATATACTTGGAATAATAAACATGGAGATGACACGAGAGTTTTTAGCAAGATTGATAGAATGTTGGCTAATGTGGAGTATATGACAGAATTCCCTGATCAGGCAGTTCATTTTATGCCAGAGGGGGTCTATGATCATTGCCCTGCGTTAATTATTGAACCACGATTGCAGCAGATGCGGAGACAGCCTTTTAGATACTACAATATGTGGGCTGAATCGGAGGAATTCCTCCCCTTAATCAGAAGGCAGTGGACTGATAGGATTTGTGGTACCAAAATGTTTAAACTTGTGAGGAATCTTAAGCTGTTGAAGCCTCATCTTAAGAAGTTTAACAAGGAAGTCTTTCATAACATTGATGCTGCAGCAAGCGTGGCTAAATCTGCTCTCGAAGAGTTACAGAAACAGATGCAAAATACTCCCAATAATCGTGAGCTTTATACAATTGAAAGTATGCTGTTGAAGGATTATATGATGCTATGCAAGGCGCGACATCAGTTTTGGATCCAGAAGACTAAAGCGGACTGGTTGAAGGATGGTGATAGTAATTCAAAGTTTTTCCATAGTACTATTAAAGCTAAAAGTGCTAGGAATAAGGTGTTCTGTATTGAAAATAAGGATGGTGTTATGGTATTGGAACCAAATGATATTAAAAAAGCTTTTATGGATTACTATGCTGAGCTATTGGGTACGGAAGAATTGGTTACTCCAGTTCATGTACCTACGGTCAGGAGGGGTAAAGTCTTACAGCAAGCTCATCATGACTTACTTCTTGCACCCATTACAGGAAAAGAGATTAAGGAAGCGCTATTCAGTATTCCAAACCATAAGAGCCCGGGCCCGGATGGATATGGGAGCAAATTTTTTAAGGATACTTGGGAAGTTACGGGGAAAGATGTTATAGCAGCAGTAGCAGACTTTCTGGGTACTGGGCGTCTATTGAAGCAGGTTAACCACACCATAATCACCCTTATCCCCAAAATGGAGAGACCAACTTCGGTCACTCAATATAAGTGTATCACCAAGATACTAGCGAGAAGAATTGGGGCAGTGATGCCTGATATTTTGAGTGATACTCATAGTGGCTTCATTAAGGGGAGAGATATTGTTGAGAACATCATGATTTGTCAAGATCTAGTGAAGATGTACAATAGGAAAGCTTGTTCTCCTTGAGCTCTTCTTAAATTGGATTTAAAGAAGGCTTATGACTCCGTTTCGTGGGAGTTTTTGGAACGAATGTTATTTGCTTTGAATTTCCCTAAGCAGATAATCAAACTTGTTATGGAATGTGTAAGTACCACTTCCTTCTCCTTGTCCTTGAATGGGGAGGTGTTTGGTTTTTTTTAAAGGTAAGAAAGGATTAAGACAAGGTGATCCTATGTCTCCCATTCTGTTTGTGATTGGGATGGAGTATTTGAGTAGAATTTTGCAAGTGGTGCAATCGGATTGGGATTTTAATTATCATTCACTATGTCGTCAAATGCAACTCACCCATTTATGCTTTGCGGATGACCTTATTATGTTTTGTAGAGGGGATAAAGGATCGGTGAAACTTCTTCTCAGTGGATTTTATGCATTTTCTGAAGCAACAGGACTGAGAATGAATAAGGATAAGTCGTATATATATATATATGAATGGAGTATCAACAACTGATATGCAGGTTATCCTAAATATGTTGAATATGAAGAAAGGAACTTTGCCCTTTAAATATCTTGGAGTACCAATTTCCCCTAAGAAGTTGTCTGTCTCTGACTGTGCTTTCTTGACGGAGAAGATTGTGGGTAGGATTCGGAGTTTGGGTGCCCGTCATCTATCTTATGCGGGTAGGTTGGAGTTGATTCAATCTGTACTTAGCCATATGCATAGCTACTGGGCGCGTATCTTCCTACTTCCGAAAACTGTGGTGAAGAAAATTGAGGCAATATGTCGTAACTTCTTGTGGAGTAGTAGTGAGCACTATAAGACAGCACCTTCTGTTGCTTGGGATCAGGTTTGCAAACCTAAGAGGGATGGTGGACTTGGACTTAGGAATTTGATGCATTGGAACCTAGCCTGTTTGGGTAAATTCTGCTTCTGGATTTATGATAAGTCTGATTTGCTATGGGTTAAATGGATTACTAGTGTTTACTTGAAGGGGAAGGTGTGGGATGATTATCAAGCCCCAATAAGTAGCAGCTCTTCGTGGAAACAGGTTTGCAGGGCGAAAGATAAACTGCAACAAGGGTTCCAACAGCAGGAATGGAGGGTCAGATACTCGGTGCAGGTAGGATACTCTTGGTTACAACCTATGGGTACTAAACTCTGGGCTGCCCCTCTGATTTGGGACTCGTTATCGATCCCTAAACATGCATTTATGTGTTGGCTTGTGAGTAAGGGGAGACTGATGACGCGGGTACGTGTAGCAGAGTGGTATGCATCTGTAAACAGGAAATGCGGGTTATGTGAAATGGAGGATGAAACACACAATCATCTTTTTTTCCTTTGCTTGTATAGCCGTAGAGTACTTGCAGGGGTAAATGACTGGCTATGTCAAAGTATACCAGTAACAAATTACATGGAATGGTGGATCAAGAAGCGAAATCCGATTAGGAGTCATAAGAAGGTCTGGGCAGCGACAATTGCGGCGACAATATATCATATTTGGTGGGCTAGGAACAAGAGTGTGCACGATTTAATTCTTATGAATCCTAGGAAGTTGGTTGAGAGTATTAAGAAGGATATTAAGACTAGATTGCTTGGGGCACACCCGGTTATGCAATTGCAGACTCGGTGTTACCTTAGGTAGGCGATCCTCTTAATTGAATGTAATTGGGCCTTGATGCCAAGTTGTATGTTTTTTGGTTGGAATGAAATCTCTTACATTTTACCAAAAAAAAAAAAAAAAAAAACCTAAGTAAAATTATCCTACATCGAAAAATTATAATAAGGTAAATTTTTTTTATTATCTAAATAAGAGTAATCATTCTTCAAAAATATATACTCCAATAAGATGATCAAATTCGATTATATAAATAAAGAATAATCGTCTATCCTTTAACTTAGATATAAAAACAAATTCTTTTTATCTTAAAAATAGCTCTTAAAACTATAAACTTAATTATGTAAATTACCACATCAAAAAATTATGATGAGGTGATGGAATTTTATATCATAAATGAGTAATCTTTCGGTTTTAAATATCAACCAACAATCTTTTGAGTCTTAAAATACTTTTAAAAAGACTACAAACCTAAAATTATCCTACATCGAAAAAAATTAAAATAAGGTGATGATTCTATATTATAAATAAGAGTAATAATGCGTTTTTCTGGGTCTTAGAAGCAGATCTTAAAACTATAAACTTTGAGTAAATTATCCTATATCGAAAAATTAAGATGAGTGAATAGAATCTTATATTATAAATAAGATTAATCTTTTGTTCTTAGATATCAATAAAAAAATTCATTCGTTTTTAGATATCAATCAAAAAAACTTTTGAGTCTTAAAAAGTCTCTTAATAAGACTACAAACTTAAGTAAAAATAATCTCACATTGAAAAATTATAATAAGCTGATGAAACTTTATATTATAAATAAGAGCAATAATGTATTCTTTTGAGTTCTAAAATGAGCTCTTAAGACTATAAACTCAGCTGAAATTAAGTTTGATAAGTAATATCATGTGATCATTTTATTTATTGTAATGACTGTTGTGTGCTAAATTTAGACAGTTTTTCCTCCCATTTAGACCCGTTATTCCCTCTTTTTGCGAATTAGAGTGCGATTATCACCATCTTTTGAGTACTTCTCGCATTAAGGTTCCTCTTGTGCGTTTTACGTGTTTTTGGTAGTTTTTCTATCAATTTTGATAGGATTTGGCACCAAAATCACGATCGAGCTTCCACGAGCACAAGAGAAGGGAACACTGTCCAAAGAGCAAAGCACACAACTTAAAGCTCGAAGCCATCCAATCAATCGACGAAGAATGAGACAAGAAAAGAGGCCAGAAATATGACCGGGTGAAATTTCACCTGATGAAGTACCACCAGGCGAAATTACGCCCGACGGTAAATGTGCCTCCCCGAAGATTTTCTGAGCTTCTCCACCGAGCGAAAATGACCGGGCAAAATTTCACCCACCCGGTGAAATTTCGCCCGATGGTGAAAGTGTCCAAAAATCGCGAAACTGGAAAAAGTTCACCGGGTGAAATTTCACCCGACGGTATTGGTCCATGCACGACGGGGCGAAGTTCCACCTCATGAAGAATAAAGGGTGATTGTCTCTCTAATGGAGCAAAAAGTTGGATTTGAGCTTTAGGTTAACAACCCATTAAGACATTACTATATATACAATTACCCTAGTTAGTTGCCTATGACATCTCCATTAATCTAAGGAGGGAAGAAGTGAAAGACATCCATTAGTAAACAATTCTATGATAATCTTAGTAAATCCTCCATAATTTTAGTAGTTTAGCTAGTAATTTAGTAGTAGATCTTCTTTGTTTCTCATCAACAATTCTTTAGATCTCAAGTTTGTGGAAGATTATTCCAAGTTGTATTTGAAGATTTGTGGGGTATTGAAGGATTAGTGACGAGTTCTTCATTTTCTTCATCAAAGATTCAATCTTTATTTATGGAATCTTCTTATTTATTGTTGATCTTCATAGTTGGTACATTTCTCTTCCACTCCCTAATCTCTAGATTTCATTTATGTTGTTCTAGATTATTCTCTAGTTATCATAGTTTCCTTATTTACTCTAGATTTAGTGATTATACATGTTTTAGCTAACTTCTCCTCAATTGATGTTATGTTGTCTTCCATCATGATTAGTGAGTAGATTTGTTGGGGGGTTTAGGGATGAGGATTTGGATTATTTGAATCAAGGGATGTTTGTGGGTTGCTTGCTTGTTGGTTTATCTTGTTTATGGTTGTTGTGTCATTGTTGTTTTAGTCCGGCCCACTAGACCGACCTTGACTCATTTCTATCAATATGGGGAAACTCGGGGTAGAGATTACCATAACAAGAGACTTACCCTTCTTCGCCGCGAAAGCGAGTTTTTAGGTGGGTTGGGTGAAGAAACCGAAAGGTGGCATTCTCCCTTTATCAATGTTGCGACAAAAACTCGATTCCGACCTTCTTAGACTTCATGTTCCGAATCCCGACTTCCCCCTAACACATTTTCCTAGATTGGTTATCTCTAGCTATTTCTATCGTTATTCCTCTAGTGTAGACTCGGCCCTTAGAAACCACCCCCCTCTAGACTTGGCAAGCGACGTGTCGGACCACGATTCGGACGACGATCCAGACTTGTACTAGACGGGTGCGAGCACCTGTGTTTCCGTTGGAATCGATCGAGTCGTGGTTGTAAATGTTTAAAGGCCGATATGTTTGGTAAGGTGACCTTTTTAGTGAACCAAATTCGTTACCGATTTGTGGAGTCGCCACCGAGTCAATTATGGGGACTCGGAAACCGTTCAAGTCAACTTTGATCCTTAGCCGGCTAAAAGCAGAGTGGTACGGGACCTAAAGATAAAGACTTGTACCCTTAAGCACTCCATGCTTGGAATGACTATCATTGCTAATGGTTTCGGACATCCGGAAACCTTCGAGTCTGAGTAAGGGGTAAGGGTACGTATTGGGAAGTCAACGTCCGATAGACATCGACACCCAATCTCGCCCGCACATAGCAGCCTCTACTAATCAATCCGCGGGCTAATAAATTTGTTACCTTGTTACGGCGGAAGTACTGTAACATCCATTGTTTTAACCCTATATTTTGCTATGTCGGTTGTTTAAGAACAAGTAAGCTTTGTCGTCGAAGTAGTTATGTTTACATTCTTTGCATGCGATTTCACGTGACAAGCAGGCCATAAAAAGATGCATAAGGAGAGTACGTAGAGAGTACTAATATTATATGTATTAGCAAATGAGTTTTAACGTGATAATATAGATATTAGTCGTTCTCGTGGTATACCTTACCTGTTATTCTACTTATGATGCATCATCTTGGGATTAGTAGGGATGCATCAAACCATGTAAAGTGAGCATCGGGGCTAATACGAAACCCGACCATCGCATTGTTCAGTTTTAGTTTTTTTATGTTTTGATTATCGTGTTAGGTGATTTAGCATGCGATTATAAGGTCATAAAAGTGATAAATCAAAAGAAAGCGGTAAATGCAAAATGTAAGTAAATCACGTAGTGAGGAGTTGCACCCTCGAGGTTTACGCTAAACGGGACACGATGCATAGATAGTTGAGAACGGATCTCGGAACTACTCGGGTCAATTCGGGGTGTTTTAGTGTTTATGGTTGAAGTTGAGACGTTACATGTATTAGTACGTGCTAGGGACCTAGTCTCCCCATTTGACATTATCATAGTGCATAATAAAAGTACGGAAAAGTAAAGTTTTGTTTAGATGACAACCTAGTGACGATTCAACTTCAAAAGGTGAATCCTCCTAGCTTGCCTTGTGATTTCGGCAGAGTTTCGTTACCGTTTGCTCGTTCTGCGGCTAATCCGGCAGAGTTTCCGTTACTACTTGATGGTTTTGCGGCTAATCCTGTAGTGCTCCGTTGCTAGACTCGGAATAGCTAGTCGAACACAAGCACCTCAGGATTGAGTGGGGTGCTCGAAGGTGAGGAGTAACGTCGATTTCTCTTATCGGGACTTGTGGACGTTCGTCCGCACTGCCCGGCGCCCCGCGCGCGCTCTTGCGGGACCGACCAGGTTTTTCAACGTGTGGCTGCGGCCACCCACGCAGCCCTCTCCCTATCGAGGTACGGTCCGATCTCGCGTACGAGGCGATGTCTCGGATCTCGATTCGGATGACGATCCGGACATGTACTAGACGGGTGCGGGCACCCGTGTATCCGTTTGGAATCGATCGAGTTGTGGTTGTAAATGTTTAAAGACCGATTCATTTGGTAAGGCGACCTTTTTAGTGAACTGAATCCGTTGCCGATTTGTGAAATCGCCACCGAGTCAATTATGGGGACTCGAAAACTGTTCAAGTCAACTTTGATCCTTAGCCGGCTCAAAGTTGAGGGGCACGGGACCTAAAGATAAAGACTTGTACCCTTAAGCACTCCATGCCTGAATGACTCTCATTTCCAACGATTTCGAACATCCGGAAACCATCGATTCTGAGTAAGGGGTGAGGGTACGTATTGGGAAGCCAACATCCGGTAGATGTCAACACCCAATCCCGCCCGCACTATAGCGGCCTCTACTAATCAATCGGTGGGCTGATAACCCAGTCCTTTCGTTGTGGCGGAAATAATGAAACATCCGTTGTTTTAACCCTATGCCTTTTACTACGTCGGTTGTTTAAGGACAAGTAAGTATTGTCGTCAAAGTAGTTGTGTTTACATTCTTTGCATGCGATTTCACGTGACAGGCAGGCCATGAAAAGGTGCACGTAGGAGAGTAGAGAGTACTAGTATTATACGTATTAGCAAATCAGTTTTAACGTGATAATACGGATATTAGTCATTCTCGTGGTATACCTTACCTGGTATTCTGCTTAAGATGCATCGATTCGGTATTAATAGAGATGCATTGAACCTAGTAAGGTGAGCACCCGGACTAATACGGAACCCGACCATCGCTTTGTTCAGTTTTAGTTGTTTTACGTTTTGAATTCTGTGTTGGGTGATCTAGCATGCGATTATAAGGTCATAAAAGCAATAAATCATACGAAAAACTGTAAATGCGAATGTAAGTAAATCACATTGTGAGGAGTTGCACCCTCGGAGTATACACTAAACGGGACTCAATGCATAGATAGTTGAGAATGGATCTCGGAATTACTCGGGTCTATTTAGTGTGTTTTAGTGTTTGCGGTTGAAATTGGGACGTTTACGTGTTTTAGTAGATGTTCATGGACCTAGTGTCCACATCTAGTGTTATCGTAGTGCATAATAAAAGAAAGTGAAAATATGGAAAGTTTTGTTTAGATGACAACCTAGTGACGACTCGGTTTCAACAGGCGGATCCTCCTAGCTTGACTAGTGACTCCGGCAAAGCTCCGTTACCATTTATTCCTCCTGCGGCTACTCCGGCAGAGCTCCGTTACTATGGACTAGTTCGGCGGCTAATCCGTCAGCGCTTCACTACTAGGCTTGAGCTAGTCGATCACAGGCACCTCGGTATCGAGTGGGGTGCTCAAAGGTGAGGAGTAGCGTCGATGTCGCTTTTATCGGAACTACGATCGAGTGGATCGTTTGCCTCGGGTGTCGGAGTGTGAGCCCTTAGCGAGAGAGTTAGAGAGAGAAGAGAAGATGAGAATTGTGTGTCGAATAAATGAGGCGAAGGAGGGTATTTATAAGTGTTTTCGACCCTCGTCGCCCATATGGATGCCTGAGTTGGGGCGCACCAAGACTCAGGCGCCTGGGCTAAGGCGCGGGGATACTAAGGCGCGTGAAGTGGGGCGGTCGGGATTTTGAAGATACGATTTTGATACTTTCCAAAACCGAGAGGGAGGAGGATAATTTGATACTTGGGGATTAAGGCTCCCGCGGCTTGACCTAGCGCCGTGAGCATTAGCGGGCCTCGGGTGTGCATCCCGATGTTCGCTTGAGGCGGTGCTGACTCGGTTTAAGTTTGGGACCGACTCAGGGTCCCGGTGTCGGGATTAACTCTAATTAGTGTCTATGCGACCATAACGACACAACTAAGGCTGCCATCATGTTAGTTTTAATTTTTTCGAGTAATTATTGGATCCGTTCTATAGAAAACTACCTAAAACATCGCGAACCCGCGTCGCGTTGCAGTCCTATCGTCATTGGGTGTTTGTCGGGCACCTCTACAGCCACCAGGTCCAAATCTGGGTGTCTACAGAAGCCCCCACTTTGACTGAGGCTTTGACAAGGCGAAAGTCAAAGTATAGCTGGCCAGGTCTATCGAAGATTACGACCTGGTGGCTGTCCGGTCGGGTTGTTTTAAGTCATTGGACTATGTGTTGAGGCTCGCCAGCCAAGGCTTAGAAATCATACCTGACGTCTTCGCTTGCAGTTGCTTGCTTAGGCTCAGGCCGTTGCTTGATATCTCGTTCTTGGTTCTTTATGCGGATGCGCTTTGTCTTCTTTGGCTTGTTTAAACGGTTTGTTTAGTTTTTTAAATATTTTTAGTGGTGAGTTAACTGTAAGTACAAAGATTGCTCATATTTATGTTCGAACAAACTTTTGGGATGCTTGTGAGCCCTTGATAAAACGTTCCAGGGTGTTAGTCTCCACTCGAGCGGTCGTCTTCGGGATGCTTGTGACCCCTTGGGCGAAACAAAGCGTAATAAACGAAAATGTTCGAGGGCGTTAGTCTCCACTCAAACACCTGTCTTTGGGATGCCTCTGACCCCTAGAACAAAACAAAATGGGATAAACTACTTGAGGGCGTCGGTCTCCACTCGAGTGGCTGTCTTTCGGGATGCTTCTGACCCCTAGGACAAAATAAGATGATATAAACTATTCGAAGGCGTCAGTCTCCACTCGAATAGCTGTCTTTCGGGATGCCTCTGACCCCTAGGACATAATTGTTGTCGTCAACTACTCGATGGCGTCAGTCTCCACTCCAGCATCTGTCTTTCGGGATGCCTCTGACCCCTAGGACAAAATTGCTGTTGTTAACTACTCGATGGCGTCAGTCTACACTCGAGCAGCTATCTTCGGGGATGCTCTGACCCCTAGGACAAAATTGTTTTTTGTAAACTACTCGAGAGCGTCAGTCTCCACTCGAGCAGCTGTCTTCGGGGATGCTCTGACCCCTAGGACAAAATTG
Organism: Agrostemma githago; assembly: GCA_958450325.1. NCBI lineage: Eukaryota > Viridiplantae > Streptophyta > Magnoliopsida > Caryophyllales > Caryophyllaceae > Agrostemma > Agrostemma githago. Next base: position 51,112,328 of record OY288253.1, on the reverse strand, counting down.
CTGTTGGTAACTACTCGATGGCGTCAGTCTCCACTCGAGCAGCTGTCTTCGGGGATGCTCTGACCCCTAGGACAAATTTGCTGTTTGTAAACAACTCGAGGGCGTCAGTCTCCACTCGAACAGCTGTCTTCGGGAATGCTCTAACCCCTAGGACAAAATTGCTGTCTGTAAATTACTCGAGGGCGTCAGTCTCCACTCGAGCAGCTGTCTTCGGGGATGCTCTGACCCCTAGGACAAAATAAACTATTCGAGTGCGTCGGTCTCCTCTCGAATGAAAAATGTCGTGGAGGTATCAGACTCCTTCGAGGGCGTTGGTATCCACTCAAAAATTGTTGTTGCTGTGCCTCCGGGATACTAACGTCCCTCGGGCAAAATTGGTGTTGCTGTGCCTCCGGGATACTAACGTCCCTCGGGCAAAATTAATGTTGCTGCGCCTCCGGGATACAAACGTCCCTCGGGCAAAATTGTTGTTTGTTTATTTGTTTTAGTTTAGTGTTTTTTTTTGTGGGTTTGTCTTATTTTGTTCAGGTTTGTTCTTGCTTTGTTTTGGTTAGTTATGCATTTGAGATTTGTTCAGAGTTTATTTAGATTAGTTCGGTTTAGATTGCTTTATTACGCGTTCGGGTGCAGCGTTTATGTTAAGTGCGACTCTTATTCTTGTTTCATTATCGAGTGTGTTTTATTGATAATGATTAGTAATTGTTCATTTATTGTTATTTTGCTTTTGTTTATCAAATGTTGAGCCTCGTCTTGGGTTTGTTGTTTTAGTAGTTTTGAACCTTTTGCTTAAGTATTTATTGGTGTCTTAGTTTTGATTTAATTCCTTGTGGGTGCTCGCATTAAGTTAGATTTGTCACTCTCGAGTGGCTGCGTTAGATTTATCCCTCTCGAGTGGCTACGTTATATTTATCCCTCTCGGGTGGCTACGTTAGATTTATCCCTCTCAGGTGGCTACGTTAGATTTATCCCTCTCGGGTGGCTGCGTTAGATTTATCCCTCTCGGGTGGCTACGTTAGATTTATCCCTCTCGGGTGGCTACGTTTGATTTATCCCTCTCGGGTGGCTGCGTTAGGTTTATCCCTCTCGGGTGGCTACGTTAGATTCTTCGGGAAAGTTTCTGACTAACCCTGGTCTACTGATTTATTCGGGAATGTATCTGATTAACCTTGGTCTACTGATTTCTTCAGGAAAGTTTCTGACTAACCCTGGTCTACTTATTAGCGATTGTTTGGATTTAGTGATTGTTTTGCCTTTAAATTACTAGTGCTGAGTGTAAGCTCTTAAAGAGTGCATAATGGTGTTTGCATTAGTTCTTGGGCTTGCATTTGCTTAGTGAATTATTTCGGGAATAAGCTAAAATAATAATCCCCCTGGGATGTAAATTGAGTGCTCAGGGACTTGCTAGGATAACAGATTGCTTCGAGTGCTTTGGGGCTTGTTTTAGACTAACAGATTGCTTTGAGTGCTTTGGGATTGTAGATTTGTTTTTCATCATTTTATCACGCGGTCAAGCGCGAGCATTCTTATTAATCGTGGTTCTCGTGTTCGTTTATTGCTGGGGTCGATTTTGACTAGAGGAGGTTTTAAGGCTTGCTTTATGGGTTTGAATTTACTCCTAATTCCCTCGATTCGCATCTAAGACGGTGCGTGCTCGTCCGGTTAGGTTTCTGGTGGGGATTGAATGTAGGTTGGCTCAAGCTAAGAGCATGATGAATCACCACTCGTCGGAGAATGTGCTGGTGAACTAGCTGCGCATAGAGGATGTAAGTTTCCTTCTTACAATTTTTTTTACTTAGTACCCCCAAGATCAGGGTTGTTGAAATGTCGGTTTTGGTTTTATTGTTTGCTTTGTCCTATGGTCTAGTGTTTGCTTTCACTTTGAACGGTTCGCTTTTCGTATAGCTGACCGATTAAGCTGATGTTGTTCAGCCCTCAGACTTCCCCTTGACACTGCTCAGGGTCGATGTGCCTAGGGTAGCCTTTACATAGCCTCTTTCCCCTTGTTCTGCTTAGGAGACGGAGGCTGGGATGGAGTGGTGTGACCGGGTATACTGGGTAAGTTTCGGTTTCTGTTTTAGATTTGGGTTCTAAGGGTTAGGTTTTGTTTGGCTAACTTGTATGGTTTCGCCTTTCAGGTTTCGTTAGCTTGCCATCAGCGGTTGTGGCAGGCTGCCAACTGCTTCCAGACCTACGCCTCGAGGGTTTCCCGTGACACTTTGGGACCTTGATCGGTAAGTACGCGTACCTAAGGTTGGCTTTTAGGTTGTCTCTATGTTTTCCTTAAGTGCGGATGACATTTGTAGGATACCCCTGATATGGTGAGGCAACTGGAGACTCGGGTGACCGAGCTCGAGACGGAAGAGGTCAAGTTGATGTTGCTCCTGCCATCTCAGGATAATGAGATTGTCAAGCTTAAGGAGCAGCTGGCTCGCACTCCAGACAAGACCTCGGCTCGGGGTGAGGCTAGGTTCGAGACCGAGGCAGAGAGGGAGGTTCATGCTACGGGCGCTACCGATGATAATGTGGGAGGGACTCCCGAGACAGTTACCCTAGATATGTTGTCGGGCAAGGATGGCATCGAGTCTCCTCTTTTTAAGCTAGAGGATCTAGGCTTGGATGATGACGCTGGTGAGTTTCTGATAGCTATAGGCGCGGCTTCTTGGGGTCCTCCCTAGTTTGTATATTTTTGACTTTTAGTATTTCGATTGATTTGTTAGCCTTGCGTTTCGTTTTGCTTTTGAAATGTTGACTTAGATGACAAGTAATCACTTCAAGTTTGGTTTGTTTGCGATTTCGTCATAGTTTAGGACACTTTAGAATGCGTTGAGATTGCATGAGAGTACGAAAATGCTTTTTCTAGATTCCGAAAATGCGTTAGTTTGAGCCGGGATTTGGATCAAGTAGTACGTCGATGAAAATGTTTTGACTCAAGACGTGTAAAGATGTAAGAAATGGTTTCTAGCTAAAGTGTATCGACCGAGTGCGTGTTCGGTGCTAGGAGACAAGTGTGACTGTCTCGACATTCATGTTTAAATTGAGGCTAAAAAGAAAAATGTTAGACCCCCTTTTCTATCTTAGTGATAATGCCGTGGTGGGCTAAAGACGCAATTTGACTATGTCATTCGGAACTGCAACATGCCCCTGTGGGGTAGCTTATCCCCCTAAAAAAACAAAACGTCTCAAACTGGTGGATCCAATAGACGTAATATATTGTCCGCGTGGACCTGTCATTATTGCGCGGGCATTGCGTCTTTTGGAAAGGGGTTTAGCGACTTCAGGAGGTCGTTCCTGACGTCCGGGGTTGTCGGATGTGAGATAAAGTTTCAAGGTTGTCGAAATGACTGTATTACAGAATAAGGAAGCTATGTAGGCTAATGTCGCTAAGTGCCCGACCGAAGACGGCGTTACCGATCCTAGTGTCCGTCAGTTCATCTACACGGGCCGAGACTGACAAGACCCATATTGAAAATGTGAGTGAGGAGGGGAAGTGAGATTGGCTGGGCTCCCTTTTGGCTAGGGAGGTGGAAGCTTGCGTTAGGAGGGTCAATGGTGAGAGACACAAGCAAGCACACCCGAATGGCAAGGGAAAGGAAAAGTTGGACCGGTAGAGCTCAGCCGTTTATTACTATGTTGTATTAATTGATATTATGTGGCGTATTAGTACTAGTTTTTGTAGGGTTTTGCTTGACACGTTGTCATTTTCCGGGGTAGCCGGATTTCGGATGCTCGATGTAAAGGGCCTCGGCAAAGGCTTGATTTAATTGATTTTTTTACTAATGAGAAGCCCATTTTTTTTTTTTTTTTTCCTTTTTTGTGGTGGCTCGCAACTCGATTCTTCATTTTGCCCGGAGCGCCCTTTCGAGTTTTCACTCCGTCCTCGGCTCATCTTTTTTGCTCTCTTTTTTTCTTTTTTTTGTTGTTTTTTTTCTTTTTTTTTTGTTTTTTTAAACGACGGCTCGCAACTCGTTTCTTCTTTCTTTGCCTGGGGCGCCCTTTCGGGTTTTCACCTCGTCCCCGGCTCGTCGTTTGTGCTTCGTCATTGGAATCACTCGTTAACCGGAGCGTGGAAAAAGGTTTCGGTTTCCATGTGAATCGAGTAATCAATTTTGTTACTTGGTTGGTTGTACCCGAAGAAGGGTTGCCTACGTATCCGTGTTTATTAGACGGAATCAAATCATGTTCGTAGTTCTTTATAGAAGTGAGTGATTTTGCTTTAGACTCGTTATGCCAATTATCGATGTGAGATGTTTAGAGTGTTTCGCATGGGTTTTTACCCTAGCTAAAAATTAATGTGAAATGGTCGGGTGTGACCCCTTGAAAGGGACAATTATCGAGATACCACGTTTGGGTCAGGGCGACTGGCTTGGATGGTTTTGGAATGTGGAGCTAGGTAGTGAGTGGCTCTAATGAACTAAGATCTGGAGCTTGATTTTTGTGTGGAGTTAGGGTTATGGGTTAAGGTTTCGTAATGTGGTAGAAAAGGGGAAGCTGAGTAAAAATGACTCAGACTTCAATCGGGTGGGTTGTAAATTATGTGGGATCTGATTCCCATGTATGGCCCTAACGGTTGGTATTATCCTATTGAGCTTGAATCCTCAAAATTCCGGACCGTCTCCTAACAAGTGTCTCGGGAAGGTCTTACGGGTTGTAATGTGGGAGGCTAGTATTTGGGTGCTAGCTGACTGACCTGTTCATTTTTTCTTTTTCTCTCTTTTTTTTGGCTTTTTGTTCGGACTTTTCACTTAAAGTCGAATTGGATGATTGGGGGTTTCATTTGACCGTTGATTTTGGTCTTGATCGTTGAATTGGGCCGGTTTAATTTGGCCTTGGTTTCATTCTTTCTTTGGCTCCTTTTGGCCATTATTTCAGACCCTTCTTTTTTTTTTTTGTCAGACTAGCACCTATGGTAGGAATTGGTTGGTCTTTATTTGGGGGATGTTTATTGTGGGAAATGAGTTTGCCTTCCGTCTTTGATCACAAGCTAAAAGACCATCTAGGTTGGTCATAGGATTCGGGGATGCTCGTTCTAAGGGATAGTTTTTGGCTTTCTATACCAGACACGGGATAGGTAAAAAGAGAACACGGGATCTCGGTTTTTGTAATTCCTCGTTGTTTTGAGGTATGTTTGATTGTTATCGATAAAAGGCATAATATCAAGTTCTAAGCAAGAAAGTGCATTATTAAATCAAGCGATTGTCGAGGCGCATCATAAAGGAAGAAAAGTTTATTTCTTTTTATTGATAGTAATAAGTGGGCTATGTGCCCGAGATATTGTGTTTGGGGAAGTGGAGGACAGGTCCCTTCGCACCTCCTGACTCGAAACAAAAAGACACTTGTTATATTATTAGGCCTAGGCTTTAGGACGAACTAGACTCTGACTCGGACACGGATTTGCTCATCTTGACGGGCGCTCGTGGGTTGTCGGGATCTTCCTCGATATTCAGGACATTCTCCTCTATGGGATCGAGGTGGGAACAATCGATGGTGTCGTCAAAGATAGCATGGACACTAAATGGGTTTGTGGTATTGTTTTGTTTCTCGGGTGGAGGAAGAGGGATAGTCCCATTTTCTATCATATCTTGTATGGTATGCTTGAGCCGAAAACAAGATTCGGTATCATGCCCATTGCCACGTTGGTAATGGCAATATTTATTGGCATCCCATGACTTTGCCCTTTTGTTTGCGGGTGGGTCCGCAGTAGGACCTATGGGCTCGAGCTTCCCTTGATCGACCAGATGCTCAAGAGCTTCGGTGTAGGAAGAATTGATTGGGGTGAATTCCCTTGGTGGTCTTTCTACTTCGTTGGATGTGGTTTTATAAGGTCTCGAGGCTTTTCCCGTATTGAATTTAGGAAGTTTCGATCGGGCGAAGCATTGGGATAATCTATCCTGGATAGGCTCTTGGGCGTGGTAGTTGCCCGGATTGGTGTTCGTTTCACTTTCTGGGTCTCTACTCTCAAGGAAATTGAGGCGGTTGTCGATGTAATGAACGGAGAAAGTCAAACGGGTTACTGAAGTGTGGATGTTGCGAACCAATTTGGTTAGGGTATTGATATCGTTGCGGATGCTTTCGATGGCGCCTGAATCTACCGACATATTGGGGAGTGATTCTAGTGAGAAAGGATCAAAAGATCAGAACGGATCCACCGGATGACTTAGGGACTCGAGGAATGCTCGTGACTGAGCGACACGAAAATGAGACCCTTGACTCGCGTGTGTGCGCGGTCACCGGGTTAGGGACTCGGGTGCTTTAGACTCTTGGTGTATTCGACGGAACGCCTTATGGATCTTAGGTCTCTGTAACGAGATGATTTGACACAAACCTCGGAGGTGAGGTTTAAAGAGGACTTCTCGGAATGAGACGACCCAAAATGTAAGACCTCGAGTGGAGATGATCCTAGTAACTAACACAGACAGTTAATCACACGGTTGTACGACGTAAGAAGTTGATCGCGATCCCGGCTCAGGATCAAAGAATTTTGATATATGTTTTTTTTTCGAAAACGACCAATCTTTTCAGAAAAGAAATTTTTTGAAAAGGTTGATTTGTAAAAATAGCGCAACGAGGGCGTGATGACATCATTTGTGACGTGAAGGTGTGTTGCTATATGTGTGCATGAGGAATTCGACGATAGCAAAAGTGTAGATTATCTCTTTTTTTTAAAGGAGCATGGTTTTTAGGGGAACAAGTTTTGAAAATGATTACGTGATGCTTTTATCGAAACTACTATTAATTAGCTAGTTTGATACTTGTGATGCTCATGATAGAGCGTGAAGTCTAATGACGGTGTTTTAAAGGTGTGACCAAATTCTCAGTGAAGGATTTAGGTGGTGGATAGTGTTTTAGAAAACTTTTCCATTTTTTAGAAGAACTCTTAAAACTAGTGACCCACGTTCGTTGGTCGCGTTAGCTAGCATTTACCGGTGGGATGACGTATTGTAAAAAAAGTGTTTTGAAAGTGTAACCGTTTTTCGAGTTCCTTGACGTCATTAATTGAAGTTTCGGGTTGTGTTAACGGTATATGTGCAAAAACTTTTCTTTTTGAAATAAAATGTAACCGTTTGGTGTACCTTGATCCCATTGATCGGGAGTTTCGGTGGTATCAACGGTATTTGTTGTTGACGGGTTTTACTTTAGCCACATGATGGCATTGAAAACATACATTTATTATTTTTTTGAAAGTGGCGAGTGTAAAATTTACCATGATAACGACATTTAAAAATGTTTTTCCCTTTTTAGAAATCATGATTTGACCGGAGATCGGCGTTTAAAAGGTCGTTTTGAAAAGAGGAGGTATTTTCCGAAAGCGGAGTTAGGTGCGGTTGAATAAGTTGGCGTAGTTGAATCCAGATTTTTTAGTGTTTTATTTGGGTTGTTCCAAGCACGCTACACATAACTAAGAATGCATACACTCATGCAGGATACAGACATGGGTAGGTTAGGGTAGGCTACCGCCCACAAATAGTCTTTACTTAGGCATTGACAAATCATCTAGGGAGACGAGTGTCATACCGTCCATTTGGAACTATCCGCTTATTATTTCCGCGGGTTACGCGTTAGGCGGCCGGAGCTTCAATCGAGGATCTCTCTGCGTGTCCCTTAAGATCTTACCGTGAAAAAATCGATTTGTCCTGATATCAGTTAGGGTGGGCTTTTTAGGGCCAAAACCTGTACTTACCACAACTAGGAACTAAGAAATGAGCTTCACCGACCTCGTTCAAGTTACACCACCACTGAAAATTTGTTTCCAAATCCCCAGCAGAGTAGCCAAACGGTGGACGTCGTCCATCCGCACCGCCCGGCGCCCCGCTAGCGCCCGCGCGGGACCGACCCAGTTTTTCAACGTGGGGCGGCGACCACCCACGCGGCCCCCTCCCTGTCGGCGGCCGGTCCGATCTCGCGTATGGGGCGATGTCTCGGTCCTCGATTTGGATGACGATCCAGACTTGTACTAGACGAGTGCGGGCACCCGTGTTTGTGTTTGGAATCGATCGAGTTGTGGTTGTAAATGTTTAAAGGCCGATTCATTTGGTAAGGCGACCTTTTTAGTGAACTGAATTCGTTGCCGATTTATGGAGTCGCCACCGAGTCAATTGGGGGGACTCGTAAACCGTTCAAGTCAACTTTGATCCCTTGCCGGCTCAAAGTTGAGTGGCACGGGACCTAAAGATAAAGACTTGTACCCTTAAGCAGTCCATGCCTGAATGACTCTCATTGCCAACGGTTTCGGACATCCGAAAACCGTCGATTCTAAGTAAGAGGTGAGGGTACGTATTGGGAAGCCAACATCCGGTAGATGTCAACACCCAATCCCGCCCGCACTATAGCGGACTCTACTAATCAATCGGTGGGCTGATAACCTAGTCCTTTCGTTATGGCGGAAATAATGTAACATCCGTTGTTTTAACCCAATGCCTTTTACTACGTCGGTTGTTTAAGGACAAGTAAGTATTTTCGTCAAAGTAGTTGTGTTTACATTCTTTGCAAGCGATTTCACGTGACATGCAGGCCATGAAAAGATATAGGAGAGTAGAGAGTACTAGTATTATACGTATTAGCAAATCAGTTTTAACGTGATAACACGGATATTCGTCATTCTCGTGGTATACCTTACCTGGTATTCTGCTTAAGATGCGTCGATTCGGTATTAATAGAGATGCATCGAACCTAGTAAGGTGAGCACCCGGACTAATACGGAACCCGACCATCGCTTTGTTCAATTTTAGTTGTTTTACTTTTTGAATTCCGTGTTAGGTGATTTAGCATGCGATTATAAGGTCATAAAAGCAATAAATCATACAAAAAAGTGTAAATGCGAATGTAAGTAAATCACATTCTGAGGAGTTGCACCCTCGGAGTATACACTAAACAGGACTTAATGCATAGATAGTTGAGAACAGAAATCGGAATTACTCGGGTCTATTTAGTGTGTTTTAGTGTTTGCGGTTAAAGTTGGGACATTAACATGTTTTAGTAGATGTTCGTGGACCTAGTGTCCACATCTAGTGTTATCGTAGTGCATAATAAAAGAAACTGCAAATATGAAAAGTTTTGTTTAGATGACAACCTAGTGATGACTCGGTTTCAACATGCGGATCCTCCTAACTTGACCAGTGACTCCGGCAGAGCTCCGTTATTGTTTACCCCTCCTGGGGCTACTCCGGCAGAGCTTCGTTACTATGGACTAATTCTGCGGCTAATCCGTCAGTGCTTCGCCACTAGGCTTGAGCTAGTCGATCACAGGCACCTCGGTATCGAGTGGGGTGCTCGAAGGTGAGCAGTAGCATCGTTGTTGCTTTTATCAGAACTACGATCGAGTGGATCATTTGCCTCGGGTGTCAGAGTGCGAGCCCTTAGCGAGAGAGATAGAGGGAGAAGAGAAGATGAGAATTGTGTGTCGAATGAATGAGGCGGAGGGGGGGGGGGTATTTATAGGTATTTTCGGCCCTCGTCGCTCATATGGACGCCTAGGCTAAGGCGCGGGGATACTAAGGCGCGTGAGGTGGGGCGGTCGGAATTTTGAAGATACGATTTTGATCTTTCCAAAATCGAGAAGGAGGAGGATAATTTGATACTTGGGGACTAAGGTTCCCGTGGCTTGACCTAGCGCTGTGAGCATTAGTGGGCCTCGGGTGTACATCCCGAGGTTCGCTTGGCGCGGTGCTGACTCGGTTTGAGTTTCGGGACCGACTCGGGGTTCCGGTGTCGGAATTGACTCTAATTAGTGTCTATGCGACCGTAACGACACGGCTAAGGCTGCCATCATGTTAGTTTTAATTTTTCCGAGTAATTATTGGATCCGTTCTATAGAGAACTACCTAAAGCATCGCGTACCCGCGTCGCGTTGCAGTCCTATCGTCATTGGGTGTTTGTCGGGCTCCTCTGCAGCCACTAGGTCCAAATCTGGGTTTATTTTGGACTACGGTCGAGTGGATCGTTTGCTTTGGGTGTCGGAGTGCGAGCCCAAGCGAGAGAAACTCGTAACGAGTAAAGGGAGAAGAGAAATGAGAAGAAGTTGTTGAATGAATGGGGTGGAGGAGGGTATTTATTGGTGTTTTCGGCTCTCGTCGCCTGGATGGACTTCTGAGTCCAGGCGTACCAGAACTCAGGCGCCTGGGTCCGTGCGTGTGAGTCCTAGGACGCTTTGTGCGTGGCGTTCGAGATTTTGAAGATACGATTTTGATACTTTCCAAAACCGAGAGTGTGCATATCATTTGTAAGAGGTTAAGTTTTATCCGTGACCTAGTGCGCTGTTGCGCCGAGTAAGCCTCGGGTGTGCATCATGAGGTTCGCTTGGCCCGGTGCAGACTCGGGCTTGATTTTACGTATTTTAGGACCGATTCAGAGTCCCGGTGTTGGAATTGACTCTAATTAGTGTTTATGCGACCGTAATGACACGACTTAGGCTGCCTAGATGGTAATTTAATCTTAAACATTGCAAACTCGCGTCGCGTTGCAGTTCGATCGTCATCGGGTTTTTGTTGGGCACTCTTGCAGCCACCAGGTCCAAATTTGGGTGTGTACATATCTGTTGTTTTAACCCTATGTCTTTGCGATGTCGGTTGTTTAAGGATAAGTAAGTTTTGTCGTCGAAGTAGTTGTATTTACATTCTTTGAATGCGATTTCACGTGACAAGCAGGCCATGTGTGGACTTGACATAGGTCCACCCCGACGCGGCCACACGCGGGTTTGGGGAGGCGAATGAATCTCATGTGAGATGGATCGAATTGAATTTTAAATCGAAGTGGAGTCGCCACCGAACTTTGTGGGAGTTTGGGCCCGTTCGCACCCTCTCTATGTTTTAGTTGACCGTGCACAAAGTACGGCCCATTCGGATGTCAGAGTTTATTGGGTTCGTCCCTTTGCATTTTGATACCGATACCGACGTTACCGGATATCGTATATTGAATGACTCTCGTGCGACAATGGGTTCGGATATCCGGAAACCATGCTTCTGAGTAAGGGGTGAGGGTACGTGTTGGGATGTTCACAAAGAACATCCAATCCCGCCCGCACTTAGCGGCCTCTACTAAGATATCGCTTGACTTTTGAATACGCGCGTTAATAATTAGATTGAATGATATGCGAACTATGTTTTGACTAAGCATGCGAAGATTTGAATAAGTTGCTAAGTTGATTTAATGCATCTAAATTAACATCAAAGTTGTATTTAGCATGCGAGGTTCATTTTAGTACAATAAAACAAACAAAATAAACCACAAAGATATAAACAAACAAGTTAGTAACGGTAAATAACGGTTTGTAAATAATCTAGAATGATGAAAGTGACGTGATGCATGATTTTCAAAGTAGTAAGGCACATGATTGAGTTGACACGTGTTGACCGAGGTCATGAAAGAATTTTATCGGGACTTGGAATGTACTGAAGGGCTCACGGATTTGACGTGATAAAGGCTACTCGACCGAGTCATTGAGGGACTCGACCGAGTGGACCTCGAAAAAGGATTATGACCAAAATTTGAGCTGCCACTCGATCGAGTGGTCCTCGATAATGCATTCTGCCTCGTTTTTGGAACGTCACTCGATCGAGTAGCCCCTGTACGAACTATGGTTCGTTTCGATTGGTATGGATTTCTAAATTGCTCAGGATTTTGGGAAATCGATGATTTTGTGGAGTCGCGCAAAAAATATTATATGATTTATGCTCGACTCGAATTTTTGATACTCGTTGTATCCGATATTTGATTACGAAATCAATATCGAATATTTAGAGTGAAATTTAGAAAAGGATGTTATAAGTCGTTTAAATCCAACTAAAACGAAATAAATTATCTCCGCGTTTATAGTGTCATGATTTGTTCTTTCGAACTATATGGCTACTATTTTTAGCATCAACGAATTTGAGTTAGTTAAATTTATTGACTAATTCGTTTAGATACGACGTCCGACTATTGAGTTAGTATCGAATCTAAAGAACGACGCTTTATACTTGCTTGAATTAAAAAGGACTTGATTCCCTCCGCATCTCGACATCGTATCGAATCCTTGCGGAATATGTGATGTCGGATCCGCATCAACGGGTTTCGACTCAACTTGAATGAAAGTGCGTGATTTGAAATAGTTTTAGAAATCGATGTACGCGATATTAACGATGATGACAAAATAAAAAATGCTATTGTTGATGTTGACTCGCTTCAACAATCAAATACTCGGGGTGTCGGGATAAGCGACCGGCCACATCGGGTGAAACACCCTTGTATTCGGATTTCCTTATTCCGTCATCCTTTGTATTCGACACAAATTAACGAGTATTTTAATTTCTTAATACTGGTGATATTATGGATATTAGAAATAAGAGAAAAAAAAGAAAAAAAGATGACGGAAGACGAGGAAGATGACACGAGAAGAGAAGAAGGGAAGAAAGAAGAAATCGGGATTATTGCACCCTTAACCTACATGTTTCGTATTCTCGAACGGGACTCCTTTAGTTGTGGATTGAGCATAGGAGTATCTAGGTTTATGTAGATGGAGTTATGGTGGTTTAGGGTTTGAGGTTTCCTAGATGCTAGGGTTTAGGTTGAAGTAGTAGTAATTAGGGTTGTAAAAAAGTGTGTGAAAGTTGCATGCAAAGGGGTGTTTATATAGGAATTCTCCATCACCCGACCCAGGGCTACTCGACCGATTGCCCTGCTGACTCGATCGAGTGGCCCAAAGCAGACGTAAAACGGGCCTGTTGAAGGCCCACTCGATAGAGTGGGCTGACACTCGATCGAGTGGGTCCGGATTTTTGACCTTGGGTTGGATATTTTTGTAGATCTTGTATTTGGGTTGGTCTTTTGATATTTGCATGGATATTTTGTGTTTCGGAAATGACTTTGACGGGGGTTTGACCCGGTCGCTAAAAAGTCAGTTTTATTTTTCGGTGTCGGTTTTGACCCAAATTAGTCTTATTTGATTGGAAATGGCCCACTGGGCCTGGATTTGCATTCAGTTTTGTGAGATTTGTACTCCATAAAAAGCCCAAGCCAAGAACTAACGGTTTCGAGCCCATATCCGAGCGCGTAGAAGCACGTTTGCGTCCAATCATCATCGGGTGTTTTTTGGAAACCGCTATAGACACCTAGCAGCCAAATATGGGTGTCTACAAAGCCCCCACTCTAACTGAGGCTTGGACAAGGCAAAAGTCAGAGTAGCTACCAGGCCAATCGAGGATTAAGACCTGGTAGACTTCCGATCAGGTCGTTTATAGTCCGTTAGACTTGCGTAAAAGGGCCCGCTAGCCATAAGATAGAAATCATACCTGAGTTGATTATGATAACTCCGCGGGGAATAAGACTTGTCGTATAAGTCCTATACATGGGCTCATTTCGTGCTATTCTGGGGAAAATGCCGCCCCGGGCTTTCCTGCTAGGGAGATATTTGAGTTGTGCGGGCTTGCCTCTTAAGCCTCGAGTCGTAACTGTATCAGTTACATAAGTTTAGCATGCAACACGTAGTAAAAATATGACTCGCGCTAGGGAATAAAACTAGAATTTTTTTTAATTTTGGATTTTGAAATTTTTGAATTTTTGAAATTTTTGACTTTTTTGAAAATTAGGAATACTCGGGATGACTAATTTCTGGGCTAAAATTGAAGAATCTGAGACTGGGCCTGTATGCATAAACCCATTAGAATTAGGAAACTTCTATGGAATGGGGGTATGGAAAGAGGGTTGTAGGGCCTGGTGCTATAAATACTCCTCCTCTGTATTAGTTTTCCTCACAATTCACTTCTCCTCAAAAAGAAAGCTCCTTGTACTTTTCAAGAAATTCAGCCAAGGGAATTGAGCACTTGACCGCGATGATGCAAGAATGGTCCCAACACTTTAGGGACACCGATAGGGTAGCTTTGAACCAGACATGTATTATTAAGCTGTAATCCCCTAGAAAATCTAACGCAATACAGTGACGGAAACACTGTAGAGTTGGGATTAAAACACACCGAAAAACAATATTACAGTGGCAGAAACACTGTAGAGTTGAGATTAAAACACACTGACAAACTATATCCTATTAAAAGAAATGGTAAGTCAATACAAAGGCCACTTTTTACAAAATGGCTAAATAGAAAATTCTCCAAACAAGTTATACAAATCCATAAGTTACATGAATAGAGAAAGAGTAGGATCCACGCTACTCGCTAGCTCACACCCAAAACCCAGCAGCAAATATCTGTCATGTTATAAACATAACAGCCACGTCAGTGGGGAGTAACTCGGACGTTCTCCCAGCCATATTATACCATATGGAAAAATAATAATATTACTATATCAAAATAATGAAAATGAAAAACATTAAATGATATAATAAAAATAAGCTTTCGGAGAAAACTTAAAATATTGGAATAATAAAATCAGAACAAGTTTTCAAAAGAAAACTTCAAACATTTGCCAACCTGCAAACCAAAATGTATCGATAATAATAAAAATATTCAAAATGGTGTGGACATGACATATGTCCACCTCGACGCGGCCACGCACGGGTTTGGGGAGGCGAATGAATCTCCATATGAGATGGTCAAATTGAAATTTAAATCGAAGTAGGAGTCGCCACCGAACTTTGTGGGAGTTCGGGCCCATTCGAACCCACTCTATGTCGTAGTGGGCCGTGTACAAAATACGGCCCATTTCCGATGTCAAAACTTATTGGGTTCGTCCCTTTGCATTTGATACCGATACCGACATTATCGGATATCGTGTATTGAATGATTCTCGTTGCCAATGGATTCGGACATCCAGAAACCATGGTTCTGAGTAGGGGGTGAGGGTACATGTTGGGAAGTTCACTGAGAACACCCAACCGCACTTAGCGACCTTTACTAGGATATCGTTCATTTTTTGTGTACACGTGTTAGTTCGATAGTGGAATGATATGCAAACATTATTTTCCCTAAGCATGTGAGAGAAGAAAAATAAATGGGTTGCTAAGTCGTTTAATGCATCTTAAACTAATAACGTCAAAGTTATATTTAGCATGTGAAGTTCGTTTTAGTATAATAAAACAAACGAAAAAGAAATCGCTAAAAACATGAACAAACGGATTAGTAACGATCGATAAATTGAATAGGAGATGCAAATATGATGACATGCATAATTTCGAAAAGTTTTGTGACGCGTGATGAATTAAACGCGTGTTGACCGAGGTCGAAAATATTTATCAAAAACTTGAAATATGCCGAGAAACCGCTGTTTTATTTAGGAAAACGATGCTAAAAAAAGGGAGGAACGAAAAAAATTGGCTTGCGGTTCACAACTGCCCGCGCGACTCGCCTTGGTGGGACGCGACTCGCGCGGGTGGCTGCTTCGTTTTTTGATTTTTCGAAATCGTGAATTTTAATAAATCGCGTATAAATATGAATTAATTTATACTCGACTTATATTTTCGATATTCGTCGTATTCGATACTCGATTACGAAATCGATATCGAATATTCGGAATTTTTGTAAGAAAAGGAAGGATTATAAAATGGTTTTGCAAAGAAATTGAATGAAAAGAAAAAGAATGTTGATTCTCTCTGCATTGAAATCGTCATACTTTGTTTAAAATCATGTGACGATTTCTAGCATCAACGAAATTAATTTAGTTCTTGTTAGATACGATATTTGACTATAGAGTCGATATCGTATTTTAAGAACGTTGTTTTTATATGAAAATAGTTTATAGTATCGATATTATAAAAACGTGACGATGACCCATATGAAAAAGACGGACCGACGACGGACGAAGAAGAAAAAAACGTGAGAGAAGAGAGAGAGAAAGAGAGATCGGGATTTGGAACACCCTCAACCTACATGCTAAATTCGGTCTCGATTAGGAACTGGTAGTAACGGCACTTGCGTAGGAGTAATGAGAATATAGGAGGAGTTAAGGTGTTGAATGGTTGTATTTGTCTAGGAATTTCTATGGAAAATTGGGATGGTATTTCGGTATAATTTTCCTAAGGTTTGCTAGAGATTCGGGTTGGAGGTTGTGTATGATTGAAGCCGGGAATTGTATGTTGGATGTGTTAATCGATGATAGAAGAAGTTGTAGAAGGTATATGATTATTGATGAATGTGTTGTGTAATATGTGTTGATGGGAAGGTCTATTTATAGGAGATGACTAACTTGCAAAGGAAGAAAAGCCATCGGTCGGGATGAGGTAGGATTCTGTCTAGAGATAGGAGAAGTAAACAATTTGAGGGGAACGTGACTTCCGCTTGCTTGGTGAGGAAGTCACGGTTTTTTGGCTGATGTAGGGGTACTCGGCCGAGTACTCCTTGTACTCGGTGGAGTGCTCGGTCGGGAATCCTACTGGGGATCGAATTCCGCCTTTTGACGGATTTGTTTAATATTTTTTGAAGCTTATTTTTTGTAGTGTTTGAGCTTAAACCGGACTCCTGAGATGTCACGGCTGACTTGAGTATCTCGAAAATATCTTTGACCGGGTTTTGACTCGGTCGCTAAAAGACGGTTTTGCGCCTGGTGACGGTTTTTACCCAAATTAGTCTTATTTGACTCGAAACGACTCACTGGGCCTGAATTTGAGGTCTGTTTTGTGAGATTTTTACTCCGTTAAAAGCTCGCGCCAATTACTATTGATTTCAAGTCCACAATCAAGCGTAGTTAGTCATGTTTACGTCCGATCATCATCGGGTGTTTTTCGGAAACTGCTATAGACACCTGGCGGTCAAAATGTGGGTGTCTACAAATGGCGTTATGGATATTCGATTAGTGTGCACAAGGCTAAACTTTCACTAGGGATGTACTAAAAACTAGCTTCGAGAACTCAGACACCAACTTCACACGCAGCGAAGATCCGAGGTCTCTAACTAGGCAACTCAACCATAATAAGACGACAACTTATCAATGCGAGGTCCTAGCTTAAGTAATATACACCTCTCCTGGATACCAAATGTATCCAGTTCAACTGACGGCGACTAACACGATGCGATATCTAGCTTAAGGGCACAATGCACATATACTCCTGAACACCAAATGTGTCCAGTTCAACAACCAATGCATCCCAAATGGATACACCAGCTGCATCCCAAATGGATACACCAGCCTTATAGTTGATGGTAAAACCGTACATCCTAAACTATATTACTCTAATTCCACACTTATCCTTATTCCATTACTCCAATACAAAGCCATTATCGATATTCAAAAGATATAATTATTATAATAAATAAGAGAACAAAAAGGGAAAAATGAATCACTTTCCAAAAGAGGAAACTTTCTATAAATAGAAACTTACTAATTTTAGAAACTTACTTAAAATAGAATATTGTTATAGAAAATACGTAAGTTATTAAAATATGTGAAATGTATTAAAAATAGTATTTCCAACGAAATTAACATTTTATTATTATCGTCGTTATCGTAACTTTATTATATTTCTAAATTCGTTACTCAAATATAAATAGAATATAATAAGTCGATATATAGTATTTTATAAATAATCAGGAAATCGAGTTAAAACTATAAATTTTCAGAAAAGAGATGTTTTAAGAAGAACGATATCAAGATAAATTGAGTCGACGAATTTTATAAATGAAATGAGATTTACGAAGATTTTAAATTACTTTTAACAAATAGCTTTTATTAATAAATAGTGCGGATTTTAATAAAAATAGTCAATCGAAAACAAATAGGAAATTATTAGTGAAAATAGTCTCGACTAAAAATATATTTAAAACTAAATCGACTATTTTCTTATCTATTAGTATAAATCATAAAACGAAAATTAATTTATTAAACAAGTATGCAAATCTCGATTATAATATAAAAAAATGAATTCTGAGTTAAAATTATAAATTAACGAAATCTGAAGAAAATATGAAATCGATATTATTTAGTTACTAGTGTCACGATAACCAACAAAATATTATAACGATCGTAAATAATTAAATTAGTAATGATTTATAAAACGATATCGAAAACTGTAAAATATTTACAAAGAATACGATTTAAAATTAATATTATTAGGAAATAATAAATAACTAAAATTAGAAAACCGAAGTTAAAATATTTACTACATACTACTACTCAAGCATACGATATAAAATCGAGTAACGTCCTAAAGTTACCTTAAGTCGATATTCTAATCTATCCCGTACTTGCCCACTAGCATAGTCCGAGCTCAAAATCTTCAATAGCACGCCTTAACCATCGTGTCGTGAATCGTTTGCCTTCCAAGTACGCTCCACTTCGATATTCGTGACATAAAGAAACAGAAATAAAGAAATCGGAATAAGGAAAGTTAGAAATGACTAGAGGTGGCACGGAAAACGTGACAAGGAAATAATCAGTACCACTGAAGTAGCAACAACGTACAACCATGATCATAAGGAAATGTAACGGGGTCGCTGGCTGTTCTAACACGCACCACAGCAGCACGCAAAGGATAGAACGTAATGATGCCAGAAAAGAAGGGGAAAACGACGAAAAATGAGGGCTAGAACGGAAAAACATGGAAGCATCGAGGACTAATCGAACAAAAACTACTATAGAACTGTACAGCAACAACACCGACCACGGCAGTAGCATCAACGAGTTAGAACGACGGAAGAACACGACTCCAGGCCAGCAGAAGCAGCAAACAACCAATATCGAAACCATAGCTGCCTCAAAAGATAAGAACAAAGCGAGAACGGAACAAGAAATTGGAGGAACGATGAAGAACGCAGAAAAGGAAAGTACAGGACAGCAGTACACCTCGTAAAATAGAACAAGAGCATCAGCAAACAGTAGCGGCAACATATGGAACGCAGAAAGAGAAGAAAAATGGAAAGTGGCAGCAGGAACAGCACACGAAAAGAATAGGAACTCGAGGAAGAGGAACAGAACAATAAAACAGACGCACAAACGAGATGACTATGAAACAACGAAAGAAATCGATCGATGAAAACGACGACAAACAAATCTAAGGTACGAAAAAGGGAACAAGAACAAGCCGATGCACAAGGACGTAAAGGAAGAAGAACAGAAGATGAAGAAGAAAACAGAGAACAGCATGCAGCATCACACACGCAATCGAAGAATAAGAAAACAGAGAAGAGGAACGAAGGGGAACAAAGGTGCTGAGAATAGCAGCAGCAGTACCGTAAAAGTAGTAGTACGCAGCAGAGAAAGGACAAAGGACGACGAGGGAGCAGGACAGACGGAGTGCAGCAAAGAAAACACAGCAGTAGCAGCGGCAATCACGAGAAGGAGGCTTCGAATGAAGGAGATGAAAATGAGGAGGAAAAAAAATTAGTGAAGCGGTGGATGAATGAGAGGATCCCAAGGGAAATGAAACACATGGGTGAATAATTCACTAAATGGGGTTGAACGTAAACGCAAGGTGAAATGAATGTAACTCACCAAAAAGTGTACGGATTCCGACACGACATGTATACGTTGTATACGAATAATTAAATGAGTCGGGTTCCGTAAGGATAAGTTGACTGACCCACGAATCGAATTAAAACGAGTTAATAAAATTAATAAATAATCGGACCGTCAAATAAAATGGGTAAATAAAGTATTCGATACGAAAACGAAGATTATGGAATTAAATAATTTAGACGATGAAATTGTATTTTCCGATGAATAATAAATCTTCGATAAAGTGAATTAAATTGATTTCCCGAGGAAAGGTAATAAATGTTCTGACGAAACTTAAAATAAATGATGTTCCGGCTATGGAAACAATTAAACCCGACTCTGAGTTCGGATCTTAATTAACGTAATTGAAGTTCAAAGCGATCGATGTAAGTCTTCCTTGACTCTCCCCTTCCTACTCACTCTGATGGTCGAACTTTCCCGGCGGAGATGGTCCGCCTCTGCACAGGGAACACACAGGGCCCCGGAGGTGTCGGAGGGAACCCTCTCCGATGCCTAAGTCAGTCCGTGAAATGCCTTAACGAACCTAGCTCGTGAGGAACTAGGCGGCGGTTTTTAGAGTGAGAGTCTAGAGAGAGAATTTCCAACCTCTTTCTTGTGGGAAATGGAAGAGTATTTATACCTTCCAGAAGAGAGAGGAAGGAGGAGAGAGAGTGAGAAAAGGGGTGGATGAGGGGGTGACAAGTGGCTTCACCTCATCCACCCATTACCCTTTACCTTTAGGCAAAATGACGGGAGGGCCCTTGATTTCCCCTGCTCCTGTTGGGCATGCGAACACCCAAGAACCAGGAGGCAGGAAGTACTGGTTGCCCTGCTCGGCGGGCGGTGACGTCCTGCCGGGCAAGCGGATGCCTTAAAGTGATGGCTTCTCGCTTCGTGACCTGCCTGGTAGGTCCTTCTTTATTCCCGGGTCGGGCCACCCTGGGACCCAAATGGCGGGCGACCCGTTTGCAGGCTTCCGACCCTCATCAATTGGCCCTCGCCGGCTAAGGGGAAGCAGGGTTCTCCTTGGCAGGCGATCTCTAGGATGGGGGATTTGACTTCTTAGCATTTAATGCTTTGCATGTTCCCAAGGAAGCTCAACTGCATGGGATATGCGAAGAGTCGGAATGTCTTTCAGCTCATGATTACCTTATGCAAAGAGGATTTTTGGGCAGCGTGCCTCCTCAGTGATTGGTTCTTCTCTTTATTAAAGTGGTTGGGGTGCCATAAATGTTGTGTTCTACCCTTGTATAAATTCCACTTCTTACGTTTCATCTTCAATCCTTCTTTCTAGCTTTATTTTCTCTTTACAAGAACAATGTCTTGGGTTAAGAAAACAGTTCTTCGCTGCGGGGTTCGTGTGGGTACGTTTCGCTTCAAGGGATTTTGGACATTAAGATATCCAAGGGAGGCTTTTCTGGCCCTGCGTCGCAGTAGGCGACTTCGGCTTCGTTCCTCTCTGAATGCCAGGAGGAGGGCTGCCAGAAGGAAAGATGTCAGGGTAGGCAAGCGTCCTATCCGATCTTCATCTCCACCTGGGCCCATGACTGGGTGCTGCTCTGGCTGCTTTGATAGGGGGTGCAATACGTGCTTCCCCTGGCTACACCCCGAGAAAATTGTTCCTAATTGCCCTGAGTTTACTCCATCCCCTGAGTCAGGCCCTTCTTCCCCTGTGAAGAAGACGGGCTGTGGTTCCTATGACGACTTCAGGACGGTCCCCTATGGCAGGGACTGGGATATCAGAAGTCGTGACTCCGGGGATAGTGAGGGTCAGGGCTACTCCTCCGGCGGTGGCGAGGAGGACTTCCCCACTGATCCTTTCAAGGATTCAGATGATTGGGACTGGGGGTCAGCTTTGGGTAACAACAGCCCACGGGATTATTCGGTCCCTAACGATGACTAAGTCTGCCCAGGGCTTGCAGGCTGGTAGGTTGAGCCAGAGTCGGGCCCTTTTTTGTACTTTTTATTTGTTTGTTTCAGATGTAACTTGCCCATTTTGGGCCTTTTTTTCTAATGAATGAAAAGAGATCATGCTGTTTGGTTATGTTTTTGTTGCTTTTTTTTAATGCGGGGATGACGTCATTAGGTGATCAGCCCTCTGACGCCCTTTGTCTTTTCGAGGCCCTTCTTGGGAAGAGGTGGGCGGTTGATGTTCAAAACGTGACACATGGGGTAGCTTTTGGGGAAGTACTGTCAGAGGGGCGACCCTTTGGCTTCCTGGGCTTATATAAGCCTCTCTCCTCCCCCTATTTCTCTTTTTCTCACTTTTCAAACTCGAAAACCCTCTTCATTTCTCCACTGTTTGAGAACTCTTTTCTCAAGACTGAGAAGCTTCTTCCGTCGGATTTTCAAGCGGCGATCACCGTTTCTAGGTTAGAATCTCGCCCCTAAAACCCTTTTCTTTTTAGTTTCTTCACATCTTTTCTTTCTGAATCAATGTCTCGCGCTCTTATTCTTTCTTTTGTTGATCCGTCGTTTGAGAGGACAGAGGGTGGAGAGGAGGGCAGGACTAACCTGGCCTCCTCTTCTGGGGTTAGGTTTACCGGGGAGGATTATTCTGAGGGAGAGGATGCCAACTCCCCTGAACCTGCCCCTTTTGACGTCGTTGACTCCGACGACGAGGCCTTGGAGATAAACCCTTCTAGGATAGCTGGTCCCCTTGTCCCTAGGGAGTAGGGGAGGACATATTATCTAGATAAGGCCAAGTACCATATCCCTTTAAGGACTTACCCTGAAGCCAAAAATCGAGATTTGATTTTGGCACTTAACGCTGCTGAGGCCATTGAGGACTTTTACAATTTTGGGGAGGGGTATACAATTGTGGTTCCTTGGGAGAAGGACACAGTGTGTTGTCCCACTGACGGCCGCATAGCCGTCTACCACAAAAGTTTGGAGTTCGGCCTACGATTCCTCCTGCACCCTTTCCAGGAGGAGGCCTTCAGGAGAATGAATGTGGCCATAGCTCAGTTGACAGCCACTGCGATCAGGTCGTTAATATCCTACACTTGGACCTACATCTTCCATGGGGAGGGACCCACTATTGATGCCCTGCGTTATATGGTGGGCCTGCAAATGGTATCCTCATCAGGGGGGGATGGCTCCCCTGGATATTGGTCCCTCCAGAGGCAGAAGGGCTATACCTTAGTTTGGCCGGCTTTAAACAGCCTGAAAGACTGGAAAAACAATTTTTTATATGTACACAGCGCTTCTAGGTGGAAGATTCCCAGACATTTTAGAAATCACGTCCATACTCGCCTGGAAACTCGTGAGGAGTACCACCCAGGTGTTGGGGGGAAGGCCTTGGAGGTGAAATTAAACAGGCTGGACGAGGAAGTGATCAAGAAATTTGCGGCTGTCACTGATAAATCCGGCGTTTGCGGCCTTGCCTTCTGGCTTCCTCACGCAGAGCTCATTGCCACGGATAACTATCTGGGCCGCGTGGGCCTGATTCCTGGCCTTGAAGAAGGTAGTTCAGGGATTTTTACCGGCCTTGTCACTCTGTTTCTCTATGTTTCTTCCTAACCGGTTGTTCTTTTTGCCCTGCAGGTCCCAATTCTCGCTTCTGGTAGAGGAAGGAGGTAAGGAAGCTTGGCTTGAACGAGGATTTCGTGATTGTTTCAAAGCGTCCCTCCCTTCCTTCGAGCTATAAGAAGGGTGAGAGGAACCTGATGAAGTTCGTGAAGAGTCTTTCAGCCAGCCGAAGGCTTCCTCTTCCTCCAAGGCTGCCGCCTGTAAAGCTGACGGCTCCTCCCTCCGATGTTCAGGGTGCAGAGGCAGAGGTCACCTCAGAGACCACCCCTTCCCCTGCCGGCAAACGAGGTGATTCTCCTGCGGGGACCCACACCCCCCAGGGATCACACCCTGCCAACTCTGAAGGAACTGGGGAGAGCGTCCCTCTGGAATGAAAGAGGAAAAGAGGTAGAGAACCCTCCGGGGCTGCTCATGTGGTTGACCTGGAGACCGACGTTGAGACCCCTGAGCCAAAACGCCCTGCCCGTGAGATTCCCAGCAATCTATTCTCAGAGGAGAACACGGAGTTCCACTATACTGCGGGCGATAGTGTGGATGTCTCTGCCCTGCTTTCAGATTCTGGGGCCGTCCTGGCAGACCGTCTTACCAAGTCTGTGACCTCTACTTCCCATCAGGTGATTGAATATATTCAGCGCACTTCCAGGGTGCTGCAAGCCTCGGCTGAGTTGGCAGCTCTCAGCCGCCTGAGCGATGAGGAGCTGATTGTCACACCTGGGGTTCCCCCTCTTGATCGTCTGGCCATGGTGGAAAGGGATGTCACCCTGATTGGCAACTTGAAGGATAAGTTGGCAAAGCAGGAGGGTGAGATGGAGGAAGTGAAGGGTCAGGTGACCCGATGGAAACTCCAGGGGGTGAAGGCCATGAAAGAAGTATCAAAGCTGGAGGCAGACTTGAAGGAGAGCAGGCTGGCGATGGAGCAGGCAAAGAAGTCTTTAACTGAGGTGGAGCATGCAAAGAGGAGGGCAGTCGATCGACCTGGAGGAGCGCTTGTCGAAGGCTGACTCAGATCTTAAGCAGGCTCAGGCTGACTTGAAGCCCAAGGGCGAAGAATGGCAAAGGGAGAAAGATACCATCCTGGAGGAGACTGAGATTGCAGTGGATACGAGTTTTCAGGATAGGGCCAACTCTTCGCTGGAACTCGTCATGGAAGTAATCAGGGAAATGTTCCCTCATTTCGATGAGGAAGCCTTTAGGAACCTTTACTCCATCAAGAATGAAGCTCGGGCTTGCAAGCCGGCTGAGGAGGCTGATGGTGCCAGTAAGGATGCCCCCAACGTTTGATGTGCAGGGGCTTTGCCATTTTCTCTTGCTCTGATCCTACCCTATCTTTTCCTTGTGATAACCTTTAATTTTCGTGCCCGAGCTCCGATGGGTCGGCCATCTTTGTAATCTTTCTTTTGTTTTTGTAAAAAACACTTGGATTTGTTATGAATGCTTTTTATTTCAGCCTTTTTTCTTAGCTACGACCTGCCCCCTACCTGCTCGGAGGCAGGGAGGGGTTTTTGGCGTTTTTTATACAAGGTTGGGGGAATTGCCCCCAGTCCTTATTGGCGTGCGAAGCCTGGTCTGACCCTGGCTTCTTATTCGAAGTTAAGGGGGCCTGCCCCCTGCCAGCCCAGAGGCAGGGAGGGGTTTTTTGGCGTTTTTTATACAAGGTTGGGGGGATTGCCCCCAGTCCTTGTTTTTGGCGTGCGAAGCCTAGCCTGACCCTGGCTTCTTATTCGAAGTCCAGGGGGCCTGCCCCCTGCCTGCCCAGAGGCAGGGAGGGGTTTTTTTGGCGTTTTTTATACAAGGTTGGGGGGATTGCCCCCAGTCCTTGTTATTGGCGTGTGAAGCCTAGCCTGACCCTTGCTTCTTATTCGAAGTCCAGAGGGCCTGCTCCCTGCCTGCCCAGGGGCAGAGAAGGGTTTTGGCGTTTTTTATACAATGTTGGGGGGATTGCCCCCAGTCCTTGTTTTTGGCGTACGAAGCCTGCCTGACCCTGGCTTCTGTTCGAAGTCCAGGGGGCCTTCCCAGGGGTAGTCAAGGGAATTTAAAATTTTTCTTGGGGGCCTATTTTCCTTGGTTCCAGCAACAGGGGGCCTCCCCTTATTGCCCCCTGCTCGTTTGTGTGTGAAAACTGCAAATTTTGAACAGGCAACGAGTATGGATTGAAAGCTTTTAATTTCTTCGGGATTTGCTACAATCATTTGTGGTAGGAGTCGTCGACAATTCTGTTTTGACCGTCCTTCGCCGGTTTTTCTTTGACAAGTAAAATAAAAAAGCTATCAAGCTTCCTACTTTTAAACATAGTACTTCTTTAGGGTGTCTATATTCCAATGTGCGGCTAACTCATGGCCTTCAAGGCTGGCGATCTTGTAGGTGCCTGGGCCTTTAATCTGGGTTACCATGTATGGGCCTTCCCAGTTGGCGCTTAATTTTCCATGTTCATGCGCTTTTCTTACCGCCTGCGTTTTTCTTTGGACTAGGTCTCCCACCTGAAAACTCCTCTCATTTACTCTTCTGTTGTATGCTCTTCTCATTCTTTGTTGGTAGGCCGCTATGTTAATGTTGGCCTCCTCCCTGACTTCCTGGACCAGGTCTAGGGCTTCAGCCATTGATGCCTCGTTATCTGCCTGATTATATTGTTGGGATCTCAGAGTTGGTATCCGGGCTTCTATAGGTAACAAGGCCCCTGCTTCATAGACTAGGCCAAAGGGTGTCTGGCCTGTAGACTCCTTGCGTGTGGTTCTGATTGACCATAGAATACTTGGCAATTCGTCTGCCCACCTACCTTTAAGGTCATCTACCATTTTCTTTAATCCATTCAGGATCTGCTTATTGGCAGCTTCAGCCTGCCCAATAGTTTGTGGGTGGCAGACAGCGGAGTAGGCGACTGCTATTCCATGCCCCTCCAGCCAGGTTCTCAGGGAGTCATTGTCAAACTGCCTTCCGTGGTCGAACACCAGCATCTTTGGTAAGCCAAATCTGGTTATGATATTCCTCCAGATGACTTTTCTAACTGCAGGCTCAGTGATGTTAGGAACTGCTTCAGCTTCGATCCACTTGGTAAAGTAGTCAATCCCTACTATTAAGAACTTCCGACCTCCGGTATCTGTAGTAAAGGGGCCCAGTATGTCCATTCCCCATTGAGCAAAAGGAATGGGGGAAAGGATTGGCCTGAGTTTTTGGGCTGGAGCATGGATTGAAGGGGCAAAGAGTTGGCACTTTCTGCATTTTCGAGTCAAATCTCTTGCGTCTGCTAGCAGGGTCGGCCAGTAGTACCCTGCCCTCATGGCTTTGTGCGCCAGGGACCTTCCTCGTATGTGGTGCCCACAAATTCCTGAGTGGATGTCGTCTAGAACTTCTTCCGCCTGCCCTGCCCCCAGGCATTTGAGCAGGGGGTGAGGAAAACGACTTTTTTTATAAGTCATCTCCTATTAGTACAAACCATGTGGCCCTTGCCAGCGTTTTTCTCTTTTGAGCAGGGTCAAGCGGTAAGATTCCATGCTTCTTGAATTGGATGATTTGAGTCATCCAATTTTCTGGGTCATCCTCTTCAACGACATTAATCGGCTGGGGGGAGGCGGTAGATTTTTCTTGGATTACGTCCACCCAGACCGATCTTCGTATATCTTGTAAACTTGAGCTGGCCAGCTTTGACAGGGCGTCTGCCCGGTTATTCTGGGACCGGGGAATCTGCCTGATCTCGTAGGACTTAAGTCCTGACAGCTCTTGCTTCACCCTTTCCAAATACGTGGCCATTGCCTGATCCCTTGCTTCATACTCTCCATTGATTTGGTTGGCGATGAGCTGGGAGTTTGTTGCCAGAATTACCCGCTCTGCTCCGGCGGCTCTGACCAATTTTATGCCTGCAAGGACGGCCTCATACTCGGTTTCGTTGTTGGATGCAGGGAAGGTGAACCTGAGAGCATGCTCAAAGTCCATTCCTTCAGGGCTAGTCAACACGACCCCTGCCCCTGCACCGTTGGTCGTGGAAGATCCATCCGTGTACACTATCCATTCTCTGGTGGGGGGATCATCTTCTTTTGAGTGTGAGCATTCGGCCAGGAAGTCTGCCAGGGCTTGCGTTTTTATGGCTGTTCTGGGCTGGTAGGATATTCCTAGCCCGCTTAACTCGATGGCCCATTTCAGCAGTCTTCCTGATTTCTCAAATTTTTCTAAGACTTTTTCCAGCGGTTGATCTGTTAATACCACAACAGGGTGTGCCTCGAAGTAAGGTTTGAGTTTTCGGGCTGCAACGATGATCGCGTATGCTGCCTTCTCAACCACAGGGTAATTTTTCTCGGCTGCCCCCAGGGCATGACTTACAAAGTATATGGGCTGTTGGGAGCCTGCTTCTTCTCTCAAGATAACCGCACTTACTGTCGAGTTTGTGACAGCGATGTAAAGGAAAAGCTTTTCCCCTGCCACTGGTCTTGCCAGAGTGGGGAGTTTTTTCAAATGTTCTTTTAATTGGCAAAATGCTTCCTTTTTCTCTTCGTCCCACTTGAACTGTTTGTTGCCCTTCAATATCTTGAAGAATAGTGTTGATTTGTCTGCTGACCTGGCAATGAAGCGTGCCAGGGCAGCCATCCTGCCAGTTAGGCGCTGGATGTCCCTGATGGTTTTTGGTTCTGGGAGGTTCAAGACTGCCTGAACCTTTTCAGGGTTGGCGTCTATTCCCCTTTCGCTGACCAGAAAACCTAGGAATTTTCCGGAGGGAACCCCGAATGTGCATTTCTTGGGGTTGAGCTTCATCTTGTAAGCACGCAGGGAGGAGAAGGTTTCTTGCAGGTCTGTCAAGTGCTGATTATCTCCCTTGCTTTTTACGATTGCGTCATCAACGTATGCCTCCAAATTCCTACCCTTCTGTTTTTCAAAGACCTTGTCCACTAATCGCTGGTAGGTGGCCCCTGCGTTCTTTAGTCCGAAAGGCATCATTTTGTACATATAGGTGCCATGGCTGGTGATGAAGGCACACCTCACCCTGTCGGGCTGCCATAAGTACACCTGATGGTACCCTGAAAAGGCATCTAGAAAGCTTAGAATGGAGTACCCACTGGTGGCGTCCACCAACTGGTCTATTTTGGGAAGGGAATAGCAGTCTTTTGGGCAGGCCTTGTTGAGGTTTGTGACGTCCACGCACATTCTCCATGCGCCCGAGGACTTTTTCACCATTACGACGTTTGCCAGCCATTCGGGGTAATCACATATTTCAATGAAATCCGCTTTCAAAAGTTTTTCTATCTCCTCCTTTATGGATAGGTCTTTCTCTGCTGACATGTTTCTTTTCTTTTGTTTGACGGGGCGGGCCTCCGGATTTACATTCAGCCTGTGAACGTTGTGAGCCGGGTCAACCCCTGGCATTTCGTCTGCCAAGTAGGCGAACACGTCCCTGTTATCCCTAAGGACCCTGATTAGCTCCGCCTGGTAGGACGCCTCCAGATCAGCTCCTATGAGGACTTGTCTGCCAGGCTCCAGATCCACCAGCATACTTTCCCCCCAGGTTCCAGGTGGTCAGCCGCCTGCTGTCTGGCTGGGATTTGACCCTCCCTGCTGGGGGAACTGTCAGCTTTCCTTTTTCCCTTTCTCTCAGTTTCATGGGTTTGGAGGGCCACCGAGTAGCACTGCCTGGCTGACTCCTGGTCCCCATGAATTTTCCCTTCCATGCCAAAATCTGTTACATGGGCTACAGTCAGAGCCCTGATTGATACGGCTGCTTCGATTTCATCCAAGGTAGCTCTGCCTATCAGGGCATTGTATGCAGACCTTGCGTCTACTACAACAAATAAGGCCCTGACATTTCTGGCGGAGGCTCCTTCCCCGAATGTTACCGGCAGGTCGATAATACCCATGAGGAGTACACCTGCCCCGCTGAATCCATATAAGGACCTAGGGGCTGGCCTCAGGTGCCTCTTTTCCAGGCCCATCCTCTCGAATGCGTCCTTGTACAGTAGGTTGGTATAAGCTCCTGTGTCTACCATGCATCTTTTTACGATGTGGTTGCTGATTACCAAGAACAGTACCAGGGGGTCGCTGTGGGGGTATATCACCCGCCCTGCATCCTCTGGGGTGATGCTCAGGGTCGCGCCCTTGGGACTCCATGTCCTCTCAGCATAGTAGACTTGGTTTCGCAATTCCCGGATCTGTCTTTTTTGGCTTCTCCTACTTGACTGGCCCTCTGCATCCCCTGATATCACATGAATTATCATGCGGGTTTGCGCCGTGCCCTCAGGCTTATCTGCCACCTCTTTTTGGCTCTTGTTTCTCGCTGCGTAATTGCTCAGCCATCCATTTCTGATAAGCTTCTCAATTTCGTCCTTCAGGTGGCGGCACTCTTCGGTGGTGTGCCCCACATAATCGTGGAATGTAAAGAATTTTTTCGGATCCCCTTTTGGGCTGCGAGGCTTGTTGGGACGATTCCATTTTGCCGTCTCTTTTTCCAGTTTGAAGATCTCTGTCCTGGATTTGTTAAGGGTTGTGTAACTATCGAATCTGGGTTGATATGTTGTGCGTTCTTTTCTGGGGGTATCTCCCCCCTCGTCTTTCTGTCTGGTTTGCTC
Source organism: Agrostemma githago (assembly GCA_958450325.1). NCBI lineage: Eukaryota > Viridiplantae > Streptophyta > Magnoliopsida > Caryophyllales > Caryophyllaceae > Agrostemma > Agrostemma githago. The sequence continues at coordinate 51,082,902 of OY288253.1, read as the reverse complement.
GTTCCTGCTGCGTCCACCCTGCGGTCTGGTTGGCCCTGCGGGGGTATTCGTCAGGCTGTGGAATTCTTCTTGCAATATGAAGCCCTCGGCGATTTTCCTGGCTTTATCCAGGGTCTCAGGCTGAGCTCTGATCATCTGATTCTTCATCTCCCCTGGGAGTAGGGAGATGGTCAGGGCGTATGCAGCTGTTGAGTCGTCGATCTCCCTGACCTGCTGGTAGGACAGGTCAAATCTCTTTAGGTAATCTCGGACACTTTCCCCCTTCTTTTGCTTCAGGGTCATTAGGTCAAACCGAGTGAGACGGCACCTCTTATTTCCTGCATATTGTTCTAAGAAAGCTTCAGCTAGCTTTATAAAGAAACTGATCGACCCCTGACGAAGGTCTCTGAACCATTCTTGTGCTACTCCAACTAGGGTAGTTGGGAAGACTTTGCACCAGACTGCGTCATCTACGTCATACATGCCCATGTGACTCTCAAAGGCTACCAAATGATCTTCTGGGTCTGAAGTTCCGTCGAATTTGACGGAGGGCATTTTAATCCTCGGGATGGGGTACTCCTGTACGTCAGGCTGAAGTGGTGTTTTGGTGGGTCTGCCAACCAATCGTGACCTGCTCCCCCCAGAGTGGAAACCGTAGTCATCCCATCTTCTAGGGGTCGGTTTCCTTGTACTGAGGGAGCGGTGCCTTGGTGGCAGCCTGCTTATAGCCTCATCCTCCCTATCAGGGGTGGGGTGCCTGGTTCTTTTTCTATGGGGCTGGTCAAGGTTGTCGCCCTGGCGATGCCTTGACTCGAGTGGTTGCCCCCGGTTGAGCCTGGAATGCAGACTTTGAGACAGCCCTGGAGTTGGTTGTTCCTCTGCGGCTGGCGTCAACCGGGAGAAGACTCCACCCTGCTTTTCTCCCAGGCGTTTGGATGCAGGTTCTTTATGCTTCATTCGGTCTTGAAGGCCTTGAGATAGTCCCCTTTTTTCTCTGGCAGCCGTGGACTCCTTAGTGTGTATGGAGAACGCTTGTTGTTGAGCTGCTTGCTCCTGATTGCCGGTAATACGTTTCTGGGTTTGCTGGTACCCCTTGGCCACTTTCAGTGCTTTCCGCTGGATGTTCCTGGCGGCGGTTTGCTTCGTACCCCTGGCACCTTCTCCACTCTCAAAGTGAAGTTGTCTGGGAGTAGTAGCAATCCTGCCAACCAAGTCTTCTGAAGTGAACTCTTGGTTAAGCATTGCTGAGAAGAAGGCTGCAGTTTGCAAAACCTGGGCAGGGGTGAGGTTTAAATTGGGTCTTTGATGGCCAACCTGCCTAGCTATGACTGCAGCACCTCCCTCAGGTGTCTCGCGAGGGTTGGTATGCCCTACCCATGGGATTGTTGCAGCAGGCGTTCTCCCAGGTGCAGGCATTCCATATGGGGGGATCACCGGTGGTACCGTCGAACCCGCCCCAGAGCTTGCTTCTATGATTTTAGGCATTTTTGTAGTGATTTGATTGAGGTTGATTTTTCGTGGGTAATTTCGTGGGTACAACTAGATCTTCCCCACAGACGGCGCCAAATTGTTCCGGCTATGGAAACAATTAAACCCGACTCTGACTTCGGATCTTAATTAACGTAATTGAAGTTCAAAGCGATCGATGTAAGTCTTCCTTGACTCTCCCCTTCCTCCTCACTCTGATGGTTGAACTTTCCCGGCGGAGATGGTCTGCTCCTGCACAGGGAACACACAGGGCCCCGGAGGTGTCCGAGGGAACCCTTTCCGATGCCTAAGTCAGTCCGTAAAATGCCTTAACGAACCTAGCTCGTGAGGAACTAGGCCGCGGTTTTTAGAGTGAGAGTCTAGAGAGAGAATTTCCAACCTCTTTTTTGTGGGAAATGGAAGAGTATTTATACCTTCCCACAAGAGAGAGGAAGGAGGAGAGAGAGTGAGAGAAGGGGTGGATGAGGGGGTGACAAGTGGCTTCACCTCATCCACCCATTCCCCTTTACCTTTAGGCAAAATGACGGGAGGACCCTTGATTTCCCCTGCTCCTGTTGGGCATGCGAACACCCAAGAACCAGGAGGCAGGGAGTACTGGTTGCCTTACTCGGCGATCGGTGACGCCCTGCCGGGCAGGCGGATGCCTTAGAGTGATGGCTTATCGCTTCGTGACCTGCCTGGTAGGTCCTTCTTTATTCCCGGGTCAGGCCACCCTGGGACCCAAATGGCGGGCGACCCGTTTGCAGGCTTCCGACCCTCATCAAATGAGTTTCGAGCCGAAAATAGAAATTCGAGCATAAATATAATTAAATAAAAAGAATTTAGAATTTAAATCGCTAAAATAGATTTTCGATAAGAAATAAATTAAATGTATAAAATAATTCGAGACAGAAACAAAAATATGTTTTAAATATGAGAAGAGTTTCCAAGACAAATAGAATTTTAGGAGTTTGTAACGATTAAACGATAAATTCGTTTTATAATAATTTTAAGAATTACGAGTTAAATCGTAAACAAAATAGAAATACGAACATAATTTTAATTTAATTAATTTATAAAAATCAGGGTGTTACAAAGTTGTACACGTTCCGTCAGATGCAGGTGGATCACCACTTCCTTGATGCTTGTTTGTCCTATTGGGACGACACATATCATGTTTTTACCTTTCCTCGGGGCGAAATTTGTCCTTTACCTGAGGAAATTGTTGCTGTGGGAGGATAGAATCCTATACTTCATCCTGCTGTCCCGTTTTCGGTCCATGATCCCAGGAGGAAGCCATGGGAATTTTTAGGATTTTCCCAAAATGAAGTATCTCGAATGGCTGAAGGTGATACTATTTCTTTAATTGACTTGGCTGAGAAATTTATGAACCCGCACGATGTCTGGGTCAGACCGGCCCTCAGCCGTAGAGCCTTTTCTTTTTGTATGCTCCATGTTTATGCCTTCGAAGGTCACATGGATTTGTTGTCATGCATGGGCAATGTCCGTCTTTTTACCGTGGTCGACATGATGGAGACGGAGCACAATCCGGCTTGGCTAATCACGGGGGAAATTATCCAAGGTTTGGATAATCGTTAGAGGGATTCGTCGGTTCGCCTGACCGGGAGCACCCGTTTACTGCAGGTATATTGCTTCGGATTTTTCTGATTTTTCGATTTCTCAATTTTTCGATTTTTTTGATTTTTTTCGCGATTTCCTGCTGCAACGGGCACTCGATCGAGTCACCCTGGCACTCGATCGAGTGCCTTCGTAAAAAACCCCCTGCCCGATTTCAGGAGTGTCACTCGATCGAGTGCCCTCAGGCGGACATCTATTTTGCTTGGCAACTTATATTTTTTGTTTCTTTTTCCAGCTTTGGCAATTTGAGAGGCTATCGGTCATAGATCCTCCCCTTGACCCAAGTCGATACCGTCCTAATCAGGTGATGACGAGGAGACGGGCTATTGATTTTTCGCGCCATATTACTCAAAAATATTGGGACGAAGTTTTGTCTTTCCTTGGCGGTCCGTTGATCCTGTGGATAGTGCCGTGGTGGCCCATTTGTGTTTGGACGGGTTTGGCTCCGAGAGACAAGGCTCGCTATCAGGTAATCTTATCCTTCAGGCAGACGATTCATTTTTATCCTGACTGCATACTAAGGCAGTATGGTTGGTCCCAAAGAATCCCGGAGGTTGAAGCAGTTGTAAGTGAATCTACCCAACTGACTGATGTGATGTGCGACACTTGGATGCAAAGATGGTACACCCGGCTCACTTGGCCCATTCCCAAGTCTCTTCATTCAATTTGGGTATCGGATTCTTATTTGAAGTGGACTAAAGCCGATTCTGTGAAGGCCCGAGCTGCTTTAAAGGTTGCTGAAGCTTTTGACCGGCTACGGAGGGAGCAAGCTAAAGATAATCGAGGCTTCTTTGACGAAGGCGACACTCCGGCTACCCTGGTCCGTCTAATGTCAGGTCAGAGAGGGAGAATTAGGACTCAAGCTGAAGGGTCCAGTGCTAGAGGTGCGCGGGGGAGAGTGAGCCCCCAGACTGACTTAGAAAGGAGACTTGGCCCAAAACTGGCTGTTCAGAACCGACTTGCCCCGCGAGACAGACTACCCGAGCACGTACGGGCTCGTCTTGGACCGGTGACTATGGCAGGAGACCCGTTGTCGAAGAAACGGGTTCGAGCAAAGGAGGTTCCCTTGGTGCTCCGGAATTGTTCGCCCCCGCCCCGTCGACCTCGGGCTCCACGTGACTCTAAGGACAAGAGAAAAGGCAAAATGCCCTAAACACTAGTCTCCTTAGTTTTTTATTATTTAAGTATTACTATTATTTTTTTTGTGGTGTGCTTTTTTTGTGTGTTTGCCATTTTTTTTGTGATGTAATTTTGGAATTTTCGAGATTATTGGGTTTTAATAAAAGACATATTAATGAATACCTTTCCCGTCTTTTTCGTTGCAGTGGTTGTACCCTTTTGAGGGGTTGCCTACGTATCCACAATTAGCGGAATCAAACCCAACGTAGTTCAAACTTGGATTTTTTTGCAATTTTCGAAATACACCAAGACTATTAGTTCGAGATGTGCGACAGTAGGATAAATAATCCTAGCTCATTGACTTGCTTATAATTTTGAAAAATTTATAAAGACAAATTTTTATAAACTTTCGCAAATGACATTGAGATAAGGTTCAGGGGTTGTAACGCTTTAGCTGGTCCAAGTTGGTTGGGTTGACGAATTCGTTCCCATCCAGGTCTGTTAGTATCACTGCTCCTCCTGATAGGACCTTCTTTACCAAGTACGGCCCAACCCAATTGGGTTTGAATTTTCCTATTGGGTCAACCGGTAGCAATGCACGGACCGATTTTAGAACTAGATCCCCTTTTTTGATATTTCTGGGCCTAACTCTTTTGTTGAAAGCCCGTTCGATCCTCATTTGATATATCTGGATATTGTTGAGGGCCCGGAACCGCCGTTCGTCTAAGAGGACTAGCGAGTCATATCGGGCTCGGACCCAATCTGCTTCTGGCACTTGGCTTTCTAGTAAAATCCTAAGGGATGGTACTTCCAGTTCGACTGGTTGGACCGCTTCCATTCCGTATGTCAATTAATAGGGAGTTGCTCCGGTTGCGGTGCGAATTGACGTTCGGTACCCCCATAGGGCGAAAGGTATTTTGTCGGGCCAGTCCTGGTAATTCTCAGCCAACTTTTTAAGTATGGTGACAATCGTTTTATTAGCTGCCTCTACCGCTCCATTTGTTTAGGGACGGTAATGCTAAGATGTATGTATGCCTTTGGATTTTATATTTTGCTAGCAAAGTAGCGGTTTCAGCTTGGAAATGGGTCCCGTGATCACTGATGAACTCGTGCGGGATCCCGTACCGGCATATAATCTTGTTCTGGATAAACTTGGCAACATGCTTGGCATTAAAGATCTGGTATGACTCGGCTTCGACCCATTTAGTGAAATAGTCGATAGCCACCAAAATGAAACAGTGACCTCCCATCCTGGAAGGGTTCACCTTTCCAATTATATCAATTCTCCATGTTGAGAACGACCATGGTGATGTCATGGTATATAGTAGGGAAGATGGCATATGTTGTGCGTTGGCAAAAATCTGACAGTTATGGCAGTGTTTGACATATAACTAACAGTCAGTTTCCATGTTGTTCCAATAATACTTGAGCCTCATGATTTTTCGGGCTAGCATATAGGCGTTCATATGCGGGCCATTTTCACCACTTCGGACATAACCTTTTCGGCCTACGTTTTGTCGACACATAGGAGGAGACCCCCCTGCGCCGTCATTTTGTATAACTGTCTGTCGTTCGTACGAACGCATTAGGTTTTAATAAAAGACATATTAATGAATACCGTCTCGTCTTTTTCGTTATTGCAGTGGTTGTACCCTTTTGATGGGTTGCCTACGTATCCACAATTAGCGGAATCAAACCAAACGTAGTTCAAACTTAGATTTTTTTTGCAATTTTCGAAATACACCAAGACTATTAGTTCGAGATGTGCGACAGTAGGATAAATAATCCTAGCTCATTGACTTGCTTATAATTTTGAAAAATTTATAAAGACAAATTTTTATAAACTTTCGCAAATGACATTGAGATAAGGTTCAGTGATTGTAACGCTTTAGCTGGTCCAAGTTGGTTGGGTTGACGAATTCATTCCCATCCAGGTCTGTTAGTATCACTGCTCCTCCTGATAGGACCTTCTTTGCCAAGTACGACCCAACCCAATTGGGTTTGAATTTTCCTCTTGGGTCAACCGGTAGCAATGCACGGACCGATTTTAGAACTAGATCCCCTTTTTTGATATTTCTGGGCCTAACTCTTTTGTTGAAAGCCCGTTGGATCCTCATTTGATATATCTGGATATTGTAGAGGGCCCGGAACCGCCGTTCGTCTAAGAGGACTAGCGAGTCATATCGGGCTCGGACCCAATCTGCTTCAGGCACTTGGCTTTCTAGTAAAATCCTAAGGGATGGTACTTCCAGTTCGACTGGTTGGACCGCTTCCATTCTGTATGTCAATTAATAGGGAGTTGCTCCGGTTGCGGTGCAAATTGACGTTCGGTACCCCCATAGGGCGAAAGGTATTTTGTCGGGCCAGTCTCGGTAATTCTCAGCCATCTTTTTAAGTATGGTGACAATCGTTTTATTAGCTGCCTCTACCGCTCCATTTGTTTAGGGACGGTAATGCTACGATGTCACTACAAGAGATAACATCTTTAGCGGCGTGTGTGATTAGGTGGCATTTATAAATGCCACGCAAAGTGCTTGCAGTATTTAATCATTTGCCTCTAGATTCAATGTAGGGAGAAGTCATTGTGACATTTATTACAAATGCTGGTAAAGTCTTATATAAACCCCACTATAGACCTTTCATAAATTCAAAATTTTGTTATTTGTTTTATTTATTTCATTTGCTTTTTTTTAATTGGTAAGCGCGCCTTTCCAATTTTGGAGCTTTTTTTTCCTTTTTAATAATATTGTTTTAATTAAAAAGATATATTAAAAGTAACTAATTAACAAAAGGACAAACATACAAAATAACTGATTTATAATATTGATAATAGAATTCGTAGATGTCAAATGACCATTACAATAGGTTGTATGAGTATAAACTCAATTCATGAAACCTTAATCAAAGGATAATAAAAACGTAAATAGGTACAATCCAAATAACAAAATTTCTATAGTTATATCTCTCTATCAAAATAGCTAAGTAGAAATGGCTAGTTATCCCAAAAAAACCAAAAGCGATTATTGCGGCTACGTATGAGGATTATTAAGAATATTTCTACCAAATAAAGCCATCTTGAGCATGGTTAACTCTTACATTTTCCTTTGCACTTCTAAATTTTCTTCTTATATCTTGACACATTTATCATTGATAATCTTCTTGAGATCACACTCCAAAAGTTGAAATTTTTCTTTACATAACACATGATCGTTATCCAAACCTTCTTTGTTACCATAGCATGTCGTAGATGGAATAGACGATGGACCTCTACCGAGCCCGCGGACACATCATCTTCTCTCAGGACCGATAATCTCATTAATTACCTGAGAGTATATATCTCCATCTCAAGCAACAACCCCATTTGTGACTTCTTTATTATTTGGCAAATCATTTAATTTCGCATTGATCATTTCCTATAAAGCAACAAAAAAAATATACACCTCCATGTGAAATTCACATAATATGTCTACCCAAAAATATTATAAAATCAATATATGAGCAATTACATAAAATTTGAACATGGTTCTCACCACCGCTTGCCTTGATTTTTCATCCATTGGAGTAGGATCAGTTTCCTTATGCATCATATCGTGTAATAAGATCGTGGCAGTTCGTTGATAAGTGGCCCAAGCATTGATGAGTCCAAATGGCATTACGGTGTAACAGTAACTACCCCAAGGTGTAATGAAGGTGGTCTTACTCATGTCTTCTTCCGCCATTTTGATTTGATTGTACCCGGCATACCCGTCCATAAATGATAGAAGGGCATGGTCGGCCATGTTGTCCACCAGTATGTCGATGTGTGGGAAAATCGTCTTTCGGGCTGGCCTTATTAAGGTCCCTGAAGTCTACACATACCCGCACCTTACCGTCCTTTTTAGGTACCGGCACGACGTTTGCAACCCAGTCTGGATATTCAGACACTTGTATGAAGCCCGCTTTGAATTGCTTGTCGACTTCTTCTTTAACTTAGAGAGACCATTCGGGCCTCATTCCTCGAAGCTTCTGTTTTACCGGCTTACACCCATCTTTGATGGGTATACGGTGTTCAGCTATTTCCCCGGTCTATCCCCGGCATGTCTTTGTAAGACCACGCGAAGACGTCTTTAAATTCTTGGAGGAGGTTCGTGAATTGTTTTCTCTCCTCGGGATCTAAGGATAAGCCCAACTTAAGCATCTGGGGCTCTAAAGTGGTTCCCACGTTAATGGGTTTTGGTTTCTTCAATTACCGGATCTCGGGATTCCCTTTGTTCGAGCTGCTCGATCAGATGTGAAGCTAGAGGTACCTGTTCCTCGGGTTTCTCAATGTCATTGCATATAAAATTTTTGAAAGCATTTTGAAAATAAGACAAGTCGTAAGCGAAACGGTTTTCGTTATTATTAATAGTAAATTTGTAAAACAACTCGAAGAGAGTGGCCATTTGATCGTTGGTCAGAGGCGGGATAGGGAGTGCCCTCAGGACAGGCCCCGAGGCTCCAGTGGAAGTGACTAAAGGAAGAGGGGTTACATAATCGACTCTAGCACCGAACCCTCTAGACTCGGACTCGGACTCTGACTCTGACTCAGACTATGACTCAGACTCAGACTTGGTATCCGGCATGTCTTCTTCACCGGTGGTCAGCTTGTAGACTCGCCCTTGACTGTTGGTCCACTTGATGGTCTTCCTCCAGGCCCTTTTCCCAGTGTCTGTACAACTTCGGAGATCAACTTAGTTGGGTCAAACCTGTTGCTGCGGAGGATCAGGTTCACCAGATCTTCTTTAGGAGCGAGGACCGCCATGTCTTCCCCGAATAGAAGCCCCAGCACGGGCTCGGTGTTGTTTGCACCTTCCTTGGATTCCGTTTGGATGAGGGCAAATATGTCATCCGGGATGAAATTGCATTCCCGAGCCAATTTGGTCTCGGGATATGTGATGGTGGGTCGGTATAAACCTACTTAAATAGCCCAAAATACCGGTGTAACGAAGTAGTTGGTTAGTTTGGGGCTATGAGGGCCCAAGTAGGTACCTGTAATCCCCTAGAAAATCTAACGCGATACAGTGGTGGAAACACTGTAGAGTCGGGATTAAAACACATTGTAACTATGTCTTAGAAAATTAAAATGGTAAAGTCAAACAATAGGCCTAAAATAAAAATGGCCAAAATTTAAAACAATCCACAAAAGGGGTTGAACAATCCATAAGACATAATTATTAAAATAAACAAGCAGGATCCACACTGCTCGCTAGCCCACACCCGGAACACGTATACCTGCCATGTTAAAACATAACAGCCACAATCAGTGGGGAGCAACGCCAACGTTCTCCCAGCCGTATAACAGGATTTTAAAACTGTAATTACTATTATAGAAAAATAGTAAGAAAAGGGAAAACAGTAAAACATTATTATGAAAATAAGTTTTCAGTGAAAAACTTCACGTATCGAAACAATCTAATAAAAACGAGTTTTCCAAAGAAAACATAAAATATTTGCCAACCTGCAACCAAATTATATCGATAATAATAAAAATAGTCAAAATGGCGTTATGGATAGGATTAGTGATGAAGACTAGACTTTCACTAGGAGAATACTAAAAACTAGTTTCGAGAACTTAGTTCAAACAAATCAAACTTCGATCTCTAACAAGGCTACTCAACCATAATAGGACGGCGACTTATAAATGCGTGGCCCTAGTTTAAGATAATATGCACACCCCTCCCGAGCACCATAAATACTCAGTTCAACCCGACGGCGTCTTACACTGCGAGGCACGAGTTTAAGGTCAAAATGTACACACACTCGCGAACACCATACATGCTCGGTTCAACAACCAGTATGCCCCATAAAGACACACCAGCCTTATAGTTGATGGCAAAAACGTAAACCCCAGAATATATTACTCTAACCTCACACTTGTCCTTATTCCATAACTCCAAAACAAAGCCATTATCGATATATTTAAGAGATATAATCGTTATAAACAATAAGAGAACAAAAGGAGTAACCATCATATTCCAAAAGAGGAAACTTTCTATTTTAGGAAACTTATATTTTTAGAAACTTTACTAAAAATAGCATTATATTAAAATAGCGAAAATATTAGTTCATACTAATACAACATTTTTAGTAAACGATATAGATTTATAAAACTAATACTTTCGGCCTTAATGATATTAATAGATAAAGTGCGAACATTTAGGTTTATGAAATTATTGAAATATCATACGAGTATTTATAAAATGATTAAAATGTCAAATAATTTAATACTACTAATCAGGGTGTTTTCAAAATTTATAAAAGTAAAATTCCCTAATTATTAATAGTTTCGACAATACGAACATAAATAGGATTTTACGGCAAATGTCAAATTAAATCCTTTAACGTCTTTTATTTAATTAAACCAATGAATATATTTATAGTATGTTAAGGGATGATTTAACTCTTAAAGTTTCAGATTTAAATATTTTCAAAATTGCTGGAAAAGTAATTTTTTTAGGTAAGACGAAGCATTTTAACGATAAATCGTAATTTTGTCCAAAAATCATTACTAATAATTAAAGACTTTAATAAATAGTACAAAAATTACGTAAAATAGCTAAAATATTTTTTTAGATATTCTGTCCAGAAAATAAAATTTTCCAGAATCCTTAAACTCGGTTTTTAAAGGGTTTTCTCGTTAATCGTCTAATCTCGACAATAACGATTAATAAAAATAGTAATTACAAAACGAGTTACCTATTAATATCCAAAAATTATAATTAAACTTAAAAATCATGATTTTTCAGAATATACTAATTTTTCAGATTTTCCAAAATTCCAGATTTAACAAATTCCAACAAAACCGTCATTTAAAACCCGTTTTCACAATTAACGATTTCATTAATAAAACTTATCATTCCTAACATTTTATTAAAGCACTAAAAATCATAAAATTATCAGAATCATAATTTTTTTCCAGATTAAATCAAAAGACCAAAAATCGAGAATTTAAACGACAAACGCGGTTTTAACGATAAACGATGATTTAAAGTGATTAATTAATTCATCCACTTAACTATTCCGAAAAATTATGAAAAAATTCAGAAAATTCTATTTCTTCAGAAAGTTTCACCATGTCAAAAATCAGATTAAAATAAAATGTTTAAGTACCAGAGCTAAAAATCGGTTTTTAATCATTTTTGTCCGTAAACGGTAATAATTCAATAATCGATATCAAAAATATAAGAAAAATACCAAATTATTAAAAATCATCAAAAACATATTTTTTTTACAGAATATAATCATATATTACAAGTTTAGGCCGAATATTACGATTTTACAAATTAAAACGACGATTTAATCGTTAATCTCGTAAAAGCGATAAAAATACCAAAACATGCAAATTTTCAAATTTTAAAAATTTTCCAGATTATATGACATACATATATAGTCAAAAATAAAATTATAATAATATACATGCAATTACACAAATAAAATCATGCAATACCGAGTAACATCGACGTTACCTCCAATCCAAATCCGAGTCTATGATAAATTCATCGGCTTCCGGGTCGTCCAAGAATCCTTCAATACACGAAATACATGGTACAAAAATACCATGAGAAAACTAAAAGAATCGAGGTAAATAACGATCGGAATTAACATCGATTATTACCTTAACGAAGGGAAAAGAAAGACGATTAATTTGGAGATGGAAAAGGGACGATCAAGACTCGATTTGAGACCAAACATGGCTGGAAAATACTGCTGGAATTCATGGACAAAGAGGAGGAAATAGAGAGTATTTGCCTTGATTATTTTTGTGTAAAAATGAATGAATAACAAAGTGAAAAGTTTAGGCTTAAATGATAATTAAAATTTGATAAAAACAATGCTATGCATGCATGAACTAGGCAGCCAAAATATGTGAGAAAAGAAGTGTGAAGAGTTTGGTCAATTCATCACAATAAACAAGAAGAAATAAAATATCTAACGCTTAATTTATTTGTAAAATAAAAAATGTATACAAAGTTGTAGTGTAAAAATGTGACATGGGTGTGTCACGGTCCAAAACATTGGGAAAATGTCCCAAATAATTTCTAAGTTGATAAAAAGATGAATCGTAAAATTATTAAAGGTATTTCAAATCAGTTCGAGTAAACCGCGCGTTGGAAAATAATTATTTACGAAACTTCGTAATAAAATCATTAAAGGTCAAATATTCTTAAATAAAAATATTTCTTAGTTGGAAATATCATATAAACGTGTTTTGATATTTAGGAAAAATAAATAACTCAATTCCAAGCTTAAAACGTTAGTTCGTCGAAAAATAGAGCTTCACGCGCAAAAATAAATAGTTTACAATGAAAATCAAATAAATAGCTTTATAAAAATATTAATCTCTTTTAAAATAAAAATAAATATTATTTGACTCAAAAATAATAAGAATTCAGAAGGATGAAGAAAATAGAAGACGAAATTGACATAGAGTCATGACGGAGTCACAACAGAATAATTAACGGCACTAGGAAAATAGTGGGTGTTACAGTACCCTTGATGATGCTTTGGCTTTCTGAGAACCGGCCCGGACCGTGTTTTCTAGGGTCGCAGCATACCCTAGACCGGATTGTGATTCTCCGTCGTTTTGCACTTCCATGATCTTCCCCGCCGGAAGATATGGTCTCGAGGTAACCCCCGGTAAATAGCCCAAGTTTTCCAGCATCGTATCGATGCTAGTGGTGAAGTAGGGCCTGAAGAGATATTCTTCTTCAATCATTCCCACAAAATCAAATCCCCGTGGGTCGGCCCGGCCCGTAGCGTTACAGCTTGCCACGGTAATGGGGGTTGCCTCCAGTGTGATGACATCGTCTTGAAGAGGCATCTTGACCTTTCTATGGAGGGTAGAGGACACGGCCTTGACCGCATGGATCCTATGCCTTCCTAGTAGCAAGTTGAAAGACGAGGTGACATCAATCACCTGGAACTCCAGTTCTTTATCAATTGGGCCCGTTATAATTGTCAGTTTAAAGGCCTCAGTAACCGATTTTGGGATTCCTTCAAAAGCGTGGATAGTCTGTGCGGTTGGAAGGTAGTCGGCCTCGGTGATGCCGAGGGCTTTGGCGGTCCTTAAAGGTAGGACATTCATAGCGGACCCGTCGTCAATCAGGGTCATCGGGAGGTATTTCCCTCTGCAGATCACCGTGATGTACATATCCAAGTTATGGGCAGCCCCGAATGTTGGAAGATCAGACTCGGAGAAGGTGATGCGTGGGCCTTCTTGTTTGGACTTGCCCTTGAGGTAGGGCATGATGGTGGCTACCATTTCAGCGGGGGTAACCTGTGAGTCGACTTTGATTTGATCAAGAGCCTTAGTCAGTGCTTCCCGATGTTCTTCCGAGCTAACCAGAAGTTGCCATATGGTTAGATCGGCTCTAACCCTCTTCAATTGCTTGACCAGAGCCGTGTCGTTGCTTGGTTCCTCAAGGGTAGATTCCGTCCTGGCAGGTTCAATGACGGTTGTGGGAGCAGGATGCTCGGTGGTGGCGAGGTGGTTGTTGGCTAAGGCTTTAGACTTAGCTTTTCGAACCTCTTCAATGGTGATGGGGACTGCTTTCCCTTTGGCTAGGTAGACATCTTCTTCATCATCGAACCATATCCCGTTAATTTGTGGGATAAATGGGGAAATGAGGTGAGAACAGTCGATTACCTCTCCGGTGAATATAGCTTAACCACTGAAAGGGTTTTCTTTGTTGCTCAGCTTTTCCCTGGGCAACGGTATTTTCCCGCTCTCGATCAGGTCTTGGATCAGATGCTTCAATTTCCAACACTTTTCTGTATCATGCCCATTACCTCGGTGATACTGGCAGTAGGCTTGGACATTGTAGCTCTTGGATCGTTTTTCTACCGGGACCTCCGGAGTTGGGCTTATTGGTTGGATCAAACCCTTCGAAGATAGCCTTTGTAAGGCGTATGTATAGGTGGTCCCTATATCAGTGAATACCCGAGTTGGAGTATTCTTTTTGGGTGAGGTATCTAGTAGATTAACCTCGTCGAAGATGCTGCGGGTCGCAGCTGCCGGTGTGGGCTTGCTGATGGATGAACTAGCCCCTTGATATCCCTTGGTAGAGGCCTTAGTAAGGCTCTCTAACCTTAAGTCATCCTCGCTCCTCGTCCCCATTTTGGTTAGAGTGGCAAAGTTAGGGATGACGCCGTACCGGAGATGGACCTGGTAGGAAGGGAGGAGGTTCTTGACAAAGGCCTCCACTAGCACTTTTTCGTTGGGCTTATCAACCAATTTCATACTCTCGGCCCTTCACATTTGAAGGTATTTGGTGAAACCTTCTTTGGGCTCTTGGGCCATAACTTCCAGAGTACGCATCGTAGTCTGGATCTCGGTATTATCAGCGTAATTCCGAGCAAACTCTGTTCCCACATCATCCAAAGTCTTGTACTTCTTGGAATCGAGCCTGTAGTACCAGGCTTTCGGATGCTTCTCAAGGGAGGAAGCAAACAAGTGCTTGAACATGGTGGATTTCACTCCCTTGACAGCCATGAATTCTTTGAAAGCCCGAATGTGATGGACCGGGTCTTCAGTACCCTCAAACATCGGTATGCCCGTAAGGTTGAGGTTGGCGGGTAGCTCATCATTCATAGGCGAATAGGAGCGAGTATTTTCCGTATGGATCGAGTTGTTTGTTGATAAATGGAGCTGTTCTTCAAGTTTGCGAACAGCACTGACTAGTTTGGCTATGGGCCTAGTGGGTTCAAATCCAGCATTAGGAGTCCCTTTCTCCACGGCACTCAAACGGGTGGCAAGGGTTGTTTGGTCGGTCCTGATAGCCGTCAATTGGGCTGCAAGCTTAGCTAGTGAGGCTGCCAATTGGTCCAAAGTCTATTTCATTTTATGGCGTCTGGTTAACGGTGACCTGTCTGTAAGAATACCGCGTAATCAGAAACTGGTCCAGAATCTGGAATAAAAAGTACATTCCGAGCAAAGGAAGGACTGAAAAGGAAATGACTCGAAAAAGACACCTAGACGGGTGACTTGTGAAAGGTGGGCCTCCCTTAGGATCCGACTATGTGGGTCGGGTCTTGTTCGAAGGATGGTTCACGTGAGACATTCCCCAGACTTTGGACTCAATTGTGTAAACGGGCCCTTCCTTGTAGGAGTATGCCTTACGTAGGTGGGCCTTACCTTAGTCAAATAAGGCGGACTGGGATATGGGGGAAACCCGCGATGTAAGATCGATGGAGTTTCGATGCTAGAGACTTTCGACGACTCACGACAAAACCCGACACTGCTAAATACGGGAAGTCCTAAGATGAGGAAAGTTTTTTTTGAAAAGGGATTTTTTTGAGAAAATCCGAAAAAGCTCGGTGGATGGCCCGATTTTTTCAAAAGTCGGAAAAAGTGTCATCGGGCCACAACTTTGAAGTTTCCAAAATATTTTTGAGTTTTGAAATGGGCAGCATTCCGGCTATAAATAGGCTATTTTAAGTAAAATCATAAGTCCTAAATACGGTATGCTTCCCGGGTTTTGAAATTGGATATTTTGGGAAAAGATGCAATCTTTTGAAAATGACAGTATTTGAAAACGACATAGAAACCAAGTAGCATATAGTCACGCAAGCAATATAATGACGCCATGTATGCTCTACACTAGGTCTCGGTTGGTCTAGAAAGGGTCTATACCAGTTCACATAGCCTATCCGAGAATCGGGACGGACTTCCTAAGTCGAGTTGAGCTTAGAACATGGCGCGAAACCCATACGAATCGACTATGAACACCTTCGACATATCCATATTGGAGTATATCACAGTATAGTGGGACGTCGGTCACCAGTACCGGTCCAGGAAAGAATAGGGTTATGCATGAACCGTAAATCTAAAACGCGTATTGTACTAGTCAAATGATTTCTATTCGAGTCTCACCCTGAGGGTGCCGATGGTAAGTCACGCATCAGTTAATCCCAACGGAGTCGCCAAATTGTGGACATGACATAGGTCCACCCCGACGCGGCCACGCGCGGGTTTGGGGAGGCGAATGAATCTCGTGTGAGATGGTTCTCGTGTTGAAATTTAAATCGAAGTTGGAGTCGCCACCGAACTTTGTGGGAGTTCGGGCCCATTCGAACCCACTCTATGTCTTAGTGGGCCGTGCACGAAGTACGGCCTATTCGGATGTCAGAGTTTATTGGGTTCGTCCATTTGCATTTTGATACCGATACCAACGTTATCGGATATCGTGTATTGAATGACTCTCTTGCGCCAATGGGTTCAGATATCCGAAAACCCTGGTTCTGAGTAAGGGGTGAGGGTACGTGTTGGGAAGTTCACAAAGAACATCCAACCCCGCCCGCACTTAGCGGCCTCTACTAAGATATCGCTTGACTTTTGAATACGTGCGTTAATTAATCGATTGAATGATATGCAAACAATGTTTTGACTAAGCATGCGAAGATTTGAATAAGTTGCTATGTCGATTTAATGCATCTAAATTAACGTCAAAGTTGTATTTAGCATGCAAGGTTCGTTTTAGTACAATAAAACAAACAAAATAAACCGCAAAGATATAAACAAACAAGTTAGTAACGGTAAATAACGGTTTGTAAAAAATGTAGAATGATGAAAGTGACGTGATGCACGATTTTGAAAGTAGTAAGGCACGTGATTGACTTGACATGTGTTGACCGAGGTCATGAAAGAATTTTATCGGGACTTGGAATGTACTGAAGGGCTCACGGATTTGACGTGATAAAGGCACTCGATCGAGTCATTCAGGGACTCGACCGACTGGACCCCGGAAAAGGATTATGCCCAAAATTTGAGTTGCCACTCGATCGAGTAATTGAGAGACTCGATCGAGTGGTCATCGATAATGCATTCTGCCTCATTTTTGGGACGTCACTCGATCGAGTGGCCCCTGTACGAACTATGGTTCGTTTTGATTGGTATGGATTTCGAAATTGCTCTTTATTTTGGGAAATCGATGATTTTGTTGAGTCGCGCAAAAAATATTATATGATTTATGCTCGACTCGAATTTTTGATACTCGTTGTATCCGATATTTGATTACGGAATCAATATCGAAAATTTAGAGTGAAATTTAGAAAAGTATGTTATAAGTCGTTTAAATCGAACTAAAACGAAATAAATTATCTCCGCGTTTATAGTGTCGTGATTTGTTCTTTCGAACTATATGACAACAATTTTTAGCATCAACAAATTCGAGTTATTTAAATTTATTGACTAATTCATTTAGATACGACGTCCGACTATTGAGTTGGTATCGAATCTAAAGAACGACGCTTTATACTTGCTTTAATTAAAAAGGACTTGATTCCCTTTGCATCTCGACATCAAAACGAATCCTTGAGGACTATGTGATGACGGATCCGCATCAACGGGTTTCGACTTAACTTGAATGAAAGTGCTTGATTTGAAATAGTTTTAGAAATCGATGTACGCGATATTAACGATGATGACAAAATAAAAAATGCTATTGTTGATGTTGACTCGCTACAACAATCAAATACTCGGGGTGTCGGGATAAGCGACCGGCCACATCGGATGAAACACCCTTGTATTCGGATTTCCTTATTTCGTCATCCTTTGTATTCGACACGAATTAGTGAGTATTTTAATGTCTTAATACTAGTGATATTATCGATATTAGAAATAAGAGAAAAAAAGAAAAAATGATGATGGTAGACGAGGAAGATGACGCGAGAAGAGAAGAAGGGAAGAAAGAAGAAATCGGGATTATTGCACCCTCAACCTACATGTTTCGTATTCTCGGACAGGACTCCTTTAGTTGTGGCTTGAGCACGGGAGTATCTAGGTGTATGTAGATTGAGTTATGGTGGTTTAGGGTTTGAGGTTTCCCAGATGCTAGGGTTTAGGTTGAAGAAGTAGTAATTAGGGTTGTAAAAAAGTATGTGAAAGTTGCATGCAAATGGGTGTTTATATAGGAATTCTCCATCACCCGACCTAGGGCTACTCGACCGAGTGCCCTGCTGACTCGATCGAGTGGCCTAAAGCAGACGTAAAACGGGCCTGTTGAAGGCCCACTCGATCGAGTGGGCTGACACTCGATCGAGTGGGTCAGCTGGAGCGAAGGGGTCCGGATTTTTGACCTTGTGTTGGATATTTTTGTAGATCTTATATTTGGGTTGGACTTTTGATATTTGCATGGCTATTTTTTGTCTTGGAAACGACATTGACCGGGGTTTGACCCAGTCGCTAAAAAGTTGGTTTTATTTCCGGTGTCGGTTTTGCCCCAATTAGTCTTATTTGATTGGAAATGGCCCACTGGGCCTGGATTTGCGGTCGTTTTGGTGAGATTTGTACTCCGTATAAAGCCCAAGCCAAGAACTAACGGTTTCGAGCCCATATCCGAGCGCGTAGAAGCACGTTTGCGTCCGATCATCATCGGGTGTTTTTTGGAAACCGCTATAGACACATAGCAGCCAAATGTGGGTGTCTACACCATGAAAAGATGCACGTAGGAGAGTAGAGAGTACTAAGTATTATACGTATTAGCAAATCAGATTTAACGCGATAATAATAATGTAGACACCCAGATTTGGACCTGGTGGCTGCAAGAGTGCCCGACAAACACCCGATGGCGATCGAACTGCAATGCGACGCGAGATTATGATGTTTTAGATAGTTTTTCTATAGATAGGATCAAATAATTACTCGGAAAAATTAATTTAACATCAAGACAGCCTTAGTCGTGTCATTACAGTCGCGCCAAAACTAATTAGAGTCAATACTGACACTGGGACCCCAAATCGGTCCCGAAATATGCAAAGTCAAACCCGAGTCAACGCGTCAGGCTGAACAAACCTCGAGACACGCGCCTGAGGCCCACATAGCACTCGACGCGCTAGGGTTAACGGGGTTGCTTAATCCCCAAGACAACGCAATATACGCATCTTCTCCGTTTTGGAAAGTTTCGAAATCAGATCTTAAAAAATCCAGGTACACCAGGCGTCCCAAGATTGATGCGCATGACACCAGGCGACTGAGTTCTGGTGTGCTAGAGCTCAACCATCCTAGAGGGAGATTTGAACTGCGCGA
Organism: Agrostemma githago; assembly: GCA_958450325.1. NCBI lineage: Eukaryota > Viridiplantae > Streptophyta > Magnoliopsida > Caryophyllales > Caryophyllaceae > Agrostemma > Agrostemma githago. The sequence goes on along the minus strand of OY288253.1, from coordinate 51,063,656 downwards.
GCAACTATAAATACCCCCTCACTTCATTCATTTTGACACAACACCTCAACGAATTCGTGAACTACTTCTCTCACAATTCGCTCTCCCCCTCTTCTTCTCTAACTTAGGTCGCACTCCGACACTAAGTAAGATCCACTCGATCATTAAGCAAATTGACCCTACACTACTAAAAACAGTTGAATTTGCGTCGGACATTTTGCGTCGGACTAATAAATCCACGCAGTTGTCGAGTGGAGTTAATAGGACTAAAAGCCGCAGTAACTTTAGAAGTTAAAACCCGTAGAGTACATGGATATTCATCCCTAGTAGTCAACCAACCCACAGACACTTGGAAGGTCTATAGCGAAAGCCTAACCCCGTACCAAACCCAAATAGAAACAATATCCCGGGAATTCACCAAAATCGACTTCATACAAATACCCCGCGAAGAAAACCAATTCACCGATGCCTTATCAAAACTTGATTCAATAATAAACATGCCCGACAACCTCTTCTCTATGCCTATCTTTGTAGAAAGGAGTGAACAACCCGCCTACATACACAACCTTGAAACCGATGATATCCCCGAAGAACCATGGTACAAGGCAATCCTAGACTTCAAAACCGATGGATCCTACCCACCTAACACAAACACCAAAAACAAAAGAGCCATACGAAGCCACCCATTACGTCCTAAACCAAGGACTATTATAAAAATGAACCCCACAAGGAATACTCTTTAGATGCATAAACAAAACCCAATCCGAGAGAGTCATGGAAGAAGTACATGACTGATAAGTGTAGTTTGTAGTGCCTAGTTTGCAGTGTTTTGGTTCCTTTTCCCTTGCAGAATCGCTCCTTGGGAGCGGTTCATGGGCTACTTATGCTTCCTCTAGTTCCTTTCAGGTTCCCGAGACCATTCGTGAAGAGTTGGAGCGATTCCGACTCAATATATACACTTTTCGGAGCCAACGAAGAGAAGGAACGATCACTCGATGCCTTGGACCCGATCCCGAGCCCCTTAGACTCGATCCCGAGACCCGAGAGTCGATGAGAAGCCCATGTGAAGCAAGGAGGAACCTTAAAGATCATATTGGAGGCCTCCAAGACTCATCCCCGACGGGAAGGAACTCATCCCGTCCGGGATGAGGTGCGCATTTAGCACTGCTTCTGTTTTGGCTCCGTCCCGGGCGGGACCAATCCGTCCTAGGCGGGACCACTCCGTCCCGGACGGGATGAGAGAGTTGTAGCCGCGTGACTCTTTTGTTTTCCTCCTTCATTCTTGTAACCCTATAAATACTCCTCCTTTGTATTGTTTAAGCACCATACTTTACCCTAGATTATTTTAGACCTCTCTTAAGCATTCAAAACCCTAATTAGCCTCTTTTAATCTCTAGTTAATCTTTAGTTAATCTTACTTTAATCTAGTTTAGAAAATCTTGTATTAAGTGGGTTCTTGAAGATTTCTCCAAGCTTGACATCCTTGGAGTTGATTTGGGTTCTTGTTTATGCAAGTTTACATCTTTATCTTCATTTGGTTGTTGGTATAATCTTCTCTACTCTTGTTCTTGTTTATTTATTCTAGTTTCAATCTTTTTTTATTGTTCTTGTTATTGTTCTTATTGTTCATAATGGATGTTTGGTTTTTCATGTTGTTTCCTCTTATTATTGTTGGTTTCTTCTTGATAATGAGTGAGTAGTCTCCTTGTGGGGTTAGTAGGGGGATTAAGGGTAGATTATGGGTGATTAGGGTTTGATTAGGGGTAAAGGTAACTCCTTTGTTGTTAGTCACATAATGGGCACTCTATGTGTTTGTTGATTTGCTTGTGTGAGTAGTAGTGGCCAATGCTCCCCATACTTCTGCTCATCTTCTCATTGTTTGTCGATTTTGTGGTTGTGTTGAGGTTAGTCTTAGACGCGAGAGCGCAAACTTACCTCGTCATTGGTCTACGTAGCGAGAGCCCGGACCGACTCTAGCAACTAGGGGACGCTTACACCCTTGATCACCCCAATTACCCTACTACACTTATGAACCCGACCTACCCCCCTTCCTTTCATATTTGATTTCAACTTCTTAGTTAGTCATCGTTTTTTTTAGTTTACTAGATCATTAGTTATTCCATTTTAGCATTGTTTTAGCCTAGTTCATTGTTAGCTTAGTCTTACCTCTTCCACCACCATAGTTTACCAATTATTGCTTCCTTTGTGTTTGTTTGGTGATTTAGTCTCGTTTTTAGGCCGACCTAGTCTAGACTTTATCATACCGTCCCCGTGGATATCGACCCTACTTGCCCTAGCTACCCACTAGGAATAGTCGGAATTTTATTGACGGCGGGGCACGCGGCAAAAATACCTCGCACCAATTTGGCGCCGTTGCCGGGGACGGTGCATTGTTTAGACTAGTTTGCTTATAGCTAGACTTAGTTACCCTTCTTCGTGCTCTTCTATCATCTCTTGTGCATATTTTCTAGATTCTTCTTGTTTCCTTAGTTTTATTTCTTCCTTTTCTCTTTGTCTTTCGATTGTGCTTGTTTATTGTCGTTGCCTAGTGCCCATAAAGCACTAGGTGTTCTTACATTTGCTCAAGTGTGTAGTGTATGCCTAGGAGGAGAGGCGATTTCTTTCTCTTCAATCCAGAGCCGGAGAGACACTTTAGAGTCTTTCGCCAACGGACGATTGATCGGGTTAGACATTCGCAACCGGGTACTAGCAATACCATTGAAGAGCAAGCTCAAGGATCCGACTTTGACGAAGCATCTCGAGAGACGGCCGAAGGGATCTTCATAAACCCCTTTGGTTCATCTATCCATTCTTCTTCACCTAGTTCCCCGTCTAGTTCTACATCAACACCGTCTACACCATCTTCTCCCGCATATCCAATCATGCCGAAGTTTTCATCTCACTCCACATTTACGGAAGATGTCTTGCCGGGACCAAATACTCTACCGGCCGCTTATGCCGGAAATTTTGTGGCAAAGACTCAATTCATCCAACTTGTGGAGAGAAATCAATTTAGTGGTTTGCCCACCGAAGATCCGCACCAACACATGGAGACTTTCTCCGATTATTGTGACGCTATTTCTCAACCCGGGGTTACTCAAGATCAAATCCGTTGGGTATTATTTCCATTCTCATTAATTGGAAAAGCGAAGCAATGGATCAAGAGTCTCGATAGGGAAACCATGGGCATCGACACTTGGAAGAAGCTTGCATTAGCGTTCTACCAAAAATTCTACCCTCCGGAAAAGACTAATTTGCTTAGGGCCTCCATCACCGGTTTCCAACAACGGGATGAAGAGACCCTTTATGAAGCTTGGGAGAGGTTTAAGTCTTTGGTTAGATCATGCCCCCATCATGGACTCGCACAATGGTTCTTAGTCCAACAATTTTGGAATGGTCTTTATGAAGACTCGAGAGCTATACTTAATATGGGCTCCAATGGTAGGTTCCCCGAGGTCGATGATGACCAAACATGGGCAAGGATCAAGGAGATGGCGGTTCATAATTCTCAATACTCAAGGCCTAGGAAGGCAAATCGAGGAGGTAGGCACGAGGTTGATGCTATTGCTCAATTAAGCATTGACCTTGGGGCTCAATTAAAAACTCACATGGAGACCATTGACAAGAAGCTCCAAGGCCACCTCAATCAAGTTCAAAGCATTAGTTCCTCCAACCAACACTCGATTCAAGAAGTGAATGCTTTGGGATTTGCACCTCCTTTGCCTTATTATGGGATGTGTGATACTTGTGGAATCGTTGGTCATGATCCTATGCGTTGTCAAGGAAGCGTTGAGCAAGTGAACGCCTTTCAAGCGTTCAAGCAAGGTGCCTCCTATTCTAATCAATACCAAGCTTCCAATCAAGTCCCTCAACAACAAGCTCTACAACTTCGTCCCTATGTTCCAACTCCCTTAAGGGACAACAATCAAGGTTACCAAGGTTATCAAGGCAACCCAAGGCCTTTCAACAATTTCAAGCAAAATAACCAAGGTACCTTCCACAACAACAATCAAGGGTTCCAACAAGGGATTTTCAATCAAGGTGGTTTCCAAGGAAACCAAAACTTCCAAAGACAACAAAACCACAACCAAGGGTATCAAAACCACAACAATGGCAACAATCAAGGCCTTAATCAAGGCAATTCTCATGGATTCCAAGGGAATCAACAACAACAAGCAACTCAAGCTAACCGTCAAGAAAGCAAGCCTAGGAGCCGATCTCCTACTCAAGACTATGGCATTCCTCTAGCCATCACCGATACTCCGCATAATCCACAATCTCCACCTCGAGATTTCAACATTCAAAAATCTATGATGGATATGCATAAAAACCAAATGGAGATGGCAAGAAACCAACAAGAGTCCTATGCTTTTATTCAAAGGGGTAACATAGCAAGAGATGCTCATACGAAGATGCTTGAGACCCAAATATCTCAACTTGCTTCGGGAAGCTCCTCAAGACAAAAGGGGCAACTACCTCCTCAAGGTGGAACACCGAACTTTGAGCATGTAAATGCTATTACCACGAGGAGTGGTTCATCCTATGATACCCTCTCACCCCCTAATGAGCAAGAACACATGCAAGAAGATGTATCTCCGATTCAAGAAAACTCAAGCATGGAAGATCCAATGGAGGAGCAAGTCTTATGGGAGATTGAGAAACCACAAGAAGACAAGCTTCCCCCACTTCAAGGAAAAGACAAGGGTAAAAGGAAAGTGTCGTTTGAAGAGTCCACCCCTATCGAGCAAGACAAAGTTCACATTAAGTTGACTTTCCCAACAAGGCAAATGAAGACCAAGGTGGATATCCAATATGACAAGTTCCTTAATATTGTGAAGAAATTGGATGTGAGTGTCCCATTTACCGAGCTACTTACCCAAATCCCGGCATATGGAAGATTCATGAAAGATATCTTGGATAGGAGGAGATCCATCGATAAGGAAGAGACCATAGCGTTCACTAGGGTGGTGAGTGAGCTTATTCAAGGTTCTACACTTCCAAAGTTGAAGGATCCGGGTAGTTTCTCGATCCCTTGCACCATAGGCAACTACAAGATTGATAAAGCGCTATGCGATTTGGGTGCGAGTGTGAGCATCATTCCTTATTCCATTTGTGAGCGATTAGGGATGAAGGAGCTGAAATGTACGTCCATTACACTCCAAATGGCCGATAAATCTCTTAACCGACCATTGGGGATGTTAGAGGACGTACCGGTACGAATCGGGAAGTTCTTCATTCCGGTCGACTTCATCGTGCTCGATATGCCGGAAGATGCCAACACTCTCATTATCCTTGGGCGCCCATTTCTACACACCGCCGGTGCTATGATCGATGTAAAGAACGGTAGGATCACCTTCGAGTTAGGCGAAGAAAAGCTAGTGTTTGACCTCCAAGGCAACACTTCGCCTACTAACGATGAGTCTTGCAATATGATTCACGCCACGAAAGACATTGATCTAGGGGGAGAGTCGGGACAAAGCTTGAAGAGTTACTCTTATGAACTTGAGGATGATGACTTCGAGATTGAGGAAGATGAGTGCCCATATCATGGGTTTGATGACAAGTTGAAAGACAAGAAGCAAGATGAGCCTTCCTTAGGGCCACGTGAGGACAAGTGGACGTTTGGGTATATCCCGAAGGATCAAAAATACAAGTTCAAGCCGTTGAACTCAGAAGATCGGGATGCCCCGGGAACGTCAAGACAAGGTCGTGAAGAACCTTGGTATGTGGATGCTTATATTACTAGCTTGATTGAAGACTTTGCTAGAGCCTTTGATTTGTTTCTTCGTGCCCTCGATGGAGATGGAATAGGTTATAGTGTTGTTGAAAAAGATTGAAAAATGCACCACCCTTGGTTTGGCGGAGTTCCACAAGAACCGTCTCTTTGTATATATCTCTTTCTCTTGTAATTTCTTTTAGTTTTGTGAACTTCTTGATTATTTGGATTGTTGATGAACGATGTGAGGGAGGGACTTTGATGATTGTGTTTTGAGCTTATTTGATAGGTGCGAAGTGAAGATGAATTCTAGAGAGGAGTGGTCATTGTTAGAGCTTGGATTGGGTGAAGGGGGGTCGTTTTTTTTCTTTGAAGCTTGGAACGAGCTTTTGGAGTTATAGAAGGTAAGAGGACTCTTCCCGGCCGAGAAGAGTGCATCCCATCCGGGAAGGATGAACCATCCCGACCGGGAAGGATGTCATCCCGTCCGGGATGAGTGTGACAAAAGATGGGTCTACTGGTGTGTCATCCCGACCGGGACGAAGGCTTCCCGACCGAGACGGGCATGTCATCCCTACCGGGACCATCCATCCCGACCGGGATGGCCCCCTATTCATCCTTTGGCCTTTTCTTTGTCGTTTGAGCCCACCCTACCCCTTTATACCCCCTCCCAACCTCCCTACCTATCCTTGCCCTTATCATATGACCCCTACACTTCATGTACACATATTCACCTCATTTTATCTTCACTTTACACCGACTTTCACATCAAAACCAACCTCCTTATACCTTTGTGCTCCAACCATGGAACCGTATCGTGATTGGAGGGGAATAGCAACGACGACGACTAGCTACATGCCAATATTGACTTATGAGATGATGGAGCGAGTGAGTTGTTAACTGCATGGTACGACAACTATCCTTTCTTTTCCGTCTTTTATAGCTTGTATTCATTTGTTTATTCCCTTTCCCTTATATCATTTGTGTCATGGCGGCCCTCGGGGCCTTGGTATTTGTTGCTCCCGACTCTCGATGACGTGACTACTTCGAGAGTCATTTCAAAATCCAAATTTGCAAGATTTTCACCCTTTTTATAGGATTTAGTCGGATTTGGGTGGAATCCGGGCTAGGTGACTTGATTACACCTAGTCCTCCCCTCCCATTTCCTTTTATTTCTTTTTTTTAATTCTACCCCCATCCATATCTTTTCTTGTCTCGGCCCATGGTGACTTGACTACACCCCGGCCGGACACTTTCTACCCTTTTCTCCACTTTTCTTTTTGATTTTTAGCTTTATTTTCGTAGTTTATTTTCTTTTCTTTTCTTCAAATCCATACACTACGGTCGAGCATGGAGACATTGTTCGGCTTAAGTGTGGGGGAGCGATATTCTATCATAGTTAGTCTTAATTTCGTAGTTTTTCCGAAAAATCTTTAAAAAACCCTAAAAATTTGAAAAATTTCACAAAAATCAAAAAAATTTTCTCTTATGTGTTTTCCTTTTGTGTCGTTATGTCGTATATTTGTTGTGTTGTGCGTGTTTTGCCTCCCTTTTTCCTTATAGGTTGCTTGAATCACCGATAGCTTTGGAGAGCTTTCAAGACATCCACTAACAAATTTTATCTCTTTTTCCCCTTTGTCTCTTGAGGAGTTTGGAGGAGATTGTGATGTGGTGCGCTCGGGTGGAGCTTTGTGCATACTTCTGGTTGATTTGGTGGCTTATTTGGAAGCTCGGAGTGGTGTTTGTGTTGTTTATGTGTTCGTTTTGTTTTGTTGCTTTTGCTTCTTTTTCTTTCGTTTATGTCGTGTCTTTGTTTTGTGTGTGTAGTTGTGTCTTGTGTGTAAGAAGGTTTTCAAAAACCCGGTTTAGAGGCTAGTGCGCAAGTGTTTACTTTCCCTTCCTAGTAGTATAAATCGAGTCTTGGACTTTAGTCTAGTAGAATGACCCAAAATCAATGATTTCGTTCGTTTCTTACCTTGAGTCCACCTAGCTTACTAGGGATTTACTACGGGATTTGCATTATTGACCATTATGACCACCCACGGTGTGAAAAGGCCTTGGTTGCCGAGTCCCGTCCCTTAGGTGACCATGTTTGAAATTTGCTCGACTAGTCCAAGTTTCCCCCTTTTTTTTGTGGGTTTGAAGGGAAGGGCCCTTCCCGACTTACCCATTCCCCTACCTCCTACACATATCCAAACAATAAATTGCAATTTGTTGAAGTCTCTCTTTCTTAATTGCTAAGAAATGCCTATCAATCAAATCAAGCCAAAAAGGGCAAAGAGAAGAAAATGAAAGAAAATGAAAGAAAGAAAGAAATGAAGAGAAAAAAAAAGGCACAAAAAGCCAAAAAGAAAATAGAAAAGAAGAAAAAGAAATGGCATGGCAACACACAAAGCAAATATGCAAAAGAAAAGAGAAAATGCCAAAAGAAAACCGTCTCACAAAAATAATCCCCACATCTCAATAATAAGCCTTTTTCCGATCATTACCGCGAAGAGCCTACGAAAGGACCGAGTCCCTAGGAAGGATGATAGCGGTAGTGGTCGGTCTTCCCTCATTTTGCGATCATATCCACCTTTTTACTTGGACTAGTTGGGCGGTTTTGGGCATGGGACGACCCTCTTGGCTCATTGCTAAACGGGGCAGGGTCTCACTTACCTACAGTGTCGACTAACACCGTGGTTTATTCCTTTTTCCATCCCGCCGATCGTCCCGTAGTACGTTCTTAGAAGGTTAGGAGGAATCTAGGTAAGTTACCAACGTTTTTGTTGCTTTATCGTCATACTATTAGACTTTTGCCCATTTTTGTTTTTATTGCTAGCTTGGGAACGTTGTCACTTGCCTCGAGTCCTAAACCGGTGCTTCTTTCACCGCTTTTTAGAGGGAAGCAGTATTTGTTTCTTTTTGGGTGCAACCTCTTGTGTGTTTGTTTGTATGTTTGTTGTTTGTGTGTTTTTGTGTCCGGTTGCATCCATGGTTTTGTCGCAAGACCTCACTCGCCTTGCGGGGAGCACTTATCCTCTAGGTGTTCTCGCGTGAGTTGAAAGAGCGTAGGGTGCACTAATACCCGCTCAGCTAGTTTAGTAGTTAGTTTGTGCTTACTCGAGGGCGAGTAAGGGTTAAGTGTGGGGGAGTTGATAAGTGTAGTTTGTAGTGCCTAGTTTGCAGTGTTTTGGTTCCTTTTCCCTTGCGGAATCGCTCCTTGGGAGCAGTTCATGGGCTACTTATGCATCCTCTAGTTCGTTTCAGGTTCCCGAGACCATTCGTGAAGAGTTGGAGCGATTCCGACTCAATACATACACTTTTCGGAGCCAACGAAGAGAAGGAACGATCACTCGATGCCTTGGACCCGATCCCGAGCCCCTTAGACTCGATCCCGAGACCCGAGAGTCGATGAGAAGCCCATGTGAAGTAAGGAGGAACCTTAAAGATCATATTGGAGGCCTACAAGACTCATCCCCGACGGGAAGGAACTCATCCCGTCCGGGATGAGGTGCGCATTTAGCACTGCTTCTGTTTTGGCTCCGTCCCGGGCGGGACCAATCCGTCCCGGGCGGGACCACTCCGTCCCGGACGGGATGAGAGAGTTGTAGCCGCGTGACTCTTTTGTTTTCCTCCTTCATTCTTGTAACCCTATAAATACTCCTCCTTTGTATTGTTTAAGCACCATACTTTACCCTAGATTATTTTAGACCTCTCTTAAGCATTCAAAACCCTAATTAGCCTCTTTTAATCTCTAGTTAATCTTTAGTTAATCTTACTTTAATCTAGTTTAGAAAATCTTGTATTAAGTGGGTTCTTGAAGATTTCTCCAAACTTGACATCCTTGGAGTTGATTTGGGCTCTTGTTTATGCAAGTTTACATCTTTATCTTCATTTGGTTGTTGGTATAATCTTCTCTACTCTTGTTCTTGTTTATTTAATCTAGTTTCTATCTTTTTATATTGTTCTTGTTATTGTTCTTATTGTTCATAACGGATGTTTGGTTTTTCATGTTGTTTCCTGTTATTATTGTTGGTTTCTTCTTGATAATGAGTGAGTAGTCTCCTTGTGGGGTTAGTAGGGGGATTAAGGGTAGATTATGGGTGATTAGGGTTTGATTAGGGGTAAAGGTAACTCCTTTGTTGTTAGTCACATAATGGGCACTCTATGTGTTTGTTGATTTGCTTGTGTGAGTAGTAGTGGCCAATGCTCCCCATACTTGTGCTCATCTTCTCATTGTTTGTCTATTTTGTGATTGTGTTGAGGTTAGTCTTAGACGCGAGAGCGCAAACTTACCTCGGCATTGGTCTACGTAGCGAGAGCCCGAACCGACTCTAGCAACTAGGGGACGCTTACACCCTTGATCACCCCAATTACCCTACTACACTTATGAACCCGACCTACCCCACTTCCTTTCATATTTGATTTCAACTTCTTAGTTAGTCATCGTTTCTTTTAGTTTACTAGATCATTTGTTATTCCATTTTAGCATTGTTTTAGCCTAGTTCATTGTTAGCCTAGTCTTACCTCTTCCACCACCATAGTTTACCAATTATTGCTTCCTTTGTGTTTGTTTGGTGATTTAGTCTCGTTTTTAGGCCGACCTAGTCTAGACTTTATCATACCGTCCCCGTGGATATCGACCCTACTTGCCCTAGCTACCCACTAGGAATAGTCGGACTTTTATTGACGGCGGGGCACACGGCAAAAATACCTCGCACCAATGACGCGGAATGCGGACCCCACATGAGTGCACACCTATTAGCCCGAAAAATAATGAGACTAGGCTATTACTGGGCCACCTTAGAAGTAGGCTACCGGCGTCATGTCCGCCACTGTCACAACCGCCAAATATTCGCGAACATCCAACACGTACCCCCATACCCACTCCACACCATAACAACACCATGGCCCTTCTCTACTTGGGGAATTGACATCATAGGGAAGGTACACCCAGCCGGGACCGGCAGACACTATTTTATACTAGTGGTCGTCGATTACTTTACCAAATGGATAGAAGCCGCCTCTTACACCGTACTAACCTCTAAACAAGTAGTCAAATTCTTGCAAAACAACATCATTTGCCGATACGGCATATCCCACGAAATTATTAGTAATCAGGTGGCTCATTTAAGGGCCGACACCCAAAAACTCCTAGACAAATACAAAATCCAAAGACACAAATCCTCACCTTATAGACCTCAGACAAACGGGGCCGTGGAGGCAGCAAACAAAACCATTACCACGATCCTTAAGAAAATGATAGACAACTACCGGGATTGGCCAAATGATAAGTGTGTTTTGTATTGTTTTTTTCTCGTGTTTGGTCCCATTTTCTCTTGTAGAATCGCTCTTTAGATCGGTTTCGAGGCTACTTACGCTTTTTCTAGCTTGTTTTAGGTTCCTAAGGCCTATCTTGGAGAAATAGAAAGATTCCGACTCGTTTCAGATGCATAGGGAGCCAATGAAGAGAAGTGATGATGATTCGGTGACTTAGACTCGATCCCGAGTCCCATGGAGCCCACTTGATGATATCTCAAGCACCGAGCATCGATAAGAAGCCAAGAAAGAGCAAATAAGGACCCATCACGGCCGGGAAGGACCCATCTCGACCGGGATGAGAAGACGAGAAAAAACAGGCTGCTGAAGGGCCATCCCGGCCGGGACCACCACCATCCCGACCGGGACCACCCCCTTCCCGACCGGGATCACCTCCTTCCCGGCCGGGAAGGACCCAACTCTGCCCAATTTTATTTCTTTTGCCTCCCTTACTCGTGGAACCATATATACAACCCCCTCTTGTATTGTTTTAAGCACTCTACCTTACATTACCTTAGATCACAAAAACCCTAGACTACTTTAGGTTATATTAGCTTAGATTAACTGTAGATTAGCTTAAACCTTCCTTAATTACTCTTCATTAAGTCTTAATCTAGTTAGTTACTCTTGTATTATTGGAATTCTTGAAGATTCTATCAAGATTGACAACCTTGGTGGATGTATTTGGGTTTTCTTTTATGCAAGTGTTCATCTTTTCCATTCATCCTCTAGTTGGTATAATCTTTCTCCCCTCTTTTCCTTTAATCTTTCATTGTTAGTAAAGTTTGCATCTTTATTTATTGCTTGTTGTTTCTCTTTATTTGTTCTTCATAACGAATGTTTTTGTTCTTGTGTTTGTTTCTCTTGTTAATGTTAGTTTTAGTTTAATTATGTGTGAGTAGTTTTCCCCTAGGGTTAGTAGGGGGATTGGGTGTGATTAGGGATGACTAGGGTGAGATGGGTGATGCTAGTTGTTGTCTTTGTTGTTTCCTAATGCCTTGCACTCTACATGCTCGATGAAATGCTTGTGAGACTTGAGACGATCACTCCTTGTTTTTCTTGCCTCTTCTCTTGCATGTTCTTGTTTGGTCTTGGGTTTGGATTCCTCTACTAGGAGCGAGAGCGTGGTGAGGAGATCCCGAGTTTGTTTTTGTAGCGAGAGCCCGAATGTAACCTAGGCTACGAAAACATGCTAGCAACCCCGTTTCCCCTTTGAATCTCCTTGGCATCCATGAACCCGACCTTGCCCTAGTTTCCTTCTTATTGATTTACCTCGCTTCCCATTATCATTAGTTGCTTGTTTAGCCTTTTTATTTATTGTTTTAGACTCTAGTTTAGTCATTAGTGCCCTTGTTTTGCTTGAACATAGTCTAGAATCGTTGCTCACCTTAGTCTAAACCCATTTTGCGTCCCTGAGGATTTCGACCCGACTTACCCTAGCTACCTAGCCTAGGTTAGTTGGTTTATCTTGATCGGTGGGATTCACGACAAACCCCTGCCGTCACTAAACAAAATACCCTTCGCATTATGGGGATACCGAACCTCCTACTGAACACCCACCTGAGCAAAGCTTTACTACCTAACCTACGGCTCCAAACACGTGCAACCCGTAGAGTTAGAGATACGCTCACTATGGATACTACTCGAAAGCGGCATTCCCGAAGAATAATGGAACCAAAAACGTTACGACGAGCTAGTGCTCCTAGATGAGCGTAGAATACATGCACTATCCAACGTGCAAGCCTACCAAAAACGTATACAACGAGCCTTTAACAAACGAGTCAAATCCCAAAACATACATGAGGGAGACTTAGTAGTCAAATCGATTAGAGCACCCCTTCCCGTCGACCACAGAGGAAATTTCAAACTAAACTGGGCGGGCCCATACCTCGTCAGGAAAATACTCTCGGGGGCGACCTAATCCTTACCGACCTAGACGGTCAAGAGTTCTCAACCCCAACCAACATGGATCAACTCAAGCAATACTACCCTTAAATATCCCAACAACTCATCCTGATCTCCGACCTAGGGTGAAAACCCACGCAAAACGCTTGAAAAAAGAAGAGAAAAATTCCCATCGATAATTGGCATAGAGAGTCTGAAGCAAAATTACTCACATCTAAAAGAACTACGAACATGGTTTGATTCCGTCTAAACACGGATACGTAGGCAACCCATCCTCATGTACAACCAACAAAAATAACAAAATCGATTACTCGATTCGCATACAAACCGGAACCTTTTTTCTGCATTCCGATTAATGAGTGATTCCAATGACGAAGCACAAACGACGAGCCGAGGACGGGGTGAAAACCCGAAAGGGCGCCCCGGGCAAAATAAAGAAACAAGTTGCGAGCCGTCGTAAAATAAAATTGACTAGCCGAGGACGGAGTGAAAACCCGAGAGGGGCTCCGGACAAAATGAAGAAACGAGATGTGGGCCGTCAAAAAAAAGAAAAAAAAAAGCAAAACAAAAGGTGAGCCGAGAACGGAGTGAAAACCCGAAAGGGCGCTCCAGGCAAAATGAAGAATCGAGTTGCGAGCCACCAAAAAAAGGGACAAAAAAAATAAATACAAAAATAAATGTGCTTCTCATTAATAATAAAAATTGGTTAAATCGAGCCTTTGTCGAGACCTTTACATCAAGCATCCGAAATCCAGCTATCTCGGAAAATGACAACGTGTCAAAACACTACAAAAACTAGTACTAATATGCCATATAATATCAATTAATAGAACATAGTACAAAACGGATGGGCTCTACCAGTCCAACTTGTTTTTTTTTCCATCTCCACCTGGGTGTGCTTGTTCAGGTTTTCACCATCGACCCCTCTTAACGCAATCTTCCGCCACCCTAGCCAAAGGCGAGCCCAGCCAATTATACTTCCTCTAATCACTCACTCCTTCAACACAAGTCTCGTTGGTTTTGGCCCGTATAGATGAATTGACGGCACTAGGATCGGTAACGCTATCTTTGGTCAGGCACTTCGTGACGTCTCCTTGAGTTGCCTCCTTATCTTCTAGCACCGTGGTCTTCCTAACTTTCGACTTGCTCTGTCCTGACGGGTGTTCATAAACCCCTGCCGGAAGGAGGTAATGTTGGTCGGTTGAACACTCTCTATAACGATGGGACGTGAAAATTTATGTTCCCAAGACACCCTAAACTTCCCATGCCTGAACGAATTCTCCGTCCGTGAGTCAAGCCTAGGAACACCCCTAGTAATCTCAGAAGTGGTTAGCCTCACCCCCATTTGGTTCGACAACTCACCCGGATAAATATAAACCGGATCCCTTAAAGATAATATCAACATAACCTGAGTAGAGGACGAGAAAGAAAACTCGGTTTGTCCACTAATATGCCACCATGGGACTGTCCACTTGATAGACACTTGCCTATTGTCCTAGTAAGGATGACATTGCTCTTCAGTGTGACCAGCACTCCATGTCTGCACCATCTTGCGACCCGTGAAACCTTTATAGCTATAACCCTTAACAGACCAAGGAGGGTCAACCAAGCCGAGCCTTTTTTATAGCCAAACCTGCACAAACCTCAACACAATGTCGCTTCTTCAAACAAAAGTGGGTTTCAAAAAAAGGGGAAAAACAAAACAACAACAACAAAAACAACGACAAAAATAACGTCCCACATACCTGCAAAATTATTCTAGAACCCCGAAAAGAAGCCCGATGCAGCCGGGCACGAGCGTCAAGACCTAGAATAAGCTCACCCAAAATGAGTAAAGAGGGCGACCTCCCATGTTCCATCCCCATTACAAAATCCAAAACCCAAGGATTACCCCAACCGTCATGCACTAGCGCATCCTCAAAAACATAGTAACAAGCCACCGCAATATTGAAAGCCCGTGTACAAGCTAGAGAGGAAATATCTACCGAACCCATCTATGAGAACATCCTAAGTAGCAACCCTAAGTTAATACCATCTCTCCCAAAGAAAGCATTAGCCTCCTTTAACAAGGAATGGTCCAAAAAGTGACGAAATCGTTCCAAAAAAGCATCATCTCCCAAGGACACACACGGTCGAATAGTGGACCACCCACCTATAGCATCTAGCTCCTCGGGAAGAGGAGAAACCTGACCCCCCAGGAAAAGCAAAGATATGCCTTTTTACGTCCCAAAACTTAGTGCATGCTAACAAGAAGTCATCTTGCACCTTAACCTGCCTTAACGCGATAACCACGGACAAACCATCGCTTACCTATGTCATGTCCACACTTAGAAAAACCTCGGGATCACATCTCTTGAAACAACCCGTCCACTCAGTCAAAAGATTCCCAAAACCCGACATGACTCCACCCGACATGACTCCAAATAATAAAAGGGAGCTATAGACACACTATGGGTATGTTAGTATGTCTAAGACAAGCACCCATAACCCGCATATATAGCCCTAAACCCACAACGATTAGGAAACTACAAAAAATTCCATAAACAAGACCTGGGCCGCCCAAGCCCAAGCGCCCAAATATCCAGCCGCCCGAGCTAAGGCGACCCGGAATTCGACATCCCCAATCCAGGCGTTTGTTCCCTAAGTCATCAGCCTCCCAAGCAGCCAAAAACCAAGGCATCAACCCCACGTTATCACCATAACTACCACCTGACAACCTCGGACATTGGGAACGACCTCCCGAAGTCACTAAAGCCCTTTCCGAAGATCGAAATACCCGCGCAAGAGTCACGAAGTCACGCGGACAACACATTTCACCCGTCGGACCCACCAGATTTAGATTTTTTTTTGGGGGGATAAGCTACGTCACCTAGGCGTGTTATAGCCTTTAACGACATCGACAATTCGCGTCTGCAGCCCAATACGGCAGTGTCATATAAAATTGGTCTAACTTTGTCATTTAAAAGTGGTCAAACTTTTTTTTTCAAAATTGGCCTAACCTTTTGCTTTTGCCTCATTCTAAACATGAATGTACAAACGACTGCACTTGTCTACTAACACACTCGGTCAAAACATGTTGACTTTTTACATTTCGCACATGTCGAGTGAAACATTTTAATCGACGTACTATCAGATCCAATTCACGGCTCAAACTAACACATTTCAAAAGTCCAAAAAACCGTTTTCGTACTCTCATGAAATCCTAACGCGTTTAAAACGTCCTAAACTACGACTAAATCACAAACGAAACAAACTTGAAATGATTACTTGTCAGTTTAAGCTAGCATTTCGCAAAACAAGAACATAAGGCTAAACTAATCAATCTGAACACTAAAACTCTTAAGAGTATACAAAACATACAAATCCATATACAAATCGAGTTAATAAACTAGGGAGTAACCCTAGAAGTCGCGCCTATGGCTATCACGAACTCACCGATGTGGTCATCCAAACCTAATTCCTCCGAAACGAAGGTAGGAGACTCACTACTGTCCAACCCGGACAGCATATCTAGAGTAGCTGTCTCGGGAATCCCTCCAACGTCCTCGGTAGCACCCGGGACATGGCTTTTAGCCTAAGCCTCAACCTCCATCTCCATCTCAACCCCTTGCCTGGCCTCGCCCTGCGCCGAAGTCTCGCGCTGAGACCGATCCCACCGCTCCTTAAGTCGTGCAATCTCGTCGTTCCGGGATTGCAAGAGCTGTCGTGCACCGGCCACCTCTGCCTCGAGCTCGGTCATTCGAGTCTGCAACTGCCTCACCATGTCCAGGGTATCCTGCAAATACACCTATACCTTAGGAAAACATACAAACAACCTAGAAAATCAACCCCTGATACACATACTCACCGATCGAGGCCCCGAAGTATCACAGGAGACCCTCGAAGCATAGGCCCAGAAGCAGTTGGCAGCCTGCCACAACCGCTGATGGCAAGCTGACGAAACCTTAAAGGTGAAACCATACGAGTTAGCAAAACGTAGCCTAACCCTTATAATCCGAACCCGAGGCAAAAAATGAAACTTACCCTGTATACCCAGTCACGCCACTCTATCCCGGCGTCCATCTCCTTGGCAAAACAAGGGGGGAAGAGGCTCAGTCAAAGGTACCTCGACTGTATCTACCCTAAGCAGCGTCAAGGGGAAGTCTGGGGGCTGGACAGCGTCAGCCGGATTGGCCAGCTAAAGGAAAAGCAAACCGGTCAAGGGGCAAGTAAACGCTAACCCATAAAACAAAACGTACACTAGAGCGAAAATGAGTTCTTACCACGAGGCGGTGGCAAGCTAGCCGTTGGCTGACATGAGATAGATAGAAGGCGCTAGGCACCAGTAGCGCGTCACCTCCTTCTCCGTTACTACCCTCGAGGACCTCTGCGATGGTTGGTGGTTTAAACATGGTCCAGGGAGGATCAACCGGCACCCTGAAATCGTCATATAAGCACTGACGCACCAACCGTTCGCCCAGATACCAAACCGGGCAAAACAACGCTGAAAGGAGCATCCTCGTGTAACTTCTAGGCCTCAACTCCGCCGTCACATACCCCGGTACACCCTCGTAATCACCCCAAGAACGGGCTACAAACTACACAAACATAATCGACACCTCAACAAACCTGAACCCAGGACACTTTTAAACAAAACAAGCTGTAAGAAGGAAACTTACATCTTCGAGGCCCAGTTGGTTCACCAGCACATTTTCCGTCGGGTAGTAACTCGTCGTGCTCTTGGCTTGAGCCAGTCTCCACTCGATCCCCGATGGAAACCTGGTCGGACGAGCCCGCACTGTCTTGGGTGCCAATCGAGGGAAATAAGAATAAATCCAAGCCTAGAAAACCGAAAGGAAAACATCATTAGCAAAACCAAACCAATCTAAATAAAACCCAAAAAATGAATAGAGGCAACGACTAACCTCCAGCACGAGACCTGGGCCCATGATGGGCAAAGCCGAGGCCGATTCCACCTGCAATGGCCTCACCATAACTTACAAGCTGCGAGTCAACTCCGAGAGAGCCGCGGTTACCCAATCAAAATGCCCTAGCTGATCTAGATTAGCTAGGAGAGGCATAATACTAGTGCTAAACCTCTCACCCTTATCCGAGAAAGGGGTCGACTCTAGGAAATACCACAACCCCAGCCGGTCATCCAGCTCCTGCGTGTTGGGTGCTCGACCCTCTAACACCGCCACCATCTCAAAGTGGTCAGTAATGTACGAACTCACCAGAGCATGAGGCGCACTATAAGCCTCACGCTCAAACAATCCCCAATCCATCCCCGGACCTTATCGCTATCTAACCTAGGGCCCTCGGCAGCCCATCTAATCCTCTCAGGACCCCAGGGTAAGCCCGTAATAACCCCGAAGTCCTCTAAAGTCATCCCAACCTCCCTAAAGGACATGTGGAAGGTCGAGGTAGTGTCATATAAGCGATCTACCATCGCTCTAATCACCATAAGGTTGCACTTCGTATTACAACCTACCAATCGGACCCAGTGCCCAACCACGGGACCCAGAGTGGTCCTCACGATAATTCCCTTTGCCGCGGGGGTCAGCTTTTGAGAATACATCTCAAGGCATGTCGTAAAACCCGAGAAGGTCATCATCGGACCCCGGGGCTGCAAATCAAGACAATACAAGCATAAACAAAACAAACCAAACCAACCGAAGTCAAATTTTAAAGCCTAAACCAATAAGCATGAGTCAAGATATTCACCAGACCTTACACAATGCGATGAGAAACGTGCAAGTCAGGACGAAACAACAACCGATGGCCGTCCCAGTCTCGAGCCCACTGAGGATCCGCAAAACCTATATACTCGTTCTCTGGCACCGGAATCGGGACTTGAGCCCTCCTAGAAACCGTCTCGGAAAGCTTACACTTCCTTACTCTATCGAAATCAGCCTCATTTGTAGCCTCTGGATCACGACGCTGTGATGGAATGCTTCGTCATCTTCTACGAATCCCTTGGGGAGTCAGTGAGCTCATCCCAGTGGCCTCGCCACTAGCACCAGTCGAAAGAGCTCCTTCGGGACGCTTGGTATCATCTCTAGCTGCAAAACCAAGCAAGAATACAAAAAATCATGCCCCAGGTCAGGCTTAAACAGCTCAAACGGGTCAAAATAAGGTCAAAATTTTGGATAGAGATGTCAAAATTCTGAAAATCCCACTAACACCTATTTTTGATCCCGGTCACAATGTAAGTGGTTTTGGGAAAATCTGACATCGTTACGACTTCTTTTGGTCCGTCGTAAGTCACACCAAACCTGTAACACCCGCTATTTTTCCTAAGCGTTTTTATTCTTTCCGTTAGGACTCCGTCTTAACTCTGTCACTTTTGGCCTCATATTTCATCATTTTACTAAGCGCTATTTTAATTTTTGAGTTTAATAATTTTTATTTTTAATTTTAAAGACTTAAATTCTTTTTAAATCCATTTATTTGGTTTCTTCGTAAACTAATTAATTTTTCCGCAAGGAATTCTTTTTCTCTTCGAATTGACATTTTTAAGCTTGGATTTAAGTTATTCCTTTTCCTAAAAATGTTAGAATACGTTTCTATAATATTTTCAACTAGTAAATATTTTTATTTACAAAAATTAGTTGTTAATGATTTTTATTACGAAGCTTCGCGAATAATTATTTTCTTACGCGAGGTTTGCTCGAATTACTTTAAAATGCCTTTAACTATTTTACGATTATACTTTTATCAACTTATAAATTATTTGGGACCATTTACTCACATTTTGGACCAACTAAGCTCTTGGTCACAAGTTTTAGTACGTTTTATTTAAACGTTTTAATTTATCACGTTTAAACGTAAACATAAGATAATTTCTTTTCATTCAATTGTTGCATTATTATCAAAACTTTTCATGCTCCTCATCACTTCATTTGGCCGGCTATTTCACCTTGGTTGTGCATAGTTTTCATCAAACTTTAATCTCATTTACACTTTGGAAACCATCCATTTCCATACTTCATTTTTATTCATTCATCAAAGTTAAAAAAAATTCTATCACCATCCTCATTTGGCCGTGACACCTTCCTCTATTCTAGGATTATTTTTGCTTCAATTCTAGTCTTAATCGACTCAAATTCATCGTCAAATAATCCTCTTTCCGTTCTCTTCGTTAAGGTATTAATCCGCGTCGTTTTCTGTCAATTTTTACCTTGATTTTTATTAGTTTTCTCATGGTATTTTTCTGCCATGATTTCCGTGTTTGATAGGATTTTTGGACGATCCCGAAGCCGACGAATATATTGTCGATTCAGACCTGGAGTAGAGGTAACGTCGATGTTACTCGGTATTTCATGATTTTAATTGAGTATTTTCATGTATATATTTTTATGTTTTATTTTGGCAATATATGTATGTCACGAATTCTGGAAAATTTTTAAAAGTTAAAAATTTGTATGATTCGGTATTTTTATCGCTTTTACGAGATTAACGATTAAATTGTTACATTAATTTGTAAAATCATAATAATCGGCCTAAACATGTAATATATGTTTATATTCTGGAAAAATGTTGTTTTTGATGATTTTTAATAATTTAGTTTTTTTCTGATATTTTTGATATAGATTATTGAATTATTACCGTTTTAAGAGAAAAATGATTAAAAGCCGATTTTTAGTTCTAGTACTTAAACATTTTATTTTAATCTGATTTTTGACGTGGTGACACTTTCTGGTGAAATAGAATTTTCTGATTTTTTTCATAACTTTTCGGAATTGTTAAGTGGATGAATTAATTAATCACTTTAAATCATCGTTTATCGTAAAAACCGTGTTTGTTGTTTAAATTCTCGATTTCTGGTCTTTGGTTTAAATCTGGAAAAAATTATGATTCTGATGATTTCATATTAAAATGTAATTTTATGATTTTTAGTGCCTTAATAAAATGTTAGGAACGATAAGTTTTATTAATGGAATCGTTAATTGTGAAAACGGGTTTTAAAGACGGTTTCGACGGGATTTATTAAATCTGAAATTTTTAGAAAAATGGTAGATTCTAGAAAATCATGATTTTTAGGTTTAATAATAATTTTGGATATTAATACTTAAATCATTTTGTAATTACTATTTTTATTAATCGTTATTGTCGAGATTGGACGATTAACGAGAAAACGCTTTAAAAACCGGGTTTTAGAATTCTGGAAATTTTCTTTTCTGGACAGAATGTCCATGAATATATTTTAACTATTTTACGTAATTTTTGTACTATTTATTAAAGTCTTTAATTAATAAGTATTGATTTTCGTACAAGTTGTGATTTATCGTTAAAATGCTTCGTCTTACCTAAAAGAATTATTTTTCCAGCAATTTTGAAAGTATTTAAATCTGAAACTTTAAGAGTTAAATCATCCCTTAACATACTCTAAATATATTTGTTGGTTTGATTAAATAAAGACGTTCAAATATTTAATTTGTTGTTTGCCGTAAAATCCTATTTATAATTTTATTGTCGAAACTAAAAATGATTAGGGAATTTTAGCTTTTTAACTTTTGAAAACACCCTAATTAGTAATATTAAAATGTTTAAGACATTTTTAATAATTTTATAACGCTTATACGATATTTTAATAATTTCATAAAATCAAATGTTCTTACTTTAATAATTAATATCGTTAAGGCCGAAAGTATTAGTTTTATAAATCTATATCGTTTACTAATAATGTGGTATTAGTATGAACTAATATTTTCACTATTTTGATATAATGCTATTTTTAGTAAAGTTTCTAAAAATAGAAGTTTCCTAAAATAGAAAGTTTCCTCTTTTAGAATATAAATGTTTACTTCTTTTATCCTCATATTATTTATATTGATTATATCTTTTGAATATCGATAATGGCTTGTCTTGGAGTTATGGAATAAGGACAAATGTGGGTTTAGAGTAATATAGTCTGGGATGTACGTTTTGCCATCAACTATAAAGCTGGTGTGTCTATGTTGAGACACATTGGTCGTTGAACTGAGCATGGTTTGTGTTCAGGAGGGTGTATGCTTACCTTAAACTTAGATATCGCATCGTGTAAGTCACGTCGGGTTGAACTGGGTATGGTTTGTATCCAGGAGGGGTGTGCACTACTTAAGCCAGGACCTCGCTGCACGCACTCCTGTTACGGTTGAGTTGCCTAGTTAGAGACCGAAGTCTAATTTGTTTTGACTAAGTTCTCGAAACTAGTTTAGTATGATCCTAGTGAAAGTCTAGATTCTACATTAATCCTATCCATAACGCCATTTTGACTATTTTATTTATTATCGATATAAATTGGTTGCAGGTTGGCAAATATTTTTATGTTTCTTTGGAAACCCTTTTGATTAATTTGTTTTACGCTAAAACTTATTTTAATATGTTGTTTTACTGTTTTCCATTTTTACTATTTTTCCTATATTAGTAATTACTATTTTAAAATCTTGTTATACGGCTGGGAGAACGTTGACGTTGCTCCCCACTGATTGTGGCTGTTATGTTTTTAACATGGCAGGTATATGTGTTTTCCTTCGGGTGGGCTAGCGAGCAGTTATGGATCCTGCTTGTTTTAATCATATCACTGTATTATGGAATGTTAAAACCCTATTTATGGATTTCATTTTATTTTTATTTTGTACCCATTTTTATTTTATGGCTTATGTATTGACTTACCATTTTTATTTAATTAAGACATAGCTACAGTGTGTTATAATCCCACTGCTACAGTGTTTCCGCCACTGTATTGCGTTAGAATTTCTAGGGGATTACAGTTGGTATCAGAGCATCACTGCTCCCAACGCTTACACCTGAAAATAGGAAAATACCAGTAAATTATTTAAACAGTAAATAAAAATATTATTAGAAATGGGTAGAAACAGATAAGGACTTCACTGTTAGAATTATCTGTTCCTGAACTCAATGATTAGCATTGAATATTTGTTTTATATGTCGAAGAAGATGAAAGAACAAGATGCTGATATGCTGCTCCAGTTCGGGACAAGACCTACTTAGCACTCTCAACGCCTGCTGACTCGAGTGGACAACTAGGTGCTCCAAGAAAGATTTCGATAATGACTTTTAGCTCCGGTGCAGTTTACTTAAGCTACAGGCAAGATGATCAAGAGTAGATTCATGTTCCGTGATGTCGCAGTAAATCCAGATGGAGCGACCCATGACTTGCGTGCTCGTTCCTCTACAAGAAGATGAAGTAATCCATTTTGGATCCCCTCGTGAACTCTGGAGGCCCGAAGATTCTCCTCTGGTTCAAGAACTTAGTAATATAGGATCATCGATTCTTTTCTTCCTTTCCCTATTTCTTCCAATTATTCTCTTATATATTCTCATCTTCATTCTCTTGGTGAATCCTTGTTCTATTCTTCTATTCTACCATCTTTCTCTTGAGATTCTTTGGTTAGACCGGATTCTGTCTTAGTGAACCCGTGTTATAGATGTTTGAGGTTTAGTAAACCCTTGTTACCTGGTTTGAGGATTTTGAGTCTGCCCTACTTTCTAAGCAAGTAAGAAATTGTTGAGGATTAATTTGAATAGCAAAATGTTGCTTGATGGAATTAGGATGATACTTTAGACACTGAACCTTGGGTTATAGGTTACCTTGTTTATTTTGGCGTACTTAGAGTTGGATATATTTGGGAGTAGTAAGAGAGTATGTCATATTTGATGGATACCTAATACCTAACGTAGAACCTAATCAAGTGTAAATAATAATATCACTTTGGGATTCTTACCTAATGCTTATTTGGTGGATGTATCGTGAATATTTGGGATCTTAGAGTATCGTTTAAATGTTAGCCTGAGTGTTGTGGTACCATTAAAGGTTTTCATTAATGTCGTTAGAAATTTTGGTGGACATAGACTTTCCGTGTTTCTTAAGGATTATTTCGTGGTTCGTTGATGTAAGGTTGTAAACTACAAACTTTGAAGTTGAATGACCTAAATTTTGGATAGATCATTGTTAACCTCGAAGGAGAGAAACATATTGCACAATTAAAGGTTAGATTTATCGCGTTAATTTGAGGAATACTTAATGCCCGTCATCTTAATGGATTTATAGTTCAGAACCTTAGACCAACGAGATTGTGGCTTCGTTGAGTTATTAAATATTTTGTGGTTGCACCATTACGATTAGAAATTTGATGGACTTCTTACAAACATTAATAGAATGATGTGTTTGAAGATGTGAGTGTTTGCGCCATTACCTATAGGTTTGAGCGTGTTTGAGGATTTATTGTACTTCCCCACCAACTTCTGTACTTGTGGTATTATAAATATGTTGGTGATCATTTTTGAGGATTTCGTGTCCGAACTTTGTTAATTGGTGGGTTTTATTTAGTCTTCCTTACTCGAGAAATTTGAAGCATACCTCGAGTTCACACCTTATGAGCTTTAAATTTATAAACCTTAGTGATTACGAGTTAGGGTATGTTTTGATAACCGTTGGAATCTTAATTAAAGGATTAGTCTAAATCATTTGTGGATTCTTACTATGCTAATTGAAACATTGTGTAAGTATGTAAGACTTAATTTTGGAGGTTGTAGATTGAGTAGGACCACCCTGTACTGATATTGGACTTAGTGTTATTTAATGGGAATTAGGAACCCGTGTTTGTGGAAGTCGTGCTAGGAATCTCGAGATGATTAATTTCTTCCATAATCCTTGAGAGCTCTTTTTTATTCTCAACTCCGTCTTTCTTTCTGCTCCTCTTGAATTCTGTTACGGTAACTCCTGCAAATCCCTTCGACCTCTATCGATTTTGTAAGCTCTTATTTTTAATTTATTTATCCTTGTTCTTTTTATCCTTGACCATTTTTTTCGAACTCCCTATTTTATAAAAAGTCTGACTACTTCAAAAAAAATGGATTATCGTAAAATTTTAACATTTTGAGTTATAATTTCTAATTGTGAATTTGCCCGTTTTGTAAAAAGCTTGACTAATTTAAAATTTTTGATTTTCATGAAATTTTAACATTTTGAAGCATAATTTCAAATTTTAAAACTCCCCATTTTGTAAAAACTTTGAGCAATTTAACATTTTGGGTTATCGTGAAATTTAACATTTTTTTTATTTATAATTTAAGAACTATATACTTCACTTTGTTTTATCTTTGGTTGATATTTATAGTTAGATCTATTTCAAAATGCCTTAATAATTTATTTCAAATTATTTCGAAATTATTTTTAATTTTTGATTTTCAAGCGATCAAAATTTTATGAAGACTTTTATATTTCCAAGTACTTCAATTTGTATAGGATTGTTATGTAAAACGTTTTAACATTGTCGAAATTATTTTGTATGTTCAAGTTTGATAACATTTTTGAAAACTTTCATAATTACTTTGATAACATTTTCGAAATTTTAACGTTTTGAAAATTGATTTTCGTTTTATTGTTGGTGGACTTTTGAATCTGTTATTGAAAATGTTTGATGGCTGGTGCGATTTTTACTAACTACAAAATTTGATTTCTCCAAACTAAATTTTGTTTCATCAGAAAAGGAATAATATCGAATTCCTTAATCAAAATATTTTACTTTTGTTTTCAAAATATTTTGGTTATCCTATTTCCTTAGAGTTTGTTTACAAATGTTATTTGACGTCATTATTTTACCAAATAACTTTACTTTACGATTTCACTAATAAAAAAAAATTTAAACTCCGGGTAGCTTAGCCAAATTCCTCTCGGAATAAATATTTACATTTGATTTCATATCACTTTAAAAGTTGTAAAATTTTCTTTTACAGCAAATTCTTATGCGAGATTTGTATCCTCACCTTTTCGAGTGGGCTAATCTTGTTTCATTTCTGTTTATTCTTAGTTTCGAGGACGAAACTTTCTTTTAGTGGGGAGGATTGTAACACCCGCTATTTTTCCTAAGCGTTTTTATTCTTTCCGTTAGGACTCCGTCTTAACTCTGTCACTTTTGGCCTCATATTTCATCATTTTACTAAGCGCTATTTTAATTTTTGAGTTTAATAATTTTTATTTTTAATTTTAAAGATTTAAATTCTTTTTAAATCCATTTATTTGGTTTCTTCGTAAACTAATTAATTTTTCCGCAAGAAATTCTATTTCTCTTCGAATTGACATTTTTAAGCTTGAATTTAAGTTATTTCTTTTCCTAAAAATGTTTGAATACGTTTCTATAATATTTTCAACTAGTAAATATTTTTATTTACAAAAATTAGTTGTTAATGATTTTTATTACGAAGCTTCGCGAATAATTATTTTCTTACGCGAGGTTTACTCGAATTACTTTAAAATGCCTTTAACTATTTTACGATTATACTTTTTATCAACTTATAAATTATTTGGGACCATTTACTCACATTTTGGACCAACTAAGCTCTTGGTCACAAGTTTTATTACGTTTGATATAAACATTTTATTTTATCACGTTTAAACGTAAACATAAGATAATTTCTTTTCATTCAATTGTTGCATTATTATCAAAACTTTTCATTCTCCTCATCACTTCATTTGGCCGGCTATTTCACCTTGGTTGTGCATAGTTTTCATCAAACTTTAATCTCATTTACACTTTGGAAACCATCCATTTTCATACTTCATTTTTATTCATTCATCAAAGTTAAAAAAAATTCTATCATCATCCTCATTTGGCCGTGACACCTTCCTCTATTCTAGGATTATTTTTGCTTCAATTCTAGTCTTAATCGACTCAAATTCATCGTCAAATAATCCTCTTTCCGTTCTGTTCGTTAAGGTATTAATCCGCGTCGTTTTCGATCAATTTTTATCTTGATTTTTATTAGTTTTCTCATGGTATTTTTCTGCCATGATTTTCGTGTTTGGTAGGATTTTTGGACGATCCCGAAGCCGACGAATATATTGTCGCTTCAGACTTGGAGTAGAGGTAACGTCGATGTTACTCGGTATTTATGGAAAAATTTTAAAAGTTGAAAATTTGTATGATTCGGTACTTTTATCGCTTTTACGAGATTAACGATTAAATTGTTACATTAATTTGTAAAATCATAATAATCGGCCTAAACATGTAATATATGTTTATATTCTGGAAAAATGTTGTTTTTGATGATTTTTAATAATTTTTTTTTTTTGATATTTTTGATATAGATTATTGAATTATTACCGTTTTCGGACAAAAATGATTAAAAGCCGATTTTTAGTTCTAGTACTTAAACATTTTATTTTAATCTGAGTTTTGACGTGGTGACACTTTCTGGTGAAATAGAAATTTCTGATTTTTTTCATAATTTTTCAGAATTGTAAAGTGGATGAATTAATTAATCACTTTAAATCATCGTTTATCGTTAAAACCGCGTTTGTTGTTTAAATTCTCGATTTCTCGTTTTTGGTTTAAATCTGGAAAAAATTGTGATTCTGATGATTTCATATTAAAATGTAATTTTATGATTTTTAGTGCCTAATAAAATGTTAGGAACGATAAGTTTTATTAATGGAATCGTTAATTGTGAAAACGGGTTTTAAAGACGGTTTCGACGGGATTTATTAAATCTGGAATTTTTGGAAATCTGGAAAAATGGTATATTCTGGAAAATCATGATTTTTAGGTTTAATAATAATTTTGGATATTAATACATAAATCATTTTGTAATTACTATTTTTATTAATCGTTATTGTCGAGATTGGACGATTAACGAGAAAACGCTTTAAAAACCGGGTTTGAGAATTCTGGAAATTTTCTTTTCTTGACATAATGTCCATGAATATATTTTAACTATTTTACGTAATTTTTGTACTATTTATTAAAGTCTTTAATTAATAAGTATTGATTTTCGGACAAGTTGTGATTTATCGTTAAAATGCTTCGTCTTACGTAAAAGAATTATTTTTCCAGCAATTTTGAAAGTATTTAAATCTGAAACTTTAAGAGTTAAATCATCCCTTAACATACTCTAAATATATTTGTTGGTTTGATTAAATAAAGACGTTCAAATATTTAATTTGTTGTTTGCCGTAAAATCCTATTTATAATTTTATTGTCGAAACTAATAATAATTAGGGAATTTTAGCTTTTTAACTTTTGAAAACACCCTAATTAGTAATATTAAAATGTTTAAGACATTTTTAATCATTTTATAACGCTTATACGATATTTTAATAATTTCATAAAATCAAATGTTGTTACTTTAATAATTAATATCGTTAAGGACGAAAGTATTAGTTTTATAAATCTATATCGTTTACTAATAATGTGGGATTAGTATGAACTAATATTTTCACTATTTTTATATAATTCTATTTTTAGTAAAGTTTCTAAAAATAGAAGTTTCCTAAAATAGAAAGTTTCCTCTTTTAGAATATAAATGTTTACTTCTTTTATCCTCATATTATTTATATTGATTATATCTTTTGAATATCGATAATGGCTTGTCTTGGAGTTATGGAATAAGAACAAGTGTGGGTTTAGAGTAATATAGTCTGTGATGTACGTTTTGCCATCAACTATAAAGCTGGTGTGTCTATGTTGAGACACATTGGTCGTTGAACTGAGCATGGTTTGTGTTCAGGAGGGTGTATGCTTACCTTAAACTTAGATATCGCATCGTGTAAGTCGCGTCGGGTTGAACTGGGTATGGTTTGTATCCAGGAGGGGTGTGCACTACTTAAGCCAGGACCTCGCTGCACGCAGTCCTGTTACGGTTGAGTTGCCTAGTTAGAGACCGAAGTCTAATTTGTTTTGACTAAGTTCTCGAAACTAGTTTAGTATGGTCCTAGTGAAAGTCTAGATTCTACATTAATACTATCCATAACGCCATTTTGACTATTTTATTTATTATCGATATAAATTGGTTGCAGGTTGGCAAATATTTTTATGTTTCTTCGGAAACCCTTTTGATTAATTTGTTTTACGCTAAAACTTATTTTAATATGCTGTTTTACTATTTTCCATTTTTACTATTTTTCTTATATTAGTAATTACTGTTTTAAAATCCTGTTATACGGCTGGAAGAACGTTGACGTTGCTCCCCACTGATTGTGGCTGTTATGTTTTTAACATGGCAGGTATATGTGTTTTCCTTCGGGTGGGCCAGCGAGCAGTTATGGATCCTGCTTGTTTTAATCAGATCACTGTATTATGGAATGTTAAAACCCTATTTATGGATTTCATTTTATTTTTATTTTGTACCCATTTTTATTTTATGGCTTATGTATTGACTTACCATTTTTATTTAATTAAGACATAGCTACAGTGTGTTATAATCCCACTGCTACAGTGTTTCCGCCACTGTATTGCGTTAGAATTTCTAGGGGATTACAGAACCTCACGAAAGGCCCTAGAGGTCATTCTAGCTCACAAAGGTCGACATAGAAAGCACCCACAACATCACAAACACTAATCGAGCAAGATTTCGAAAGACAAGTACGGGAATAACAAGGAGAACGGTCCCCAACCCTAGCATTTCGAATATATCCCCATAGGAGGCCATTATCTTACCTCAAAGTCTCCTATCAAGCTTATAACTACCCTAACAAGCTCTATTAAACCCTAATTTAACAATGGAATCAAGCACGAACATCGAAACTTAACAAATTCAAAATACCCAAATCGATTTTCTAGGGTTTTAACAAATTCAACTCACAATCAACCAAATTTAGCAAAATCGACAATAGGCTAGTAAGAAACACTTACCCGACGTCGACATATTCGTGTATGGCAAAATTCGAGACGGAAATCGATTGAACAAATTGAGAAAGCGAGTTTGAGGCGAAAGGGGATGCGTGTTTGAGTTTCGGGGTGAATGAATCGTTCCTTCCCCCCCTTCGCTGAATTTAAATAGGTATGACCCACGAAACCCCGGGCACCTCAGGTTGTGCGTCCGTATTCTGGACCGCTGGGGCCTAGGCACCTGAATATCGTGGCGGAGCAGGGTGCGCGCCTAACTACTCGACTCAATACCAAAATAAGAGCAAACGAAGCACGTTAACCAATATCCACACAACGTGAACTCATAAAGCAAGCAAGAAACAACGACAAGACAATTATTAACCGATACCAGTAAAGCAAGCCCATAAACTAACCCCGAACAAAGAACAATAATAAAACTAGCATAGGAACCCCGGCCAACAAGAATGCTCACGCTCGAGCACCTGATAAATCAAGCAAAACAAAACCAATCTAAACAAAGTCCGAACAATTCCAAGCACAAAACAAATCAAAACAAAGCAAGACGAATCCGAACAAAGTAAGCTAAGTCTGCAAAACAAATTTAACTCAACCAAAATAAAAGAATACCAACAGCACGTTCAAGCCTAGCAGGGTCTTAGTTATCCTGAAGTTAATTTGTGTTTGAGTGGATGCTTACACGATCAAACATTTTCGAGCCTAACGGGTTGGTGGTAGGGATTCGCTGTGAATCCTACCACACCAAGTAAAACCAACTATTCCTAACAAGTAGCTAGGGCAAGTCGGGTCAATCCACGATGACGGAAAGAGGCGTCTAGACTAAGGTCTACCTAAACACAAGACTAGGTCACAATCAACGCAAAGGGGGGTAACCTAACAAGAATTGACTAACTAAGACAATAAAAAGGATAAAAAGCTATGATTAAGAATGAACTAGATATAGCATGAACTAAATGAATCAACTAAAACTAAATTCAATCAATTAACTAGAGAAATAATGAATAAGAAGATGAAGAAATCAAATAAGGGGAAGAGTAGGGTTAAGTCGGGTTCATAGGTGTATAAGGCAAGTGGGGAAATCAAGGGTGTAGGTTCCACCTAATCACTAGGGTAAGGCGGCGCTCTCGCGTCAAAGACAAACCCAAAAACTCATGTATGATGCTACCCAAAACAAGAGAAATCAATCACAAATCAAACATACAACAAGAAGGAGGAAACTAGCAAGAGTAGCATGGCCACCACTATCCTAACAAACATTTCATCAAACACATGGCACGCAAGAGAAGTGACTAGTAACAAAGATTGAACCTTTACCCACAATCAACCCTAATCACCCATAAACAACACTTAATCCCCTTACTAACCCCACAATGAATCTACTCACACATGTTCAAACTAACACTAACAATAACAAGAGAAATCAACATAATAGCTAAAACATTCATAATTAAGAATAAACCAAGATGAACAATAAACAAATGATAAAGATTGAAACTTGAATAACAATAAAAGATTAATGGAAAATAAAAGAGAAAGATTATACCCAACTAATAAGAAGATGAAAAGATTGAAACTTGTATAATAAAGAAAACCCAAATAAATCCCCCAAGGTTGCCAATCTTGGTACAGTCTTCAAGAATTCCCTTAATACAAGAGTAATTGCTAAGATAAAGCTAAGATTAACAAAAGATAAAGGAAAGATTAATGAAAAACTAAGCTAATGATAAGAGTTCTCTATCTAGGGTTTTGAATAATGTTGGGTGTTTAAAACAATACAAGAGGGGGGGTATATATAGGGTTTCACGGGTGAAGTAATTGAAGCGTCGAAGCGAAAGGATAACTGGGCCCTTCCCTATCGGGAAGGTGATGATCCCGATCGGGAGGAGTTGTTCCCGACCGGGAAGGTCATGATCCCGGCCCGGAAGGCCTGTCAGAGGCGCCTGTTTGTCATCTCACTTCGTCCCGACTGTGATGGTCATGGTCTCGGTCGGGAAGGCCATGTAGGCTTCAAATATGGTCACTTAGGTCCCCACTTGCTCTTACTAGGCTTCTTATCGACTCTCTGTGCTCGGGAATGGGCTTCAAGGGGCTCGGGATCGAGTCTAAGCCACCGAGTCATTGTCGCTTCTCTTCATTGGCTCCATATGTGTCGAAAACGAGTCAGAATCGTTCCATTTCTCCAAGATAGGCCTTAGGAACCGAAAACAACCTAGAAGATGCGTAAGTAGCCTCGAAACCGCTCCAAAGAGCGATTCCACAAGAGAAACCATGACCAAACACAAGGAATAAGTACTACATAACACACTTATCAACTCCCCCACACTTAACCCTTACTCGCCCTCGAGTAATCCCGAACTAATTAATAACTAATAGAAACTAGACTACTAACCGAGCGGGTATTAGTGCACCCTACGCCCTTTCAACTCACGCGAGACACTTAGAGGACAAGTGCTCTCCGCAAGGCAAGTGAGGTCTTGCGACAAAACTGTGGATACAACTGAACACGAAAACACACAAACAAACAAACAAACAATTGGCTGCATCCAAAAAGAAACAAATACCGCTTCCCTCAACAAAGCGGTGGAAGAAGCACCGGTTAAGGACTCAAGGCATGTGACAACGTTCCCAAGCTAATAACACAAATCAATATGGACGAAACCCTAATAGTATGACAACAAAGCAATAAAAACGTTGATAACTTACCTAGTTCCCCCTAACCTTCTAAGAACGTACCACGATACGATAAGCGGGATGGAAAAAGGATGAACCACGGAGTTAGTTGAAACTGTAGGTAAAGTGAAACCCCGCCTCTTTTAGCGATAAGCCAAGTGGGTCGTCCCATGCTCAAAAATAGCCTAACTAGTCCAAGTAAAAAGGTGGATATGGTTGCAAAGTGAGGAAAGACCGACCATTACCGCTATCATCCTTCCTAGGGACTCGGTCCTTCGGTAGGCTCTTCACGATAACAGTCGGTAAAAGGCTTATTTTTGAGGGGGTAAGAATTTTTTTTGTGAAATGATTTTCTTTGGCATTTTTCTTTCGTATTTTGCTTTTGAGTTGCTATGTCATTTCTTTTTCTTCTTTTTTATTTTGTTTTTTGATTTGTTGTGCCTTTTGTTTTTTATTTTCTTTCTTTCTTTTTCTTGGTTTGCCTTTTTGGCAAATTTTGTATTGTAGGCAATTGTTGCAACCAATTAAGAAACTTTCAACAAATTGCAACTTATTTGTGGAATGCGTAGAAGGTAGGGAAATGGGTATGTCGGGCGCACGCTTTCCCTTCAAACCCACAAAAAGGGGGAAACTTGGACTAATCAAACAACTTCGAACACGGTCACCTAAGAGACGGAATCGGGAACCAAGGCCTTCTCACTCCGTGGGTCGTCAAAATGGTCAAAATGCAAATCCCGTAGTAAACTAGTAGACTAGGTGGACTCAAGGTAAGAAACCAACGAAATCATTGATTTAAAGTCATTCTACTAGACAAAAGTCCAAGACTCGATTCATACCACTAGAAAGGAAAAATAAACATTTGCGCA
Organism: Agrostemma githago; assembly: GCA_958450325.1. NCBI lineage: Eukaryota > Viridiplantae > Streptophyta > Magnoliopsida > Caryophyllales > Caryophyllaceae > Agrostemma > Agrostemma githago. The sequence continues at coordinate 51,030,609 of OY288253.1, read as the reverse complement.
CTAGCCTCGAAACCGGGTTTTCGAAAACCTTTTCTACACTAGACACAAACTACACATCACAAATCAAAGACAAAAGAAAATGAGACAAACAAAACAAATCAAAACAAAATAAAACGAGCACACACAAAAGGCATGAACAAACACCACCCCGAAGCTTCGAAGCAAGCAACCACATCATCACAAAATCTCCTCCAAACTCCAAAAAAGGAAAAAGGAGAAAGAAATGAAAGGATATTACCGGATGTCAAGAGCTATCCAAAACTCACGGCGATCTAGCAACCTACACGGAAATGGGGAGCAAAACACACAACACAACAAATATACGACACAAAGGCTCAAAAGAAAAAGATACAATTGAAAATCTTTTTGGTTTTTTTTTTTATGATTTTTTTTTTCAAACTTTTAGGGATTTTTAAGATTTTTTCGAAAAAACTACAAAAATAGAACTAAACTAGACTAAGATATCGCTCCCCCACAGTAAAACCGCGCAATGTCCTCATGCTCGATCGGTAGTGTGTGGAAGGCACTAAAAAGAGGATAAAAAGGGAAAATAAAGATAAAAATCAAAAATGAAAGTGAAGAAAGGGTAGAATGTGTCCGGCCGGGGTGTAATCAAGTCACCAAGGGCCGGACGAGAAAAGATATGGATGGGGGAAGAAATAAAAAGAAGAAAATAAAAGAAAAAAGAAATCAAGTCACCTAGCCCTGATTCCGCCCGAATCCGACTAAATTCTACCAAAAGAGGAAATAAAAATAAAGAAAACGTGAAAAGACTTGTCAATTTGGATTTTTCAAATGATTCTCGATGTAGCACGTCATCGAGAATCGGGAGCAATAACTACCAAGGCCCCGAGGGCCACCCTGACACAAAAAGGATAAAGGGAAGGGGAACAATACAAAGAGCAAGCAAGAAAAGACGGAAAAGAAAGAAGAGTCGCCTTACCAAATGGTTAGCAACTCAACCAACTCCATTGTCTCAATGATCGTTATCGGCACCTTGCTTTTCTTCCTCATCGTTATTCCTCTTCTTCCTAAATGTACTCGCATGGTTGAAGTATCGGGCTTGTAATGGTGTAATGAGGTTGGGATTTAAGGGGAAACTCGGTGTATAGTGACGAGAAGTTGAGATGAAGGTGTAAAATTGAAGTGTAAGGATGGAATGATAGTGGCAAAGGTGAGTAGGGAGTTTGGGAGGGGTATAAAGCGGTGGGGTGAGGGTTAAATGAAGAAAAGAAGGCGAAAACCACCGACGGGGCTCCTTCCCAGCCAGGAACATCTCTTCCCGATCGAGATCATGCCTTCCCGGTCGGGAAGCTCACCCATCTCGAGCGGAATGGCCTCATAGTGAGCCGTCTTTGAGAGCACAACTCGTCCCGATCGGGAAGACACCCATCTCGAGCAGGATGCTTCTCTAGGTCTTCATTCCCCTAGATTCTACCATGTCTTCCACCCTTGGAACACTACCAACTACGGGATACGAATCTCGTACCCAAAAGCTGATAAAAAGCTCAAAAACCGACTTCCTCCACCAAGCTTCAAACTCATATCATCCAACAACTCTTCAAAAAATTTCATCTTCACTTCAAACCTATCAAGTGAGCTCAAAAATTTCCATCAAAACTCCTTCCCTCACATCGCTCATCAAAATACCAAACGACAAAAATTCCACAAAACATACAAATCCTAGAGTCAAACTCACAAATCACACAAATACAACCACAAAAACTCAAAGAAGAGGAAAGAGATATATACAACACGACGGTTCTTGAGGAACTCCGTCAAACCTAGGATGGTGGATCTTCACTCTTTATCAACAACATGGTACACAACTCCATAGCCTTCAAGGCCACGGAGTAACAAGTCGAAAGCTCTTGAACAATCTTCATTAAAGCACGTGGAACACCAACATATATCCCAAGGTTCTTCATAACCTTGTCTTGACGTTCCCGGTCATCCCGATTCACTATGTTCAATGGCTTGAACTTGTATTTGCAATCTTTTGGGATATACCCAAACTTCCATTCTTCTTTATGGGGCCTCAAGGGAGGCTCAACCTTCTTCTTTCCAAGCAATTTATCTTCATTCACATTACAAGGGCATTCATCCACCCCAAGCTCAAAAGCATCATCCTCAATTCCACACAAGTTATTGTCAACCTCCAAGCTTTCACCCGACTCATTCCCTAGGCCGGTGTCCTTCGAGGCATGGATCATATTTCATGATTCTTCATTTGTAGGCAAGGTGTTGCCTTGGAGGTCAAACACAAGCTTCTCATCGCCTAACTCAAAAGTGATCCTACCCTTCTTGACATCGATCATCGCACCGGCGGTGTGTAGAAATGGGCGCCCTAGGATAATGGGGGTGGTTGCATATTCTTGCATATCGAGTACAAGGAAGTCAACCGAAATGAAGAATTTCCCGACCCTTAATGGAACTAACTCTAACATTCCTAATGGTCGATTAAGTGAACGATCGGCCATTTGGAGTGTAATAGAGGTACACTTGAGCTCTTTTATTCCAAGTCTCTCACAAATAGAATAAGAGAGAATGCTTACATTCGCCCCCAAATCATATAACGCCCTATCGATCTTCAAATTCCCTATTGTGCATGGGATTGAGAAACTACTCGGATCCTTGAGCTTAGGTAAGGTGGAGCCTTAAATAAGATCACTCACCTCCCTTGTAAACGCTATGGTCTCTTCCTTGTCTAAGGATCGTTTCCTAGCCAAAATTTCCCTCATGAATTTTCCATAGGCCGGGACTTGGGTAATTAACTCGGTGAAAGGGATGCTTACATATAATTTCTTCATAATATCGAAGAACTTGTCAAATTTAACATCCGCCTTTTTCTTCAATTGCCCCGATGGGAATGGCAACTTGATATGTATCTTGTCAAGATCATTAGGTTTGGATTTTTCATTTGACACTTTCTTCTTCGCTTTGTCTTCTTCTAGGGGTGGGGGAAGCCTGTCTTCAATAAGTTTTTCAAATTCCCACAAGACTTGTTCCTCCATGTGATTTCCCTAATTTTCATTGTCTTGGTTCGGAGATTGCACTTCTTTCATAGCTTCATTTTCATTAGGAAACAAGGGAGAGTCATAGGATGCACCGCTCCTCAAGGTGATAGCATTCACATGTTCAAGTTTCGTTGGTATACCTTGAGGAGGTAGTTGACCCTTTTGCCTTTAAGAATTACCCGAAGCAACTTGAGCTAGTTGGGTTTGGAGCATCTTCACATGAGTAGTAAGTGCCTTGTTTTCCTTTTGAAATTGAGCATAAAATTATTGTTGGTTTCTTTGCATCTCGATTTGACTTCTTTGCATCTCTTGATTACTCCTTTGCATATCCAACATCGTCTTTTGCATGTCAAAATCCCGGGGTGGGGATTGTTGATTACGTAGAGTATTAGTGAGGGTTAAGGGAAAGCCATAATCATGAGTTGGAGATCGGCTCCTTGGCTTGTTTTCTTGTTGAGCATTTTGGAACCCTTGTTGGTTTTGCAAGTTCCCTTGGAACCCTTGAGAATTGCCTTGATTTAGGCCTTGGAGAGTACCTTGATTGTGATTTTGGTAACCTTGGTTGTTGTTTTGAAACCCTTGAGAGTGTTGCTTTCCTTGGAAACCACCTTGATGATTGAAGTTCCCTTGATTTTGGAACCTTTGATGATTGTTGAAGGCACCTTGGTTGTTGTTTTGTTGTTGAAAGTTGTTAAAAGGCCTTTGATTACCTTGATAACCTTGGTAGCCTTGGTTGTCCCTTAAGGGAGGAGCAACATATGGTAGACGGTATTGTTGTTGAGCTTGTTGTTGGGAAGCTTGGAACATATGAGGATTTGGCACATTTTGAGCCTTGTAAGTGGAGTATGGGGCACCTTGCTTGTATTCTTGAAAAGCATTCACTTGCTCAATGCTACTTCGACAATGTTGAGGCTCATGTCCGTATATCCCACAAATCTCACATATCCCATAATAAGAGGTAGGAGAAACCACTCCCACAACATTAACTTGATGAATAGATTGTTGGTTGGAGGAATTTGTGCCTTGACCTTGATTAAAGTGACCTTGGAGCTTCTTATCGATGGCATCCATGTGGGTCTTCAATTGTGCCCCAAGATCGGCACTAAGTTGTGTGATAGCATCGATTTCATGCCTTCCCCCTCTATTTGCCTTCCTAGGCCTAGAATATTGAGAATTATGGTCCGCCATTTCTTCAATCCTAGACCAAGTTTGGTCATCATCGACCTCGGTGAACCTTCCATTAGAGTCCATGTTGAGTATGGCTCTAGAATCTTCATACAACACATTCCAAAATTGTTGGACCAAAAACCAATGAGAAAGCCCATGGTGGGGGCAAGATCTAACCCAAGCTTTGAACCTCTCCCATGCTTCATAAAGACTCTCTTCATCCCGTTGTTGGAAACCGGTAATGGAGGCTCTTAGCAAATTTGTCTTCTCGGGAGGGTAAAACTTTTGATAGAACGCCAATGCAAGCTTCTTCCAAGTATCGATCCCCATGGTTGCCCTATCGAGACTCTTGATCCATTGCTTAGCTTTTCCAATAAGAGAGAACGGGAAAAGAACCCATCGAATTTGATCTTGAGTAATCCCGGTTTGAGAAATAGCATCACAATAATCGGTGAATTTCTCCATATGTTGGTGCGGGTCTTCGGTAGGCAAACCACTAAATTGATTTTGCTCCACAAGTTAAATGAATTGTGCCTTGGCAACAAAATTTCCAGCATAAGCGGCCGGCAAAGTGCTCGGTCCCGGCAAGACATCCTCGGTGAAAGTGGAGTGAGATGAGAACTTAGGCATGTTTGGATGTACGGGAGATGACGATGTAGATGGTGTTGATATAGATGTTGAAGGAGAACTAGGTGAACAAGAGTGACTAGATGTACCAAAGGGATTGATGAAGGTCCCTTCGGTGGTTTCTCGAGGTGCTTCGTTTAAGTCAAATCCTTAAGCTTGCTCCTCAATGTTAGTACTAGTACCCGGTTGAGAATTTCTAACTCGATCAATTGTCCATTGGCGAAAGGCTCTAAAGAGTCTCTCCGGCTCTGGATTGAAGAGAAAGAAGTCGGCTGTCTACCTAGGCATGCACTACACACTTGGAACAAACGTGAGAACACCTAGTGCTTTATGGCCACTAGGTAGGGACAATAAACGAACACAACAAAAGACAAAGAGAGAAGAACACAATAAAAACAAGGAAAAAGACAACAAAACACTAGTACAAAAATCACTTGTGGCTTCGGTTAAAAAGGACATATGGCTTCGGTTATATAGGCGTTGTAAATCAAGGTGTAGCATTAAGTCTATGAGTTGTGGCTTCGGTTATGAACCGAAGCCAAAAGCCTGTAAAAGGCTTCGGTTGATGAGATTAACCGTAGCCAAAAGTTTTTTTTGGTTTCAGTTGTCTGTAAGAACCGAATAAAATAATTGATAAAAGGCTTCGGTTGATTACTATAACCGAAGCTAAAAATACATTAAAGGCTTCGGCTCTTAATAAATAACCGAAGCCATATCTTAGTTAAAAAATCAAAAAAAAATCCAATAATTCCAAATGAAATTAATATTAGAAACCACCAAAAAAAAATGTACATTATTCAAAACAATACCACCTACAAAATAGCTAGCTACCAAAACGATAACCACCTAAAAAAGAACCAAATACTTTATATTCAGTATTACTTATGAAGAGTAATATTAATAACCAACAAAACTATTTCTACATTATCCAAAACTACACCATCAAATTGTATCCCCTGAAAACTAACAAAATACATAAAACAAATTGCCTTAATATCTTCAATAATAACACGCATTCCACTATTCTTCCATCGTCAACTAGATCATAACTTTGAGTTACATATCATTGTTAAAAAACAGTTTGTTGTGCTCCAGCAACTGAATGCCATCTTTCATTTGGTCTCCCAAGCTTGCAAACGAATCACTGTTTGACGAGGTACTTTTTTGAAGGGCAAGTAGTTAACAATAAGTCTAGTGAAAAGGCAACCTGAATATATGTGTTATGTAACGACACACATTCAAACTGAGTAACATGTGTCAAAGTGTTTTCTTTGGAATATATAAAGTGACTAAGTCATCCAACAAACAAATACGAGGTAATTAAAGTTATTGAACTGAGATCGTTAGGAAAATCAATAATAGAAATCTACATACCTGAATGGCTGATTATTGTGCTCAAGACATTAATTAGAGCTAGCAGCAGGCATTTCAATATTTCAAACATCTGAGCACTAGCTTGTCCAAGTTAATTGAAATGCGCTCTCTCATTTTTACTAGACAATGAAATTGTGAGCAGTTGACCATAATGATAGAACAGTACCAATTGAACTAACTTATTTTTGGAAATCCGTGAATGGTATGCTTTATGACGTGTTTCATACAACACATGCATATTAGATACCATGTAAACATTATCAATATAGGTTCCAGAATAATCCCGAGTATACACTTATTTCATAATTCTGTCTGTCGCATATAAAAAGAATATCAGTAATATCTTTAGCTCATTTGCAGTTGAACTCCCTGGTATATTTTCCATGTAAGTCTGTATGATATAGGTGAAAATCCAAATAACCAAATAACCCAAAATGCTACTATGTCCTCTAGTTGTGAAATTGCACACAAAAAATGTTAAACACAAATATCCAACCTAGATTCACTGAACCAGTTGCAGACGTCATAAGATTCTGAGCAATAAAATTCTCCAACAGGTCTTGGTCTATTAAACATAAGATTATAGAAGCAACATACAACTAATCCATCTCACCAGATTTAAGTGGCCTATGCTTGATTGAATCCCAAAAAGTAAATTTGTGTCATAGTCTATATGGCATGGGCTGAAAAATGAATATAGGAGTTTTTAGTTCTTATCTCTACTAGTAAAGCTCCTCGACATTAGTCCGCTTTAAAAAGAAGGTGAAGATGTGTCAAACATACCTCGGTACTTAAAAAGTACTATAGAATTAACAAAGCAGTACCAATTCTCGAGAAATATAGTAAAATGACACTAATTACACTAGACTCGACTAATAAGCGAAATAAACACAAAGCGTCTAAATTCTAACAAATCGGTTAAATGTGGGACAAAATAGGTAAGAAAAGATTTATTAGTTACTATGCACAGTAAAACAACTCGAAACGGTTTATGTGGAGCTGATAACAGTTACGATTTCACTATCAATAGTAAATGTGAAGCTGTAGTGTATGAAAAAGTTCCACATTCCTGATACTAAGACATGATAATGTTGCTCCACATTTACTAGATTTATTTATTGATTTACCATCACCACACTTTTTATTTTATTCAATTACTATGCAGCAAATGGAAAAGCATATGAAATCCACTAACTACTACTCGTACTCTAATACAAATGAAAACCTTTTTAGGAGTGATATAGCAATCTGCAGGTCAATAATCATCAAAACAGCTCAACAAAAAAAATCAGTACAATGTTATCTAAGAAAGAGCATACCAGCAAAATGAGCAATATGAGATTTTTGTAGTTTTACAAATTTACTGCCAAGCCAAGGCCACCAATCTTAACTTCCCCTTGATTACCACTAATAAATATATTATCATACTAAAGGTATTTATAGATAACTGGTGGATCATGGTTATGAAGATACAAAGCCCTCTTAAGATTTGCCTGCACCAGTTCTTCAATGCTCTAATATTCACTCCTTTGTGTTTTAATAACCTATACCTAATCTAATCCAAGAGGCAGACACAAAAAGTGTAAACAAAAAAAATTAACAAAAATACTCATATCCTTCAACAAAATAACTTTCAGCAAAGTTGACAAAAAAAACAAAGGACACACCGTCTTAAAATTCTAGGATGTACGGAGCTTTATAATATTGGTATGTTTGAAGTAGATTTACAATCTTCCTAGTTTTCTAATAAAAGACGATACATTGATGCTTGTTCTTTCTTTTCGTAATATCAATTCGTTCTAAAATATCAACGCGAAAACAAATTTAAAAGAAAAGAATGACAATCAAATAAAATTATACATCCAATCTAATGTAATCACAAAGCACAACTGAAGATTTAAACAAACAGAAAAGAAAATAGGGTGAATGAAGGGACTTGGTCAATAACCTGAGCAGACAAGGCCTCAACAAACACCCGAGTGAAGAAGCAGGAGTGGTCAAGGAGATAGGGGCAGAGGCTGTAGTGAGGCGCAAAGTAGGGCGGAGAAGTGTCCGATAATGAGGAGATTGTGGGTAGGGGGTGGATCCGAAGATGATCCAGTGGTTGTGGGTAGGGGGTTTGGAATACGGTGGATGAGATTGTTGGTGTACGTTGGTTGATGAAAAAGAAATAGATTAGGGTGTGCGTTAATTGTTTTAATTGGGAATTAGGGTGTGCAAGAACAATGAGGATAAGAACGAAGGAAATGGACCAAGTATATGGAAGTGGGCGGGTCGGGGCCTTTGTAATACATGCTCCATTTGGTGGAAACATAAAGGATTATGGTTCCGTGTACTGAATACTTTTGGCTACGGTTTAGACGTTCAAGTGAAGACTTTTATCTTTAGCTACGGTTCTTGTATAGAACCGTTGCCATTTAAAACCACCTTTGGCTACTGTTTAATATTTCAACCGAAACCTTTTATATTTAGCTACGATTTTTTTCCAACAACCGTAGCCATTTGTAAATCCTATTTCCATATGAATTTTTTGCCATGGCTATTAAATGAAACCGTAGCCTTTTCTACTAGCCAAATGTAGTTTTTATACTAGTGAAATATGCACAATGGATAAAAGAAGAACACAAAACGGTAACTAAGTCAAGCAAATAATCAAACAAAATCTAAACACACACCATCCCTGGCAACGACACCAAATTGGTGGTAGGGATTCGCCGTGAATCCTACCACACCAAGTAAAACCAACTATTCCTAACAAGTAGCTAGGGCAAGTCGAGTCCATTCACGAGGACAGAAAGAAGCGTCTAGACTAAGGTCTACCTAAACACAAGACTAGGTCACAATCAACACAAAGTGGGGGAGGTAAACTAACAAGAATTGACTAACTAGGGTAAGGCCGCGCTCTCGCGTCAAAAACAAACCCGAAAACTCATGTATGATGCTACCCAAAACAAGAAAAATCAATCACAAATCAAACATACAACAAGAAGGAGGAAACTAGCAAGAGTAGCATGGCCACTACTACCCTAACAAACATTTCATCAAACACATTGCATGCAAGAGAAGTGACTAGTAAAAAAGATTCAACCTTTACCCACAATCAACCCTAATCACCCATAAACAACACTTAATCCTCCTACTAACCCCACAATGAATCTACTCACACATTTTCAAACTAACACTAACAATAACAAGAGAAATCAACATAATAGCTAAAACATTCATAATGAAGAATAAACCAAGATGAACAATAAACAAATTGAATAACAATAAAAGATTAATGGAAAAGAAAAGAGAAAGATTATACCCAACTAATAAGAAGATGAAAAGATTGAAACTTGTATAATAAAGAAAACCCAAATAAATCCCCCAAGGTTGCCAATCTTGGTAGAGTCTTCAAGAATTCCCTTAATACAAGAGTAATTGTTAAGATTAAGCTAAGATTAACAAAAGATTAAGGAAAGATTAATGAAAAACTAAGCTAATGATGAGAGTTCTCTATCTAGGGTTTTGAATACTGTAGGGTGTTTAAAAACTTACAAGAGGGGGGTATATATAGGGTTTCACGGGTGAAGGAATTGAAGCGTCGAAGCGGAAGGACAACTGGGCCCTTCCCAGCCGGGAAGGTGATGATCCCAACCGGGAGGAGGTGTTCCCGACCGGGAAGGTCATGATCCCGGCCGGGAAGGCCTGTCAGAGGCGCCTGTTTGTCATCTCACTTCGTCCCGACTGTGATGGCCATGGTCTCGGTCGGGAAGGCCATGTAGACTTCAAATATGGTCACGTAGGTCCCCACTTGCTCTTCCTCTGCTTCTTATCGACTCTCGGTGCTCGGGACTGGGCTCCAAGGGGCTTGGGATCGAGTCTAAGCCACCGAGTCATCGTCGCTTCTCTTCGTTGGCTCCATATGCGTCAGAAATGAGTCTGAATCGTTCCATTTCTCCAAGATAGGCCTTAGGAACCTAAAAAAAGCTAGAAGAAGCGTAAGTAGCCTCGAAACCGCTCCAAAGAGCGATTCCAGAAGAGAAACCGGGACCAAACACAAGGAATAAGCAATACATAACACACTTATCACGGTTCTTAGTTATACTGAAGGCAACAACAACAGCACTTTCGAGCCTAGCAGGGTCTTAGTTATCCTGAAGGTAATTTGTGTTTGAGCGGATACTTACACGCTCAAACATTTTCGAGCCTAACGGGTCTTAGTTATCCTGAAGGCAACAACAACAACAATTTTTGCCCAAAGGGTCTTAGTTATCCTGACGGCACAACAACAACAATTTTTGCCTAAAGGGTCTTAGTTATCCTGAGGGCACAACAACAACAATGTTTTGCCCAAAGGGTCTTAATTATCCTAAGGGCACAGCAACAACAGTTTTTGCCTAAAGGGACGTGGTTATCCTGAGGGCACAACAACAACAATTTTGCCCGAGGGGTCATAGGCATCCTGAAGGCACAACAAACAACAATTTTTGACTAAAGGATCTTAGTTATTCTGAGGGCACAGCAACAACAATTTTGCCCGAGGGGTCGTAGGCATCCCGGAGGCACAGCAAACAGCAATTTTTGCCTAAAGGGTCTTAGTTATCCTAAGGGCACAACAAACAACGACTTTTGTCCGAGGGGTCATAGGCATCCCGAAGACATTCTCGAGCCCGAGGGGTTATAAGGCATCCCGAAGTCATTTTATTTTATTTTCAAGTCCGAGGAGTCATAGGCATCCTGGAGGTATTTTACTCTTAAGCCCGAGGGGTCATAAGCATCCCGGAGGCATTTTATTTTATTCTCAAGGCCGAGGGGTCATAGGCATCCCGAAGGCATTTTATTTTGCTCTCGAGCCAGAGGGATCATAGGCATCCCGAAGGCAATTGTTCGAGCGGATACTTACACCTTCGGGCATTTTCTTTCATGTTCATGCTCAAACGCGTCATACGCATTCGAAAAGCAGTCCAAATTTGAACGGATTCTTGTACATCCGAAAAGACACATGAACATAACAAACCTAGGACGAGATGGTAAGCACGGACCCGAGCCCCGATAAGCGACCACAGGCAAGGACGTCTGGCATGATTTCTAAGCCTTGGCTGGCGAGCCTCAACACGTAGTTTAACGGACTTAAAATGACTCGATCGGACAACCACCAGGTCGTATTCCTCGATTGACCTGGGCGGCTAAACTTTGAGTTTCGCCTTGTCCACGCCTCAGTCAAAGTGGGGGCTTCTGTAGACACCCAGATTTGGACCTGGTGGCTGCAGGGGTGCCCAACAAACACCCGATGTCGATCGGACTGCAACGCGACGCGAGTTTGCGATGTTTTAGATAGTTATTCTATAGAACGGATCAAATAATTACTCGAAAAGATTAAATTAACATCAAGGTAGCCTTAGTCGTGTTATTACAGTCGCATAGACACTAATTAGAGTCAATTCCGACACCGGGACTCCAAATCGATCGCGAAATACCTAAAATCAAACCCGAGTCAGCACCGGGCCAAGCGAACCTCGAGATGCACACCCGAGGCCCACTCGGCGCAACAGTGCGCTAGGTCAAGGAGAAAACTTAACCTCCAAGCTTACAAATGATCCGCACACTCTCGGTTTTGGAATGTATGAAAATCATATCTTCAAAATCTCGAACACCTCGCACCAAGCATCCTAGGACTCACACGCACGGACCCAGGCGCCTGAGTTCTGGTGCGCCTGGACTCGGGCATCCATCCAGGCGACGAGAGTCGAAAACAACTATAAATACCCCCTCCACCTTATTCATTCGACAACTTCTTCTCATTTCTCTTCTCCCTTTACTCGTTACGAGTTTCTCTCGCTTGGGCTCACATTCTAACACCCAAAGCAAACGATCCACTCAATCATAGTCCCGATAAGCGAAATCGACGCTACTCCTCACCTTCGAGCACCCGACTCGATCCTGGGGTGCCTGTGTTCGAGTAGCTACTCCAAGTCTAGCAACGGAGCTCTGCCGGATTAGCCGCAGAACCATCAAGTAGTAACGGAGCTCTGCCGGATTAGCCGCAGAACGAGCAAATGTAACGGAACTCTGCCAAAATCACAAGGCAAGCTAGGAGGATCCGCCTTTGAAGTCAAATCGTCACTAGGTTGTCATCTAAACAAAACTTGACTTTTCCGTACTTTTATTATGCACTACGATAATGTCAAATATGGACACTAGGTCCATAACACGTACTAATACACGTAACCACTACTACAATTTTGATTATACAAGACGCTCCAAATAAAACGCTTATATAAGGAACCGTCCTCTATATTATGATAAATTTTGCCACCGCATGACCTTAGTTAAATAGCACGGTTCAATACGAGAACCATTCTTTTATTTGTATTATTAGCGCGGTTGGTCAATAGAACCGTCCTCGTTAATATAAAATCACGGTTATAACTCAAACCCATCCTATTAATACTCCCTCCGTTTTTTAATATAAGTCATTCTCACTTTTCGAGAATCCCCTTCTCTCTTCAATATCTCTCACAATATAAGAAAAAATACCATGAAATGTATACTCATTTGAAAGCTCTTCTCGTAAGGAATTTTATGGTGCAATTTTTAAAAATTTTGGAATAATATATTTACATAGAAATTAAAGTCAAAGCTTCACCTAGAAAAAGTAAAACGTCATATAAAAAAATACGGAGGGAGTACAATTTAAAAGCACGGTTATATAATAAACCCATCCTATTAAAACATAGGACCATCCTATTCAATCATTGGACTAATACTCTGTAAAGTGTTATTATACGTTCAATTCAATCAAAAATTTCCAAACCTCCCAATACTTCGCCTTCGTCTTCAACCCTACTTCGTCTTCAACCTCCAAAACCAACGCCGACTGCCGACGTATCATCCAACTTCACGCATCTCCGCCGGCGCCTTCTTAACACTCCACTACTAGAATAGGCTCCAAAGGCATCATTAATAAGTCATCACGTATCAACAATGGCCTTTCGCTCCAGTTTATTGCAATCTTTGATCGTGAGTGATTCGACTTCCACTTCTTCATTCAACAACAGTCGCTCTGCGTCTTCAACGTCAAATCCGAAGATAAACGCCATCACAAAATCAGCGGATTTCTGAAGATTTGTATTAGCATCGCTCCAGTGAATCGTCTTCCCTCGTCTTCGACATCTACTTTTACTTCGACCACCGGATCGTCGTCCTCCATCCTTCCCAATTGTAAGTCTTGAAACAATTGTTTTTGTTCTACTCTAGCATTCTCAGTTGTACGTCAATTTATGGTTATTATCCCTAATTTGCTTCTAATTAGGGTTCTTATCTACTTTTCTTCAATTTTTTCCCCTAATTTGTTGATATTTAGTACTCCGTGTCAATTTAGGGTTCTTATTGCTTTTTTATTTTATGAATTTCTGGTATTACTTTTGTTTGTCGAGTTCCTAATTTGTGTTATCAGTTCGTCTAACTGTATTTCAATTAACATTTGAGATGGAGATGAAACACACTTATATATATATATATATATATATATATATATATATATATATATATATATATATATATATATATTCCCGAACTCGTCCCTTCGTTGCTTTAATACTGACATGTGAGGTCGAGGGTGGGGGAGACAACGAAGGCCATGCCGTGTCCACCGAGTTTTTGAAACTCGGGGATAGTGCCGAAGGTGAAAACTGTCGAGAAGCGGGTCAAGCTGAGGTTGGTGAGTGGGGTGGAGTGGAAGGCGTGACCCATCACACGTTGAGATGTGTTGGTTAGTTGTATGTATTTGTTATGGTGAACTAGTTTTGCTGAATCTTTGAGGATGACGCTATTGCCTGCTGTGCTGAAATCATTGTATATGAGCTGTGTTAGCTCCTGTGCTGCTACTACTAGTACAAGGTAGAATAAACATAAGATGAAGCTTGTAATTAGGGTGTAGATCATGATTTTTACAGAATGGTGATATGTTTGTGTTAAAAGTTGTGTGTATGATGATGTATGGGAGGTGTTTGTTATAGGATGTGAATTGTTTATTCAAGTCTAATGATCACGCAAAGGTTGAACTCATGAAGTCAATAAGTTGGGACTTGGGATGAGATGTAAAGAATATTACGGGTTCTTCTTCTTGACGAATATTATCTCGTCATAAAATTGTTATGGGTCAAATTACATTCACGTGAGTAGATAAAAGGTGATATTTAAATTCTTTTCAGCTCAATTCAGCTTATTCCACGTAGACTTAGGAAGTCCATTTTGTTTCAATTATTTAGCTTACTTTAATTCAATTCAGCTCGGTTAAATTCAGAACCAAACTTTATTTGGTACATGAGAGGGTGTAGGGTCATATTCAAAGGGGTATATTATAGTCAATGGTTTGTTGAATTGAGTAAAAGGAAGGAATTGTGAAAGAAGTGGAGTGGGTAGGAATCTCTATATGATGGTCAGTATATCACGCATGAAGTTGGCAACTATTGATGCGATCTGGACGCCGCATGTGGACATCCAAACCGACATACTACCAAGAGTATTACATTCTACTCTTGACTATGAACATTATTGACTAGTTCTTATCTGTAGTCCTACTGATTTAAGAGTAAAGCAAATATCAGTAAAAAGAAATTTCAGTTTCACTTATACTTCAAGTGTAGGCATGGAGAAAGTGTTGCACTACTCTTCATGTACTTTCAAGTCAAGCCACGACTTTTCCAAAAATCCATTAGTTTTGTGCATTAATCTAATGGTATAAATGTAAACTCCATTATAAGTTTGTCTATTATCAAAAATCTTGCATATTATTAAATTTCTTAAATAGAGTCAAGTGTGTAAACTGTAGACTATGGTTGTTGGTACCTTCTTTGTTTTTTTCATTAGCTTGTTGATCACAGCTCATGGTATTACAGAATTTGAGGTGAATGATAAACTTGATGTACTCGGGGAACTTGGTAGCTTCAAAGGTTATGAAGGTGTTGAAGTAGAAGATTTTGAACTCCCATCATGGAATAGCGGGAAGGGAGGGAATATTCTTGTGAAGGTAGATAGTTTTGGTGTTGCCGGAAATGGAATTTCTGATGATTCGCAGGTATGTTTTGCATTTTTTTAGAAAAAAAATCTGAATCTAGGGCTCTGCTGTTTTTTTTTCGACACGTGATCTTTGAGTTATTGTTAGGCCTTCACAACAGCGTGGAGCCAGGCCTGTTCTGCACCGAAGTCAGTGTTTTTGGTTCCTAAAGGGCGCACTTATGTGGTTAATGCAACTATATTCAAATGACCGTGCTCTGAAAGATTGATAGTCCAGGTATTTTATGGAAAAGAAACATTTCTAACTGTTACAACACTTAATATTATCGTTGAATAGGAACTTACACTAAATCTGTCCCATAAATGATCACGCCCAAAATAAAAATCCACGGGGCAAATTGATGATGCACTCCGGGATCGACCAGGCTGCAAATAGTACTCCTGTTTTGGTAGATCAACACCTGAAGACCAATCAAATATTCTACAAAATGAAACATAGGAGTTACTCATAGTGGCATCACAGTATAAAACCTTGTTTGAACACTGGAACATGAAACAACTTCACACCACATTCACCACAACTTTAAGGCATTAAAAGGTGCTAATAAAACTATTGTATAATAATACAAATGACAGTTGGGGAATATTACATCTAATTTGATGCTCTAAGCTTTGATGATTCAAACTCGTCATAAATTCAAGTATATATTCTGAATTAGATTCAAGTGTGCCCGAGAGCAAGGCCACCATCTACTGGTGTTTCTTTTCAAGGCAGAGGGGTTATCGATGGGTCAGGCAGTAAATGGTGGGCTGCATCTTGCAAAAAGAACAAGACCAATGTAATTTCGATGATCATGATTTTAACATTGTATGTGTGTTTCAGATTATAATTTGTACCAGTGCTAACTCGTATTTTTGTTTTCTTAATTGTTTCGACACCTGCAGGCATGTAAAGGAGCACCATCAGTAAGTGCACTTGAGCTTTTACCCCCTTTTGTTCAGTCTAGATGGAGCTAACGGCCCATTTTGGGTTTTGGTTGATCTCATATGGGACCCGCACTTCTTATATTATGAAGTAGCAGTCGGTTGGTACGATTCCCAATTCAATTTTCATGACGGATCTTCTAGAAACAAACCGTGATTCAAAGTAGCCGATGGCTAACTATTTATTTCGTTGTGAACATGAGATTAGCAAAACTTTGCCTGATTACAGTGTTACCTCTGCAGGCTTTCACAATAGATACATGCTCTGCTATAAGGGTTAGAGGCATGATGATCCAGAACATTCAGTAGATGCATTTTGTGATATCACGCTGTGATTCAGTGAGAGTGACGAATGTGAATCTAATAACGTCGTTGTTCTCAACAGTAAAATCGAAACAGGCTTGGTCAACCTCCTACTGCCCTGTCCTCAATTTATGCATTTCCTGTGATCCTTCAGACTTGTTTATTTATTGTCAAGAGATCATACGGAGAGCGCATATCTATTTTTTAAGAAAATTTCTTGTATGACACGGTTTTACATTAACTTATTGTTGGAGAAGACGACAATGTACCGCTCTTCTGAACGACCTAAATTTTCTGTTGTTTGACAGGTGATGACTTTATTTCCATAGTCAATGCCAGTTCAAATATAAAGATGAAAACCATATACTGTGGTCCTGGACATGGAGTAAGGTACGAAAATATTACATAATCTTTCGAGATCTTGGTAATGAAATATGGGCTGACCCGTTTGCATACATTTGCATATAAATATGCAGTATAGGTAGTCTAGGCAAGGATAATTCTACAGCTGTTGTGCAAAAAATCGTGTTGAGTAGCGCATACTTGAGGAATACAACCAATGGACTTAGGATTAAGACTTGGCAGGTAACTTTTGTTTATATGGGAAACAAGTACAACCAATGGACAAAATCACAGCTTGATATCACTCAATTACTTAATTGTTTTAATTGAGCTGATTATGTCTGTATGTATGTACGTGATTGAATCAAATTGTCTGGATTTTGGGTTATTTTCGAATTCTTGTTTTTGTTTACAGTTTCAGCTTTATCTTCATTGGTCTTATTCAGTTTTCTTCAACTATGGAGTATATATAATCTGTTGATAAAACTATCTACAATACTTTTAAGGTCGGATACCTAGCGGCCTCCATACGATCAGTCGCAGATCCTAGGGTTGGTGATACGATCACTCACTTCGGAAGAAAAGCCGACGGCCCTCTACCTGGATATCAAGAAGCAACTCCCATGGTCTTCATCGATGCAGATTAATAATAACCTTTCCTGTTTAGAAAAGATTACTTAATTTTGTTTTTTTGTTCCCAAATTCTTGTATGAGACCTTTAACTAAGTGTATAGAATTTGGAAATTTTGTAATTCATGAATGTCGGCCTGTTTATTGTGCTTGAATATATATATATATATATATATATATATATATATATATATATATATATATATATATATATATATAGAGGTAGGTTCAAATAAGGTCAACTATTTTTTTAAGTCTATATTAAAGTTACAGATGACATACGTTAAAGTTGCATTTTTCAAAATTGATATGTAACTATAACATTCAGCACTTTTATCACTTCAAGTGATAAAGTGCAACTTTATCACTTCAAGTGATAAAGTGCAACTTTATCACTCATCTCGTGTAACTTTAAGCACTTTTTGTGTAACTTTAACACTGGAACTTAGGAACTTAAAAAAGTTGTTGACCTTATTTGAACCTACCTCTATATATATATATATTTATGAATTTTATCAAATAGCACGGTTCAAAATAATAACCGTCTTGTTTCTATTTCTATTAAACAACGCACATAAGGGGAACCGTGCTCTTTGTAAAGAGTTAAATAGGACGGTTCCACCTTCAACCATCCTATTTGTGATCAATTAAAGAGCGAGGTTTGACCTTCTTTGAACCGTCCTATTTTATTTAATAGGACGTCGACCTAAAGGACGGTTCTTTTTCTATTATAGGATGGTTAAGAACCGTCCTATTTAATCGTATTTGTAGTAGAGAACGTCCCAACTTCAACCATAAACACTAAAACACCCTAAATAGACCCGAGTAGTTCTGAGATCCGTTCTCAACTATCTGTGCATCGTGTCCCATTTAGCGTAAACTCCGAGGGTGTAACTTTTTACTACGTGATTTACTTACATTTCGCATTTACCGCTTTCGTATGATTTATCGCTTTTATGACCTTATAATTGCATGCTAAATCACCTAACACGAAAATCAAAACATACACAATCTAAAACTGAACAAAGTGATGGTCGGGTTCCGTATTAGCCCCGATGCTCAATTTACATGGTTCGATTCATCCCTACTAATACCAAGTCGACGCATCTTAAGCAGAATACCAGGTAAGGTATACCACAAGAACGACTAATATCTATATTATCACAATAACACTGATTTTCTAATATATATAATATTAGTACTCTCTACTCTCCTATGTGCATCTTTTCATGGCCTGCATGTCACGTGAAATCGCATGCAAAGAATGTGAACATAACTACTTCGACAACAAAGCTTACTTGTCCTTAAACAACCGACATAGCAAAAGATAGGGTTAAAGCAATGGACGTTAAAGTACTTCCGCCACAACAAGGGAACAAAGTTATCAGCCCACCGATTGATTAGTAGAGGCCGCTATGTGTGGGTGGGATTGGGTGTCGATGTCTAGCGGACGTTGGCTTCCCAATACGTACCCTCACCCCTTACTCAGAATCGAAGGTTTTCGGATGTCCGAAACCATTGGCAATGAGAGTCATTCCAGGCGTGGAGTGCTTAAGGGTACAAGTCTTTATCTTTAGGTCTCGTATCAATCAGCTTTGAGCCGACTAAGGATCAAAGTTGACTTGAACGGTTTCTGAGTCCCCATAATTGACTCGGTGGCGACTCCAAAAATCGGCAACGAATTCGGTTCACTAAAAACGTTGTCTTACCGAACATATCGGCCTGTAAACATTTACAACCACGATTCGATCGATTCCAACGTAAACACGGATGCCCGCACCCGTCTAGTACTAGTCCGGATCGTCATCCGAATCGAGATCCGACACGTCGCCCCGAACGCGAGATCGGACTGGCCCCCGACCGGTAGGGGGCCGCGTGGCTGGCCGCTGCGATTGAAACCGGGTCGGTCCCGCGCGGGAGCCCGACGGTTCGGACGGTTGTCCACAAGATGTTATCGTAGTTCCGCCACAATTAAGGAACAAAGTTATCAGCCCACCAATTGATTAGTAGAGGCCGCTTTGTGAGGGCGGGATTGGGTGTCGATGTCTATCGGACGTTGGTTTCCCAATATGTACCCTCACCCCTTACTCAGAATCGAAGATTTCCGGATATCCGAAACCATTGGAAACTAGAGTCATTCCAGTTATGGAGTGCTTAAAGGTACAAGTCTTAATCTTTAGGTCTAGTGCCACTCAACTTTGAGACGGCTAAGGATCAAAGTTAACTTAAACGATTTCCGAGTCCCCATAATTGACTCGGTGGCGACTCCACAAATCGGCAATGAATTCGGTTCACTAAAAAGGTCCTCTTACCAAACATATCGGTCTTTAAACACTTACAACCACTTCTCGATCGATTTTAACGGAAACACGGGTGCCCGCATCCGTCTAGTACTATCTGAATCGTAAACCAAATCGAGGTCCGACACATTTGCCCCGTACGCGAGATCGGATCAGCCCCTGAGGGAGGGGGCCGCGTGGGTGGCCGCCGCGACAAACCGTTGGTCCCACGCGGGCGCGCGCGGGGCTCCGCCTAGTGCGGACAGGCGTCCACAGTTAGGCGACTCCGCTGGGGATTTGGGAACAAGTTTCCAGCGGTGGTGTAACTCGAACGAGGTCAGTGAAGCTCATTTCCTAGTTCCTTGTTGTGATCAGTACAAGTTTTGGCCCTAAGAAGCCTACCCTAACCGATATTACGACCAATCGATCTCTTCGCTGTAAGATCCTTTCGGATGCGCGGAGAGACACTCGATTGACATTCCGACCGTCTAAGGTAGTCACGCATTCCATGGATGTACCAAACGAGTGGTACTAAGCAAACGGTATGACACTCACCTCCCTAGGTGACCTGTCGTCACCTAAGCAAAGACTATTCGTGGGCGGTAGCCTACCCTAACCTACATGTGTCTACATCCTGCATGAGTTTACGCATTCCTACTTATGTGTAGCGTGTTTGATAACCCAAATAAAGCATTAAAATCTGAATTCAACCACGTCAACATATTTAACCGAACCCAACTCTGTTTTCAAAAGGACATCCTCTTTTCAAAACCCCCTTTTTAGCGCCGATGCTCCGACCAAATTAAAATTATTTTTCAAAAGCACTTTAGAGCCATCACCACGGTCAATTTTACACTCATCACTATCAAAAGACACTTTTGAGTGCCATTACTTTGACCAAAACGAAACTCGTCATTTTCAAACAACAATGACATACCGTTATTATTACCAAACTCTCAACTAATGGGATCGAGGTGCCTTATACGGTTACATTTAATTTGCATTCAAAACATTCACAAACATACCGTTACTATTACCAAGTTCCCAATTAATGGGATCAAGGCAAGTAAAACGGTTACATCTTTTCAAAACAATTTAAGCACATACCGTAACATACAAAAACTTCAATTAATGAAGTCAAGGAAACGAAAATGGTTATACCTACGGAACATTTTTATACAACACACCACCACCACCGTCGAAATTCCAATCAACGGAATCGACGAGTGCGGTTGCACATTTTAAAAGTTTTCTAAAAACAATTTCATCACCTAAATTCTGTAACAAGAATTCGGTCAAACCTTCAAAAATACCATCACAAGCACTGTGTTCTCTCACGAAAACCCTTTTACACCGCGAACTTTGAACTACTAATTAATAGTAGTCTCGATAAAAGCGCAACGTCATAATTTTTCAAAACCGGCTCTTTAACAACCGCGCATCTTTTACAAAATCACAATTTACACTTTTACTATCGTCGAGTCCTCGACGCTCACATAGCAACACTTTACACACATCACAAGCGATGTCACTAAACCATCGCCATATTGATTTTACAAAGAACTCCCATTTTCGAAAAAAAGTCTGTTTTCATAATCCATCAAACTCTTTGATTCCGATCCGGGAGCGAGATCAATTCCTTACGTCGTACAACCGTGTGATTAACTGTCTGTGTTAGTTACTAGAGTCACCTCCATTCGAGGTCTTACATTTTGGTTCATCTCGTCTCGAGAAGTCCTCTTCTTTGAATCTCACTCTCGAGATTTGTGTCAAATCGTATCGCTCTAGAGACACAAGTCTGTTAGGCGCCACGCTGGATACACCAAGAGTCTAAAGCACCCGAGTCCCTAATTCGATGACCGCAAACACGCGCGAATCAAGGGTCTCATTTCCGTGTCGCTTGCAACTACGAGCATTCCTCGAGTCTTTAAGTCATCGGATGGATTAGTCTTGACCTCCAACATTTTCTTGCAATATCACTCCGCAACATGTCCCTAGATCCAAGAGTCATTGAAAACATCTGCAATGATGTCAATACCTTAACCGAAGTGGTTCACGATGTCCGCACTTCGATAGACTGCTTTACCTGTTTCGTTCGTCACATCGATAATCGTCTCAGTTTCCACAAAAGTGGGGACACAAAGAGCAAAGCGAATGCCTGTTCAGGCGACTACCATACCCAAGAACTTACCCCAAGTAGGTCATCCCAATGCTCCGCACGGGCAAAACCTCCTAAGGCAAACATAGAAATAACCTCAAGGCCTCACAAGGTCCTATCTGACGAAGTAAGAACATCACGGAAAAAGTTCACCAAAATCAATTCGTCATACACCGAAACTCTCAAGCATCTAGTAGATCAGGGGTTACTCTTCCCCATGGGACCTACTCCGGACTCACCGATCAACAGGCAAAGCAAAAATAGGAGTCCTAATGCGTACTGCCTATTCCATCAAGGTAACGGGCATGATACTGAGGCGTGCATTACATTAAAGCACGCCATCCAAAACATGATCAAAGAAGGGACATTCTCTCCTGCAAAACGGCAAAAAGCAGACTTCACCTTCAAGGTGTCCGAGGGAGAAATAGTGACGTCGGTGGTCACAAGTTACTTCAAACCCCTCAATGATCCACCAACGAAAACTAGCCCTAAACACACGTCAAGGGGCGCGTCTCCGAAAGGCTATGTAAGGATCTAAGACCCAAGGGACAGTTATGGCCTGGTCCCAAGGTCAGATCAATGTCACAATAGGGTCAAGCCATAACGGTCATATGAAGACAAAGGCTATCCTAAGGACTGTGAGCCCGGTCCTAGCTACGGTCTAAATTCGTCTTAGGGCCCACATTTAATTATAATAATAAATGTCTTTTTGTTTCTCGTATCGAGTCAAGAGGTGTGAATGGACCTGTCCTCCACCTCCCCAAAAAAAACATCTCGGGCACATAGCCCGCCTACTATCAATAAGAAATAAACTTTCCTTTTTTTTACAACGCGGCTTGACAATCGCTTGTTTTATAATAACGCACTTTCTCGCTTAAAAATCAGTACTATGCCATTTATCGATAACAATCAATGAAAGCATAAGGGCTACAACTAAACGACCCACCTAACTTCACCCTAAAAGGAGATCTGGAACAACTATCCAAGACCTAACCCGTAACTAAATTTCTAACTAGGAACTCAACATAGAAAACCCACACAACCAATAACCAATAGGCTACCACACACCCATATCAGTCAAACTAGACTTCCTAGTAACCAACAAAGCCGCCGAATACGAAGCCTGCCTAATAGGGCTTAAAGCCGCCGTAACACTAGGGATAAAAACCTTATTGTCCACAGGGATTCATCCTTAGTAGTCAACCAAGCCGCAGGCATTTGGAAGGTCTTTAGCGAAAGCTTAGCTCCATACCAGAACGAAATCGAGACAATATCCCGCGAGTTCACCGAAATCAACTTCATACATATACCCCGCGAGGAAAACCAATTTGCTGACGCCCTATCCAAGCTAGACTCACTAATAAACATGCCCGACAACCTTTTTTCTATGCCTATCTGCGTAAAGATAAGTAAGCAACCCGCCTACATCCATAACATTGAAACTGATGACACCCCCGAAGAACCCTGGTATGAAGCGATCCTGGACTTCAAAACCAACGGATCATACCCGCCTAACACCAGCACAAAAAACAAACGTGCCCTAAGAATACAAGCCGCCCACTACGTCCTAAACCAAGGGTTACTATACAAACGAACCTCACAAGGAATACTCCTTAGATGCATAACCAAAACCCAGTCTGAAAAAGTCATGGAAGAAGTACATGACGGATAATGTGGATCCCACATGAGCGCACACCTATTAGCCCGAAAAATAATGAGATTAGGCTATTACTGGATCACCCTAGAGGCAGACTGCCGGCGTCAGGTCCATCACTACCACAACTGCCAAATATTCGCCAACCTCCAACACCTACCATCATACCCACTGCACACCGCAACAACACCCTGGCTCTTCTCTGCCTGGGGAATAGACATCATAGGAAAGGTACACCCATCCAGAATCGGCGGACACTGTTTTATACTAGTGGTCGTCGATTACTTTACCAAATGGGTAGAATCAGCCTCTTACACCATACTAACCTCCAAACAAGTAGCAGTCAAATTCCTACAAAACAACATCATCTGTCGCTACAGAATAGCACATGAAATCATTAGTGACCAGGGGGCTCACTTCAGGGCCGACACCCAAAAACTCCTAGACAAATACAAAATCCAACGACACAAATTGTCACCCTAACCTCAGACAATGGGGCTGCGGAAGCAGCAAACAAAACCATCGTCACAATCCTTAAGAAAATGATAGACAACTATCGGGATTGGCCCAACAAGATGCCCTTCACGTTATGGGGATACCGAACACCCACCGGAGCCACACATTACTACCTAACCTACGGGTCTGAAACCGTACAACGAATAGAATTAGAAATACCCTCGCTAAGGATACTAGCCGAAAGCGGCATTCCTGAAGAAGAATGGAACCAAAAACGTTATGATGAGCTAGTACTCCTAGACAAGCGTAGAGTACACGCATTAACCAACGTGCAATCCTACCAACAAAGAATACAACGAGCCTTTAATAAATGAGTCAAATCCCGAAACATACATGAGGGAGACTCAGTAGTCAAATCCATTAGAGCACCCCTTCCTGTCGACCCTAGAGGGAAATTTAAACCAAATTGGACGGCCCCCTACCTCGTCAGGAAGATACTCACGGGGGGAGTCGTGATCCTTACTGATCTAGACGATCTACAATTCTCGACCCCAACCAACATGGATCAGCTTAAACGATACTATCCTTAACCTCCTAAAACAACCTTATCCTGATCTCTAAACTAGGGTGAAAACCCATGCAAAACGCTTAAAATAATTTGCATCAATATTGGCATAACGAGTCTAAAGCAAAATCACTCACATCATATTATGAACTACGAACATGGTTTGATTCCGTCTAAGTGCGGATACGTAGGCACCCTTCCGAGGGTGCAACCAACAAAAGTAACAAAATCAATTACTCGATTCACATGCAAATCGGAACCCCCTACGTTCCGATTAATGAGTGATTTCAATGATGAAGCACAAGCGACGAGCCGAGGACGGGGTGAAAACCCGAAAAGGTGCCCCGGGAAAATGAAGAAACGAGTTGCGAAAAAAAAAGCAAAAAATGATGAGCCGAGGACGGAGTGAAAACCCGAAAGGGCGCTCCGGGCAAAATGACGAATCGAGTTGCGAGCCGTAAAAAAAAAGAAAACAAAAATTTTAAAAAAAGAGCAAAAAAGGAGAGCCAAGGACGGAGTGAAAACCCGAAAGGGCGCTCCGGGCAAAATGAAGAATCGAGTTGCGAGTCACCACAAAAAAAAATAAAACAAAAAAATGTGCTTCTCATTAACGCAAAATCAATTAAATCAAGTCTTTGTTGAGGCCCTTTACATCGAGCATCTGATATCCTGCTACCCCAGAAAATTACAACATGTCTAGCAAAACCCTACAAAACCTAGTACTAATACGGCACATAAGATTAATTAATACAACATAGTACTAAACGACTGGGTTCTATCAGTTCAACTTTTCCTTTCCCACGCCATTCGGGTGTGCTTGCTTGAGTCTCTCACCATCGACCCTCTGAACACAAGCTTTCACCACCCTAGCCAAAGGCGAGTCCAGCCAATCCCACTTTCCCTCCTCGCTCACATTTTCCATATGGGTCTTGTCAGTCTTGGCCCATTTAGATGAACTGACGGCACTAGGATCGATAACACTGTCTTTGGTTGAGTGCGTAGTGATGACAACTCGAGTCGCCTTCTTATCCTTTAGCGACTTTCCCTATCCTAACTTTTGCCCTGTCCTGGCCAAGACTGTCGCGGTTTTCCTAACTTTCGACTTGCCCTGTCCTGGCAGATATCCGTCAGCTCCCCGCCGGGAACAAGTAGGGTTTGACGGTCGAGCACTTTCTATGACGGGATGAGAAAACCTTTGTCTCCAAGACATTCCAAATTCCCTGAGAGAACTTTCTGTCCATGGATCAAACTTAGGGGCATCCTCAGTAACCTCTGATACAGTTCGCCTTACACCCATTTAACGCAATAGCTCTCCCGGGTAAATGTAAACCTGATCCCTTAAGGACAGTATCTGCATAGTATGAGTCGATGATGAGAACGAAAACTCAACCTGTCCACTGATATGTCACCACGGGATTGCTCACCTAATATCAACCCGCTCGTTAGCTTGCAAGTAGGAATGTCATCCTTCTTCGGTATAACCATCGTTCCATGGTCGCGCCATCTTACGACCCATGAAGCCTTTATAGCTATAGCCCTTGACGGATCGAGGGGGCTCGATCAAACCAAGCCTCTCCTGTAGCCAAACCTGCATGAACCACAAAATAACGTCAAACTTTCTAACTAAGGCATGTTTCGAAAAAGGAAAGTAGTACCCCGACATACCTGCAAAATGATCCTAGAACCCCGAAAGTGAGCACAATGAATCCGCGCACGAGCATCGAGTCCTAGGATAAGCTCACTTAGAATAAGCAAAGAGGGCGATCGGTCGTGTTCCATCCCCGTTACAACATTCAAAACCCAAGTACTACCCCAACCTTCATGCACCAACGCGTCCTCGAAAAGATAGTAACATGCCACTGCGATATTAAAAGCTCGTTTACAAGCCAAAGGTGAAATATCATGAGAACCTTACTATGAGAATGTCCTAAAAAGAAACTCTAGGTCAATACCATCTTCCCCAATGAAAACCTTAGCTTCCTCTAGCGAAGAAATGTCCAAAAAAGGATGAAATCGTTCCACAAGAGCATCATCCCCAATGGATAAATACGTGGTCGAACTGAGCACCACCCACCTATAGCATCTAGCTCCTCGGGAAGAGGACAAACATTACCTCCCGGAAAAGCAAAAACATGGGTTTTAACATCCCAAAAACCAGAACATGCCAACAAGAAGTCATATTGCACCTTACCCTCTCATAGCGCGGTAACCATAGACAAACCATCACCCGGGCAAACCTCAAGATCACATTTCCTAAGTCGACCCATCCACTCGGTTAAGACACTCTCAAGACCCGACATGATTCAAAACAATACAAAGAAGCTATAAAGACACTATGGGTGATCTAGTATGTCTAAAATGAGTACCCATAACCCGCATATATAGCCCTAATCCCACGATAATTAGGAAATTACGGAAAATTTCCACAACCGAGAATCGGGTCGCCTGAGCCCAGGCGCCCTAGGACCGGGCCGCCCGAACCCAAGCGACCCAGAATCAAGTCGTTCAGTCCCAGGCATCGAAGCCCTGGGCCATTAACCTCCCAAACATCCGAATTCCACGCTGTCAGCCATGCTTTACCCCATCAGTTATCACTTGACAACCCTGGACGACAGGAACGACCTCCTGAAGTCACTGAACCCCTTCCCAAAAGCCGCAATGCCCTCACATGAGTGACAGGTCCATACGAACGATATATTTCGTCGATCGAATCCACCAAACTTAGACATTTTTCTTATTTTCTTTTTATAGAGAGATAAGCTACCCCACCTAGGCGTGTTGTGGAAAGGGTTACGGTTGCATATAATAACCGTAACCAAATGATTCTATAGGAATAGGATTTATAAACGGCTACGGTTGTATAAAAAAAACCGTAGCCAAATATAATTTGCTTCGGTTGAGTTTATAAACCGTAGCCAAACGTGGTTTTAAAGGGTAACAGTTTTAATAAGAAACCGTAGCAAATTATAAAAGGTTTCGGTTAGGTTTTTAACCGTAACCATAAGTGATTATAAATGACAACATTTGTAAGTAAGAAACCGTAAGCGTATATTGTTAACATAAACAAATTTAATTGCAGGGCCGTCGATTAGCATGGTCCCCCGGTTCTTGGAACCGGTGCCTAACTTGTAAAGGGGCTTCCTTAGGGTAAAAACAAGTATATAATATAAATGGTCATGGGTATTGTCAATTGTGATGATAGTAGTGCACTAGCAACAAGTAGCAACCAAAGGCATTCCTTCTCCTAAGGTCAGGGGTTCGGGACTTGGTGGGCTAGGAATTTTTGTGGGGTTCTGTGTGTGTATATGCATTTATTTTTTTCCTCCTTTTTTACACCAACATTCGTTAATGTTACGGACTTGCGGTGTATATGACCTTTAATATAGATGTCTATTTTAACTATACTTTGTGAAAGATTTATTTATTTATGATTATCTTTTTATATAAAAAATAAGAATCCTCGTAAGAAATATTATACTTATACAAGTATGGGATTTACGACCCATAAAACTATGTAATTTATAAAATTAACAAATTATTTGATACTACACGTAGTAGTTAATAATGCCCCATCGATAGATCGTAACTCCTAAATCTCAAATTTTGGCAAATTACCTAACTATTACGGAGTATAAATAGTCATAATAATCGGATTATATTTGGATCTTAACCGTTTCAAAAAAAATTGAACTATTTTCAATTTGTGGACATATTATAGTACTACTCGTATTATTTGTCAACCTAACTTAAAAATATGAGAGACATTGTTTGATAAAGGGCCTCAAGAAAATATTTAGCCCATGGCCACTAAATATCATTTGACGGTCCTGTTTAATTGTATATAAAAAAGTTGTCAATTTACTCAAAAAAATGTCCACAAAATTTCTCACAATTTTTTGTTTGTGACGGAGTTATCCTTCATTTTCGTATAACAAGTTGTGGACATGACATAGGGCCACCCCGACGCGGCCACGCGCGGGTTTTGGGGAGGCGAATGAATCTCCATGAGATGGTCAAATGGAAATTTAAATCGAAGTCGGAGTCGCCACCGAATTTTATGGTTATTCGGAACCGTTCGAGCCCACTCTATGTCGTAGTGGGCCGTGTACAAAATACGGCCCATTTCCGATGTCAGAGTTTATTGGGCTCGTCCCTTTTGCATATCGATATAGATGCCGACTGAAGCGGTTAATCGTATATTGAATGACTCTCGTTGCCAATGGTTTCGGACATCCGGAAACCACGGTTCTGAGTAAGGGGTGAGGGTACGTGTTGGGAAGTTCACTAAGAACACCCAACCCCGCCCGCACATTAGCGGCCTCTACTAGGATATCGAATGACGTTTTAATGCGCGCGTTAGTAATACGATGAATGATATGCAAACATTGTTTTCCTAAGCATGTGAGGAATTGAATGGGTTGCTAAGTGGTTTAATGCATGCAAAATTAATTGATGTCAAAGTCAAATTTAACATGTGAGATTCGTTTTAGTATAATAAAACAAATGAAATAAAAAGGATGAATTTGCTACAAAACAAACAAACGAGTTAGTATCGATTTGTAAATAATAATATAGCAAATAAAATAGACGAGATCGAGAAAATATATATTAATCGAAATCTGAAACATATTGTTGAAAAGAACGTTGTTTTGTATAAAAAACGAAGTTCGAAAAAATAATAAAAAAGACGGAAAGGCCGCGGCAGAACAGCCGGCCGCGCGACTCGCCCGGGACGCCGGCGGGTCGCGTGGTGGCCTGTTTTGGTGCCGGTTTTCGAAAACTCGATGTTCGTATTAAATCGCGTATGAATATTGCATGATTCGTGCTCGACTTAATATTTTCGATATTCGTTGTATTCGATAATTGACTACGAAATCAATATCAAATACTTGGAATAGTTTTTAGAAAAGATGTAATTTTAGAAATCGATCGAAGAATAAATAATAAAACGAACGAAAACGTAAAAAAAGGAACTCGGATTTCAGGCCTGCGCGCGAGTCGCCTGGGCACGGCGCGACTCGCGTGCGGGTCTGTCCGTTTTTATTTTTGTTCGAAAATTGTTATTTTGATGGATCGCGTACAAATTATGAATTAACTTGTATTCGATCCATGTTTTCGATATTCGTCATATCCGATATTCGATTATGAAATCGATATCGAATATTCGGAATGAATAATAAAAAAATAGTTTTGTAAAATAGTTTGTTTTGAACGAGGAAAGAAAAGAATTTTTAACGAAGAAAAGATGTAACGATTTTTAGTATCGTCGAAATCTTAATATAATTCTTTTCGATACGATATTCGATTATAGAAAAATCGATATCGTATGTTTAAGAATATTGTTATGAAAATAGTTTTTCGTTAATAACGATATTAGGAAAAAATAGAAAAAACGACTCTAGACCCATAATATAAAAAAACGGACGAAGAGAAGGAAGGAGAAGAAAGGAGAAATCGGGTTTGGTACACCCTCAACCTACATGCTTTTCTTGACTCGGATCGGGGCTCGTCGGAATGTGGCTAGGCACGGGAGCGTCGAGCTGATGTCGGTTGGGTTAGGGTGGCTCGGCTAGGTGGGACGTGTGAAGGGTGTCGGATATCGGGATCGGTTTCCTTCGGGTTTGAATATCGGTTTCTCGATGCTAAAGAATTATGTTTTTTCAGGAATTATGTATGTTGGGGATAGTATGAATTAATTGTGTGTGATGATTGTATAATTGTCGGTAAAAATCCGTGTCTTTGTGTTGTATGAAAAATTGTGTGTTTTATGTTGGATGCAAGGGGCTATTTATAGGGAGTTCCCGACCTTGGCTTAGAAGAGTTTGACTACCGCTTAGGATAGGAAACGTAGGAATTTGAGGGAAATAAGAATTCCGCTTTCTTGTGGAGGAAGAAAGGGAAATCGGCTGATTTGGGCTGTTTTGGCCGAGTGTTTTACACTCGGTCGGGTGCTCGAATCGGTTTTTGAATAGGATTCCTATTGGAGCTAGAATTACCGCTTGAGTAAGAAGCTGAGAAGAACGAGAATTCCGTTTTCTTGTGAGGGAAGAAAAGAAGGAAAACCGGCTGACTTGTGTATTACTCGGCCGAGTGTTTGTACTCGGTTGAGTGTCTGAGTCGGTTCCCGGATAGGATTCCTACTCGAGATCGAATTTTACCTTAAACGGAATTGTTTATTATTTTGTATGGCTGATTTTGTAGAGTTGGACCGTGAATACACCGTGTGAGGTGTCACGGTTGACTTACAAGTTTCGGGAAATATCTTTGACCGGGTTTTGACTCGGTCGCTAAAAGACGGTTTTACCTCTGGTGTCGGATTCGACCCAAATTAGTGTTACTTGACTCGAAACGACCCACTGGGCCTGAATTTGAGGTTGGTTTTGTGAAATTTGTACTCCTTAAAATGCCTAGGCCAAATGCCATTGATTTCGAGCCCATTTCCGAGTACGTTAAAGCATGTTAGCGTCCGATCATCATCGGGTGTTTGTCTGAAACTACTATAGACACCTGGCGGTCAAAATGTGGGTGTCTACAGAGCCCCCACTCTGACTGAGGTTTGGACAGGGCGAAAGTCAGAGTAGCTACCAGGTCAATCAAGGATTAAAACCCGGTAGCTTTCGGTCGGGTCGTTTAAGGTCCATTAGACCTGCGTGAAGGGCCCGCCGGCCACAGACTAGAAATGTACCTGAACTGATGATGATAACTCCGTGGAGAATTGGACTTGTCGTATAAGACTTAGGTGCGCCTATATATGGCTCATCCTGTTAAATGTCGCTGGAGAGTTATGTAAATTGCGCTATCGTGATTTGTACCTGTATAAGTTACATAAAATTTTGCATGCAACACGTAGGCGAAACAAATATGACTCGCGCT
This sequence comes from Agrostemma githago, assembly GCA_958450325.1. Taxonomy (NCBI): domain Eukaryota; kingdom Viridiplantae; phylum Streptophyta; class Magnoliopsida; order Caryophyllales; family Caryophyllaceae; genus Agrostemma; species Agrostemma githago. The sequence continues at coordinate 50,999,177 of OY288253.1, read as the reverse complement.
GGGGAATAAAAATGATTTTTGCTGTATTTTGAAATCGAAGTCCTGAAAGCAACTCACGTGCTAGGAGATGGGTTTCCAAAATTGAAAGGGTTGAAAAGAAATTTGCAGTTTAGATAGATTGAAATTTGACCTTGTCGAAAAGATTTTTTCAAATGGCAAAGTTTTTGCAAATTTTAAAATTAGAATTTGAAAAGAGAGGCCTACCGGCAGACTCGACTCTGGACGCGACAGGACGAGTTGACAGACACGACTTAGACTCTCTAAGGGTTGGACCGTGACTTGGTAAGGAGGTGGGCCACCTAAGATGACAAGACTCTTAAGTTACGCTATTCCGTAGCCTAGGCGAGTGGCAACACGGTCGAACATCGAAAGGGGATAGATATGCTATACGGGGTTGCAGTAGTCTGTAATGAGACTGTTGTAGTCTAGTGTTCTCTTGGATTTTTGATTTTAGGGTACATTTCCAAAGTGGGTATTGCCTCGAGTCTTGACAGATTCTTGTCTTCGACTGAGCCGAGTATTAGGACACACTACAGAAAGGAGGCTAGATTTTTTTGAATTTATCTGGATTTTGTGAGTGGATGGAGGTCTTCTGGCTAAAAGAGCCCCCAGGACGACAAAGCTAGCTGTTGAGAACATGACGGTGTCGTGACCGAAATGATGGTGCTTTTTGAATGTGTGTCAATGTGGGTGGTTGTGCCTCTGTTGAAAGGCTGCCTACGTATTCACATGTGGTGAAATCAAACCAAGCCGTAGTTCGGTGGATTATGGTGCCTAGTTTACTAGGGCTTTGTGTATAACTAGCCATAGTAATGGTGTAGGCTAGGTGCATTCCCAGTGATGTCTTGATCAAAGGGCTAGAATGGTTAGGATATTGATCCTGTGACTGTGAGCGTTCTCCGGGATAGCCCCCAGAGGTGGTGTGCACTATTTGGGTCTGTTCTATGCCGACCGCAAGTTGAGTTCCCGTGTTTGGGGTTGGTAACTGGTTTGAATGAGAAGAATTGGGATGGGAATTTAACGAGTTCTGCTCTCGGGGATTTTAACGAGTTCTGTTCTCGGGGATTTTAACGAGTTTTGCTCTCGGGGATTTTAACGAGTTTTGCTCTCGGAGGATTTTAACGAGTTTTGCTCTCGGGGGATTTTAACGAGTTTTGCTCTCGGGGGATTTGAAGAGTTTTGCTCTCGGGGGGATTTGACGAGTTTTGCTCTCGGGGGGATTTGACGAGTTTTGCTCTCGGGGGATTTGACGAGTTTTGCTCTCGGGTCTTTGTATGGTGATTGTGAATTTTGTTATGTAAAGGGGAAGTCGAGTAAAATGGCTCGAACTTTGATCGGGATAAGTTTTGATAATGCGAGATCTGATTTCCATGTCTGGCCCTAATGGTTAGAGGTATCCTATGGAGCTTGAATCCTCAAAATTCCGGGCTGTCTCTAGCCTGGGTCTCGGGAAGGTCTTGATGGTTGTAATATGGGAAGGCTAAATGTGGTGTTAGCTGACCAGCTTGATTGTCTCTCCCTTATTGGATGGTATGAGTATTGATAATTTTGAATTGATCGTTTTCACTACGGTCATGGTTTTTTTGAATATTTTTTGGTTGACCTCTTAGCCCCAGTCTCGGGATTCTTCATTTGGATTGACCGCTTAACCTCGGTCATGGGTGCCTCTTTTTTTTTTGATATTGGCCTGGTTTTTTGTTTTGGCCTTTTGCTTTTTCTTGTATTGGACTTTTGATTTTTTTTTGTTGGTCAGACTAACACCTAAGGTAGGGATTGGTTGATCTTATTGGATGGGTGTTTTATTGTGGGAAATGGGCTTGCCTCCCGTCTTTAACCCAAACTAGGAGATTACCTAGATTTGTCATAGGATTCGATACCGCTCCTGCTAAGGGTAGTTATGTGGCTTTCTATACCAGACATGGAATAGGTAAAAGGAAAATACGGGTCTCATTTCCTGCAGTCATTATAGATGTGCCTATAATAGTCACGTGCGTGTGCTCACAGTGTATGATGGTGTTCATCATGTTCTCGGAAACACATAAGGAAAGTATATATGAGAAATAGAAAAGCTGATTTTATTGAATTTTGAAAAAAGAGGACAGAATACAATTGACTCTGACTCCGACTTTGAAGTTGAAATAAATAGTATATCCTAGACTCGGACTCAGACTTGGACTTAAATCAAATCCGGACTCTTGGATGCATGAGAGGTAGATTGGATGCTTTGGTCATCAGGCCCTGTATAGTCCATGAGGGGCTTTGCAAGTGACAATGTTTCCAAAACGGGAGTCTTCCCGGCATCGAGGAAGTCTTGAATGAGGTGTTTCAGTTTCCAGCACTGTTCTGTATCGTGTCCCCTCCTTCTGTGGAATTTGCAGTAATGCTCGTCGTTCCATGCTTTGGAGCGTTTTTCCAAAGGTGGGTCGACTGTTGGGCCTATAGGTAGTATTAGGCCCTTCGGAACCAACCTTTGGAAAGCGACGGTGTAGGACATATCCAAGTGGATAAATGTCCTTTCCTTTGACTGGTTCTTGATTTTTGGAGAGGTGACTTGAGGGTTACCTCTCTCGGTCTTGCCATCTTGAGGGTATCGGACAGTTTCGTAAAAGTGTTCACCTTTCAAATGGCTCAGTTGGGTGATAGGCTGTCTTACCCGCTCTAGTTGTGTTAGACGGGCTCTGGTTCTTATAAGGTCTTCTTCGATGATGGTTACCCTGGAACTTAGGTTATCTAGGGCAGTATTGATTTTCGAAAAGATATTGTTAATGGAGCAAGATAGCATAAGCATACTCCCTTGGATATCCCCTTTCTCGACGACGCGGGATTTGTTATGCTTTGGTAGTGTCTCGTTCATAGGGTCCCTGATCGGAAGAAACGACAGGTGTTAGAACTCGCCTAAACTCGGTTTTACGCAAATGCAAGAGAGAGAGTCAAACTAGGTACGGCCCGGGGGCGGGAATGACTAAGATTCTATGACCGGGCTACTTAAATGTTAATCTAGACAAAGTAACGACTGTGACCTAGACTCGACCACGAGACTCGAGCTGTACAAGGTTAAGTCCGAAAATGGGGCGACCGTATTTGACAGTGCCGCGTGCTTGGACCAACCGTGGTGACCTAACCCTAGGTGACCCGAGTATTCGTAGCGTGGGTACGACTCGAAGAAGGCATCATAAGGACGCCGGTGTAGGATGAATGTAGGGTACTCTCTAGGGTAACCGTGGTTTACTGCTCGGGTGGAGGACAGCCCCCTGAGTAAGGCTAGAGACTCAGATGGTGTGATATCTAAGTGACTCGAAAGTGGGATACGTGAGACAACACGTGCAAGACATGACCCTTAGAGCAACCGTGATTGATCGCTTTGCTGAAGGGTAGCCCCCGAGTGGGGAAAAGCCTGAAAGGGAAATGACTCGGAAAGGACACCTAGACGGGTGACTCGTGAAAGGTGGGCCTCCCTTAGGATTCGGCGTGTGGGCCAAGTCCCGTTCGAAGGAGGACCCACGTGAGATATTCCCCAAACCCTTGGACTCGATTGTGTAAATGGGCCTTCCTTCGTAGGAGTATGTCCTACGTAGATAGGCCTTGCCTTGACAAATAAGGCGGACTGAGATATGGAGGAAACCCGTGATGTAAGATCGACAGAGTTTCGACGCTAAAGACTTCGACGACTTATGACACGACCCGACACTGCTAAATACGGGAAGTCGTAAGAAGATGAAGTTTTAAAATATGATTATTTTTGAAAAGCCCGAAAAATTCGGGGAGAACCGGCCCTTTTTCGAGAAAAAACGGAAAAGGTGGGCCGGGTGACGGTTTGAAAGTTTCGAAAATAATTTCGAGTTTTAAATTGGGCATAATACCGGCTAGAAAGTAGGCTGCTTTGAGTCAAATCGTAAATCCTAATTTCGGTAGCATTCTGGGGTTTTGAAAAGTTGAATATTTGGAATTTTGAAACTTGAGTATCGAAAAGAATTTCCGACAATTTGAAAATTGAAAATGAGATCCCGAAGATTTGAAAATCGAAAACGGCTTCTCGAAGGTTTGAAAATTGAAAATGGTATCTCGAAGATTTTGAAAATCGAAACTGGTATCTCGAAAATTTTAAAATCAAAATTGAATTTTGAAAATTCGAAAATCGAATAGTGGATCGGAAATTCGAATTTTGAAATGGGCAGCATGCCGGCTAGAAAATAAGCTTGTTTTGAGTCAAATCTTAAGTCTAAATTTCGGCAGCTTTCCGATTTTTTTTTTAAAATTTGAATATTTTCGAAAAGATGCATTTTTGGAGTTTTGGAATTTTGAATGTCGAAGATGAATTTCCGAAAATTTGAAAAAAAAAAAAAGGATCCCGACTTTTAAAATTGGCGAAAATGTCATTGGGCTTGAATTTTTTTGAAAAGCCAGAAATTTTGAATTTTTGAAATGGATTTTTGAAAGCCCAAAGAGAAATTCGGGGGATGGCCCGGTTTTTTTTTCCGAAAGAAAGAAAAAAACGGAAATCGAACCGGGCGACGGTTTTGCAAGTTCGAAAATAGTTTCGAGTTTTAAATTGGGCATAGTACCAACTAGAAAAAGTAAAATCGTAAGTCCTAAATTTGGTATATGCCCGGGGTTTTGAAATTGGATATTTTGAAAAGGATGCAAATTTTTGAAAATGACGGTTTATGAAAAGAATGTGGATCAAGTAGCACGTAGTCATGGAATTAGTATAATGACACCATGTATGCTCCTAAGCTAAGTCTCGGTCAGTCTATAAGGGTCTATACCAGTGTACATAGCCTATCGAGAATCGGGGCGGACTCCCTAACTCGAGTTGAGATTAGGACATGCCGTAAAACCCATACGAATCGGCTAATGGACACCTTTGACATAACCAATTTGGACTATATCAATGGTATAGTGCGACGTCGGTCACCAGTACCGGCCCGGGAAAAAATGCGGTTATGCATGAACTGTAAAACTAAAGCGCGCATTGTACTAGTCAAACGATTTCTATTCGAGTCTAACCCTGAAGGACACCGAAGGTTATTAACGCATCAGTAAGTCCCCAGCGGAGTCGCCAAATTGTGGACATGACATAGGTCCACCCCGACGCGGCCACGCGCGGGTTTTGGGGAGGCGAATGAATCTCCATGAGATGGTCAAATGGAAATTTAAATCAAAGTCGGAGTCGCCACCGAATTTTATGGTTATTCGGAACCGTTCGAGCCCACTCTATGTCGTAGTGGGCCGTGTACAAAATACGGCCCATTTCCGATGTCAGAGTTTATTGGGCTCGTCCCTTTTGCATATCGATATAGATGCCGACTGAAGCGGTTAATCGTATATTGAATGACTCTCGTTGCCAATGGTTTCGGACATCCGGAAACCACGGTTCTGAGTAAGGGGTGAGAGTACGTGTTGGGAAGTTCACTAAGAACACCCAACCCCGCCCGCACATTAGCGGCCTCTACTAGGATATCGAATGACGTTTTAATGCGCGCGTTAGTAATACGATGAATGATATGCAAACATTGTTTTCCTAAGCATGTGAGGAATTGAATGAGTTTCTAAGTGGTTTAATGCATGCAAAATTAATTGATGTCAAAGTCAAATTTAACATGTGAGATTCGTTTTAGTATAATAAAACAAATGAAATAAAAAGGATGAATTTGCTACAAAACAAACAAACGAGTTAGTATCGATTTGTAAATAATAATATAGCAAATAAAATAGACGAGATCGAGAAAATATATATTAATCGAAATCTGAAACATATTGTTGAAAAGAACGTTGTTTTGTATAAAAAACGAAGTTCGAAAAAATAATTGATGGGGGTCGGTTGCCTGCCTTTGGCCGCCTGCCAATCAGGCCCCAGGGCGACCAGTCCCAGAAGGAGGAAAGGTCTGTCCAGCAGCCTTTCCATCAAAGCCACTAAAATCTCCAAGTGTGGCCCTAGTCCCTTGAGCCATCCGCCAAACAGAGCAAACCAGGCCTGCCGCCTGCTTCCAGGGCGTTCCCGCCTGAACTGAGCCGAAGGAGAACCGAGGACCCATCCGTCATTTTGCCTAAGGTAAGGGGAAATGGGTGGACAAGGTGAGTCCACGTGTCGCGCCAACATCCACCCATTTCCCTCCTCTTCTTTCTCTTTTCCTCTCTCTTGTGGGAAGGTATAAATACTTACCCATTTCCCACATAAGAGGGGTTGGATTTTCTCTCTCTAGACTCTTACTCCTAAAAACGCCACCTAGTTCCTCACGAGCTAGGTTCGTCAAGGCATTTCACGGACTGACTTAGGCATCGGAGAGGGTTTCCTCGGACAACCTCCGAGGCCCTGTGCGTTCATTGTGCAGGGAGCAGGCCATTTCCGCCGGGAAGGTCCGATCTAGGGAGTGAGAGAAAGGGGAGACCAAGGGAAATCAAATAGTCATTTGTTCATCATTAACCCGATTGTACAGCCCGGATCCTAGGCCGGGTGAATTGTTTCCGTGACCGGAACAATTTGGCGCCGTCTGTGGGGAACTTACGGTTGTGCTCACGAGTTACCCACTAAAATCAACCACTCATAATCACAAAACCAAAACAATTATGCCAGAAATCGTTGATGCCAGTGCAGGAACGGGTCCGACGGTCCCACCGGTGACCCCCCTGTATGGTATGCCGCAGTCGGAGAAAGTTCCTCCTGCCACGATCTTAGGGGTAGGGGGAACCAGTCTCCTCGGTGGACCTAACACTGCGGTGACCCCTGAGCTGGGGACACTCCCACGACACGCTCTTAATCTGACCCCAGCTCAGATGGCACAGGCAGCCGCTTTCTTCTCTGCGATGCTGAACCAGGATCTCACTCCTGAAGACTTGGTAGGCAGGGTCGCATCGGCTCCCAGGCAACCATCCCCTATCAGCAGGGATGAGGCTGGGGGCACGAGGCGGACCGCCGCCAGAAATGCTCAGAGGAAAGCGAGGAGGACGGCTCAAGCGTATACGCATATGTAAAAGCGCATTACTACTGGCGATCCAGAGCCACCCGTCCAGCAGGCGTTCTCCATCCACACGACAGAATCAGCGTCTGGAGGACAGGGAGGCTTATCCCGGGGATTACAGGAGCGCATGAGGCCCAGGGAGCCCATGTCGAAACGCTTGGGAGAAAAACCAGGCGGAGTTTTCTCCAGGCTAACGCCTGCAGCCAAGGAACAGTCGGCCCCAGGCTTATCCCAAAGCCTGCAATCCAGACTCAACCGGGGACAACCGCTCGAGTCCAGGTACCATCAGGGTGAGAACCTCTGCCACTCTCAGAGGAAGAGGCCCAGACAGACCTCCCCGGAAACAGAGGATGAAGTAGCCAGTAGGCCGCCACCAGGGTACCGCTCCCCCAGTGCGAGGAAACCGACCCATAAACAATGGGAATCTCACGGTAACCAGTCTGGGGAAAGCAGGTCACGACTGGTAGGCAGGCCCACAAAAACCCCATTGCACCCTGAGGTACAAGAGTACCCCATTCCAAAAATCAAAATGCCCACCATCAAATTTGACGGGACGACAGATCCTGAAGACCACCTTGCAGCCTTTGAGAGCCACATGGGCATGTATGACGTAGATGATGCCATCTGGTGCAAAGTTTTCCCTACCACCCTGGTAGGACTCGCGCAGGGATGGTTCAGAGACCTCCGCCAGGGGTCAGTCAGATTCTTCATAGAGTTGGCTGAAATTTTCCTCGAACAGTATGCCGGAAATAAGAGAAGACGCCTTACCCGTTTCGATCTCATGACCCTGAAACAGAAAAAGGGTGAGAGTGTGAGGGAATACATGAGAAGGTTTAATCTATCCTACCAGCAGGTTAGGGAGATCGATGATTCCACTGCCGCCTACGCCCTGACAATCTCCCTACTTCCAGGGGAAATGAAAAACCAGATGATCAGGGCCCCGCCAGAAACCCTGGCCATGGCTAGGAAGATTGCTGAAGGGTTCATTCTGCAGGAGGAGTTCCACGGCCTGACGGATACCCCTACAGGCCAAACAAAGCCTCAAGAGGGACCGCAGGGTGGAAGGGGCAGAAGTGAGCCAGGCAAGCAAAGGGAAGAGGGAGACACTCCCAAGAAGGAGCGCACAGTCTACCAGCCCAGATTCGACAGTTACACTGCTCTGAACAAATCCAGGGCGGAGATCTTCGAACTGGAAAAAGAAACTGCTAAATGGAACCGCCCGAACAAACCTCGCAGCCCAAAAGGAGACCCCAAGAAATTCTGCACTTTCCACGACTGTATAGGCCATACCACCGAAGAATGCCGTCACCTGAAGGACGAAATTGAGAAATTAATCAGGAACAGATGGTTGGCCAACTACGCAGCCAAGAATAAGTCTCAAAAGGAAGCGTCTGAAAAACCCGAAGGGTCAGTGCAAAACCGCATGGTGATCCATGTAATTTCAGGGGGCACTGAGGGCCAGCTCAGCCGAAGAGGCCAAAAAAGACAAATGCGCGAGCTAAGGAACCAGATCTGCTATGCTGAGAAAGCAGGGAGTCCAAGGGGAGTGACATTAAGCATCACCCCTGATGATGCAGGGCGCGTGGTATATCCGCACAGTGATCCTTTGGTGCTGTCCCTAGAGATCAGCAACCATATTGTGCGAAGGTGTATGGTGGACACAGGCGCGTACACGAATTTGCTGTATAAGGACGCCTTCGAGAAAATGGGCCTGGAAAAAAGGCACCTGCGACCTGCCCCCGGATCATTATACGGATTCAGTGGGGCAGGCGTGCAGCCCATGGGAGTCATAGATCTGCCCGTAACCTTTGGAGAAGGCTCTACTGCCAGAAATGTCAGGGCAACCTTTGTTGTTGTGGATGCAAGATCTGCCTACAACGCCCTAATTGGCAGAGCCACCCTGGACGAAATCGAGGCGGCCATCTCCATCAGGGCTCTCACCATAGCGTATGTCACTGATTTCGGGCTAGAAGGAAAGGTGCGTGTGGACCAGGAGTCAGCCAGACAATGCTACTCCGTGGCCCTACAAGAGCACGAAAAAGAAAGGAAAGGAAAAAGGAAGGCTGACAGCTCCCCCAGCAGGGAGGGCGAAATCCCAGCCGAACAACCGGCGCCCGACCACCTGGAGCCAGGGGGCGAAAGCATGTTGGTAGATTTGGAACCAGGCAGACAGGTCCTGATAGGAGCTGACCTAGAAAAATCCTACCAGGATGAACTGGTCAAGCTGCTAAAAGAAAACAAAGACGTATTTGCCTATTCTGCAGACGAGATGCCCGCCGTTGATCCATCATGCATCGTTCACAAGCTGAATGTAAGCATGGATGCTCGCCCTGTAAACAGAAGAAACGAAACATGTCTGCGGAAAAAGACGCAGCCATCAAGGAAGAAATTGACAAACTCTTGAAAGCAGATTTTATTGAGGTCTGTGACTACCCGGAATGGTTGGCGAATGTAGTCATGGTTAAAAAGTCGTCAGGCGCATGGAGAATGTGCGTAGATTTTACAAACCTCAACAAGGCCTGCCCGAAAGATTGCTATCCGCTCCCCAGAATCGACCAACTGGTAGACTCCACCAGTGGTTACTCCATGCTGAGCTTCCTAGACGCCTTTTCAGGGTATCATCAAGTATACTTGTGGCAGCCGGACAGGGTGAAGTGTGCGTTCATCACTAGTTCAGGCACCTACATGTACAAGATGATGCCATTCGGGCTCAAAAATGTAGGGGCTACGTACCAGCGGTTAGTTGATAAAGTGTTCGAGAAACAAAAAGGCAGAAACATCGAGGCTTACGTTGATGACGCCATCGTAAAAAGCAGAGAAGACAGAGAACACCTGGTAGACCTGCAGGAAACCTTCTGCTCCCTGCGCGCCTACAAAATGAAACTTAATCCGAAAAAGTGTACATTTGGAGTCCGCTCCGGCAAATTCCTGGGGTTCTTGGTCAGCTCTCGGGGGATAGACGCCAACCCTGAAAAAATTCAGGCAGTTCTAGACCTTCCTGAGCCCAAGACCATTAGAGACATCCAGCGCCTGACGGGCCGCATGGCCGCCTTAGCACGGTTCGTCGCCCGATCAGCAGACAAGGCCACTCCCTTTTTTAAGATACTGAAAGGGAACAAACAGTTCAAGTGGGAGAACGAGCAGAAAGAGGCCTTTGAGCAATTGAAGGACCATCTTAAGAGGCTTCCTACCCTGGCAAGACCAGTAGCAGGAGAAAAACTTTTCCTCTACATTGCAGTGACCAATATAACTGTCAGCGCGGTCATCCTACGAGAAGAGTCAGGCGCCCAGCAACCAATATACTTTGTAAGTCATGCGCTGGGGGCAGCTGAGAAGAATTATCCGATGGTCGAAAAAGCCGCCTACGCGGTCATAGTTGCTGCCAGGAAGCTCAAACCTTACTTTGACGCGCATCCAGTCGTAGTCCTCACCGACCAACCCCTGGAAAAGGTGTTGGAAAAATTTGAAAAATCAGGGAGATTGTTGAAGTGGGCAATTGAGCTGAGTGGGCTAGGTATATCTTACCAGCCGAGAACGGCCATCAAGGCCCAAGCCTTGGCAGATTTTTTGGCTGAGTGCTCCCATTCAGGGGAGGAAGAAGCCCCTGCCCAGGAATGGATCGTGTATACTGACGGATCCTCGACAGCCAATGGCGTAGGCGCAGGCGTCGTGATAACCAGCCCAGGAGGGACTGACTTTGAGCATGCTCTCAGATTTGTTTTCCCAGCATCAAACAATGAAGCAGAGTACGAAGCAGTACTCGCATGCGTCAGGCTAGCTAAAGCCGCAGGAGCAGAACGAATTGTCCTGGCGACAGACTCCCAGCTCATCGCCAACCAAATCAATGGAGAATACGAAGCAAGAGACCAAGCAATGGCCACATACCTGGAGATGGTGAAGGGAGAGTTATCCGGCCTAAAATCATATGAGGTCAAACAAATCCCCCGATCCCAGAACAACAGAGCAGATGCCCTGTCAAAACTGGCAAGCTCCAGTCTACAGGACATCCGGAGATCAGTATGGGTCGACGTTTTACACGAGAAGTCCACTAACCCCTGTCAAACGATTAATACCGTGGAAGAAGAACTGGAAAGCTGGATGACTCCCTTCATCCAGTACAAGAGGCATGGTATCTTACCATCAGACTCGTTACAAAAGAGGAAGATACAGGCTAAAGCAGCCTGGTTCATACTCATTGATGAAGAACTTTACAAAAAGTCTTTTACTTATCCCCTGCTCAAATGCCTACGGGCGGATCAGGCCGCTGAGGTATTGGAGGATATCCACTCAGGGATTTGTGGACATCACATTGGTGGGAGATCGCTGGCCCACAAGGCCCTCAGGGCAGGCTACTACTGGCCTACCATGCTGGCAGATGCCAAGAGCCTGACCCAGAAATGCAGAAAATGCCAACTCTTTGCCCCATTGATCCATGCCCCGGCCCAGGAGCTCAGGCCAATCCTATCTCCCATCCCCTTTGCTCAATGGGGGATGGACATTCTAGGACCCTTCACGGTGGCCACAGGGGGCAGAAAATTCTTGATTGTCGCCATAGACTACTTCACCAAGTGGGTGGAAGCCGAAGCAGTGCCCAACATCACTGAGCCGGCGGTCAGGAAGGTGGTCTGGCGAAATATCATCACCAGGTTCGGTCTACCAAAGATGCTGGTATTTGACCACGGCAGGCAGTTCGATAATGATCCGCTAAGAATCTGGCTGGAAAGCCACAACATCTCAGTCGCCTACTTAGCTGTCTGTCATCCTCAAACCAACGGACAGGCAGAAGCAGCCAACAAACAAATCCTGAACGGCCTGAAGAAAATGGTGGATGACTGCAAAGGTAGGTGGGCTGACGAACTCCCCAGTATACTCTGGTCAATCCGAACTACTAGAAAAGAGTCTACAGGCCAGACCCCATTTGGTCTGGTATATGGAGCAGAGGCACTGTTGCCAATTGAGACAAGGATCCCCTCTCTGCGCTCCCTGCAGTACGACCGGGCTGAAAACGAAGCTGCAATGGTCGAAGCCTTGGACCTGGTGAACGAGTTAAGGGAAGAAGCCAGTTCCAACATCGCTGCCTACCAGCAGCGAATGAGGAAAGCTTTCAACAGCAAGGTACGACAGAGGAATTTCCAGATGGGTGAGCTGGTTCTGAGAAAGACACAGGCGGTTGGGAAGTCAAGAGAACATGGAAAGCTGAGTGCCAATTGGGAGGGCCCATACCAAGTAACTCAGGTTCTGGGACCAGGCACATACAAAATAGCCAACCTTGAGGGACAAGAGCTACATGCTCACTGGAATGCAGACACACTAAAGAAATATTACGTCTGAACAAGAATACAGGCAGTTTTTACTTTTATTAAAAAAGGCGGAGGACGGTCAAAAATGTCGACGGCTCCGACCACCCCAATGTCAAAAAGAAAATTTTAAGAGAAATGAGAAGATACAGATTTATACTCGTTGCCTGTTCACATTCGCGTCTTTTACACACAAACGAGCAGGGGGCAATAGGGGGAGGCCCCCCTGTTGCCGAAATTGGGAAAAGTGAACCCCCCAACGCAAATCAAAAGCCACCCTGCTTACCTCTGGGCAAGCAGGAGACAGGCCATACTAACAAGGTCTGGGGGCAAGCCCCCCAACCTTGTATAAAAAACGCAAAAGCTACCCTGCTTACCTCTGGGCAGGCAGGGGGCAGGCCCCCTGGACTTTGAACGAAAAGCCAGGGATAGGCCAGGCTAACAAGGACTGGGGGCAGGCCCCCCAACCTTGTATAAAAAACGCAAAAGCTACCCTGCTTACCTCTGGGCAGGCAGGGGGCAGGCCCCCTGGACTTTGGACAAAAAGCCAGGGGCAGGCCGTACTAACAAGGACTGGGGGCAGGCCCCCCAACCTTGTATAAAAAACACAAAAAGCCACCCTGCTTACCTCTGGGCAGGCAGGGGGCAGGCCCCCTGGACTTTGAACGAAAAGCCAGGGACAGGCCAGGCTAACAAGGACTGGGGGCAGGCCCCCCAACCTTGTATAAAAAACGCAAAAGCTACCCTGCTTACCTCTGGGCAGGCAGGGGGCAGGCCCCCTGGACTTTGGACAAAAGCCAGGAGCAGGCCGTACCAACAAGGACTAGGGGCAGGCCCCCCAACCTTATATAAAAGTGAAACAAACAGGAACCCTCCTACCTACAGGCAGGCAGACTGCGAATCAAATTCATGAAGAATCAAAATATACAAAAGCAAACAGAAAATTCACATATAAAAGAAAAAGTAGTGTCAAGGGAATACAAGACAAGAGTTTTTCAAAACAAATGGTTACAACCAAGAGTACGGCAGCCGGCTACCAAAGGGCTCGGCGCGCAAAGAAGTAAGGAAATTAAAACATTGGCACAGGCGCAGCAGGGGACGAGCAAGAGCCCTCTGAGGAAGACTGCCCTCCATGTTAAGCAGGGGGAGCGTCTGGGCCGGAAGCATCTCCCTCAGACAGCCTGCGCATTTGAGCTTCATCCTTAGCAGTGTAAAGGGCCCGGAAAGCATCTTCGTCAAAACCCGGGAACATCTCCTTGACAGCTTCCATGACAACCTTCAGGCAGGAGTTAGCACCATTAACGAAGCCCGCCGACACAGCCATTTCCACCTCCTGAAGAATCTCACCCCTCTCTTTCTCCCAATCCTTGGTCTTCACCGCCAGATCGCCAAGGGCCGCCTGCAGATCAGAGTTTGCCTTGGAAAGGCGCTCCCCGAGGTCAATAACGCTCTTCTTAGCGTGGTCCAGTTCAGCCAAAGCCTTTCTGGCCTGCTCCAGTTCAGCAAAGGCCTGCTGTGCTCTCCTGGACTCCTCCCCCAGGCGAGACACTTCCCGGGTAGCCCTCTCGCTCTCAGACTTCCAGTGGATCGCCTGACCCCTGGCCTCTTCCAGCTCAGTCTCCTTTTTCGCCAGCTGATCCTTCAGGCTGGCAATGAGAGCGACATCCCTCTCAACTGCAGAAAGGCGGTCGGGGTTGGTTAGTTCCTCATCACTCAGGCGACCAAGGGCAGCCAGCTCCGCGGAAGCCTGCATAATTCGGGAGGTGCGCTTAATATACTGGGTCACTTGACTGGTAGCAGACTTGACAGTCTTGAGAAGATGGTCTGTCAGAACTGCCCCTGAGTCGGAGAGTAGGGCGGAAACATCTTGGCTGTCACCTGCATTATAATGGAACTCAACGTTCTCCTCAGAGAAAAGGGTGGCGGGAATCTCCGGAGCAAAACGCTTGGGTTCAGGCGTGGAAGTCTCCAAGTCCACCACCTGGTCAGCATTGGGGGCCTCCCGACTCCTCTTTCTGGTCAGTGCCCGGGGGGTACTCTCCCCAGTCTCCTCGGAACCTGCGGCCCGCGATCCCGGAGGAATCTGAATCCCTGCTGAAAGGCCCTCTTGCCTGCCAACAGGCGAAGGGGTAGCCTCGAAAGCAATCGCCCTCGCAGCTGGAGAGGGGGTGGCCTCAGAAACCGCCGTCTTGGCAGGCGTAACTCGAGGAGGAGGGGGAAGCCTTGGCCTACTGAATGTCAGGCCCTTCAAATGCTTCATCAGATTCTTCTCGCCTCTCTTAAAACCAGGGGGAAGAGAAGGGCGACTTTGGATAACAGTGAGATTCTCGTCCAGGCCCAGGCGTCTCACCTCCCCTTTTCTCCAAATAAAAGTGGCAAGAGCTGCAAGACAAACAAACAGGCTGTCAAGGCATTTTCAAAAGAAAAAAGTGCAAGAAGGAATCACCAGCACTCCTGAACTACCTTTATCGGATTCATGCCCAACCGGGTCAAATAATTGTCAGTCGCTATAAGCTCCGCATGAGGGAGCCATAAGGTGGGGCCATACACCCCGTACTTGTTAGTATGGCCTGCAAAGTAGGCCGTCAACTCCTTCTCCTTCTCACTTAGCTTAACCTCCAAGGCCTTTCCACCCACGCCAGGGTGGTACTCCTCAGGGGTCTCCATCCTGGTGTGGACATGATTCCTGAAGTGACGAGGAATCCTCCACCCATGGGTGCTGTGTATGTAAAGGAAGTTGTTCTTCCAATCCCTCAAGCTGTCCATACCAGGCCACACCAAACAATGTCCCTTCTGCCTCAAGAGGGACCAGTAACCAGGGAAGCCCGTACTCCCAGAAGAAACCATCTGTAAATCCACCATAAACCGCAGGGCGTCGAGGGAAGGCTCCATGCGGTGGAAAAGACAGGTCCAGACATATGAGATCAGCGCCCTGACAGCTGTGGCTGTCAGCTGGGCGACGGCGACGTTCATGCGCCTGAAGATCTCCTCTAAAACAGGATGGAGGGGAAAGCGAAGGCCAAACTCTAAGCATTTATGGTAAACCGCTATGCATCCATCCGGGGGGTTGCATACAGTATCCTTTTCGCCGGGGACAACAACTGTATACCCCTCCCCGAAGTTATAGAGCCGCTCAATCACAACGGCGGCGTTCTTAGCGAGGATGACCTCCCGATTTTTCGGGTCAGGGAAAGTACTCAGAGGGATGCGGTATTTAGCCCTGTCTAAATAGTAAACCCTACCCTTTTCCCGACGAACGAGGGGGCCGGAAGTTCGGGAAGGGTTAACTTCCAACGCCTCGTCGTCCGAGTCGATAGCATCAAATGAAGGGGGGTCAGGAGAATTACCGCCCCCACTGTCCGCCGAGTGTTCTTCCTCAAGACCAACCTCCCTAGAGGAGGAGGCAAAATCCATCCCTTCTCCCCTCTTTGATGGGTCGACAAGGGGCAAAATCCTTTCACGGGTTCCGGACATGTTACTCTAAAAAAGATGCGGAAAAAAGGAAATCGAAGAGAGAAAAAGAGTGGAGGATGAAAATCTGACCTAAGATCGCCTGACAGCACGTCACAAGCCCGAAGAAAGAGTCTCAGGGAAATGGGGGTGCAAGGTAGGATACGATCCGTCAATACTCCAGGGTTTTTGACAAGTCAGAGAATGAGGGAATGTCAAAAGAAAAGAGAGATTGGAAAAAGAAAAAGAATGAATAACTGATAGCTTTTATAGAAAGAAAGGCATGCCAAGAGTCGCCCAACCCTCAGAAATTCACCCAAGGGCTGCGGTCCACGTGTCGCCCCTAGGGGGGTTTACTCTAGGCAGCTTCCCAAGAAAAACCTCGGGAGGACCAAAGGGTGTCAGAAGATTGGTCACCCTATGACGTCCCCCCTAAAAAAAAAAAAAAAAAAAATCGCAACACACAAACGTATCGCCTGATCTTCATTCATTAAAACCTTACAAAGGAAAGCTACATCTTAAGACAGATACGGGAAGAAAAATACATAAGGTACAAAGTTCCGGCCTGGCAGAAATCAAACACCCCGCCACGCAGGCCTAGTCATCGCCCAAATCTGGGGAACAATCCCCAGGGCTGCCTGGACTCCCGAGGGCCGAACCCCAGTCCCAGTCTGGGGAGCCCTGGAAGGGGTCATCAGAAGCTCTGTCTTCATCCCTGTCGCTCAGGCAGCCAAGACCCTCGCTGTCATCAGAGTCATGGCTGCTATCTTCCCAGTCCCTTCCAAAGGGAACGGCCCGGGACTCGTCGCAGGTGCGACAGCCTGTCTTCTTCACAGGCGAAGAGGGACCTGACGCCAACGAGGAATCAGTGTCAGAATTGGGGTCAAATTGTTCAGGGTGCAGCCATGGAAAGCACTCATGGCATCCCCTGTCGTAACAGCCCCCTCCCTGGGGGCAACGCCTAAACCTAGGCGCAGCAGGAGGCGAGGACCTCCTAGGGCGTTTGCCCATCCTAACAGAGGCCTTCTGACTTCCCCGGCGAAAATGCAGTTGTGAGCGGCGACCCCGGCGAACAGCTAGGTAAGCAGCACGAGCATATCGAAGCCTCTAAAAACCTTTGAAGATGAAAGTAACATGCCTAACTCCACGACGAGTTACACTTTTTTTGATCCAAGCCATGACTAAAGACAGAATGAAGATTGGAAATGGGTCATAAAAATAGTGAAGGAGGATGCAATTTATACGGAAAACAGAAACAGGGCATTAATGGTGCCCCAACCACCTCTGCAAGGAAGAAAGCCAATCATCGAACTGGCACACTGCCCAAAAATTCTCTACGCAAAGGAGGGTAATCATAACAAAAGACGTTTGAACTCCCTGCGTGCCCAGAGGAATAAAAGCATGTTCCCTCGGGAACATGCGACGCATTAAATGCAAGTGTCCAAAGAGACAACCTCCCGCTGTCCCAAAGCAAGACGTCGCCTGCCGAGCAGGAACCCCGCTCCTCCTCAGCCGGCGAGGGCCAATTGATGGGGGTCGGTTGCCTGCCTTTGGCCGCCTGCCAATCAGGCCCCAGGGCGACCAGTCCCAGAAGGAGGAAAGGTCTGTCCAGCAGCCTTTCCATCAAAGTCATTAAAATCTCCAAGTGTGGCCCTAGTCCCTTGAGCCATCCACCAAACAGAGCAAACCAGGCCTGCCGCCTGCTTCCAGGGCGTTCCCGCCTGAACTGAGCCGAAGGAGAACCGAGGACCCATCCGTCATTTTGCCTAAGGTAAGGGGAAATGGGTGGACAAGGTGAGTCCACGTGTCGCACCAACATCCACCCATTTCCCTCCTCTTCTTTCTCTTTTCCTCTCTCTTGTGGGAAGGTATAAATACTTACCCATTTCCCACATAAGAGGGGTTGGATTTTCTCTCTCTAGACTCTTACTCCTAAAAACGCCACCTAGTTCCTCACGAGCTAGGTTCGTCAAGGCATTTCACGGACTGACTTAGGCATCGGAGTGGGTTTCCTCGGACAACCTCCGAGGCCCTGTGCGTTCATTGTGCAGGGAGCAGGCCATTTCCGCCGGGAAGGTCTGATCTAGGGAGTGAGAGAAAGGGGAGACCAAGGGAAATCAAACAGTCATTTGTTCATCATTAACCCGATTGTACAGCCCGGATCCTAGGCCGGGTGAATTGTTTCCGTGACCGGAACAATAATAAAAAAGACGGAAAGGCCGCGGCAGAACAGCCGGCCGCGCGACTCGCCCGGGACGCCGGCGGGTCGCGTGGTGGCCTGTTTTGGTGCCGGTTTTCGAAAACTCGATGTTCGTATTAAATCGCGTATGAATATTGCATGATTCGTGCTCGACTTAATATTTTCGATATTCGTTGTATTCGATAATTGACTACGAAATCAATATCAAATACTTGGAATAGTTTTTAGAAAAGATGTAATTTTAGAAATCGATCGAAGAATAAATAATAAAACGAACGAAAACGTAAAAAAAGGAACTCGGATTTCAGGCCTGCGCGCGAGTCGCCTGGGCACGGCGCGACTCGCGTGCGGGTCTGTCCGTTTTTATTTTTGTTCGAAAATTGTTATTTTGATGGATCGCGTACAAATTATGAATTAACTTGTATTCGATCCTTGTTTTTGATATTCGTCATATCCGATATTCGATTATGAAATCGATATCGAATATTCGGAATGAATAATAAAAAAAAGTTTTGTAAAATAGTTTGTTTTGAACGAGGAAAGAAAAGAATTTTTAACGAAGAAAAGATGTAACGATTTTTAGTATCGTTGAAATCTTAATATAATTCTTTTTGATACGATATTCGATTATAGAAAAATCGATATCGTATGTTTAAGAATATTGTTATGAAAATAGTTTTTCGTTAATAACGATATTAGAAAAAAATAGAAAAAAACGACTCTAGACCCATAATATAAAAAAACGGACGAAGAGAAGGAAGGAGAAGAAAGGAGAAATCGGGTTTGGTACACCCTCAACCTACATGCTTTTGTTGAGTCGGATCGGGGCTCGTCGGAATGTGGCTAGGCACGGGAGCGTCGAGGTGATGTCGGTTGGGTTAGGGTGGCTCGGCTAGGTGGGACGTGTGAAGGGTGTCGGATATCGGGACCGGTTTCCTTCGGGTTTGTAATATCGGTTTCTCGATGTTAAAGAATTATGTTTTTTCAGGAATTATGTATGTTGGGGATAGTATGAATTAATTGTGTGTGATGATTGTATAATTGTCGGTAAAAATCCGTGTCTTTGTGTTGTATGAAAAATTGTGTGTTTTATGTTGGATGCAAGGGGCTATTTATAGGGAGTTCCCGACCTTGGCTTAGAAGAGTTTGACTACCGCTTAGGATAGGAAACGTAGCAATTTGAGGGAAATAAGAATTCCGCTTTCTTGTGGAGGAAGAAAGGGAAATCGGCTGATTTGGGCTGTTTTGGCCGAGTGTTTTACACTCGGTCGGGTGCTCGAATCGGTTTTTGAATAGGATTCCTCTTTGAGCTAGAATTACCGCTTGAGTAAGAAGCTGAGAAGAACGAGAATTCCGTTTTCTTGTGAGGGAAGAAAAGAAGGAAAACCGGCTGACTTGTGTATTACTCGGCCAAGTGTTTGTACTCGGTTGAGTGTCTGAGTCGGTTCTCGGATAGGATTCCTACTCGAGATCGAATTCTACCTTAAACGGAATTGTTTATTATTTTGTATGGCTGATTTTGTAGAGTTGGACTGTGAATACACCGTGTGAGGTGTCACGATTGACTTACAAGTTTCGGGAAATATCTTTGACCAGGTTTTGACTCGGTCGCTAAAAGACGATTTTACCCCTGGTGTCGGATTCGACCCAAATTAGTGTTATTTGACTCGAAACGACCCACTGGGCCTGAATTTGAGGTTGGTTTTGTGAAATTTGTACTCCTTAAAATGCCTAGGCCAAATGCCATTGATTTCGGGCCTATTTCCGAGTACGTTAAAGCATGTTAAAAAATTTATCGTTCTTCCTCACATTATTAAAATTTCGGGCATATTATTAAAATATTAATAAAAAATAACTTCCTTATATGTGACAGGTGTCCCGATAAATTTATCGTGAGACCGTCTCATACGAGAATTTAAAAAAAAATTAAAAATCCCTAAATACCGTGACAAACGGTACTCATGCCCAAACCACTATTACCAAAAACTCACCAATTTTCTCAAGTCCTCAAATTTCCAAATAACCCCACCAATTTTTTACAAACCGCCAAAACGTACTACTCACAATATATACCCAAGATTCACCCTCAAAACCCACGCACGAAATTCATCTCACTTCATCAACCCTAATTGCAGAACTTCAACCGATTCATAGCTTGAGGAGTATAAACCGGGAATTGCACCATCGATTGGGGATTTGGGGAGCAGTACGCTTGAACAAATCAGTCAATTCGTGGATTCATCGCTTCCCTTCAATATCGTGATATTCGGTAAGTTACGTCGGAACTCATACAAATATACACATATATTTATGCTTCGTTCCCTTCGAATAGGAATAGAGATACACCTTTTCCAACTTTCTCCAAACGCAACTCTTACTCTTTCAGGCCTTCTTTTGTCAAGGTAATTCCCCTCTTCTCTTCTCCATCTTTTATTATTATTATTATTATTATTATTATTATTATTATTATTATCCGAAATTCTGGGGTTTCCTACCATTCACGCTGCAAATTTTGGATTATGTTGTTTGTTTATTCAATTTCCATCAAAACATGCATCTCAATTTGTTGTGTTTTTTCAAACTGAATACTGTAGTAATCCAATGGTGGATGGTTTTATCATTGCTATTTTCACCACCAGTATGTGAGTGAGGCTGAATTGATTTAGATTGATATTTGGTCGAGTCATTTAGATTGATTTATCAGATTAAATTGAATTTAAGACCCATTATTCTTTGATCAAGTCGGACCATAGTCAATAATGAATAATTAGAGCCATCGATCTTCAATCTTACTATTTCAGTTAATGCGACTTCGGCCTACGGGGACGCAAAGCATGTCGCTTGAACGGGTAAAGATGCTGACGGAACCCTCGCATTGGATGAGTGATTCGGTCCAAAGTTAATGCTTATTGTGCTTATTGTACAGCCAGTTTATAGTTGTTCACTTTATCTTGGTTTACGTTTGCTGATCACTAATGTACGTTTGGTTGCATTATTCACATATTGATTTAGGTTATCTTCTTTAATTTTGGACTGAAACAGTACATTAAATTAGTACAAACAGTTTAGTTGCCTAGAATTTATTGCAATTGTTTCTAACATTTTACTTTTGTTACTTTTAATATCTAGTTCAACTTTCATGGAGGGGGACAATAATGATAGCTTTAGTGAAGATGGTGGAGACAAGACTGAAGCTACTACGAAGAAACGAACTCGAGGTCCTGCAAAGTTAGACGATTTGGAAGATAAAGACCCTTTTTCTCTAGAGTGGGACACAACCGGTTGTCCGACCGGGCAATATGCTGTCAAATTTGCAAATTATTGTGGTAAGAGGGTTCGCCATCAAGTGGACATAAATTTGAATGATTGGGATAAAGATGTAGACATTGGCATCAAAAACTTGTTATGGGAGGATATTAAGGTGTGTCTTTGTACTAATCAAAAACCACCTCCAATTAATTTCTTTTGAGAATTAGGTCATTTAACAGTCTCATATTTTTATTCTCTCAATTTGGTGTAGGAAAATTTTCTTATTAACGATAGACACAAAGATTTTGTGCTATCCTCTTGTGGGACTAAGTGGAGAAGTTTCAAGTCAAAATTGTCCACACGATGTATTCGGAACAAGCATCCCAAGTATGACTCACCGGCTGACTGTTATAGTTTCATTGAGCCTGCAGCCTGGGAGAAATTCAAACAAACTCGAGACAGCAACGAGTTCAAGGTTATTTTTATCAAAGTTTATTCTTGTTTTTTTAATATAGTGTACCGTTATTAAAGTAAATATGTAGTCGGCTAAGTAAGATACAACTAGTAAATATGTAGTAGGCTAAGTAAGATTTATCTTTTTAACCTTAACCTATATCTTTCTTATTGAAGGAGAAGAGTAGGAAAGCTATCGAAAGTGTAAAGCATAACGGGCATCCTCATGTGATGGGTAGACGGGGATACAACCTTAGGGTTCCTGAATGGATAGCTAAAGAATGTTCTAAATCTTCATCCTCACAGATGCCTTCTAACTCTTTGATTATTGACCGTAGTTGGCGGTGGGTTAAAGGAAGGACTAAATCAGATGGTGATATTCCAAATGAGAAGACTAAGGAAGTTTCTGAACAGATGGTAAGTAGTTGGATAAAAACTACTTTTAGTCATTGATTATTGACAGATGTTCCGATAAGTTTCTACATTTGTCATTGATGTTTATGATGTTAACTTTTAGTAATATTTTTTATGTTCATTGATGTAATAAATGTTTAGTGTCATCAACAAATCGGAAGCACCGAAAGCGGATATTATGTGATGCGTCACATGTTGGATGTAGTTAGACATTATCGGAACATAAAAGATCCTAATAAGGTATACATTCCACGAATGAAGATTTATTTTATCTCTTTTCCAAAAATTAAACTCATGTTATGTTACTTATATATATATATATATATATATATATATATATATATATATATATATATATATATATATATATATATATATATACCTCTTTGATATATTTGTAGTGGTTTGGATCCGAGGTTGGTTATATAGATGAAGAGATCAATGAAGTTCGAGAGTTGTGGGCAACGTATTTTATGGACAACTATCTTTAGTTATATTATGCTTTTTTTGTAGTACAACGAACGGTGGATGGTTATTGCTTTTAAGTTATTGTTGAATTGGAATATTTTTAGTTTATTATTATTATTATTACACATTCGATTTGTATTTTCAAAACATTGAATTGATAAATTGGATGAATTTATTTTAATGTTAAAGGTTTCCTTCTAGATTAAATCAATTTTGTTGTATCACATGATTTGATGAGAATATTGTTTTTAATAGCGTGCAATTAAATTGCACGTTAATGTATGAATGTTCGTGGTAAATGAAATTGCAATATCTGGAAAAAAAGGCTACGGTTTGAAGGAGTAATAACCGAAGCCTCTTCAGCATTTTTTGCTTCAGTTAATGCTTTAACCGAAGCCTCATCCTCACTTTTTGCTTCGATTGTAATAATTAACCGATGTCATTAATCAATATTGGTAACGGTTCAACTTAACAACCGAAACCTTTCCTACGCTTTTGGCTACGGTTGTTACAGATGACCGATGCCGTTACTAACTTTTGGCTACGGTTCCACTTAACAACCGAATGCTTTACTATACTTTTGGCTACGGTTTTTATAAATAACCGTTGCCATAAATAGTTTTTTGCTACGCCTCTTAACCGAAGCCACAACTCTTACACTTGATGCTACGCCTTGATTTACTACGCCCATTTAACCGTAGCCATATGTCCTTTTTAACCGAAACCACAAGTGCTTTTTGTACTAGTGCGCATCGTCAATTCGCGTCTGTAGTCCAGTACGACATCATTAAGAAGATATAAAAAAAAGTGGTCTAACCTTTTTTTTTCTTTTTGCCTCACTTTAAACATGAATGTCGAGACAATCACACTTGTCTCCCAGGACCGAACACGCACTCGGTCAAAACACTTTAGCTGCAAAGCATTTTTTACATTTTGCATGTCTCGAGTCAAATATTTTAATCGACGCATTTCAAAAACTCCGAAATGCATTTTCGTACTCCCATGCAATCCTAGCGCATCTAATACGTCCTAAATTACGACGAAACCGCAAACAAACCAAACTTGAAGTGATTACTTGTCATCTGAGTTAATATTTCAAAAGAAAAAAAGTACGCAAGACTAACAAAACAATCGAAAACACTAAAACTCTAAAATATACAAATTATACAAAATCAAAACACAAACCGAGTTTACAAACTATGGAGGACCTCTAGAGGCTGCACCTACGGCCAACACATATTCACCGATATCATCATCTAGATCTAAATCATCCAGATTGAAGGTGGGAGACTTGGTACCCTCTATGCCCGACAGCATATCTAGAGTAGCTATCTCGGAACCCCTCCAAAGTCCTCAGTAGCACCCGTAGCATGACCCTCAGCCTCAGCATCAACTTCCCTCTCCGCCTCAGCCCCGAACCTAGCCTCACTCCGCGCCGAAGTGTAACACCCTGATATTTATAAATTAAATTAAATTAAAGTTATATTCGTATTTTTATTTTTGTTTACGACTTAACTCGTAATTCCTAAAATTATTATAAAATGAATTTATCATTTAATCGTTTCAACCTCCTAAAATTCTATTTGTCTCAAAAACTCTTCTTATATTTAAAACATATTTTTATTTCTGTTTTGATTTATTTTATACATTTAATTTAATTCTTATCGAAAGTATGTTTCGCCTATTTAAATTCTAAATTCCTTATATTTATTCATATTTAAGATCGAGTTTCTAATTTTTTTTTTGGCTCGAAGCTCATTTATTTTAAGATTCGTCAAAACATTTATTAACTCTCCTCGAGAAATCAATTTAATTCACTTAATCGAAGATTTCTTATTTTTTTCGGAAAATACTATTTCATCGTCTGATCATTTATTTCTATGAGTTTCGTTTTCGTCTCGAATACTTTATTTACTCATTTTATTTGACGGTCCGATTATATATTAATTTTATTAACTTGTTTAATTCGATTCGTGGGACAACCAACTTATCGATATGGAATTTGTTTAATCCGTATTTCTAACCCGATTCATTTAATTATGTTTGATTTTTCAAACTTGTTTAATGATCATTCATACCTCATTTACCCATACTCCTTATTTTGATATCCACCGTTCCAATCCCCTTTGTTTTCCCACTTAATTATAACATCCATCCCCTTTTCTCCCTTTCTCTCCACCGCTTCACCATCTCATCCCATGCTTCCCCCATCTTCATTTTTTTTCTTCTTCTTTTGCCTGCTCAATCTATTCCTCACATCCCCATGAACAAACCTCTTCCCCTTTCAGCCGCCTTCTCTCCTTCTCCTCCAGCCTTCTTCTCGACCTCTGTTCTGTTGCTGCTACTATACTTCGCTATTGCAGTTTTTGTCGAGGTACGTTCTTCTTCTTCTTCTTCTTCGTCCTCT
The DNA here is from genome assembly GCA_958450325.1 of Agrostemma githago. Lineage (NCBI taxonomy): Eukaryota > Viridiplantae > Streptophyta > Magnoliopsida > Caryophyllales > Caryophyllaceae > Agrostemma > Agrostemma githago. The sequence goes on along the minus strand of OY288253.1, from coordinate 50,974,280 downwards.
TCCTGTTTTACGATGCTGTTGTTGTATTCGTTTTTTTTCTCTGCTGCTCGTTCGTATCGGGGTGTCGCTCCTTGTCTTCTCCTCTTACCTTGTGTTGCTGCTATGCTTGGTTTGGTCCGTCATTTTACTGGTGTTCGTTTTGTTACTGCGTTTTGTCGGGTTTCGGATTTTGTGGTAGTATTTGTTGTTGCCGCTGCTGTATGTCATTGTATTACTGTCCTGTTTATTCAAGTCGTATTCGATTTCTGTCCTGGAGCATGCCTATACGCACCATGACCTGTACGCAGCGGGTCTCACCATGACCTGTACGCAGCGGGTCATCTCCGCAAAAGCTGCGGTCACCCAATCAAAACGTCCCAGCTATTCCAAATCAGCTAGGAAAGGCAAAATCTTAGTACTAAACCTCTCGCCCTTATCCGAGAAGTGGGTCGACCCCAAGAAGTACCACAACCACAGACGGGCATCCTGCACCGATGTGTTGGGCACTCGACCCTCTCGCACCGCCACCCTCTCGA